>CM045989.1:11003932-11692104 GCA_025175895.1 Wurfbainia villosa
AATAAGAATAAGATAGTAAAGTAGTGACATCTCCTCTGTAGAGTGGAAAGACTAGGGGGTGTTACAAGATGGTATCGAGCGAGTTTTCGCCCTTATCCACACATCGAGTCATCCTACCCCTCTAAGTAAGCAAGTATTTATCTGCTTTATTTACTTTATGAGTAGTAAGGAATGTTTCTTTTAAGTTAAACCTGCTCACATAGAATGTTATCTTTGAGTTAAACATGCTTGCATATATATATATATGAAGTTGATAGACAGTATGTAATATAGCATACCTAGATATGTATGTGAAGATGGGAAAAAAAAGAAGTGATAATAGCCTGATAGTGGAATAATCTGAGGAGGTTCGGCCGATGGCGATTCGTATCTTACGTATTACAAGTGTGGGAGGAAGCGTCCGAGTTTCACGCTTGGCGTGAGTGGGTGTTATATATGTGGTGTCGAGGACACTTCGCCCAAACGCCCCACAAGACCAATCTACCTCCGCCATCTACTCGGTATGGAGGTAGACCCCATTTCGGCTTCGATCTGAGAGCTTTGGAGGTCCTCACATCGACGAGGAAGATTGGAGGCCCCATCAGTTACACCTAATGCCTGGATCTTCTCCCTCACCAAGGAAGAGGTAGCAAATGCTTCTACGATAGTCACAGGTCAGATACCTATCCTTAGTCAGCATGCTACCGTACTATTTGATACTGGGGCAACCCATTCTTTAATGTCTATGACATTTTCTAAGAAGATAGATATAACTCCGGATATCTTAGATATTCGATTTTTAACGACCACTACCTTACGGTGAAATAATGACATTCTACACCTTTGGTTGCGTCTCGTCTTAGTGAAATTTGAATGAGAGAGCTTTATAGTGATCCGATCTTCTTTGGACATGTATGGACTATAATGTCATCTTTAGAATGGACTTTCTTTAGCAAGTATGGTGCTTCCGTTGAGTCTAAATAGCGAAGAGTAGTATTCCAACCCGGACCAGGAAAATTTGAGTTTATTGGAGAACCGAGGAAGAAGACTAAGAAGTTCTTATCGCCATGTGAAGCTCGAAGATGCTAGCTAGTGGATCTGCTTTGGGTATTTAGCACGTATAGTTGATACTAAGCAAGAAAGAAGTCAAAAGTGGAAGAAGTCCCAATTGTATGTGACTACCGGGAGTATTTCTGACGAGCTACCGGGACTAGCACCTAGAAGGGAAGTTGAGTTTGAGATTGAGCTTATTTACGGTACCACCTGATCTCAAAAGCACCTATCGTATGGTTCCAATGAATTAAAGAGCTTGAGGAAAATAATTACGGAGTTACTAGACAGGATTCATCCGCCTAGTCGTTCCGTGGGAGCTCCAGGTGTTGTTCGTGAAAAGAAAGATGAGTCATGAGGATGTGCGTAGACTACAAGCCTTGAATCAGTGACGATCGAGCGGACATCCTCTGTCGAGGATGAGGATTTATTTGATCGATTAAAGAGTCGCGGTCTTCTCCAAGATTGACTTGCGGTCGGGTTATCATCAAGTAAGAGTTAAAGAGGATAATATACGAAACAACCTTCGAGCGGTATGAACACTATAGTTCGTGGTCATTACCCTTGAGGTAACAAAATGCACCGGTATGTTTATGAACTTAATGAATCGGATATTTAAGGAGTACCTTGATAAGTTTGTAGTCGTTTATTGGCGGCGTCCTTATCTACTCGAGAACCTAGGAAGAGCATGCCGAACACTTGAAGAGGCAGTCTTGCGGACCAACAAAGAGCGATTATATCTGAAGTTCTCCAGTGTGAGTTTTGGCTTGATCGAATATCGTTTACGGTCATGTTATTTGAAAGATGGAGTTATGGTAGACCCGAAAGAAGATAGAAGCGTTCGATGGCAGAATTGACGAAGAATGCGTGAAGTCGAAGTTTTCTGATTAGTAAGGACTTATCGAAGTTTGTGGAAAACTTTTGAGGATAGCTTCACCCGTTGTGATTCTTACGAGAAAGAGCAAAAGTTGAATGGACAAGAAGGCTGAAAAGAGCTTCCTTGAATTAAAGAGGAGACTCACAAGTACTCCAGTGCTTACCCTTCAGAAAGTAATGAAGGATTTGACACAGATAGTGATCGTCCAAGATGGGACTGAGCGATCTTACGCAGGAAGGGTAAAGTCATTGCTTATGCGTCTAACGACTCGAGGACTACGAAAGAATTACCCACTCATGACGACCTTGAGTTGGCGGCGTGATGGTCTTTGCTCTGAAAGTTTGGAGACATTACTTATATGAGTCCAATCAAGATTTACACGATCCTTTAGTCCGAAGTATTTCTTCACTCGGAAGGATTTGAATATCGTAGCTGCGGATGGCGTGAGCTAGTAAAGGACTATGGATGAAATCCACTACCATCCCTGGAAAGAAATAAAAAGCGAGCTGAGTAGAAAATCACGCCGCGCCAGTGTCCTAGAACACTATCTCAACCACTGGAGAAAGAGATAATTAATTTTGGAGTTGAGATTATTTCTGGACAGCTCTCCGCCTTGACCATAGTACTACACTGTTTGAGGATATATTAGTGAGACAGGACAAAGATTCTAGCATCCAAAGGATCAAGCAAGAGATCCAAGAAGGGAAGGATGAAGGATTCCGTATCTCTGATAGTGGGGTATTATATTTGGGTGAACGCCTATGTATCCCCAACGATCCAGACTGCGAAATTAGGGATCGTGAAGGGCTGTGAACAACTGTGAACGACTGTGCGTGTCTATGAGTGTTGTTTAGATCAAATTACTTTAATTGATCTGGGGGATGTTGGTGGTCTGTTGTGGATTGAGTTTGGTGTGAATCGACCAAGGATTAATGTAGATTTGGGGTTACGAGAGGTGTGTGCTCGTAGTGCTAACTCACGTTCGATAAAGGGACGGGAGTATAGAAACGACGTAGTAGTAATGTATTTATCGGATACTTGTACTTAAACATAGTTTGCTATTATGTGCAGGTTTGGGATATGAAGCAGGTTCACGGCTGTGAGGACTATTTCGAGCTTCGTATCAGGTAGGTATTTTTCCTACTGGTCGGGTAGATGTAATGATTTCCAGATTTAGACATAGATATGAACATGTTAGGTGTTCATATTACCTTGACCATGCTCTGTTTATCGTATGCTTGAACTTCTTTATTATATATGTGTGCTCGATTATTGATAACACGTATTCCTAGCATGATCTGAAGATTACGGATGTGATGTAAGTAGGTTTAAGCTGTTTAGTAGGGTGTAGATGTTAGAGTACGGAGGATGACCTAAATTGTAAATTTGTGAAAAGGTTCTCTGTGGATAAGTATGACCCTAGATGTAGGACTTATTCCATACCAGATGTTGCAGCGTTTATTCCAACCACGGGTTGTGTGAATGAGTCATGGCCGTGGGCGATGTGTGCCATTACGGGATAGATGGTCGCTTGTCTGATTAGATGAGTGACTCTCTACGGGGGTAGAGAGTGTCTTGTCGATTAGCGTGTGACTCTCTGTTGAGCAGAGAGTCTAGGGTAGATATTACAGATGTGAGGCGGTACCCTCGTATCGTTATGCATCGACGACATCGTCTCCCCTTGGGGTTGAGAGAGAGTTGTCGATCTCCCGCCTCCCGAGTTACTTTCGGAGGTAATGGCGGTGTGAGGGCATAACATTTGTTGTCGCGCTCTACCATTATGGCGATGGTTGTTGGAGTTGCGTCACGATTGTCTGGATCGTGGCACTTGACCGCCTTCGTTAGCGATGTCGTCGGAGTGGCGGCGGGGACCCGTTGCGTAGCGAGCTCTTTACGCTCGTATCTTTACTTGATCATACTACCAACCTCGGTCTCGAGAGTGGTGGCGGAGTCGGGATAGTTGTCGTGTCGTGCCACTAGGCCTTTGAGGTCGTGGTAGCGAGTAGATTGGCAGCGTGACCGTCGTATTGCGTTCTTAGTATAAATCACGGTGTTTGATATGATTATATATATATACATACACCTTGTATATATATATATATATGGATGATGGTGATTAGTATACATCTGAATCTGATCTATATGTATACTCACTTTGATGATCGTTTGTATGTATTATCGTATTTGCGTTTGTTTATACGTATTAATCGTGATCTGCATTTCTGTATGGTAGTAGGTACTTTTATACATTAGATATTTGATACCCTTGACTCGGGTTAGGATATTGTGTTAGTAATATACTTTTATACCTATGATGTGATTATATGCGAGTTGGATCGAGATAGAATAGTATTTGTGGTATATTCGTTGATGTTGATTTATTTAGTATATGCATGCATATCTATTGTTATCTTGATGTATACTTGTTATGCAGTAGATTAAAGCTGTTGAATGACATGTAATATTGATACATATATTTACATGTTTTCTCACGATTACTCGAGTTTTACTCACCACCTCGACCACAGGTTTTTACATGGCCAGTACAATTAACGACCGTGGACTTGGAGGCTTGGCCGATCCGTCCCATCTCCGTTTTCCGAGTCTCGAGGAGTTCGTTTTCTTATGGCTTGGACTTGTTTATTGTGTTTTGGATTTTGGTCCTATGTCATGGACCTTAGTTTATATTTGGACTTCGTCTTTATGTTGTGGACGTTATTTTGGTGTTGATGTTTTTGTACGGTTTTAGTACTGTGGTCTTGTCAGGTAGAGTACACCTGTACATTATATTTTTGTTATGTATGTTGTGGGTATGCGCTCTTTATTTCCGCTGCTATTATTTGTTATGTATATATATTGTTGTTGTTGTGGGCCTACGGGCCTTGTATTAACCCGAAATGTTGTCACGTACAGGGGAGATGTCGTCCGTTTGATTTTCGGCTCGGCATGCTCTCGGGGCGTGACACTCTCTCCCTCTTCTCTCCAGCCACCGTCTCTCATCTCTCTCTAGTTTTTTTTCCAAGCCATCCCTCTCTCTCTCCCGTTTTCTACAGCCGCCGAACAACCCACTCTCCTCCTCTTCTCTCCAACCGCCGACCAACCACGCCTCCTTCCCTCCTGTTTTCTCCAGCCGCCCAATCAAAAAAAAAAAAAAACAGGCAATCAAAAAAAAAAAAAAGGAGAAGAAGCTTCCCTTCCGTTTTCTCCAGCCACCGAGGAAAACAAAAGAGGAAAAAAAAAGAGCCTTTATAATTTCTCCACCGTGGATTAATTCAAGAGGAAATTTTCAAGAGTGATCTTCTCAAGGACTTGGTAGAGGCTCGTGTTAAAGCAAAGGAACACGTAGGAGATCTTTTCTTTACGAAATCTAACGGTATAAATTGGTGAAAATGCGTAGGATGTAAGTATTGCTCACCTGCAGTATAAGTAGTTATCATATGTCATTGATATGTTTTTATGTGCATGTTATTTTCAATTATGCATGGTGTTTTCAGTTACGTGATTTTACCCGTTATGTCATATTTGATTTAACATCATGTGTAGATCCATGATAAAAATGTGATTTATGATCATGCATGTTGTAGATGAGTTGTAGCTTACAATTATATGCATGATGTAGAGTAAGATGTAAAAATATTTCCTTTATAAAGAAAATTTAAAGATGCTCCCCCATTCGAATTGGGGATTAAGAGCACAACGATCTTCAGAATGCTCCCCATTTCAGTTTTGGTGGTCAAGAGCATAATGATCTTTATGGTGCTCCCCATTCGTGATTTAGGGGATTAAGAGCATTCTGTCAGTATGTATAAGAATATAAGTATAAAGGAAGTATTTTACTTTTGAAGTCGTACGCAGGCGTTAGTTCGACCGGGCCAAGGCCCTCGGTCTAAGTTACCCTAGTAGGTTCGGTGGTTGCCACCCCGACCTATTAGGAAGCGCGCGTTAGTATAGACGGCCACGGTCGGGTTCGTCGGGTCCGGTCGAAACCAGCCGGTCGGGTTAATGAAATCTGACCCTTAACGCCCGCTTCGTGGCGGTTCGGTCGTCATGGAACCGTCGATTCGGTCCGGTCCGGTCGGTCAATCCGGTCGACAGCGCTGCTCGGTGTGTCACGAGAGCAACACGCGCGTGTCGTGGCGAGAGAAGCGACCGCGACACGGACACGCGCCGAGCGCCGCCGTCGTGTAGCGGAAAAGCGAGCAGGCGTGTCGGTGTGCGACACGCCCGTGCTCGGCAATTTTTTAAATGCGGTTTTTATTTTCCGGTTCGGTTTTTAAAAAATCGGGATAGGACCGCTAATAGCGGTCCGGCCACGTCGTCCGTTGCCGTTAACCGGTTGACCCGACCGACCGACCACGGTCGGTTCGGTCGTGAGTCGGGTTTGACCGGACCTTGGCAGTCTACATTCGTATCTTATCGGGCCCGTATCGGGATGATTATTATTTTGAAGATCGGTATAAGTATAAGTAAAAGTTTTGAAGTTAATCATTCCGGATCGGATACACTGTTACAAGTTTTAAAATACTTAAGAGCATGATTTATACAAGAGACATATAATCGAATTATGATTTCGATTATGTTTGCATGTGTATCGAATGTACGAGTAAGAGAACTAGTTGCATGATTTAAATACGGTCGTATTTTGTGAGCATAGAAAGTACTTACTAAGCGTTATTGCTTACTGTTTGCATTTCCTTATACTGCAGATAAAGGTAAAGAAAAGTTTCAGTGAGGTGGCATGGCGGATGAAGTGCTTGGAGTGTGTGGCGACGGAACAGTGGAAGTAAAAGATCCTAAGTGCAGATGTCTAAATCAGATTTTAAGTTTTTAATTGTTTTCTTTCTGATATTGTTGGAGTTCAATTGGATTGTTTATGGTTGAGACCAAAGAATGCTAGAGTCATGTTGGGTTAGTTTTAATACTCGCACATGTATGTGAAGATCTTGAATTCGTTATTGTTTAAGTGATGATTAAAGTATAGTGTCAAAGTAAGATTAGGAAGAAAATAAGAATAAAATAGTAAAGTAGTGACATCTCTCCTAGTAGAGAGTGGAAAGACTAGGGGGGGTGTTATATATACCTTTCAGGATCGTCAAATAATTCACCACCTTTTTATGAGTTGCCGATTAGGAGTCATTAAAGTACTACATAGTTTAGCCCCTAATTTTCCTATCTCAGACAATAAGTCAAGTACATATTTCCTCTGAGATAAGAAGATTCCTTTCTTCTTGTTACCTCATCACCTAAGAAGTATTTTAAAGTCCCTTAATCCTTTGTATGAAACTGACTGTGAAAAAAAGGATCTAAGAGAGAAAATACTGCAATATCATTTCAAGTAACGACAATATCATCCATATATACTATTGCAAACCATATAAAGAGTTACAAAGATGACAGACTTTCCCATACTCCTCATGAGCAATAAAGCCTAGTGGTTGCTCCATATAGACTTCCTCCTAAAGATCACCGTAGAGAAAAATATTTTTAATATTTATCTAATGTAAGGGATAATTACGAGTGGTCATCATGAAAATAAATACGCGAACGGAAGTAAGTTTAGCAATAGGAGAAAAAGCATCTGAATAATCCATTCCATAAGTTTAAGCATAACCTTTACTAACAAGATGGCCTTTCAATCGAGTAATAGACTCATCGATATTTATTTAACTATAGATGCTCATTTGCATCTAACTGTCTTCTTCCCTATAGGTAATTTGATTAGGGTAAAGTACCATGTCATTCAAAGCATTCATCTTTTCGATCATAATATTACGCCAACCAAGATAAGATAGAGTTTCATGAATAGTTTTAGAAAGGCATATAAAATCGAGAGATGCAATAAAAGAACAGGTAGATTATAAGATACAAAAAAAAAAAAGACATTAGATAAGTACATTAATATTTACCTTTGTGAAGAGCAATTAACAGATCATCACTTGAAATCGTAAGACATGGAACAAGAGGAATATGTCACTGATAATAAACTTGTTGTATGGTAGGCTTAACAAGAACAAATTCAATACGATCATAGATAAAGGATTTATCTCTGACAGTATAAAATAATATCCTCCCCTAACTAGGAAGATCAACAAAGGGAAAGAATATGTGGTTTAAAAAAAAAGTGGGGGTATCAGTGGACACCAAATACTTGTTAAGATTAGAAGAGTAACATCTATATCCTTTTTGAACTCGAGAATATCCAAAAAAAAAACACACTACAGAGATTTTTGATCAAGTTTTATGACCTAAGGACGAATATCTTGAATCAAGTAAGTACAATCAAATGTTCTAGCTTCAATAGAAAACAATGACTTATTTGGAAAGAGAATGTGATAAGGGGTTTCACTATGAAGAATGGATGATAGCATATGATTAATTAGAAAGCAAGCCATGGAAACTGTCTTTGCCAAAAACCGTCTAGGAACCTGCATTTATAATAATAAAGCTTTTGCAGTTTTGAGCAAATGTCTATTCTTCCTCTTAATAACCCCATTTAGAGATGGTATGTTTACACAAGAGGTTTGATGGAGAATGTAATGTTGATTCATGCAAGTTTGAAAAGATTTCGATAAGTATTTCTTAGCATCATCACTTTGCAATATTTGTATAGGAACATCAAATTGAGTTTTAACCTCAACAAAAAAGGCAAAGAAATGAAAGAATAACTTATGGCGACTTTTTATCAAATATAACCATATCATACAAAGAAGGGGAGTCTTGGCACAATGATAAAGTTGTTGCCTTGTGACCTAGAGGTAATGTGTTCGAGTCCTATAAACAACCTCTTGCAAAGCAGGATAAGATTATATATAATAAATCTTTTCCCGAGACTCTGCATGGCGGAAGCTTCATGCATCAGGCTGCCTTTATAACCATATCATACAAAAATAGCTATCTACAAAAGTAACAAAATACTTAAGCCCAAATTGAGACATAATAGAGCAAGGTCCCTATACATCTGAATGAATTAATTCAAAAGGAGTGCTAGCTCATTTATTGACTCTTGGACTTGAACTAAGACGATGGTGTTTAACAAACTAACATGACTTAGAGTCTAACAAGGATAGACTATAAAATTGAGGATAAAGTTTCTTCGACACTGAAAGATAAGGATGACCTAGCCGACAATGTGCTTCTAGGTAATGACCTTTAGTACCTATACGTCAAGGATAGAGGCCCCCAAACTCACGTCCTTTACCAATAATCTTCTTCATTGTAATATCTTGAAAAAGACAATAGGAAAAGAATGAGACATAACAGTTAAGAACAGGAATGAGTTTGCTTATAGAAATTAAATTAAAAACAATTAAGATAAGCTTAAGACAACTTGCAATGGAATTGACGAAGTTGGAGTAATGTGTCAGACTCAAGAACATAAGAAGTTAACCCATCTGCTAAAGTAACAATAGAAATAAAGGTATGTGACTCAAAAGCAAAGAACAAATTAGAATTGCCTCTTATATGTCTGTGGCACTAGAATCAATGACCCATTTAGAGAATAAGAAAACAACACATCTATTTAGTCTACCTGACTCAGTGATGGTAGTAATTGGTGTAGATGAAGATTTTAACGATTCTTGGTTACCGAGAGAATTTTACATATTCATCAGCATAAATCATGACAAACTTCTTCCTATATCTCCAAAGAGCACTAAGAACAAAAGAAAACAGAGAAATAAATATGGAATACCAAAGAAACTCTAAACTTGTTGCACAAGAAATTCCCACACCTGAACAAATGTTGACTTAATCCGGTATAAAAAGATGTTGTATGGAGCAATGTTCTAAAAAGCGCTAAACGGTAGGCGGGCGGTCACTCGCCGCCTAGCGCCTAGGCGGCTAGGCGGCCGCCTAGGCGGTTTCTAGGCGGTCGATTTTTTTAATATTTTAAATATAATAATATATATAAAAAAATGTGCGACGAGCGTGTCGCACATTTCTCACCGGCGCGACACGCCTGTGCCCTCATTTAACGCGCGTGTCGCGCCGATCCGCTGACGCTATGCGATTTAGCGCACGTGTCGCGCGGATTCCGCGACACGCGCGCGCTGTGCCTCGTTTGCACGCGGCGTGTCGCTCTATCGGCGTGTCGGGCGTGTCGATTCTTTGTTGGCCGAACTCGATTAATCGCTCGGATCGCCCGATTAATGTCGATTAATCGCTGGCGCCGATTAAGCGCGCCCGCCGATGAATCGGCGCCTTAGCGGCGTCGCCTCTATATCGGGCGGTGGACGGCGTCCACCGCTGGCGCCGCTGAATCGGACAAAATCGCGATTTTTAGAACATCGTATGGAGCGAGGTGGTGCGAGCATGACACTAAAGAGGTTTCTAATGTACACACTTTTCATTACCAACTCGTGAGACCAGACCAGAAAAATTCGTAATAGTGCATGTGTGTGGAGATTTGAGGCCGTAGAGAAGTGAATAAGCGTAGATGATGCGTAGATGGAATTCTTTCGCGTTTATAAATCCATCTTGTTAGCGCAATAGTAATAACAAATAAATATAACAACACACAATCAACACGATCGTATAGCGTGGTTCGGAACCATGCGGTTCTACTCGCATTGAGCTCTAACGAGCTATAGCGATGCAATGCCACCACTAATCAATAAACTCCTTCTCGACAAGTCGGAGGTGGAGAAACCTCGTACAAGATTACAACAATAATCTACAAGCAAATCTGAAGGAAATGTAAAGAACACTTTACAAAACTAGGGTTTAGCGCTTTGCTTGTTGGTTGCTTGGATGAGATTGAAGGGCCGAAATGCACTGAATCGCCTTTCGCCTCAGCTCCCCAGAACGATCATTGAGCCTTCCACGAACAGCTGCTTTTATCCTCTCTCGGGTTGGATTTCCGCTTTGGCGGTCATTGCTGCCAGTCCACTGGTCATTGCCCGACCGTAGATGTGAGACGGCTCGATCCACGTTAGACAAGTTCAGCGGGACTCCGATCGCCAACATTGGCGTCAGCTAACTGTGGTCGCCCGGTCAGCTACGGGCGTTCAATGACATTTCGGCATCGGTCGATTGCCATCTGCGATCATTGCCGTCGACATCGATCGGCTCAGCGTAGCGATCGGCCCCTCAAGCTCTCCCGGCGGTCGAACTCAGTCGACTCCGTGATCGAACCCGGCCGTAATACCGGTCACGATGACCTCTGAGAATGAGGTTTTAACGAATATGGTGCCCCCATTAGCTACCCTTAGCCTAGACTAAGCCCTCAGCCACCTCCATCGTGACCTCGCGCCTCTCGGATCCCTCCAAGTCATTCGTGACTTGTTCGTCATCGCAGCCAGCCTTGGTGCTTCCATGGTATGTCGTACATGCGGTGTCTACACCTTGAGCCACGTTGGACTTACGCCGCCAAGACTCACTTGGACTTTATCGCCGATATCAATCCCCTTGGACTTCTCAAACGCCAAGACTCAAGCTTCGACTTGGACTTTCCTCGCCAACCCATATTGGACTTTCGTACGAGACCCATGCTTGGACTTTCCATGCAGACCCGGTGGCGGACTTTCCTTAATCACGTACGGTCAACCCCGACCCCATCAGTCGATTATAACTGGGTCGATTGTATAAAGCAATCTCGACGTATTAAAACGTTAATGTCGAGCGTCGATGTCGATCCTCATGTCGAACATGCTTTGTCATCAGAAACTCACTCGAGTCGAGTGCAGTCGATCGTGACTGGTAGATGCACCAATCTCCCACGATGTTTGACAAAAACCAATAAAACCGTGAGTTAGACACTAACTCAGATCCCTTACCAATTATCCCAATTGGTAAACACTCACCAAATGTTCTCCCCAAACATTCAAGTGAAAATGTAAATCAAATGTTCTCCCCAGCATTCTCCCCTTTTCATTAATCAAAAAGGTTTACTCTCGAGGAGGTCGATGTCTCGTGTCCCGATGAGATCTTACAATCTCCCCTGATCGAAAATACCTGGATGCTACCGTCTTCCAGTGATAAGTCCCATATCACTCGAGAGGCCTCTATCTCACTCTCGATTTCCAAATTGGGTATCAAACACCCATCGATTTTGATTGATAACATTCTCCCAAAAAAAAAAACATCCATCATCCCAAGATGGATACCTCCCCTAAAGGCTTGCTCCTGACCGATCGCCAACAATGTCCTCGAAAGCCCCTAAGCCATAGGAACTCTAAACCGTGAGAAATTAAGGTTATTAAGTTCAACATGTACTTTTACTCACCCTAAATTTGATACTTTGACTAACACAACTCCTAATCCATATCCAATGGATTTTCGCTTCATAATGCTTCAAAGCATATCCACAGGATTAAGTGGTTAGGAACCTTTACTATCGTTGACGCTAAAGCAAACCTTGTTAACCCGAAATCGGACTGTGATCTGACTTCGATGATGTCGATCAGCCACTCATTGATCCAGCGTGGCGGTCACGTATCAAATTCAATTTGGTATCGAGCGAAATTCAAAATTCGTAAATAATTATCGTCGTGAAAAATCACGAAATTTGATCGTATAATACTTATGACAAACAATGGGTGAAAAATGTTTTAAAAATATTTTACCCATAAAATAGCGAAATAGATACAAAATCCAAAAGTATTAAAACTTTAAGGTTTAAGCTCATTTGTATCAATCATCGATGGTGATTCTTATCGAAAGATAGACTTCACGAGTTTTTCAAAATAATTTTAAACCGTTTTGAAAACCTTATTTTGGATCATATTCCTTGGGCTCTATGTACATGACTTGTACAGAGCTTTCCCATGATCCATGGAAAATTTGATGAGTTTTAGTTAAATCAGATCTGGCTATGCACCTTGAACTCAACTCATATCCTAGCATCTCACATGTATCTAGGGTGTATAAATACACATACATGTCAATTGGATGTGAGATGTGGGTTTTGTTCTACCTTAATCTAGGGATTTCATGCATTTTCTAAGGCAACTCTACTTGATTCCCTTATGAATGGGACTCGAGTCATGCCGTTATCCTTAAATCAATTTGATCAAAATATCTTAAATCGTGAATGATTATGGCATTAGAGATGATATAGATAAACACGTACTCATAATCATGATGTCATGGCATAATATGAAATCTAAAAACACATGACATTTAATCCTTAATCCTAACATTATGCATGACGTATAAATGATGAGAATGAGATGTCATTATGTAATAAGTATAAGCGAATCAGCGAATAAGATATAAAGGTATGTAATACCTAAATTTTAATATCGATTGCCATTTGTATAATTAGATATATTTTGCCATATTTCTATTTTTCTCCCAAGTGTGCGAAAAAACCCGAAATGGCACTAACCTCTAAACCTAAATTGTGTCGATTTTGATCATTTTATCAAACTTCTCGAGTAATATTGACATCCTAAAAACTTTTAGGATTATAGCTCGAATGTATTTCAGGTGACCATAACCTTGAAAATATAACGTGCCACCTTTACCGTGGTTGAGTTAACTACCCATCCAATCAAGGTTGGCGCCTCTAAAACCCATCTAGCGTGAATCAATCACGCTCTTAGGAACCCAAAACCTATTTGAGCTCCTAGGGTTAATTAGGTATTCCCTAGGGATAACCTCCCTAGATACCTTCCTAATGACCCTCCTAGGCTTATTAACCTTGGTCATTTGGGTCTCACCTAGGTTGACTCTAGGGTAACTCCTTAGAACCTTCTTAGTGGCCACCCTAGGTTTCCTAGAGACCCTAGCCACTAGGCACACCCTTTGGTCAACTCTAGGGATGACTTCCCTATTGACCTTGGTCTTTCTAGACCTAGTTAGTGTTCCATAATCTAATGGAACATTGTGATAGGTTTCCTTGGGTTTAGGTTTGCCCTTGGATGACTTTTGACTCTTAGGTCCTTGGTGTTGACTTTGACTTTTGGACCTTGACTTTTGATCGTTTGACCCTTTAAATTGATTTTGTATAATTTTAAGGGTCTTCTCAAGTCTTTCAAGCCTTGACCTCAAGACTTGATTCTCTAACTCTAATTGCTCAATTTTTGAATTTTGATTTAAATCATGGGCATGGGACTTTAGCGTATACAGTCCACTAGGATTGAAACCTAGGTGCTCTTGCACCTTTCTAATGGTCTCCCTAGGTAAAATTGGTCTAGTATTATTTGACCTTGGTTTATCCTTAGATGAATTATTTTTAGGGACATTAGTCCCAAATTTCTTCCTATTATCTAAGTGAATACTTTTAGCTCTAGCAAAGTATTTATTCTATTCGTACTTTTCATAAAATCTGAGAATTGAAACTCTAGCATGCTTCTTATTCCTAGAAATTGAAGGTCGTTAATAAATTTTACCTTAGGGTTTGCCTTGGAGGCTCCCCTACTTGTGTAGCTCCTTCTTGCGCCTTCTTCTTCCCTCTTAGGCATTGACTCGGTAATGTCCCTGCATTTGAAATGAATCACTTGCTCCTTGCTCTTTTGTATTGAGGACCGGCATCCTTAACTTTTTGGAGCCGGTGGAGCTTTCTAATCTTCTTTGGGCACTTGCTCTTATAATGCCGGTTTCCCTACACTCAAAAACATATTATATGCATTTTATTATTAACACGTATGTTTGAGTTACCTGGGTCGATGGAGGCCGGAATTGAACTTTGGGCTTCTTTCTTGGCCGGATGGAAGCTTCTTCTTGATGTTCGGTGTGGAAATTCTCTCCTCCCCTCGATCCTTGAGGTGGATGCTTCTTCCACTTCCTCCACCCGATCAGGAAGTTGATTCCTATCAACCCGGACTCCTCAACTCTGTAGATGGGGATGTGCTTGCTTGAGCTTGAGAGGGTGAGCACTCTTCTTCTTCTTGTTGGATTGATGATGGATTTTTATGAAGCTTTGCCACTTGGCTCCTGACTCCTTAGCATCCATATAGTCCCCTACCATACACACAATCTCATTAGGGACCAAATCAAGAATAAATTTTACTACCTTCATGTTTTTCTCGAAGGCTTGGAGTTGATCTTCACTCCACTTCTTCTTCTTGAGGAACCCTCCCTTTGGTCCTATCGGATAGCTATATCCCTCCATTAAAATGGACCATTCTTCGAAATCCCTCATCATTAGGAAGTCCTCAATTCTTGCCTTCCATTGTCTAAATCCTTCTTGTCCATAGAATGAGTACGGGACCGGTGTGTTGATGTCCCAACCTAGCTTGTCTTGGAATTCCATCTTCACCCTCTAGCGTATTGCTCCCGGTTGTTAATCCGTTGAAGAGCCACCAGGCTCTGATACCACTTGTTGGAGATTTGAGGCCGCTAGAGGGGGGGTGAATAGCGTAGATGACCGTACGTAGATGGAATTCTTTCGCGTTTTATCGTCTACAATCTTGTTAGCACAGCGGAATAGTAATAACAAATAAATATAACAACACACACAATCACAACACGATCATATAACGTGGTTCGGAACCACACGGTTCCTACTCCACGGATTGAGCTCTAACGAGCTCTAGCGATGCCAATGCCACCACTAATCAATAAACTCCTTCTCGACAACAAGTCGGAGGTGGAGAAACCTCGTACACAAGATTACAACAATAATCTAGAGAAATACAAGCAAATACAAAGGAAATGTAAAGAACACTTTACAAAACTAGGGTTTGAGCGCTTTGCTTGTTGGTTGCTTGGATGAGATTGAAGGGCCCTGAAATGCACCTGCAAATCGCCTTCAAATCGCCTCAAGAAAGCTCCCCCAAGAACTGATCATTGAGCCTTCCACGAACAGCTGCTTTTATCCTCCCTCGGGTTGGATTTCCGCGGATCGATTGCCATGGAGTCCCGGTCATTGCCCGACCGCTAGATGTGAGGCAATGGCTCGATCCGCGTTGGACAAGTTCCAGCGGGACTCTCTGATCGGCCAACATTGGCGGTCGGCCGATCGCTAACGCCGTATCGGCCGATCGGCTACGGAGCGATCTGTGCTCGGCAGCTCGGACGATCATTGCCGTCCTTAGCGGTCATTGCCGTCGACATCGATCAGCCTCCCGTGAAGCGATCATTGCCCGAGCCCTCAAGCTCTCAAGCGGCGGTCGAACTCAAGTCGACTCCGGCGGTCGAGCCGGCCGTAATACGATCGATCGCCAACCTCGAAATGAGGTTTTAACCCAAATATGGTGCCCCAGCGCTGACCACCCTTAGCCTAGAACTAAGCCTTCTAGCCACCTCCATCGACCTCGCGCCTCTCGGATCCCTCGAGTCATTCATGACTTGTTATCCATCGCGCTAGCCTTGTGCTTCCATCGGCTATGTCGTCTTGCGGTGTCTACCGCCAAGGCACATTGGACTTACGCCGCCAAGACTCGCTTGGACTTTATCACCGATATCAATCCCCTTGGACTTCTCAAATGCCAAGACTCAAGCTTGGACTTTCCCTTGCCAACCCATGTTGGACTTTCCATGCCAAGACCCATGCTTGGACTTTCCCTTGCCAAGACCCATGCTTGGACTTTCCCTTAATCACATGGTCAACCCTGGTCAACCATCAAGTCAATTATAACCTGGGTCGATTGTATAAACAATCTCCCCAACATATTAACCGACATTAATGTCAAACATCAATGTCAATCCTATGTCAAACATACTTTGTCAAACATACTTTGTCAAACATCAAAACTCACTCGAGTCAAACTCGAGTCTGGTCAATCGTGACCTGGGCCGATTGCACCAACATGTGGTTCACGCGCAAAGATTTTGATGACCATAATTTGACCAATAATAGATTGTTGTTCAGCGGTTCCTCCTAAGCCAACGACGGCTATTGCAAGAGAAGAGTTGTCAATATCGATCAATAATGGAAGAAAAGAGGAAGCTAAGGCTTGGAATGACAACTAGGATTTGAAATGAAGACTAAGGTTTGGAATGACATCTAGGGTTTGCTCTGACACCAAGGTAAGAAATTTTGGAAGAAAAATGTGTTATATATTTTATTCATCAATCTCATACTTATACATAAAGAGTATCTAGACTAATCAAATCCCTACAATTAATATAAATCATATCCTTACAATTAAGTAAATCATATCCCTATATTTCCTATTTTATTGACCGAGCCAAGCATAGCCAACAAACCTAATACAAAACAAGAAAAATAGATTTGATATATTAGCCTATTATCCTAAATTAATTTATATAAAAATTATTAAAATATTATTAAATTAATTTTATTTTTAAAAGTATCTAATAATTTATATTTTAAATATATTATTACTTTTTATTTTAAATTTTTTAACATATGGTATTTTTATTATAATCATGACCCAGCAAGTTGACGAGGTTGACATGGGTCGATCATGCCCAAGCATGGCATGGTCCTAGGAAAGTTTTGTCGTGAGCCATGCTTGGTATGGCTGGCTTAGAACCCCATCAAGTCCTAGCCTAAGCGCAATGCAGCACAGTGCCGTCAGTTAATGGCTGTAAACAGTAGGCAAGCTCATTTACTAAGCAAGTGTAAGATTGCCTTCTCTCCAACTGAATTGGCGAGTATGCGTCATCAAGAATATTCTATTTGAGATATTTGTCATTGGAATAGAAAAAGTAGGAAAAACCAACACTATAAACATGAAGAAAATGCAAGGACATAAAAGATGTGAATCTAATAGAGTATCTAGCTACACATGAGGATGATAAAGTAAGCATGCACTGGAAGAATAATAATTTTTATCAGTTAAAATTACTAGCAACTATTGTTAAAATAAAGTATACTTGCCTTGAAGGAATGATAACTTCTTCCCAATTATCTCGGTGCACTTTTTTAACATGAAGAGTCAAAATGTTTTCAAGTTTCCTGCATTTGAATTCAAGGTTAACCATAGATTCATTTTCCTCTTCAAGTCATGAATCCCAATTATTTGCAACTGATTGCATGGATTCATTTGTCTCTACATACAATAATTATTAATCCATAAAAGGACAACCTGGAGAAATATTTGCAAGTGAGATATTACTGTATGTAATCAAATGCCACAACCTTCCAAAAGAAAGGATCAAGAAGGTAAAAAGAATCTTCCAAAATAATCAGAAAAGCATTCTCTTCCTTGGAAACAAAAAGAGAGAGAGAGAGATGAAAAAGCTACTCAAATCTGTTAAATTGACAAACCTCAAGAAGCATTACAAACAGACTTCATATGTCAATTTACTAAACATGACAACTAATCCTCCATAGAGGAGTAATAGGCTAAAAAAATGGCAAAACAGGCTAGGCCACCCAACTTCTGCCAACTAACGGATGAACAAAATGTATAGTTACTTCATAAAGATGACAGAATGTGCAGAAAGAATCATTTGGTATGCCTTTTTTGAATAAGAACTACTATACAATAGTTTATTAGGGTTTATATAATTGTAATTTAGAGTTAAGTAGATTTTTAGAGGGGTTAATAGGGGATTCTACAGCTGAAGCAGGATGTGTAGGTGATAATTTAGTTGTTGTGTTTAATTTGAGGTTAGATTCCCTGATTAAAAGTGGGCTCACATGTGCATCAGTTCAATTTTACTTTGGGATCAAATTGGTTTTAATTTGCATTTGGTTTTATAACCAAACTGAGTTGTCACTAGGTTGAACCAAACTGAATGGGTTGAAAAAACAGTCTTTTCAATATACTTCCCCTGGTTCCATTGCTACCGCGGGCCTTGCACGATCAGCAATTGACTTGATCCATTAAATTAGGTTTTGGGTATTAAAAACTCCTTTCTCCCTCTCCTACTCTTGGCCACACAAACCTCCCATACCCACCCTTGTTTGACATGACATAAGCACCCAAGTCCCCTGTTGTTCCTCTCCTACAACCAGCCCAATAATTTATGTTACATAAATTAACTATTTAGAAAGTTTAATTAATCTTAATTGGTATAAAATTATTTTTAAGAATATAATCTTATAATCTCTTTGTATATTTTTATATTGATAAGTATGACTTGAACTATATGTGACACAACTAGTATGTCCTGAACTGCATTGCCATCCATATGGAAGCAGTAGCAGCCTCCAACTCTCTTCATCCAAAGAAAATATCAGCCACACTCTTCCCTTTTCTTGTTGTGAGTAATCCTTGTCACAGCCATCCATTGGTGGCGGCATGTCCTAGTCTCCCTAGATAGTTTGAGTTTTGGTGCTGTGTTGGTTGTGCAGTAATTGAGGATTGTTCAATAGGGTAGTTCTTCTACAACCAATCAGTAACTGCCGAGTTGATATGCATTTTTAAGTGAGCTAACCAATGGAAGAGTTTAACCAATAGAGGATGTACAGTCTTACCCAGTCACCCCTATTTTTATGGTGGGGCAACCTCCAATAGTTAGAAGTCACGGTTTGTGATGTTGGTTTTGATCTTTGTCTTTCAACAATTGGAGTTATAGTAATCAAAATATGAGGTTTGCTTCAACCTATGGGTGAAGTTAGATATTGATAATTGTTTATGTGTTGATTGGATTAACTTTGGTGTTTGAGTGTTAGACGAGGTTGATGATGTAGACAAGGAGCAATTGGATCATGACATTATGTTGAGATTTGATGATATCATGAGTAGTATACTAGTTACTATCCCATCATAAGAGGTGACCACAGTTGTAGATCATAGGTAATATTGAGATGAATTATTAGGCCAAGATACATGACTTCTTATAGAAGGTTATCTAAAGTTGTAGAATCATGTTAGTGTGCTATACTAATTTTGAGGATAATTGCTTTAGTTTTGTTAAATGATATGATGAAGTTATGATGTGCAGAGAAGCATGAATTGCAGAGTTAACTGCAAGGTGTGATTGATTAGTCCAGGTTATATTTGAGCCTGAATGAATCCAATTAGCAACTGGAAAATTGTTCTAATTAGGAAATATGTATAAAATGGCAACTCCAAGGTGACTTATGATATCATTGATTATCATATAACCATGGTGTTAGGGTTTACAAGATGTGCCGAATAATACTGAGATTCTCACTCTTTCACTCTGTTGTTTTACATGCTTGGGTTTTTCTATCTGCCTTAAATTCTTAAATCTTCTTTGTTCATATTATTGTTGATTTTTGATGATTTGCATACATGTAAAACCTTATAGATAATGTATTTTCTTGCAACTATATAATAGAAAGATGTTATATGTCCATGCAAGGTGGTTATCTGTGTAGCTAATTTTACAAGTTATGCAATGCGTATATGATACTTTATATGATAGGATTTCAATGTTAGTATTTCATATGGTTTATTTCTTATTTTTGCTACCTTGATATTTTGTATCCGTTGCTTCCTAATAGCCAACACTCTAATCCATAAAATATGATGTCTTACAATATTCTTATAAAGTTTTTTCCTTTAAGCCTAAGAGACACATGATGATCACAATATCACATAAAACTCCATAGACTTCTTTTCATTTAAACATTCATACTTTACCTTATTTTCTCTTCATAAATATCTTCTTGTTCAGTGATAAATCTAAGATATCTTAAGCTCTTGCAAATGTGATCTTAGCGCAATGGGAAGTTGATGTCATGTGACATTGTGATCACAGGTTCAAATTGCGGAAACAACTTCTTGCAATGCAAGATAGAGTTAAGTATAATAGACTCAATATAATCCGACCCTTTTTTGAGATCCTACATTGCTAGGAGATTTATGCACCGGACTGCCCTTTATATCTTATAAGAAGTTATAATTGTTCCCTTGAATCTTATTAGTGAAACTTCATCTCACATAATAATCTATAATTTTACTAAAAACCCTCATTTTGGGAAATTCAATATTCATAACTGAATTTTTTGTTTAATCTATTTATATACTCATCAATCAATCGGTAAAAAAAAAATACAAAGGAGACTTCATGAATATTATTGGTAGTTTATCTACTACTTTAAAAAATGATAGGGCCTTGAAATTGACCCATGATGTACACTTTCAAAAAAAAAAAAGATAGTCCGGTGCATGAAGCAGCCTTGCCTTGCTTTGCAAGAGGTTATCTCTCGAATTCGAACCCGTGACCTCTAGGTCACAAGGTAGTAACTTTACCGTTGGGCCAAGACTCTCCTTCATGATGTACACTTTCAGTTAAAGAAAAATCATTTTTCCCATTCCAATAGCTCTAATAATAGTAATTGCACTATCATATCTACGTGTCACATTAACATAGTTACTGGACATCTCATTCTGTTTAACACCATAATAATTGTTTAGGAACTCCATTATATATACATACATATATATTTTCTAACTCAACAATGATTATATGCACATGCTTCTTCCATTCTCTATATTTTATCATTAGTTGTTTGTTAAATCAATGTAAACATACTTGATCAGTTTCAAATAGTATTTTTAGAAATATATGTCTCATCTCTTATTCATCTCTTAATAACTCTTTCCTACAATTTCGAAATATAACTTATAGATTTGATCCCTATATAATAAAATAAGAGTATATTTGTATCTCCTTTATTCTTGTAAAAAGTTAAATAAAATTTTTTCCTCTATTTCCTCGAGCATCTTCTTCAGTCTCAAAAAGTTTATTGATACAACTTTGTTAACCAAATTATATGTCAATTCTTTGATCTCTTCCAAATTTCAATATAAAAAGATAGATGAGACAAGGTCTATCTTTTGATTGGTATCAGTGTACTGATTTGTTTACTACCTTGTGCCGCCTGATATAAAGGAACAATCTCCAGTGGGTCAGTGTGGTATTAATGTCCTGATTTATATACTAACTCGTGTTGCCTGATAAAACCAACATGTAGCACTAATACCAAACTATCCAAATAGAGATTTAAATCATGCTTTATTTAGCTTGGTAGACAAGATTTCCCAAATATAGCTATAGATCGGGCATTCACATTTCAAATTTGTTCCACTAATATGAATACAAATCTAGATTCTGTTCTAGTAACTAGGAGTTATTTAACTTGACAGACTCTCAATTACATGATTGAAGTCATATATATTGACTTATGCTTTTCCCTGATACAAACAGAGAAATTCAGTGAACCAGAACAATCTTAAGCAACTGTGACAGCTAACCTTGATCCTTTGTTTTCAATGCATGGTGTAAAGAACCATCCCTGGTTGCAGCTGTATCCAGCATAGCTCAACTATAATAGAACAAAGCAAAATGATACGGTGGATGTCTAATAAATCTTTAAGAAATAAATTTGAAAATAGCTCTCATAAACTACGATTGTTGAGATACATAGCAAAAATGTAGAAAATGTAGCTGCCCACAACCAAATAATTCTAGTAGAAATATAGATTATGAGTGTATACTAAAAACGCATTCATTAGTGCTAAGCTGCTTCTCATGAATTTCTTCAGAAATAAGAATAATACTTTATTTGGTATTGGACCCTGTGCAAGGGATGGATTGCTTTTTTTTTTTTGGTGGAAGTCGTATTCAACTTGAGCATCCATTCCTATAATCAAAGAATTAGAAAGAATAAGGTTCTCCAATAAGAAATGGTGCAAAACAAAATTGCAGGAAAATGTTAACAATGGAAGCATATGAACAGATTATATTAGATTCTACAGTTGCAAGAGAGTTCTCTATTCTTGTTTCTAATCTGTCAGTTTCTAGCTAACTACTGCAGTTTGCAAGTACTAATGAAATGATGATGTTTACATTTTCAATGCTAGGGCTAAGGCATAGAAAGACGAAGAAATACCAAATCACAATCTAAGAATCAAGAAAATATTTGAGGAAGAAGGACCAAATCACCATTGACAGAAGAAGCTGCGAGAGAAAAATCACAGAAGTAGGAGCCTTTCAAAAAATTAGAGATTAAAGCTCATAGGAATCAGGATATGAAGAAAGATATTGCAACACCTCCCATTCTGTCTGACACTCCAAAAAAAAGCCGATCATGGTAAAACATACTGTTTTTGTAACCTACTCCTCTACTGTCCTTGTTATTTCTGTCTGCTTATTATGTCTGGATACCTAGAGCCATTCTTAAATGGACAATTCCAACAACAACTAAGTTTTTATCCCACTAAATGGAGTGATCCCCTAGATCCATAAATAACATTTGCCTATGTTTTATATTAATTGACAACCTAATGCAATCCTCCTCCTTCGTTAAGGTGAGACCGGCCATGGCGAAGTTTATTCTTAAATGGACATTAACATGATTATTTTGGTTCACTCGAAAAAGTGCACTTTGTGAGAGCTTGTGGATTCATCTCTCAAGACACAATGAAGAACCATTATAAGAATGTGAAAGCTATCCAATACATATCCTAAACATGTTTCTTAAGTGGTTTAGATTGGTTTTAAGAAGCTGTTACCAGATTACTCCACTGCTAATGAATCAATAAGATAATTATAGGAACATCTTCATATACCAATGCTGAAGTATTTGTAGAAAACTTGTCCATCTTCAGATAAATTTGCAGGCAATTCTGTTTGCATGTCCACACGTGCAACAACATTGTCCTATTAACATATAGCTTAATCGAGTAAATTAAGTAAATTTTTGCAATAGTTTTTCAGCACGTAGAAACTGCATATTGAAATAAGTAGACAGTAGTACCTAAAGCAGTGCAGATATGAAATGAATACATAAACTAGGACTAGCAAACATCAAAGAAGAAGAAAACAGCAAGTTTCGTGCAGAATGACTCATCTGAACATGACTTCAGACATCAAAGAAGAAAAATAGCAAGTTTGGGACAGAATGACTCGTGTGTGAACATGACTCGACACATATACCAAAAATATCTTAAGCATATGAAATGCCTTCTAGCAATTTAATTTGATTGAATATTTTCAAAATTATTTCTAGTTAAAGAGTGTTTGTAATAAGTACAATAAAATTTTTAAATTTATTATTAAAATACATCATATACGCTTGAGAGAGATTGCATCCAAGTTGGTTTCATTGTATGTCAAAAAGATGATGTTGGTTATGTATTAAATTATAGTGTAACATTCACTTTATGTTTATAGTTGTCAAGAAATAGTGGCTTTAAGGATTATGCACGAAATTCATTTGAATAAATATTCTCATTAGTTTTTATTTAAATTAATATCACAATCCACTTAGTTTTGATATAGTACATATCAAGGTTTAAAATTTTAAATAGAAGTTTCGGTTTTTGACCAAAATGATACAATTAGTATAGTATTATTGTATCCATGCCAATGCCAGTATGGTTTTTATTATAAAATAATAACATAATTCATTTTAATATGCATTGACAATTTATTCAATTTTTGCATGTACAAAGCTGGAACAAATGAGCCGTTCTCTAATCTTCTTCAACTTAACATGCTTTATTTTAAATTCTGCAAAATTAAAGTATTTTCAAATTTGAAAATGTGAGCCCGAGAAGTTTTCGTTGTTGATGATGCAATTTTGTTTGAAATGAATTGATATTTTTATTAATTTATGTAATTGTGTTTAAAATTTATTTATAAGCATTTTAATAGAGCATTAAATACCCATCTTTTCATATTTTGTTTGATAAGAACCTAAATGAGAACTTTGAATACAGTGAAATAATTTAAAATTCTATTATTTAATTTTTAATTTGGTAATTATTTTTCTGCATAACTATAATTATTTGGTGGGCGAAAATAAATAGATTCAAAATTTTAGGATGTGAAACATTACATTTAAATTATAAAAATAAATATAAAAAACTTGAATTGAACTTGACTAAATTAAATTTAAAAATATTGGGTTCTAGATTTTTTAATAAAATCGTATTCAAATTTAAAAATAGAGTTTCTTAAAAAATATATAATTTTATCTGAATTAAAAATTATAAAAAAATAAACTATTTCAAATTTAATTAAATAATTTGTTATTTAATCAAAGTGAGAGAAGATGTAAAGGAGTACAAAAACCTTGCCATTTAATCAAAGTGACATGTCAAACCCCTTGTTCACCTATGTTAGATATTAAAATTTTTATATTTTAAATTATTTTTAAAAAAAATAAATAATTAATTAAGTTAAATGAAATTAATATTTTAAGTTTTATAGACGAATGGAAGTTAATTTAAGGTTAAAAAAAGGTCATCAAGTAGATGATTAGGATTAAGTGGGTCCAAATCGGACTCGCTTTGGATTTATTTTGGTCCATTTAAAATTAACTAAAATTTATATACAAAATCATATTTAATTAGGTTAATTGTATTTTATAAGGCTAGGAATTTATATAATTATTTAATTAGCTTATATTTTTCTCTCCCATGACTTCCACACCAGCCACCAGTCTCTTGCACTGGCCTTTGCATTCACCGCCAACAAACACTGCCCTCGCTACTCGCAATATCCCTTGGGCCCATAAAGACTGTAGCTTCAACTTCGTTGTGCATTTCTCTAATAAGGTTTTTCCTCTCCTCATTCTCTACTTATGAATCTTTGACGGAAAGAAACAATAAATCTGCCCTTTCGACCATCACGACTCAATAATTGAAATCTTGGTACGCATCAACATAATCACATATCACACAACTATTTACACTTACCTGTTTAAGGAGTAATTTTATCAAAACCATTAATAACTTATTTGCAACTTGCATAATTTTTTCACACCTACTTTTTTCACAGTTTCAAAAGTTTCTCTAGCCTTGGCTACATCTTACTAATTGGAGCACTTGGCTAACCTTGGATTATGGATAATAGCATGGATTCAACTTTCAAATGTTCATGATCGAAATATATCATTCTGATCAACAATCAATACTTCTATTGTGCCATGTTATTGTACCACCTATTTTGACACTACATTAGCTCGTTGGTACCAACCAAGACAAGGTCTATCTTGATCTATCTTGGTCCATTTTGGATAAAACTATATGAGACATATAGATTTTCTTTCGGTGACTCATATTTTATCTACAGATTATGATGCTGAGATGAAAGACTATAAATAGAGCGGATAGGTAACATTGACTGAAGAGGAGGGGTGACCCAAAGCTGGAGAAAATGATATGCATCTATATCTTGTACTTGTATCATATCCAATTTGAATTGTGCTAATACAAATCCAACTCCCAGCTATTAAGTTAGATATCCATATATGGACACATGGAGAAACGGAGCATAATTTAAGTTGGGTCTTAGAAAATCATGGAGTTAAATCCTTATATAGACACATACAACAACAACAACAAAGTCTTATCCCACTAGGTGGAGTCGGCTATGGATCCTTCTACGCCATTGGACTCTATCCCCTATCATCTATATTTAAATAAATTTTATCTTATTTTATTGTTTCTAATCAAGTCTTTTTTGGTCTTCCTCTTCCTCGTTTGATGTGTATATTTGTCATCGTTTCACATTGCCTAATTGGAGGATTTATTGACCGTCTAAGTGCATGTCCGTACCACCATAAATGCGTCTCTCGGAGCTTTCCTTCAATAGATACAACACCGACTTTTTTTTCTAATACTCTCATTTCTTATTCTGTCAATCCTCGTATGTCTGCACATCCATTTTAACATCCTCATCTATGCAACTCTCATCTTTTGCTCATGTGCTCGAGTTGTAGCCCAACATTCAGCGTCATATAACTAAGCAGGTATAATCGTCATTTTGTGGAACTTCTCTTTAAGTTTTAGAGACACTTTACGATCACATAAAACACCCGACACTTTCTTCCATTTCAACCATCCTGCTTGTATTTTATATAAGACATCTCTCTCAATCCCTCCATTATCTTACAAAAATGATCCTAAATATTTAAAACTCTCAGTTCTAGATAACTCGTCATTTCCTATCTTAACACTTATCTCATTACGTCTAATATTACTAAACTTAAATTCCATATATTCTGTCTTTACTCTACCAAGCCTAAAACCTTTCACTTCTAGTGTTTCCCGCCAAGATTATAGTTTAGCATTTACTCCTTCACGTGTCTCATCTACCAAAACAATATCATTTACAAACAACATGCACCACGGTACCATGTCTTGAATGTGCCTAGTGAGTTCGTCCATAATTAGTGTAAAAATATAAGGACTTAAAGTTGATCCTTGATGTAACCCTATCTTTATTGGAAATGCTTCAGTTAATCCACCTGAAGTCTTCACTCTGGTTGTTACTTCCTCATACATATCCTTAATTAGGTCAATATATATTACACTAATACTTCTTTTTTCTAAAATTCTTCATATAATTTCTCTTGGAACTCTATCATAAGTTTTTTCTAAATCAATGAATACTATGTGTAGATCTTGCTTTTGCTTTCTACAGTTTTCAATTAGTTGTCTGAGAAGATGTATAGCTTCTATTGTCGACCTTTCTGTTAGTACAGGGGCACCAGATAATCGAACTTAGGTTTTGATGATGGCAAAGATTCAAAGTTAAGTCATTTTTGTTATCTCACATGTTGTGTTGAGTGTGTAGGTAATGTATTAAGCTTTGCTAAGGTCAACGACACCAGGAGAATCTCAAGATGAGAAACCTCGGTAGTCGAGTGACACCAGGAGAACCTCGGGAAGTCGAGGAACCTCGGTGGTGACCGGAAGCTAAGCGACAAGTCAGGAGGACCAAAGGTAAGCTCTAGATGAGCAACGATGGTAAAGATGCGTCCTCCGTACGGGGACAACCATAGGCGACGATCCGACCAAGACTTCCGGAGGAAGGTCTAAGTCAAGATTGGACGGTACAGGACCGTCGGATTTACCATCAATAAAGACTTGTTGTGCTAACCATGTATTGCAGGTGAGTTATCAGTGTCATCGTCGGCCCTGGAGGGAATTGATGGTCATTGAACTACCGTGATTATTTGTATGGCGTCGATCATTGTTAGTCAATCTGATCACTTCGAGGAGAGTCAAGATAAGATCCACCAAAGGAGGGGTGATGTGGATGTTTGACCCAGATCTACATCTCAACGAGATGGGGTTCAAAAGGCTATAAAAGGAGAGGCAAGTCACTCCTTTTATAGCCTTTTGAACCCTATCTCGTTGAGATCTAGATTTGAGTCAAACATCCACATCCTCTCTTTTGGTGGATCTTATCTTGACTCTCCTCGAAGTGATCAGATTGACTAGCAGCCGACTGATGTCATACAACAATCGATTGATGGTAGTTCAGTCGATTGACAGTTTAATAACTCACCTGCAATACATGGTTAGCACAACAAGGCTTTATTGATGGTAAATCCGACAGTCCTGTACCGTCCGACCTCGACTTAGACCTTCCTCTGGAAGTCTTAGTCGGATTGTCGCCTACGGTTGTCCCTGTACGGAGGACGCATCCTTACCATCGCTCCTCACCCAGAGCTTACCTTTGGTTCTCCTGACCTATCGCTCAACTTTCGGTCACCACCGAGGTTCCTCGACTCCCCGAGGTTCTCCTGGTGTCGCCCGACCACCGAAGTTTCTCGTCCCGAGATTCTCCTGATGTCGTTGACCTTAGCAAAGCTTAATACATTACTTGCATACTCAACACAACATGTGAGATAACAAGAATGACTTAACTTTAAATCTTTGCCATCATCAAAATCTATGTTCGATTATCTGGTGCCCCTGCACCAACAATCTCCCCATTTTTAATCTATGGTAAACCAATTCAAAGTTAAGGAAATAGTAAGCATTAAACAACTTGTTTTTCAAAGCCTCCCCCTCAACCCTAGGTGAGTTTTGAAAAACTAAGGTAAGTGAATTTTTCGAAAAAAGTTGAGGTAGCGTTTGGTGCGCGGGAGAATTTTTCATTTTCTGTTTTCTGTTTTCCTTTTCCAGAAAACAAAAAATAATTTTTTAGTGTTTTCCAATTTTTCAGAAAATACTTTTTTATATTTTGGGAAACGAAAATGGAAATAGAAAACGATTTTTTGAAGTTTTCCAATTTTCCAGAAAACACTCCTTTATTTTCTAGAAAACGGAGATGGAAAACGCCAACCAAATGCGTTTTCTCGTTTTCTCAGAAAATGAAAACAGAAAATAAAAAAATTTCTCTCTACCAAATGCCCCCTAACCTTTTCTCCCCCTTAACTTTAACCTTTTCTCCCCCTTTTGCCATATATCAAAAAAAAAATTATGGGGGGTACATTCTTAAACATGTATGTAAAGAAACTCTTAATAACCTTTTCAAAAGAGCATTAAAAATTCAAATGATATACGAAATGAGTCCAAGCATATCCCCTTTTATAAAATAATAGTTTCAACATAATGCATCTAATAAGAATGGTCAACTCTGTTTGACTCAATTGATATAAGATAATCAATAAGTCTTGATTAGAGTTGGTTATTTTGAAAAATTATACTCCAGGATTCATGTTGATGCACTTGTTATATATCTGGAATCAGGAGTAAGGTCCTAACATCTCACGCCCATCTACGTGGCTCAGTACACAATCACATTCAACTTATGTGTTGTGAGATGTGTTGGCTCCTTAAAACTATAGGTTCATGCTTTCTAAGATAAGTTCTAATCTAGTTCCATGTAGCACAAAAGGAAAAAGATAGATAATAAATAAACAATAGGTCCCACTCTATTACGTATATTCCTAATCTTCGTCTAAGCAGATTAAACTCTATTTCAGGTAATGGTTTGGTAAAGATGTCCGCTAGGTTCGAGTTTGATTCTACGTATTCAAGTTTTACATTCCCATTAGCTACATGTTCTCTTATAAAATGGTGTTTTACTTCTATGTGTTTAGTTCTAGAATGATATATAGGATTTTTAGTCAAGTTAATCGAGCTAATGTTATCAATCAAGATTTTAGTATTACTAAAATTTAATTGGAAGTCTTTTAGAGTGTGTTTCATCCAAAGAAGTTGAGCTGCACACTCATCCATGGTTATGTATTCGGCTTCGGTAGTAGATAAAGCAACACAATGTTGTTTTCTACTACACCAGTTGACTAGACTCGATCCTAGGAGTTGGCAACAACCACTTGTACTCTTCCTATTGAGTTTACTATCGACATAATCTAAGCCAGAGTAGCCAATTAATTCGAACTCACTCGACCTAGGGTACCAGATTCCTACATTTTATGTTCCTTTTATGTATCTAAAGATTCTTTTAACTAGGGTTAGGTGCGATTCTTTGACACAAAACTGAAATCTTGCACACATACTTACTGCAAAGAGTATATCAGGTCGGCTTGCAGTTAAGTACAGAAGGCTACCTATTGCTTGTTCTTTAGCCTCAGACACTCGGATCTGAGGTGACCTCTCTTATTGCACTCGTAGCACTTGTAGTTTTGATTTTGATCGATTTTCTTCTCCTTAGTTGGCTTGATGGGTCACCTTCTATTTTTGATCATCTTCCGAACTAGATTGACTAGTTCGGTCTTCATCTCTTCGTCTACCTCCGATTCGTATTCGTCTTCTTCGAGAGGAGTCTTGCTTTTTGCCTTTCTTTTTCCTGCATACAAAGCAATATCTTTCTCGATCGGGGCCGAATTAGATTGCTCATGAAGCTCAAATTTGGAAAGCAATTCATTTAACCTAATTTTTGAAAGATCTCTAGAAACTTTGTAAGTATCAACCATGAATGCCCACAAAGTTATCCTAGAAAAGGCTCTTAGAGCGTACCTTATTACGTCGTGGTTCTCCACATTTTGTCCGATGGCATGTAGGCCGTTTAGAATGTCTTGAATATGAGCATGAAGTTGACTCGCAGTCTCATTTTTCTGCATCTTTAGATTATACAATTTATTAACTAGTAAATCTCTTTTACATACCTTCGCATCAGATATCCCTTCATGAAGCTAATCGAGCTTCATGGATGTCCCTTCCAAAGTGCTCTGACAATCCAAGTGTTCTTTAACACGCAACGACGTCGTAACGCCAACAACACTCGCATCTACATCTTTTAGTCGGTATACTTATTTAGTTGCTAAGTTTCTTTGTACTTATTGTCGCTAAAGAGGAGAGGTAGACTTGTTGTCTCTTCCTCTACATTCTTTGTACCTTTCGCTTGTCTCTTACCTTCAACGAGGAAGAGACCTTTTAGTGGATTGTCCATCGGAAGCAATCTAGGATCGCGAGGCTTTGGACTAGCAACCGATTGGTTGTGAACCAAGTAAAAATAAAGTTGTCTCTTGTGTTTTGTGTTATAGTTTTCCGCTACGTACTTTGTTTTAATCGACAAAAAGAAAAGATTTTCGAACGCTATTCACCCCCCCTCTAACGTTTTCTCGATCCTACACTTTCTGGTATGAATCCAAATTGATTTTCAAGAATCATGGTCTCCTTCCTTAATCTTTTTTCTATTACTCTTTCCTAAAGTTTCATGGTATGACTTATTAATTTAATACCCCTGTTAGAATATTATATATATGACTAGGGATAATTATGTCATCCCTAAATATCATTAGGGATAATTATTTCCTAGGATAGAGTTTGATTTATTCCTAGGATAAGGTTTGATTTATTCCTTTGAATAGACCCTAATTTTTGTATATAAATAGAGCTTTTTCCATGTAATCTTTGTATCTCTTTATTTTTTATGAAGTAACATGGTATCAGAGCGTTAGGGTTTCCTCGCGAAAATTCCTCTTCCACGAGAGTCACGATCCAATCTACGATTCCCCTCCTCGACTTTCTCTTCCACGAGACGCGTTAGACGCGATCCTCGTTCGCGATCCTGCCACCATCGAGGTCATCGAAGAGCTTGAGGAGGGCGTCGAGGAGGGCATACGCGATCCTGCCTCCGCCAAGCCGTTCCTTGTCTCGTCCGAGCGCGGCAACAGCCCACGCGAAGAACTCCGGGTCGTAGGGGGATCGCAAGACCATCGACGGCCACGAGGCCGCTTCCTTCCCCGACGACGCCTCGCCGTTTCCGCCCTAACCTGCCGTTGACGCTAACGACGACGTAGCCCTCGAGTATCACCTCGCTGGCCTTCCGAAACAGCGTCCTCTCATGATCTACAGCGCCGCCTCGCTGGACTCGTCCCTGCTTCTCCTCTGTCGTTGAATTCGGGCTTCATCTCGGGTTCATCTGCACCGCTTCCTTTGGCTCCATTTCCGACAGCCAACGTGAGCACGCAGCGCTACTCTTCGGACAACTTCCTTTTGGACCATCCTGTAGGATATTTGATGCCGCTAGAGAGGGGGTGAATAGCGTTTGACCGTTCGTAGATGGAATTCGATTGCGTGTTCGTCTCTACAATTTCGTTAGTGCGCAGCGGAAATAGATATAATACAATAACGAAATACGCAAACACAACAAGAACACGAATATGTAACGTGGTTCAGAACCGCACGGTTCCTACTCCACGGATCGAGCTCTACGAGCTCTAGTGATGCACACGCAACCACTAATAAACACTCCTTCTCGGAACAATCCGGAGGCGGAGAAACCTCGTACAATAATGATTACAACAATAATCAAATAGATACAAGCAAATACAATGAAATACAAATGCAAGTAAAGGAAAAACACTTTACAAGAGCTTTGGATTGTTTGATCTTTGATTGCCTTGAACTAGCTTTGAAGGACTGGAAAGCACCAACTTCCCCCTTCAATTTCGCTCAAGAAAATCGTTATCTTTTCCTCCATCACGAGCTCCTTATATAGCTTCAACCTGTGCTGGAAAAGGTCGATCAATCCGATCGCCGGGACTATCACGATCGATCACACGCGCTATTGTTGTGAGACAACGGTGTAATCCAACGACTGATCATGAGCATCAGTCGACTGATGAGCCATCACTCGACCGCCGTCCCAGAATGAGTGAGACTCCACTCGCGCCACTAAAATTCGAGCATCGACCGATAAGTCATATCGATCATCCGTTCAATCATCGCCATCAACGAATGATCGCTAGTGGCAATTCCCGCGAATAAACCACTGATTGACTCGCCACGATCGCTACATGACGCGGTCGGTACGACGCACACCTCAAATATGAGGTTTTAGCTCAAGTATAGTGCCCCCATACTTGCTAAACCACCCTTAGCCTAGACCTAAGCCTTCTAGCCACCTCCATCGCCTTTACGCATCTCGGATCCTCCAAGTCATCCATGACTTGTCATCCATCGCGCTTAGCCTTCGTGTGCTTCCATCGGTATGCCATGCTAACGGTGTCTACACCGCCAAGCGCATTGGACTTACGCCGCTAAGACTCGCTTGGACTTTACGCCGCCAATATCAAACCCTCGACTTCAAATGCCAAGACTCAAGCTTGGACTTTCCTCACAACCCACGGACTTTCCATTCGCCAAGACCTACGCTTGGACTTTTCTCAAATGCCAAGTGTCCCACTGGACTTCTACGCCAAGTACCCGTGACTTGGACTTTTCCGTACAATTATCATTGTCGTATACGTTTTTGTCGAAACATCAAAACATCACTCGAGTCAAACTCGAGTCCCGGTCAATCGCGACTGGGCCGATCAGACTAACAATCTCCCCTGATGTTCGACAAAACAAACCATTCGAGTTAGGCCGCTAACTCAAGTCTCTTACCAATTATTCCAAATTGGTAATCCCAAATATTTTCCCAAACATATTTCTCCCCTGACATACATCAAAAGGTTATCTCTCCAAGGAGGTCGATGTCTCACGGCCCAACGAGATCTTACATCTCCCCTTGGTCCAAAAAATACCTAGGATCTACCATCTTCCAGTGATAAGTCTCATATCACTCAAGAGAGGCAATCCTATACGCCTCCCAATTTCCAAATCGAGACTCAAAATCTCACTTTCCTCTTTATGAGGAAAATATCATTCATCATCCCACGATGAATTCCTCCCTAAAGGCTTGCTCCCTGTAACCGTTGCACCAACAATGTCTTTGGGAAGTCCCTAAGCCAATAGAACTCTAAATCATCAAGAATATGGTTAGAAATTCAACATCAACTTTCCAACACTCTAAATTGATACAAACCCTAAACACCTCTCCAAATCCATATCCAATGGATTTTCACCCTTTATAATGCTTCCCAAAGCATATCCTAGGTTGGCGATTAGTGACCTTAACCGTAGTAAACCGACTAAACAAACCTAGTTTTCCGAAATCAAGATTATCACGACTGTTACCTACTACCGATCGATGTGCCCATCACGATCCGCACGGCAACATGAGGAGATATCACGCCAATGAGTCCAACGCTACCCATCATTCGATCAGATCAGAAAGGCAATGATCGATAATAACTAAAACCCGATTTTTCGTAAATCATACTCGACTTTAAAATTCATAAGTAATTCTACGAAATCAAAAAATCACGAAACTCGACACGATATTACTTATCACACATACAATCGGTGAAAATTTTGAAAAATATTTTTACCATCAAATAGAGATTCGATACAAAGTTCAAAAGTTATTAAAACTTTAAGGTTTTTGATCCACTTCAGATCAACTTCATAATAATAATAACGCTATCAAAGATAGATTTCACCAAGGTTTTCTAAATCGATTTTAAAATGTTTTGAAAACCTATTTCAAACCACGGGTTTATCTACTAAATATACATAACTTGTATATTAGCTTTCCTCATGATTCTTAGTGATTAAAATAAGTTAAGTCATCTAGACGCTATCTATACACCTCAACCTAACTTATTATCCTAACATCTCACATGTTATCTAAGGTGTACACACACACATCACATGTCAATTTTAAATGTGAGATGTGGGATTTGGATTATTATGGCCTCATGCATTTTCTAGGCAACCCTACTGATTCCTTATAAATGGGACTCCAAGTCATGTCATTTTTCCTTAAATCAATTCTAATCAAATAAATGCATGAATGATCACGTGCATAAAGATAGCAATGATAATTAAGCAGACTAATGATCATGATGTCATGACATGTGATATAATTTAAAACAACATGACATCTAAAATAATCCTAAGCAATGACATGACATGTTATATGATAATATTAATTTCACGTCGTGATATAGCAACTTTCATAAACCAATACAATAATACAGATATTCACTCAAACACACATGATTTTCACAAATGTAAATTTAATTTAATTTAAAAGATTTGATTTTTACATCCAAATGGAGATTTGATATTCTCAATCTCACTACAAAATCAAAACAAAAATCTAACAATCTCTAAATCTAGTCGTCTGCAGGAGGTGGCGGTGGAGGAGGCTGCTGGCTCAAAGTCCAAGCCCGCATTATCTCATACATATCGAGCTGACGCTGCTCGATACGACTCTGGGACTTTGTAATCTGCATGTATCGCTCCTCCATCCGACCAAGACATGCGCGTGGATGCGCTCTACTAAGAGCTCTGCTAGAGTCGATCAGAGGCCGATAGTCCCGAATCTGACTCACCGCCAAGACGATCGATGGACTGGCCACGATGATCGCCGGCTGATCCTCCTCATCGTGTCAGATCCTCATAGTCCTCTCGCTCTCGGGTACCAGAGGAGGCTCTCGCGCGCTCTGGGTGGTGGTCGAGGCGCTAACTCCATCTGTCCAGCCCCATCCGCAGCCTTCGCTTAACGAAGTGCGAATCGATATCATGGACACCTCGAGAGCGCTCTCGAGAGAATCCCCGTGAATGTTGATGCCATCGACTCTAGCACGTCTTTGTGATAATGTGACCGTATACGGTATATGCACTTTCCTCAGACAGGAAATGAAATGACTATCTGATAAAACATATTTAATGCAATGTTAATGTCTAATCTATTACGCATGGCGTAGAGTAAAGAGATGGAGAGGTCGAATCTCGCCGCACTCGAGTGACGATCGAAGAAAACACCCAACATGACCTCAGAGTACATTGTCAGGTATAACTCGATAATAGGAAATAAATTCGGTCAGTGGACGAGGATGACCAAAAATATGCTCCGTAGAGTCCAAAGAAATATGGTCAAATGGCTCGGGTAAAGGAGCATCAAAGGTGGGGTAAAATGAAGGTGTCATCCGAGGGCTTACACTCGAGAAACTCCCGCGATCGCAGAGTGAACTCTAAATCGCGTTTGCATTCGAAAAGTGTAGGTTGGGCCATCGTCACCTTCTTTAGGTTACGATAAAACTCCTTAACGAGGTCATCGTTAACGGTACGTGCATAAGACAATTTTCATGAGATGATAATAGGCAAATATGTCCATGACATCACTACAATAACGTTGGAAAAAGTCCCTATCGATGTACCTAACCAACATAGGTTGGTACAATCGAGATTCACCCTCGGGTGGATCATTCCTACGGGTTCTCCTATATGTAATGCAATGATATGACACGCATGGGCACCAATACACAATTAGATTTAAAAGGATTATAATGGAAAGGAAAACAAAATTAGGGTTTTTGGGTAAAAGAAAAAATTTACTTCGGTGCCATTTGGAGGTGCGACGAGGGAATGCTCGGATATTGCTGAGGGGGTCGTCGGAAAGTTCGCCGGAGGACTTAGATGTCGGAACCCTAATTGGAAACAAGGAAACAAACGTTGGAAACGAATGAACTAGGGCTGTGAGATGAGTGAAAAAGCGAGAAGAAGGGCTTAGCTATCAAACCTAAGGCTTGCCGCACGACGGAAGATCGGTTGGAGAAGAGTTAGCGATCGGAGAAGAGAAAGAAAACGAGCTCATATGAAGACGCCAACCCTAGCGGTTCGGCGTTATAAATCGCGAGGCTACCGATCACGCAGATCGATCTAATCGCGCTTATTAATGCGGTTTACCGAACCGATACGATCGCCCGGCCAAAGAATCGATCACGAGCCTTCGCGACGTACGAATATCCGATTGATCGATCGGGCCGATCTCGTGATCATACCACTGCTCGTGATGGCGAGCACTGATCGATGCCACCTCGGCCTGAATAGACATCACCGATCGACGATCCCATCACGATCGATGTTCAAGCAATGAGTCTGGCGCTAACACTCGATCATTGGACGATCGTATCGCTATGATGATCGTAATCGATAATCACGACCGATCGATATCCGATTTCGCTCAAATTCGAAAATCTCGAGTTCTTTCATCTAATTTCTGCCCTTGTACCCTGTTTAATCTTGTATATCGAATATATTGATGTTATACTTATATTCATGAAGTCATTAATGTATTTTAATGTTTTATTTCATTTTGGCAAACATTAACATCCAATGATTTCCAAATCCTAACATCTCACCCTTTCTAAGTGTTGAAATACACAATCAAGGTAAAAGGCTTGTTTTGTGAGATCTGAATTCATCCTAGACATTCCTTCCACGCAAACACACTGGTGAAACATATGAGCATGGTAAGTACAAGACATCAAGTCATGTGACACTCGAGTATCACTCTAGATGTTACTTTTACATCTTAAACACACTTCTCGATACATGAACTTAAAGTGTGCCAACAATCAAAGTTACACACTACGACCTCTAAATCTAGATTGTGCTAATTTTATCGATTTTCATGTTTCAAAAATATATCGACACATCCTAAAATCCTTTAGGATTAAGGCTCAAAATGTATTTCCAAGATAACCATAACCTTGAAAATAACCTAAAGTGCCACCTTTACCACGTGGTTGAGTTAACTACTCATCCAATCACGGCCGATTGTACATTCTAACCCATTTAACGCGTGAATCAATCACGCTCTTTGGAACCCAAAATATATTCGAGCTCATCAATTAATTAGGTATTCCTGTGGATAACCTCCTAGATACCTTCCTAACGACCTCCTAGGCTCATAGCCTCGTCATCATGGGTCTTACCTAGTCGACTTAGAGGTAACTCCTCGCAACCTCGGTCTTCCTAGACTTTGCTCAGGTTCCATACCAAATGGAACACAATGATAAGTCACCTTTAGGCTCATGACTCAAACCTTTCTTGCCTCGTTGACTTTTGTCTTTCGGGTCCTAGATGTTGACTTTGAGATCTCGACCCTTGACTTTGACCATTAGACCCTTGAAATCGATTTTAGAGCTTATTTAGTGGTCTTTTCTAGTTTTTCAAGCCCTTGACCTTAAGGCTCGGTTCTCTAATTCTAATTGCCCAAAATGATTTTTGATTAGGTTTTCGGGCATTACCATTTACCTTGTATATATGTTTACCCTTATCGAATTGATACCTAAATGGTTTTCGATTTTCTTAATCGCTTTCTTAGAACGACATTTCTAGTGACATTAGTCCCAAATTTCTCCTTCAAATAGATCTAGAGTTATCATTCCTAGCATGCTGATTCACGAGTAATAGAAAGTTATTCGAATTAATTCTAGCACGCTTTGCTTAGAATTTAAGGAACGAGCATTATGAAAATATACCTTAGGGTTCGCCTTAGTAGCTCCCCTACTTGTGATACTCCTTCTTGATCTTCTCCCCCTAGGACATCAATTCGTAATGTCCCTGTCACGACATTCAAGCAAATGATATGCTCCTTGTCTTTAGATGATGGGAACCGCATCCTTTGACTTTGTTGACTTTAGCACGGGAGGAGTCTTCTTAACCTTCTTTGGGCACTTGCTCTTATAGTGCGCTTCCTACACTCAAAACATACTATATGCATTTTATTATTAACACATACGCTTTGAGTTACCTAGGTTAACGAGACCGAATCGACTTCGGGCTTCTTCATCTCGACCGATGTAAACTTCTTCGATGTTCGACGTGGAAGTTCTCTCCTCCTCAACTCGAGGTGGATGCTTCTTCCACTTCCTCCACCTTTTCCGATCCGGATGTTGATTCCCTATCGACCTCCGAATCCTCACTTCTTGTGAGGATGATGCATTAGCCTCTTTCGGTCTCTTCCTCTTGGACCGTTGATGGGCTATCGTAAAGCTCGCCACTGGCTCCATACGTTGCTTCAGATCTACATAATTACCTAACATACACAAGATATCATAGGTATTAAATCAATTAAAAATTTCGTTACCTTCTCATTTTCTCAAGGCAGAACTTGTCTTTCTCCCATCTTTTTCTCGAGAATCCACCTTTCGTCCTCTTGGATAGCTATATCCTTCCATTAAAATGGATCATTCTTCGAGATCCTCATCATCGTAGGAAGTCCTCGATTCCTCGCCTTCCATCGCTAAATCCTTCTTGTCCATGAAGGAATAGGAATCGGGTGTTGATATCTTCCATCCCAATGGTTCTTATCCATCTTCCCTCTAGCTTCTTTATCTTAGCTCCTGTTAGTCGTAGAAGAGCCCCTGCTCGATACCAATTAGTAGGATATTTGGCGCCCAGAGGGTGAATAGCGTTTGACCGTTCGTAGATGGAATTCGATCGCGTGTTCGTCTCAATTTCGTTAGCAAATTGGAAATAGATATATACAATAACGAAACGCAAACACAACAAGAACACGAATATGTAACGTGGTTCGGAACCGCACTGCGGTTCTACTCCACGGATCGAGCTCTACGAGCTCTGGTGATCGACACGCAACCACTAATAAACACTCCTCGGAACAATCCGAGGAGGAGAAACCTCGCTGATAATGATTACAACAATAATCAAATAGATACAAGCAAATACATGAAATACAAATGCAAGTAAAGGAAAAACACTTTACAAGAGCTTGATGCTTGATCTTTGATCGCTTCAACTAGCTTTCAAGGACCGAAAGCACCAAATTCCCCCTTCAATTTCGCTAAAGAAAATCGCTATTTTTTCCTCCATCACGAGCTCCTTATATAGCTTCAACTGTCTTTGGAAAGGTCGATCGATCACCGGACCGATCATCGCGCGCAGACAACAGCGGTGTAATCCACGCTGGAAAAATCCAGCTAGGATATCACTGATCCGATCGGAGCATCGATCGATCGATGAGCCATCACTCATTGCTCGTCAGTGAGTGAGACTCCACTCTGTGCCTAAAATTCGAGCATCGATCGATAAGCCGTATCGATCATTGCTCGTCAATCGACCGATTGCCCATCGTGATCCGATTGTGGCAAAGCATTCATGATCGAGCCACTAGTTGACTCACGTCGATTCTACATGACACCGCCGACCGGCACACCTCAAATATGAGGTTTTAGCTCATGGTGCGTGCCCCATACCGCTACTTAGCCAGCACCTAAGCCTTCTAGCCACCTCCATCAGCCTTACGCATCTCGGATCCCTCCAAGTCATCCATGACTTGTTCATCCATCGCGCTAGCCTTCAGGTGCTTCCATCGGCTATGTCATGCTAACGGTGTCTACACCGCCAAGGCACATCGACTTACGCCGCCAAGACTCCCGCTGGACTTTACGCCGCCAATATCAAACCCTCGACTTCAAACGCCAATGCAAGACTCAAGCTTGACTTTCCGCAACCTATTGGACTTTCCATTCGCGAGACCCGCTTGGACTTTTCAAACGCCAAGTGTCACTGGACTTCCGCCAAGTACCCACGGCTTGATTGACTTTTCCATGTGATTACATTACATCGTATGTTTTTGTCGAAACATCAAAACATCACTCAAGTCAAACTCGAGTCCTGGTCAATCGTGACCTGGGCCGATTGCACCAACACATCCAACCTTCATTCGTCATGGCTACCCCCAACACTTCGAAGTCGGATTTTTCAATTTTTACCAACCACGTCACGACACCGCTCTCGTCTAAGCTCTTGGATGGTAAGAACTACTCCTCTTGAGCCTCTCACATTGAACTTTGGCTTGTTGGACAGGATTATGAAACACATCTCATCCAAACTGAAGAGCATATTCAAGTCGTCGATCGTCCTTTATGGAAAAAGATTGATGCTTAGTTGTGTTACGTTATCCGAGACACCATCCATCCATCTCTCAGGGATGTCTTCTGCACTCATAAGACCTGCAAGGATATTTGGATACAGACTCAACAACTTTTTACGAACACTTCTCGGTGACTCTATCAAGTTTGTGATGACCTCATGACCATCTTTAATGCCCGTGGATCGATTATGACTTATTTGGGATCGGTCTAGCCTTACGTGAGTTCGCGACCTGCGACCGCTACTCCTAGCAGAGCAAAATCGAAAGAATTTTTTATGTCTCGGCTTTATACGGTACGCCACGATTACTCTCATATTCGTGATCGATCCTCGGCGACCATGGCTACCATGGACTCTACCTGGGCGACTCTCCTCCGTGTCCCTACCAAAGTCTTAACATTGCTATCTTCCGTTCCGATTCTTCAACATCTCTCAAACAACAATGCACCTCCACCACGGCGCAAAGGACGCCCCAGCGACATCACCACCGAAGACACTGATTGATAAATGTTAGAGTCTCCACGGTCGACCTCCTCGTGCTGCTTAGATGGTCCAGAGTTCTGTCACATCCACTTCACAGTTGACACCAGCTCCAACTCCACCGCCTTCCTATGATGACTTTCTGAAATGGTACGAGGGTCAACAGGAGTCTAATTCCCTTGCTACCATTATACAAGCTGGTAATTCCTTTATTGGCATATCTTGCTCTTCGGGTCCTTGGGTACTTAACTCTGGGGCCATCGATCATATCACTGGTAATAGATCTCTTTTTTCTTCACTATCTACTTCCGGTTATTTACCTTTTATCACCATAGCAAATGGTTCTCAAACTCAGTCCCAAGGTGTTGGTATTGTTCATTCTTCTTCATCTCTTCCCATTCAGAATGTTCTTTATGTTCCTGGAGCTCCCTTCAATTTATTATCAATAAGTCAGCTTACTCGGTCTCTTGATTGTGTCATCTCGTTTACTAAATCTTTTGTTTCATTGCAGGACCGGAGTATGGGGAAGATGATTGGCTTCGAATGTGAGGCTCATGATCTATATCGACTTCACCAAAACTCTCTTGTTGGTGCGGCGGCGGCATCTCCACTTGTTATTTATGCTCAGTTGGGACATCCTAGTCTTGATAAGTTAAAACAATTACATCATACCGTCTACTTGTAGTCTTTGTCTTTGTAGTCGATGTCCAGCAAATACGTAACATATTCATTGTCTCCTCGCATTATAAGTCGAGTTACGTCTCCCTTTGCTTTGGTTCATTCCAATATTTGGGGTCCGAGTCGTGTTGCCTCTACATTGAAGTCACGATATTTTATTACTTTTATAGACGATTTTTCTCGTTGTACTTGGTTATATCTGATGAATGATCATTCAGAATTGTTTTCTATTTTCCAATCTTTTTTTAATGGGTAAAACAACACGATTTCGATCCTCTTCGATCAGACAGTGATAATGCGCGTGAGTATCTATCTACTCCGCTTGCCTTCTTGGCATCTCACGGCAGATATTACATCTAAGTCTTGTCTCACGCCCCCAACAAAATGGAGTCATAACGCAAGAATCACCATCTTCGAGACCACCGGACTCTTCTCCTCCACTCTCATGTTCTCTTCGCTGGGATGACGCCGTACTTATCGCATGATCTCATCAATCGCATGTCTTCCTCTACTTTACAGGTCAAATACCTATCACGTTTCTTTATCCGGCTCCCTTCATCCTTTACCACCTAGTGGTCTTTGGTTCTACGTATTTTCGCTCGTACTCTTGATCCCGACATTGATAAACTCTCTCCTGGCCGCATAAACGTGTTTTACTTAGGTACCCACGGCTTAAAGGGTATAAGTGTTACCCTACTCCGCTTAGATTTCATCTTGCCACGCCACGTTCTTTGATTCGCTTTCTCTTCGAGTGAGTCGCTGCTCGAGTTTCTTCGTTCTTATGCTCAGATCGGTCTTTAATCCTCCAGAGGATTCTCTATCAACCCTAGCCCCAATTCCTCCTCCGTTATAGGTTTATCAGTGTCGTCCTTGTCCTGCTTTGCTGCCGGCCAACACTGACTCTGCCATAGAATCATCTATGGAGCCAGGTCTTCCGCTCCTTCCTTCGGTCCAGTCTTCTGAATCTGATATTCCCATTGCCCTTCGGAAAGGTATACGTTCCACTCGTAATCCTTCTCCACATTATGTTTCTTTGAGTTACCATCGTCTTTCTCCTTCCTATTATTCTTGTCTTTCCTCCTTGTCATTTGTTTCTCTTCCAAAGACTGCAGGAGATGCATTTTCCCATCCAGGATGAAAACAAGTTATGCTAAAAGAAATGAGTGCCTTATAGAGTTGTGGGACTTGGGACCTCGTTCCTCTACCACCAGGAAAGTTAGTTGTTGGTTGTCGATGGCTATATACAGTGAAGGTTGGTCCAGACGGAACGGTTGATCGACTTAAGGCTCATCTCGTTGCTAAAGGTTATACTCAGATCTTTGGATTGGATTATGGGGACACGTTTTTTCCTGTTACCAAAATGTCCTTTATACGTTTATTCATGTCCATTGCTGCGATTCAATACTGGCCTCTTTATCAGTTGGATATCAAGAATGCATTCTTACATGGTGACCTGCTCGAAGAAGTCTACATGAAGCAACCTCCGTGTTTTGTTGCTCAGGGAGAGTCTTCTGGTCTTGTGTGCCGCTTGCGAAAATCTTTATATGGTCTCAAGCAGTCACCCGGAGCATGGTTCGGTAGATTCAGTATTGTAATTCAACAGTTCGGCATGACTCGGAGCGAGGCTGACCATTCTGTCTTTTATCGCCACTCATCTACTAGTTGCATCTACTTAGTGGTTTATGTTGATGATATTGTCATCACAGGTAGTGATCATCTAGGGATCTCACAGGTGAAACAACATCTTTTCAAACATTTCCAGACAAAGAATCTCGGCAGACTTAAATATTTCTTGGGGATAGAAGTAGCACAGTCCAGAAATGGGATCATTATATCCCAAAGGAAGTATGCAATGGATATTCTAGAAGAAATAGGAATGTTAAACTCAAAGACTATTGACAACCCTATGGATCCTAATGTTAAGCTCCTGCCAAATCAGGGGGAGTCTCTACCAGATCCTGAACGATATAGGCGATTAGTAGGGAGACTAAGTTACCTTACTGTTACTCGTCCAGATATCTCATTTGCAGTAAGTGTAGTAAGTCAATTTCTCAACTCTCCATGTAAAGAACATTGGGATGTTGTGATTCGCATTGTTCAATATATCAGAGGTGCTTCAGGAAAGGGTTTTTTGTACGAAGACAAAGGACATACTCGAATTATAGGATATTCTGATGCAGACTAGGCAGGATCTCCTAGTGATAAGAGATCTACTTCTGGTTTTTGTATATTTGTCGAAGGTAATCTTATTTCTTGGAAAAGCAAAATGTGGTGGCAAGATCCAGTGCAGAGGTAGAGTATCAAGCTATGGTCATAGCTAGTCAAGAGCTTATATAGCTCAAACAGTTGCTTCAGGAGCTAAAGTTTGGAGATGTTACACAAATGTCACTTATATGTGATAACCAGGTCGTCATGCATATCGCCTCAAATCCAGTTTTTCATGAGAGGACAAAACATATTGAAGTCAACTGTCACTTTATCAGAGAGAAAGTCATATCCGAAGAAATATTTACTAATTTTGTTAACTCACATGGATCAGCTAGCAGATATATTTACTAAGTCACTGAGAGGTCCCCGAATTGACTACATATGTAACGAGCTGGGTGCATATAATTTATATTCTTCAGCTTGAGGGGGAGTGTTAGAATATTGTATATATGGCTAGGGATAATTATGTCATCCTTAAATATCGTTAGGGATAATTATTTCCTAGGATAGAGTTTGATTTATTCCTAGGATAAGGTTTGATTTATTCCTTTGAATAGGCCATAATTTTTGTATATAAATAGGGTTTCTTCCATGTAATCTTTGTATCTCTTTATTTTTTATGAAGTAACAATCCCTATAGTTTTCACAAGTTTATATGTCTCCCTTATTCTTATATAAGGGAATTAGAATACTTACCCTCTATTGATCATGCATCCTTTTTATTTTCAATATCATGTTAAATAATTTTGTAAGTCATTCAATACCTTGTTTCCCTAGACACTAGACACTTCCATACCTCCTTATACAGACACATGGAGAAATTAATTCCAATACTAAATTCAAGGAGCATATATGCACTCAGAATGTTTGTTGCTCAAAAATTCAATTCAATTGATCTTCTAATTATTATAGATTTATGTTTTAGATGTAGACAAGCTAACTGGAAGAGGCTCAAAAATTAAAACTCATCTAAGTTGATATTGGCAAATTTTGAAGCATACAAAATGATTGTTGACACAATAAAGTACCAAAATCTTATCATTCTAGTCAGAGACCACATTTACAACATGGAATGATATTTTGAAGATTAAACCTTGCTTAATAGAAGAAAAAGAGTCCAGACACACCAAATAAGGTTAATTTTTAGGCTTCTAGCAAAATATTGCAAGATGTTAATGAGTTAAATGCACCAGGCCCTAGCCTACCATGTATTTATTGTTAGATTATAAATGAGATACAATGTGGTTGGAGTAAAACTCCAACAATCAAGGTGGAAAGAATCGTCATTATCATTCTACTGTTATAACCTAGCACTTGATCAGAGAAAATTTTTCCTTGATGAAATAGAATTTTTATTGTCAACTTCTGTCGATGTAAAAAAAATTAATTGATTAGAAAATTACTTGTTAGAGAGGCTTACATAGAGCTCAGTGAAGGAATAAGTGCATCTAACATGGGTAGATGATGAATAAGAGAAAATTAAAGAAGATATCATCTCTCATTCTATTTCCTCCCTGAATTGGAAATTTAATTCTTGATATATCCTATATAATATATTTTTCATCAGTAACATGTTCAACACTAATAATATCACCACTGTGTAAATAACAGCACAGTGGAACAAGCCTAAACAAAATAAAAGTCAGTTCCTGCAGAGGTTATCTTCAGACTAAATAAAAGCCTTTACCACATCAAATTATTGGAACATTAAACTATTATGCTAAAGTCTCAAACTATAACAGAACATTATGGTCAATTAAACTTCAAATTAGTGATAATTCGTGTGAGCCAGTGACACACGCGTATAACAGAACATTGTGGTCAAATTAATGATATCCAAGGATTATCTGATATATAGAGAAACACGCATATATAATGAGAATGTAAAATATGTATGTAACATCATGAAATCCTTGACAACATCACACACAATGATTGCTTCTGGTTTCATTAATTTCATGCGAGCCAGTGACATGAATGTTCAATTATCAAGTAGTAGTTTACATAAAATAAAACATAAAAGGAAAATTATAAATTCCAAGAAGTCAAATTTGACCTCACCTGAGTGATACTGTCTTTTGGAAGAGAATCTGGCAGTTTTTGTTGTTTCTTTTTTTTCCATTTTTTCATCACAATCTTAATGCCCCAACTGCAAAAGACAATTGCTTACTTGCCTAAGCTTCTAAGTTAGAAAGTAAAATTTAGATGGAAGTTTAGCTGGAACTTCTGTATTCAAAATAATGCCTTAAACTTGCTAAGACTATCAGGTCAAACAGCACAAGCACATCTTGCAGAAAATAAAGTAGGAATAGAAAGAACAAAATTATCCAAAGGATTTAAAAAGAGTTAAAGAACTTTAGTAGTTACAAACAGTAAAAAAAAAGTTGGTCTATAATGTAATCTCCATATTTTGTGATAAAACTTTTTATTATGATACTAAAGCAAGCAATCCATGCCTGCGAATCTATATGATGATATAGACAAACGTTTTGCATGAGACTGTACAGTTTACACACAATTTGCTAAATGTCTATTTATTGTTCCTGTTTGTGGATAGTAGGATTATCAATGGACATAAGTAAGCAAAATTGTCAAGATATAGGTCATGCTCACCTATCAAGTTGTTCAACACGGTTGAAAGCTGCCTTAGAAAGAGAACTGTCTACTGCCGAACTCCATGGAGAAGGCAATGAATCACCCTGGAAATGAATTTCTCACGCATATTTTACTTCAATGAAAAAGCAAACACAAATTAAGTAGGAAGACAGAGTTGCTCTTTACCCAACCAAAACTATTTGAAAGATCATTCCCTGTTCCAAGTGGAATAATGCCAATAGGTGGAACTAGCACCTTTTCCCTGCTAAGTTTTCCAAAGCTTCTTAATATCTTTCCTACTTCACCATCACCTCCTGCAATCTATAAATGATAGATATGATATGAGAAAGGTTGTCTGCTACACAATGCTAAAATTTCAGCAGCAATGAGCATCTTTCAAGAGCATCCTTGAAACAATTTCAAGCAATGATAAATTAAATGACTTAACTGGATATTAACAAATATTGTGAAGTTATTTGTCCAGAAGCCATACCATAATTCTTAACTTTTCAATGACGGATTTTTCATTTGGATCATCCATTTTCCTTAAGAAAGCCAAACCATATTGAAGGAAAGGCTCCAAAACTGAGATGTCGAACACCTGAAAGGCGTATCCAGTTCTTTATGCAAGTCAAACCATACTGAACAAAATCAGAAGGTTCTATAACTGGGTGAGAAGCAATAAATGACCTGCTAACATTTTGATCTTAGGTTTATTTCTGCAAAGAATCTCTCTTATAGTATCTAATTTAAGGCAAAACCACTAATTATCGAAGAAATCTCACATATTCCACCTGCATAATAATGCACTGGCTTGAACATTACTTAAATCCATTTGTTTAGCATAAATCAACTTGTGGTGGGCACAATAAGAATAGCTAAAAAAATTAATTCCAACTTCCACAAGAAATAGATGACAATCAGATCAAAACATGTGCATTTATATCAACTATGCAATCACTACAAGCTACTAGAAATTTGAAGTAACCCAGGTCCAGCATAGGACATTATTACGAATCTAAAACATATCTTAATAACAACAGTTGAAAGATTCACTTTATTTGACTTAGATTATTCAACTTTGGTTACATTTACAGTTGAAATAAATAATTATAAGTCAAGAGCAAACAACCTGATAGCTAGTCATTTAATTTATCTCATGTCAATGTCATATGCGATTATGCTCCTTGTATCAGAAGAGAAATTTTGGCATTAGAATTGGTTCCAATTCCTATGCCAATGAAATTGAAAGGAGTTCAGAACATCACACTTTCTATCCATAGTCAATGGGGATATAGAACTACGTAGGATTTGTAATGTATATTATCAGAATATCTACAACTTGCAAGTATTTAGTAGGTGTAACTTAGATGACAGAATGGGAGAACATAAATTACAATTTATTACGTCAATCGATGATAACCAGATTCGGTGGGTTTTCATCATGAGTATATTGACTTTTAAACTTAACTCAGTCTTGATTGGTGGTTCATTTCTGATTGAATTTGTTGACTCAAGCAACTTTTCAAATTTCCAATTGATCTCACTAAAAACAATTACTAGTGGATTTGGTATGCTTGACTCACTCCACAAACTCAACGGTTTTAGTGTACAAAAACATAAGCACATTCTCAGCTAGCCTAGACATATGACTTCAACAGCAACAATAACCAAGCTTTATTTCACTAGGTGAGATCAATTATATGGATCATTCTATGTCATCGGGCCCTATCTCCTACTATATCATCGTCTATATTTAAATAAATTTTATCTAATTTTATCATTGTTAGTCAAGTTTTTTTTAGTCTTCCTCTTTCTCGTTTAATGTGTATATTTGTCATAGTTTACACTTGATTTAAAATCTCAATCCGTGCCAAGGTTTGATCTATGATCGAAACAATACGACTCGATGTCGTATCGTAATAAATATAATAAAATATATTAATTAAAAATAAAAAACTTAACTTAAATATTAAAAAATTAAAAAATAATTTAAAACAAAAGAAAGAAAAAACACTGAAAAATTAATAATAATAAAATATAATGGTGCGACTAATTTAATTAGTTTCAATTGTATAGGGTTAAAAAATAAAATAAAATTTAATAATAGAAATATTATTATTCATAATATATAAATAAATAAATTTTTGGAATATTTTTAGATTAATGGCATGATTCTATTAGGATTTTAACTAAGCATATTTATTTTATCTCAAACTATGTTAGGAGTTAATTAAAGTTATTAATCTAAGTTTTTATTAAAAACTTAAGTTTTTGATTTGCCGCTATGATCACGTTGTGCATGCGCCGCATGTTCCTTTGTCACTGTTAGAATATTGTAGATATGATTAGGGATAATTGTTATCCCTAAATATCATTAGGAATAATTATTTCTTAGGATAGAGTTTTGATTTATTCCTAGGATAGGGTTTGATTTATTCTTTTGAATAAGCCCTAATCTTGTCTATAAATAGGGCTTCTTTCATGTAAATTTGATATTCTGAATTACAAAATAACATGGTATCAGAGCATTAGGTTTCCTTTTAGGTTTCCCCGTTTTTTTCTCTCTCCCGCGTTTCTCTCCCGAACGCGCCTCCTCTTCTTTCTTTTCCGCAGCAGCTCAACAGCTGCTCGCCTCTCGAATCTGAGATCGACGCTTCTTCTGCAGTTCCACTGTCTTCTCCGACGACCTCGTCTCGACGGCGGCGAGAGCCAGTGGCCCTTCTTCTCCCGCCTTGCGCTGCTGGATCTGCCCGCCTCCATCATTCGAGCGCAGCGGCGAGCTCAGCAGCTCCGCCGTCTTCTCCGACGACTGCCTCGACGGCGAGAGCTGCCTTCTTCTCCCGCCGACGCTGGATGATCTGCCCGCCTCCGTCCTCTCAAGAGCAACCCGTTCGCCGCCTTGCTGGCGCTCCTTTCATCGGAAGCTTCTTCCTCGCTAGCCGTGGCCTCGGCGGCGACGGCGAGACGGAAGAAGCTCTCAATCTCTCAATCTCTCCGCAGGATCTCTCGGCTTAGAGCGGCCTCCAGCGCCAGGTCCGGGTGGTCTTCTCCTTCGGCAAGGTCTTCTCCTTCGGCCACCCATCCCTAGCTTGCTTTTTCCTCCTCCCTGAAGCCAAAGCTACACCGCTGAACTGCCTTTTGACACAAGAAAAGGCTTTCGACTGCTGGCTTTCAACCCGACGGTCAACAGAGAAGCAACATCGCTTTCACCGCCGGAGGGAGTCCGCGATGCCGTCGGTCAAAGACTCGCAAGTAGTAGCTAATACATTCGGTCATTCATTGACTACCTCCAATACTTGGCCGGAGTTTCCGATTTTTACAACCATGTGACAGACCGCTCGCTCGAGTTCTTGGATGGTAAGAACTACTCCTCTTGGGCCTCTTATATTGAGCTTTGGCTTGTTGTGGGTTATGAAAAGCATCTCACACAAACCAAGAGGATATTCAAGTGGTCGATCGCTTTATGGAGAAAAATTGATGCTCGGTTGTGCATTATCCGAGCCACCATCCATCCATCTCTCGGGATGTCTTCCGAACTCATAAGACGAGGATGTTTGGATACAAGCTCAACAACTTTACGAACACTTCTACGACTCTATCAAGTTTGTGATGACCTCACACCATTCTTAATGCCGTCGGGCGAAGGAGTCTCGACTTATTTGGGATCAGCCTCTAGCCTTGTGAGTTCAATGACTGCTCTCACCGCGGCCTCTATCGCAGAGCTTGAAAATCGGAAGAAATTTTGTCTGTTATACGGTCTGACGATTACTCTCATGTTCGTGATCGATCCTGGGCGGCCCGTAGCAACCATGGACTCTACTGGCGACTCTCGCCGTTCGTGTCCCTACCCAAAGTCTTGACATTACCATCCTCCGTTCCAGTTGACTCTTCGATCGTCTCGAAATATACAACAAACCTCCACCGCGTAAGAATGGCGGGCGACGCCCTTGGTAATCATCACCGACCGGGGACACACGATTGATAAATGTTGGAGTCTCCACGGTCGACCTCTCGCTCGATCGCTCGAGTTCTGCACGCCTTCGCCTATTGACATTGACATCACCTAACTCCACCACCTCACCAACTCGAACTCCACCGCTTCCTGATGACTTTCTTGGTATGGTCGAGGTCGACAGAGTCTAATTCCCTTTACTGCATACGTGTAATTCCTTCACGCATATCTCGCTTTTGTCCTGGGTACTTGACTGGGCCACCGATCATATCACCGTAATAGATCTCTTTTTCCTTACTATCTACTGGTTATTTACATTTCATTACCATGCAACGGTTCTCGACTCACCCCAAGGTGTATTGTTCATTCTTCTCCATCTCTTCCCATTCGAATGTTCTTATGTTCGGAGCTCCTTTAATTTATTATCAATAAGCCACTCACTTTGGTCTCTTGATTGTGTCATCTCATTCACTAAATCTTACATTTTCATCATAGACCGAGTAATCTTGGGAGGATGATTAGCTCGGATGTGAATCTGATCTATATCAACTTCACCAAAACTCTTGTTAGCGCGGCGACGATCTCCACTTGTTATCCATGCTCGGGACATCCCGGTCGATAAGTTAAAACAATTACATCCTAGTCTGTCTACTGTAGTCTTTATCTTGTGAGTCAGCGCCAGCAGTGACGTAGTTCATTTTCTCCTCGTTATAAGTCGCCACGCCTCCGCTTCAGATATTCGGGGTCCGAGTCAGACTCTACATCGGGGTCACGATATTTTTTACTTTTGTACGCGATTTTTCCCACTTGGTTATATCCGATGAAAGATCGCTCAATTGCTTTTTTATTTTTCAATCTTTTTAATGAAGTCAAACACACCTGATTTGGTATCCTCTTCGATCCTTCGCAGTGATAATGCGTGAATATCTATCTACTCCGTTTCAAACCTTTTTCGCATCTCACCAAGATATTACATCTAAGTCTTGTCCTCATACCCCCAACGAATGGAGTCGCAGAACGCAGAATCGTCTTCTCGAGACCACTGACTCTTCTCCTCCACTCTCGTACGCTCCTCTTCATTTTGGGGTGCGCAGACTTCGTGCGTTATCTCATCAATCGCGTGTCTTCCTCTACTTTCAGGTCAACACTCATCGTACTTTATCCAAACAGTCCCTTTATCCTTTACCACCTAGGGTCTTTGGTTCTACATACGCTTGCTCACGCTTGATCCTGGCGGCATCGATAAACTCTCCTCATTAGCGTAAATGTGTTTTCCTTGGTACCCACTGTAAAGGGTATAAGTGTTATTCCCCACTCTCGTCAGATTTCATCTCTGCCACGCCACGCTCTTTGATTCGCCTTTCTTTCGGGTCTTTAGAGTCATCATCCGAGTTTAATCCTTCTACGCTCAGACTTTGATCCTCCGGAAGTTTCTCTATCACCCCAACCCCAATTCCTCCTCAGGTTGTTTATCGGCGCTGCCTCATTACCTTCTCGCTTTACGGCCAACACCGACTGCCGTGGAATCATCTCTCTGAGCGATCCTCCGCTCCCTCCTCCACCAAGATTCAACTGATATTCTATTCATTTCTTCGGAAAGGTATACGTTCCACTCGTAATCCTTCCTCCACATTATGTTTCTTTGAGTTACCATCGCTATCTCCTTCCTATTATTCTTGTCTTTCCTCTTTTGTGCTTCTCTTCCAAAGATCGAGAGACGATTTACCCATCCGATGGAAACAAGCTATATTAGATTTAAATGAGTGCTTTCTGAGTTGTGGGACTTGGGATCTCGTTCCTCTACCACCCGTGAAAGTCGGTTGTTGGTTGTCGATGGTGTATATACGGGTATATACAGCCAAGGTCGTCCGATCTTAGATTATAGGGACACGTTTTCTCCTGTTGCAGATGTCCTCTATATCGCTTACTCGTATCATTCTTTGCGATTGACCTTTGGTCTCTTTATCGATTAGATATCGAGAATGCGTTCTTACGTGGTGACTGCTTTCGAAGAAGTCTCGTGGAAGCGACCTCCGTATTTTTGTTGCTCGAAGTCTTACAGGTCTTGTGTGTCGCTTGAAAATCTTTATATGGTCTCAGCGATGCGCCCAGCGTGGTTGGTAGATTTAGTATTGTAATTCAACATTCGTGACTCGGGCGAGGTGACCATTCATCTTTTATCGCCACTCATCTAGTGCGTCTACTAGTGGTTTATGTTGATGATATTGTTCATGCGGTAGAGATCATCTCGGGATCTCACAAGTGAAACATCTTTTCAAACATTTCCAAACAAAGGATCTCGGCAGACTTAAATACTTCTTGGGAATAGAAGTAGCACAGTCCAGAAATGGGATCATTATATCTCAAAGAAAGTATGCAATGGATATTCTAGAAGAAATAATGTTAAACTCAAAGGCGGGACAACCCTATGGATCTTAATGTCAAGCTCCTACCAAATCGGGAGCCTCTATTAGATCGTGAGCGATACAGCGATTAGTAGGAAGACTAAGTTACCTTCATTATACTTTCGTCCGGATATCTCATTTGCGATAAGTGTAGTAAGTCGGTTTCGACTCACGTAAAAACATTGGGATCTTTGTGATTCGATTGCTCGATATATCGAGCGCTCGAAAGGGTCTTTTGTATGAAGACAAAGCGTACTCGAGTTATAGGATATTCGATGCAGATCGGCGGGATCTCCCGTTGATAGGAGATCTATACGGTTTTGTATATTTGTCGGAGATAACCTTGTTTCTTAAAAGCAAAGCGAATGTTGCAAGATCCCTTCAGAGGCGAGTATCGAGCTATGGCTAGCGATCAAGAACTTATATGGCTCAAACGGTTGCTTGAGGAGCTAAAATTTGGAGACGTTACCTGAAATCGTCACTTATATGTGATAACCAAGCCACCATGTCGCCTCGAATCCAGTTTTTCACGAGAGGAATAAGTATAGAAATCGATCATTATCACTTTATTGAGAGAGAAAATCATATCAGAAATATCTACTAGTTTTGTTAACTCGCGATCAACTAGCGGATATATTTACTAAGTCATTTGAGAGGTCCCCGATTGACTATATATGTAATTTAGTGCATATAATTTATATTCTTCAGCTTGAGGGGGAGTGTTAGAATATTGTAGATATGATTAGGGATAATTGTTATCCCTAAATATCATTAGGAATAATTATTTCTTAGGATAGAGTTTTGATTTATTCCTAGGATAGAGTTTGATTTATTCTTTTGAATAAACCCTAATCTTGTCTATAAATAGGGTTTCTTTCATGTAAATTTGATATTCTGAATTACAAAATAACAGTCACCACACTACTTCCTACAACCACTGAACCACCACGCCACCTTCTCCAACCACCGCCACTTGCTTCGAGCGTCAACAATTCTACTAGCCTTCTCCAACCTTTGTGACCCCATAGGGGCACCGCGATACCTACATCCCATGAAGGTTGCCACAAGATCACGATACCTACGACAGTGAAGCTCATAAAACCCCAACGAGGCCCCGAGATCGCAACCATCTTGCGACAGAGGAGGTCACCGCAACTCATGGTTCCCACAAAGGTCGCGATGCGATAGGTGAAATGATAAATTTTGCTCATACCACCCGATACAGTACGAAAGTTTAAACTATAGTTTCACATTGTCTAACTGAACTAGAACATTTATTGGTTGTCTAAGTACATATCAATACTGTCAAATGTATCTCTCGAAGTTTTTTTTTCAATAACTACAACCTCAGCTTTCTCAGTAATGTTATTATTTCTTATTTTATCCATCTTCGTATGTTCGCATATCTACCTTAACATTCTTATCTCTATAACTCTCATCGTCTACTCATATACTCGAGTGATAGCCAAACATTCAGCTCTATGTATATAGTAAATTTAACTGCTGTTTTGTAGAACTTTCTTTTAAGTTTTATAGGTATTTTACGATCACAAAGAACATTTGACGCTCTTCTCTATTTCAACTATTCTGTTTGTATTCTATATAATACATCTCTCTCAATTCCTTGATTCTTTTGTAAAAATGATAAAAAATGCTTAAAGCTCTCGGTTACAAATAACTAGTCATCACCTATTTTAACAATTATCTCATTACATCTAATATTATTAAATTTAAAATTCATATATTTCATCTTTACTCTACTAAGTTTAAAACCTTTCTCTTCTAACGTTTTCTACTAAGATTCGAGTTTTACATTCATTCCTTCACATGTCTCATCTATTAAAATAATATTATTTGCAAACAATATGGTACCATGTCTTGGATGTGTCTAGTGAGTTTATCTATGATTAGTGTAAAAAGGTATGGACTTAGAGTTGATCTTTGATGTAACCTTATCGTTATGGAAAATACTTCGGTTAATCCACCTAGAATCTTCACTTTGTCATTATATTATCATATATATCCTTAATCATTCCAATATACACTATGTTAACACTTTTTTTTATAATTCTCCAAATAATTTTCTTTGAAACTTTATCATAAGCTTTTTCTAGGTCGATGAATCTTACTTTTGTTCCCGATATTTTTCAATTAATTGTCTGAGTAAATGTCCTTCTAGACATCATAAGCATTATGCACCGAGCTGTCTTTTTTTTTAGTTGTCTGAGAAGATGTATAGTTTATATTGTCGACCATCTAAACTGTTGGGATGTATACTGAAAGCCTAGCCTTTGTATGAACATCTTCATTTTGAAATAAGAATCACATGATTATTGTTTGCATTTTATATTTATGCATATTGTCTGATACTTTACATTGTAGACAACATAATGTGTGGTGTCACACAGAAGATCATATTTTCAGTTCCTTGTAGAGTATAAGTAGAGGCTCACAACCAAGATAGTTTTGGACAAACCATTAGCATGGTTGTAGTGTAATTTAGTATTGGTTTATCTTGACCATAGAATTACACTAGGTGATCCAATTTATACTGACTATATAATTGAATCAGACCTCAGATATTATGGTGTACATACTCTTAATCCCGATATAATAACGGACACATGTACTTAGTATCTATTTCTTTAATTTACCAACGGGCGAGATTTATGTATTAAATCGATAGACCTAGTAAGTTAGGAAATAATATTATTTACATGGTGTGTCGTTGATTATAGGAGGAAACCGTGCCCTCTATACTAGGATGATGATGTCCCCTTGAGGAGCTCATAAAGTTCATCATGTAAATCTTGCAGATGGACTTGGTCCAACATGATGATAAGGATGAGTGATACTACTCATGGAGCTAGATATTAATTAATTAAATTGTCAGTAATTTAATTAATTAATGAACATTCAATATCTTAAACACGGGAAGATATTTTGTACAAATAATATGTGGAGCCCATATTTAATTATGGGGGTTGGTGAGGTAGATCAATGATGATCCTCTAGTGGAATGGATCATCATTAATGGATTGGGTTTTATGTGGTTCGGATCCATTGGGTGACCAAGATCCAACTCCTCCTCATGGTCCCTATTGTAGTCTATTATAAATACCTCATGAAACCTAGATCTATAAAAGGGAGGAAGAGGCTTAGGCGGCAAAAAAGGGGTTGTGCTAGGGTTTGTTGGTTGGCGTTGGAGGCTTAGGCGACAACCTAGGGTTTGACTTCTCTATTGGGCGGCGGCAACCTAGGGTTTAGCTCTCTTTTGGCCGGCGGCAACAAAGGGTTTCCTTCTCTTCTTTCTCCTTTGGCCGGCGCCACCATCTCCATCTCCTTAGGGTCGGCGGCAACACAACAAAGGAGAGGGTTTTCCTTCTTCCTTGGTATAAGGTCGGCGCTCTCTCCTCCTCTCCCTCTCTTAGGGCCGGCGACAACCAAAGTTGGTGTTTGGTGGTCGGCACAAGCAAGGAGAAGAAGGGAGGGTTATCTTCCCTTGTTCGGAGCGAGCAAGGAAGGGAAGATAAGTAGTCTAGGAGGTTTCGATTCTTGGAAGATCGTCGCTCACACGACGTCCAAGAAGAGGATAGGAATACAATAGAAGATTAAGAGGTAAAACAAGAGGTATAATTTTGTTTAATATTGATTCTAGTTCTTTTGTATTTGTATGTGGTTAGTTGACATGAACCCCGAAGATAAATACAAAAACCGACGATCCGTACATTATCTATTCCGTGGCTAATCGAGAAAAAGAGTTAGGTTGCTTGAACAACAAGTTTATTCAAGCAATCACTCAAGTCGATTAGCACGATGATGAATCGGTTGCTTGGGTAATCCATCTCCGTCTGAATTAGTTTTAATTAATAAAATTTGAATCCGGGGATGTGAGATAGGATTGTCATACACAAGCGACCGAAGCGAAGAAGAGAAACACATCGTTTTCCCTTCAAGTGGTATCAGAGTCACGGTTTCCGGTTTTGTGTGTTTTGGATTCGGTTACTTTCATGCATTTATCATATATTATTTATACCGGATAATAGTAGGATGTGCGTAGACTAACTTTTTGCTTGTAGGCATAAGATCCAACTATTATGGTTATGTGATTGTATGTGATTGTGTATATGTGATTATATTTAATTATTTGAATCCTCGGGGTTGACGAGGCTAATTAGTATTTAATTTTTGTAATTAAATACGACATTGTTTAGCCACTCATTTTAATTTACTTTCGATCTAGATATGTTGTACACTCCTTCGTGGAGTATAAGATCGATAGATGTAAATTAAAATAGTTTATCTCGGCTCGAATCCTTTTGTGGCTTGCACATGGTAAAGGAAGGAGCGGACAAGGTGGCGACACGACGGGAAGCATATTGGAAAACAAAAGTCATAATAGTTGGAAAGTTTTTTTCATATTTATTGCTTATTGTTTGATATGCATGTTGTGTGAAAATTTCTCAATTTTAAATTACTAAGTGGGAGAGGGATATTCTTTAATTCCCGCGGCCTCCATTACAATTTGACATGTGATGCGAACAAACTTGCGCGTTGGCTCTGAGTGTCTTCCTCCATATCGGATGAGTTTGTTTTGCGGATCACTAGGTCAAATATGGTTATAGGAAATTATTTAGGAGCGTGTGTACTTTCTCATCGGAAGACATATAATCCGAGATAATTACCTTAGTATCCGGTAATGATAAATACTTTGATGCAAATAAAAGTATCCTCCCCATCAGAGTCACTGCTTTTATTTGTAGGGCCGAAGAGGAACCAACTATTAATTTTATTTGTCAAAAAGTAAGGTTGACAGGATAATAAAATTAATGGGTAAAACCTCCTCTTACAAATGTAGAATTCGTATACGTCCACACTATCGTGGCATACGATATTCTCGGTGTTTTGAGGTGTTGGTTGATTTTAAAATTTTATTGTTTGAGGAATCAATAAATTTTGAAATCTAATGTTTTGATCACTGTGATTCTTAAGTTTTTTAAAATGGCTTTCAACTCACTTGTTGTGATTCTGAAAGAAAACAAACTTACTGGACCTAACTATGTGGATTGGAAAAGGAATCTGGACATTATCTTGACTGTTGAGGAGTACAAATATGTGCTCTTGGAAGAGTGTTCTCCTAAGCCTACGGATGATTCTAGTGAAAAGGAGAAAGAGAGTTATAGGAAGTGGATCAAGGCTGATGAGATGACGCAGTGTTACATTTTGGTTTCTATGTCAAATATATTGCAACATCAGCATCGGACCATGACTACTGCCTATGACATAATGCTCAATCTTAAGAAACTTTTCGAACACCAGAATCGGGCTGCTAGGCAGGAAGCTATAAGGAACTTGATGACGGCCACCATGATTGAGGGAACACCCGTGAGAGATCATATTCTCAAAATGATGGCTCATTTGAATGAGCTGGAAGTCCTTAGAGCAGAGATCGATGGGGAAACCTAGGTCGATATCATTCTCCAATCTCTACCTAGAAGTTTTGAGCAGTTTCGCCTGAACTACAACATGAATAAAAGGTTGTATTCGTTGGCGGAGCTTCTGACAGAACTCTAGACGGCAGAGGGGCTTTTTCGTCAGAGTGCTCAGGCCATGGTTGCTCAAAAGGTTTCTACTTCTAAGCCGAAAGGCAAGAAGAAGAAGAAACAAGGTGTAACAAAGGTGGCGGGAGGATCTCAGGGAGGAGTGAAGAAGCCGAAAGGCAAGTGCTTCACTTGCAAGCAGACTGGACATTAGAAGGCGGACTGTCCCAACCGGAAACAGAACAAAAGTATATCTTTTAGTTTAGTCGTTGAAACATGCTTAGCGATGTTATCTACCGGTACCTGGTGTGTAGATACGGGAGTCACTGATCATGTCTACAACTCTTTGCAGGGGTTCCAGGAAACCAGACGACTAGCTGAGGGAGAGATTATCGTCTACATGGGCAATGCTACGAAGGTGACGGCTATTGCAGTGGGAGATGTTCATTTATCTTTTGATAGAAATAAAACTTTGGTTCTAAAAAATTGCCTTTATGTATCTTTATTTAGAAAGAATTTGATTTCAGTTTCTAAATTGTTTATAGATGGGTTTTCTATTTCTTTTAATGACAGAGTTGTTATAAAAAGGAATAGGGAGATTATCTGTTCTGGTGCATTGGTAGGAAATTTATACACTCTTGAACCAAAAACTCCCACGATGCAAATAGAAATAAATAACTCATCTTCTAAATCTAATAAGAGAAAAGAACCTTCGAAAATGAACCAAACGTATCTTTGACATCTAAGGTTAGGTCATATTAACCAGAGTAGAATTCAAAGGTTAATAGCTGATGGACTTTTGGGTTCATTAGTGGTGGAAGATTTTCTAACCTGCGAATCTTGCTTGGAAGGTAAAATGACCAAGAGGCTTTTTAAGGCCAAGGGGTATAGAGCCAAAGATGTGTTGGAATTGGTTCATTCTGATTTGTGTAGTTCTATGTCTATCCAGGCTAGAGATGGTTTTGAATATTTCGTCTCTTTTATAGACGATTATTCAAGACATGGATATATTTACTTGATACGCCGCAAGTCTGAATGCTTTGACAGGTTCAAAGAATTCAAGGCTGATGTAGAGAAATGTCAAGGTAAAAGTATCAAGACACTACGATCTGATCGTGGTGGTGAGTACCTCTTGAGAGAGTTTAGGAGTTACTTATCAGAGGCTGGGATTCAATCCCAACTGTCTGCATCTGGTACACCCCAGCAGAATGGTGTGGCAGAGCGAAGGAATATGACTTTTATGGAGATGGTTAGATCGATGATGAGTTATTCTGAATTACCAGATTCATTCTGGGGGTATGCTCTGGAAACGACAGTGTATATTCTGAACTTGGTACCATCTAAATCAATACCTTCTACTCCCACAAAATTGTGGACTGGGCGAAAGCCTAGTCTGAGACATATTCGAATTTGGGGTAGTCCAACACATGTGCTGAAGGGAGATGCTGGTAAGTTGGAACCTCGTACAGAAGTGCGCCTGTTCGTAGGCTATCCTAGAGGAACGAAAGGTGGTTTGTTCTATAGTCCTAAAGATCAGAGGGTGATCGTTAGCACGAATGCCCATTTTTTAGAGGAAGACTATGTGATGAACCACAAGCTCATGAGCAAGATTGTTCTGAGGAATTAAGAGGGGAAGTCACTACTTCAGTACTAACGGTACAAGAGGACATACCACAAGTGACTGCACCGCATGTCACAGAGGATACACAAGTAATACCTCGTCGTAGTGGAAGGGTTGTTAGACAACCTGATAGATTTATGTTCTTGGAAGAATCTTCTGATTTAGTCCCTGGTGAACATGAATATGATCTTTGGACATATGACGAGGCAATCCAAGATAAAGATGCAGTATCTTAGCAAAGGGCAATGAATTCTGAGATAGAATCTATGGATTCAAATCAGGTTTGGGAGCTAGTAGAATCACCCAAAGGTGTAAGAGTTATTGGATGTAAGTGGATCTACAAAAGAAAGAGAGGATCAGACGGGAAGGAAGAGACCTTCAAAGCAAGGCTTGTTGCGAAAGGATATACTCAGAAAGAGGGTATCGATTATGAGGAGACTTTTTCGCCGGTAGTCATGCTTAAGTCTATCTAGATTCTCTTGTCTATTGCTGCCCATATGAATTATGAGGTTTGGCAAATAGATGTCAAGACAGTTTTCCTTAATGGAAGTCTTGAAGAAACATCTATATGGAACAATCAGAGGGATTCATTGCAAAGGGCAAAGAGCACCTTGTGTGCAAGCTTAATCGATTCATTTATGGATTGAAACAAGCTTCGAGATCTTGGAACATCTGCTTTAATGAGGTAATCCAGTCATATGAATTTATTCAAAGTCCGGATAAGTCTTGTGTATATAAGAGATGTGACAGAAACGTAGTGATATTTCTTGTACTATACGTAGATGACATTTTGCTCATTGGCAACAATGTCAAAGTGTTATCAGACGTAAGGATATGGAGGACTTAGGAGAAGTGGGACACATCCTTGGGATCAAGGTTATAAGGGATCGCAAGAAAAGGATGTTGTGCTTATCTCAAGCTTCATACATAGACACTATTCTAGCTCGTTTTAGCATGCAGAACTCCAAGAAAGGTTTTCTACCTTTTAGACATGGAGTACCTTTATCTAAAGAGATGTGTCCTAGAACATCAAAGGAGATAAAGGAGATGAAGGTGGTTCCTTATGCTTCGGCGGTAGGAAGCCTCATGTATGTTATGTTATGTACGAGGGCGGATATCTGTTTTGCCATCGGCATGGTTAGCAGATATCAGAGTAATCCAGGACAGGGATATTGGACTGCGGTAAAGCATATATTGAAGTACCTAAGAAGGACTAGGGATTATAAGCTGGTATACTAGGCAGATCAATTACTCCCTGTGGGTTACACAGATTCTGACTTCCAATCAAATAGAGATAACAGTAAGTCTACCTCGAGTTTTGTGTTTACTTTGGGAGGTGGAGCCATTATATGGAGGAGTGTCAAGCAAAAATGCGTGGCAGACTCTAACATGAAAGCTGAGTATGTGGCAGTCTCTGAGGCAGCCAAAGAAGTTGTATGACTTAGGAACTTCTTGATAGACTTGGATGTGATTCCTGATTTGCCTAGAACTATCACAATTTATTGTGATAACAGTGGTGCAGTTGCAAACTCGAAGGAACCACGAGCCCATAAGGCAAGTAAACACATAAAGTACAAGTACCACCTGATACGAGAGATCGTAAAGCGAGGAGAAGTTGTTGTTGCCAAGATTGTATCAGAGGATAACATGACAGATCCTTTCACTAATTAAGGCCCTTCCGGCGAGAGCTTTTGATAGGCATGTGGAGGGAATGAGAATCAGATGTATGGCAGTTTGATGGCAGCATAGTTTTTTAGTATAAGTGGGAGATTGTTGGGATGTATACTGAAAGCCTAGCCTTTGTATGAACATCTTCATTTTGAAATAAGAATCACATGATCATTGTTTGCATTTTATATTTATGCATATTGTCTGATACTTTACATTGTAGACAACATGGTGTGTGGTGTCACACAAAAGATCATGTTTTCAGTTCCTTATAGAGTATAAGTAGAGACTCACAACCAAGATGGTTTTGGACAAACCATTGGCATGGTTGTAGTGTAATTTAGTATTGGTTTATCTTGACCATAGAATTACACTAGTACACTTTGTGTGTATTGAGTATGACAGATTTAGAGGTGATCCAATTTATACTGACTATATAATTGAATCAGATCTCAGATATTATAGTGTACATACTCTTAATCCTGATATAATAACGGACACATGTACTTAGTATTTATTTCTTTAATTTACCAACGGGCAAGATTTATGTATTAAATCGATAGGCATGGTAAGTTGGAAAATAATATTATTTACATGGTGTGTCGTTAATTATAGGAGGAAACCGTGTCCTTTATACTAGGATGATGAGGTGGACTTGGTCCAACATGATGATAAAGATGAGTGGTACTACTCATGGAGTTAGATATTAATTAATTAATGGACATTCGATATCTTAAACACAGGGAGATATTTTGTACAAATAATATGTGGAGCTCATATTTAATTATGGGGGTTGGTGAGGTAGATCAATGATGATCCTCTAGTGGAATGAATCATCATTAATGGATCGGGTTTTATGTGGTTTGGATCCATTGGGTGGCCAAGATCCAACTTCTCCTCATGGTCATTATTATAGCCTATTATAAATACCTCATGAAACCTAGATCTATAAAAGGGAGGAAGAGGCTTGGGCGGCAAAAAAGGGGTTGTGCTAGGGTTTGTTGGTTGGCGTTGGAGGCTTGGGCGGCAATCTAGGGTTTGGCTTCTCTATGGCGCATGACAACTAGGGTTTCTCTCTTTTCGCCATTTCCTTCTCTTCTTTCTCCTTTGGTCGGCGCCACCATCTCCATCTCCTTAGGGCCGGCGACAACACAACAAAGGAGAGGGTTTTCCTTCTTCCTTGGTATAAGGCCGACGCTCTCTCCTCCTCTCCCTCTCCTAGGGCCGGCGGCAACCAAAGTTGGTGTTTGGTGGCCGGCACAAGCAAGGAGAAGAAGGGAGGGTTATCTTCTCTTGTTCGGAGCGAGCAAGGAAGGGAAGATAAGTGGTTTAGGAGGCTTTGATTCTTGGAAGATCGTCGCCCACACGACGTCCAAGAAGAGGATAGGAATACAATAGAAGATCAAGAGGTAAAACAAGAGGTATAATCTTGTTTAATATTGATTCTAGTTCTTTTTTATTTGTATGTGGTTAGTTGACATGAACCCCGAAGATAAACACAAAAATCAGCGATCCGTACATCATCTATTCTGCGGCTAATCGAAGAAAAGAGTTAGGTTGCTTGAACAACAAGTTTGTTCAAGCGATCACTCAAGTCGATTAGCACGATGATGAATCGGTTGCTTGGATAATCCATCTCCGTCCGGATTAATTTTAATTAATAAAATTTGAATCCGGGAATGTGAGATAGGATTGCCATGCACAAGCGACCGAAGCAAAGAAGAGAAACACATCGTTTTTCCTTCATAGACATGAATCAAAATTGATTGTTGATCATTGTAATCTCCTTTAATCTTTTTTCTACTACTCTTTTCCAAAATTTCATGATATAACTCATTATTTTAATACCTCGATAATTTGTATAATTTTGTATATCTCCTTTATTTTTATATAAGAGAACTAGAATACTTACCCTTTACTGATCAAGTATTTTTTTTTGTTTTCAATATCAAGTTAAATAACTTTGTAAGTGATTCAATACATTACTTTTTTATACACTTTCATATCTCTATCGAATATTATCTTGTCAACTATTTTTCTATTTACATATTATTTAAATCTTAAATAACTTTTGAAGTTTGAATTTCTGATAAAAATTTAAATTTTTATACTCTTCTGACTTACTTAAATTACATAAGTTAAGTCAGTTACCTAAACCATCATTAAAAAATTGATGAAAATATCTCTTCCATTGCTCTTTTATTTTCTCATAATTCAATAGTACCCTATTATATTTACCTTTGATGCATCTTATTTAGATAAGATTTCTAGTCTTCTTCTTCCTAACTTTAGCTATTCTATAAATGTCTCTTTCTCCTTCTTTTGTATCAAACCATCGATATAGTCATTTAAAAGTTTCATTATTACCTTCATTCACTGCTTTCTTGACCTCTTTCCTGATTATTGCATACTTTTTAAAAAATTTCTCATTCTTATGAGTGTATAATATCTTATAAGTTGTTTGTTTTCCTTTATCTTCTTTTGTATTTTCTCATTCCGCCATCAAGATTCTTACTTAGTGGTGCACGCCCTTTTGACTCACTAAGCATACTCTTGGCTACCATTTTCAACTTTAATGTCATTTTATATCAATTCATACTCAAGTTTCCATGTATTTCTCCAAATACTTGTACTTTTATCCTCTCCTTAAATATATTTTATTTTCCGTCCTTTAATTTCCACCACTTAATTCTAGAAATCGTATTCATTTTACTTCTATTGAAATTACACTTGAGACATATATCCAACAATACTAATCTATGGAGAACAATTAAGTTTTCTCTTAGAATAATCTTGCAATCTTTACAAATTTGTTTATCCTTCTTCCTAACCATATGAAAGTCAATTTGTAAATTATTATTCTAAATGTTGAACATGATTAAGTGTTCTTCTTTTTTTTTTGAAAAATATATTAACTAGTATAAGATCATATGCTATTAAAAATCCAATATAATTTTTTTCTTTTTCATTTCTTATTCCAAACTCATAACCCTATACATTTTATCATATTTCTTATTTTTCATGCTCATTTAGATCTCCTTCTATTAAAATTATTTTGTTTCGTGAAATTTTTTATAATACCTCATCTGTATCTTCTCAAAATCTAGATTTGATATCTTTATCTAATTCTATTTGGAGTGTATATATGTTAATTACAATAATAGTTTCTTTCGCTACCATTGTCTTAAGAGCTATAATTCTATCTCATTTTTTAACTACTACTGCTATTTTATTCTTTAGCAAACTAACTACAATAAAATGTACTTTATTTTTTGTTTTACTCTTTTCTTTGTACATAACTTAAAATCTGAATTCTCTATCATATTTGCTTTCTCTCTTATGTTTTCTCTTATAAATATAAAATATTAATTCTTCTCATAATCATTGTACGTATTACTTTCATTGCTTTACTGGTGAGCATTTCTATATTCCATATTCAAAATATTAAACAATTAATTTTTCTATAATATTTATTCTTATGAAACATATAGTGTGAGAATTCTTGTATATTTAATATTACACTCAAATTCTCATAAAAATATAGCAGTTTTTGCCAAAAATATTATGGTCTTATGTGAAAATTTAGCATTAGTATAATAGTCCGATAAATCTATTTATTTAACATTTATTCTAACAACCTAACACAACCCCCACTCTTTTTCATCCGGCGGGATTAGACCTACGGCTCCAAGAACCTCCAAAATCTAATATCTAGAGAAATGCTGTAAAACAGTGGTTCGTCTCTTTACCTGGTCCTCGCTGATGAGATTTTGGAGAAGGACCTTAACCTCGAGGCCGCGACCCCCACCTCCTTTGCAATCTACGAACACCACAAGCGGCGCGTCCGGCACCACTGGAGTCGCCTCCGGCACCACTGGAGCCGCCTCCTTGTCTTTTGCTTTCAAAGCTTTCGCCACCTCGACGCCAATTTCGGTTTGACACGTCCTCGTGGCGGCCACCATCGCAAAACTTAGGTACTCAGGAATCAAAAACTTCCTCCTCGGCTTCTCATCGTCGATTCCCTTGCCAGCGACCTGGAGGTCTGACGATTTCACCATAGCTGTCTTGAACTTGGAGCTCGACATCTCGGACACCACTGCTCCGTCGGTTGGTCCTCATCACGCCCTCCCTTGCCTTAATCCCCAATCAAAGCGATGCGAAGAAACTGTAACGAAGAGGAAGGAATGGAATCGATGCGAAACTTTCCGCACGGCCATTCTTTCAACATGCCTTCCAAGTTTAATAATTTTTAATTGACCCATGAAGCTTACAATTTTTTACACAGTCAGGCTATCCACATCAAATTGAACATATTATATTATATTATATTCAGTAGATCATGATCGAACGGATCTAAGTATATACGATAGATAATAATTAAATATCCATTAATATATTCGACGGATCAGACTGAAAGGCACGAGAAAGAATATTATTTCATCCTCGCACGTCGTTGCTCCAATGATCAAGCAACCCTGAATTCGTTGGAGTCGCCATCGTCATCCGATCGATCGAACCGCTACTAGATTCCTATCGCAATCTAATCGAATTATGGCCACCAGCATTGCAACCATTGACGCCCCCAATCACGGTCGAATCTAGCTACAATCCGATTGCGGTCCGATCGAAGTTAGAGTCCGGTCGGATCGTGGTCGAATTCCAATTGGATTCGACAATAATTGCAACTACAAATTGTTGTGGCATCGACGGTTGCAAATCGGCCGGATTCCAATCGCAATCCGACCAAAGTCAGAGTCTGATCAAACTGCGATCGAATTCTAATCGGATTACGGTCAGAATATGATCGAATTGTGACTGCTAACATTGCAGCCATTAGCAACCACATCACAGTCGATTCCATCCGTAATTCGATAGAAATTCAATCGCGATTTGATCGATTGGACCGCAGTTAGATTCAGATCGAATTGTGACCGCTAACATTGTGGTCGCTAGCGCCCGCAATCGTGATCAATTCTAGCTACAATTCAATCAGACTGTCGCCAGAATCCAACCATTTGACAACGATGTCGAATGGTAGTAGTTCGCACAGTCAACAATGTCGAGCGGAGTAACTTGAGTGGTTGGTTTTTAGAAAGAATAAAATAAAAATATTATGAGATATATTTAAAAAAATTGTGATAAAAAATATTGATGGATATATTTAGAAAATGAGATGTATTTAGTAAAAATGAGGTGCGAATAAAATTATTCTTTTTTACTGTCTCCCCAATCTAATTAATTTTTTAATAATATTTAAATATTATATTTTACATATTAAATATTTTTAAAAAATATTTAATAGAATTTTTATTAAAGAGTAAATGGGCTTATGATATATTCATAAAAAAAGTAAAATAGTAAAAAATTTATAAATAATTATAAAAATATTATTGTCTTTGAGAAGGATACGATAAAAATGATAGCTATATATATTAATGCTCTGTTTGCTCAAAAGTGTGGGCGAAGAAGGAAAAGGAAGCAACGGTGAAAAATTACCTTTGGGGGAAGAGCAGAGAAAGACGAAGGAAGAAAGACAAAAGAAATAAACGACAAAGGAATTTAGACCCGGCCACGGTCCGGTTTCGGTCCGGGTCCGGGTCGAAATCGTCGGGTCCGGATTGACAAAATATCGATCCTTAACCGGTCCGCTCGTGGCGATTCCGTCGAATCGTGGGCCCGCGGGTTCGGTCCGGTCCGGTCCGGGTTCGGGTCAAGTCCGGTCGGTCTGGTCCGATAAAAAAATAAAAAATGATGTAAATAATTAAAATAAAAAAAAAAATCACAATTAAACTTATAAAAACTCTATCAAATATTTCATTATCTCAATACAAAATATATTACATCTTAGACTTAAATAAAAAAATCTATTACAATAAAAATCAAATATCTGATTCGCAATCGTATTCTAATTATTTCCTCCGTAAATCGTAGTTCCTGGATGTTCCTTCTTTTGTCTTGGTCTTCTTCGTCACTTTTAATATGTTGGGTTCGACTTGCGACTTTTGACCAATCATCGAGTAAACATCTTCCAAATTTTCCTAGCCTTAAACTAGAAACGTCTCTCGTCAATGTATTTCCTCGATACTAAAAAGCTTGTTCCGCTTGAAAGACAAGCTAGAATTTCTTTTGCCATTATAGATAAGATTGAAATAATTGAGTTCTTCATGACCACCATTTTAGAATGTCGAAACTTTCTTCATCCGCATCACTAAAATCAAAAGAAGTGGTCAATAATTCTCAAGTTCTACCGAACTCGAGGATCCTCGTGGACGCTTAGTCCAGTTGCCTTAATAACAATTGTGCTTTAGTGAGTTTAGAAGTAATAATACTAGTTGTAGTGGATTGATGTGTTTCATCGTCCAATAATTTGTTCACCATATTTAATGTTATATTCATTATAAATATCATGTAAATGTGTTTTAATATTAAACAAAATCAAAGGAATATTAGGAGCAGCTTTTGTAATAGACTTAAAGATTCATAATATAATGCTAACATATCTTGCAAACCATCTAATTTAAGTCTAGGATCTAAAACAAAAGCACATACAAATATTTGAATGTTTAAGAAATATTTTTCCCATTTTTCTTTCATTACATAAATACATTGAGATAAATAAGTATCATTTGATTGAATATGTTCATTAAAAATACATGCAATATTACAACAATGTGTTAAAACTAAATGTGAAGTTGGATAATAAACATCTGATAATCGGTCACTAGATCACTAAAAACTTTTAGAATTTCACAAATACTAGTGCATATATTCCATTGATTTGAAAACAAATAAATATCACGTGATTGAACATGTTGATGAAAAAACATACATAATAAATCTTTATATTCAAAAGTAGATAACAACAATTTATAAGTAGAATTCCAACGAGTTGGAACGTCACGTGCAAACCGTTTAGGCTTCATGTCATTTATTTTACAAAATTTTCTCCATTCTTTCATTACTTGAGGATGTGTCCATAAATAATGAATTGCACTCCTAATTGGTTGAATATATGATCCTAAATTTTTAAGTCCATCTTGAACACACAAATTTAAAATGTGACATGTACACCTAATATGAAAAAATCTTCCACCTATTGATGGTTTACATATATCAATAAGTTCACTAATACTAGAGGTATTTGCACTAGCATTATCAAAAGAAATTGAAAAAACTTTAGAAGTTAGACCATATTCTTCTAAAATAATAAAAATAAGTTGTGAAATATTTTCAGGCCGTGTGTGTTTCGTTAAAACATCTATATGCTAGCAATCTTTTTGAATGTCCCAATTATTATCAATCCAATGACAAGTAATACCCATATAGAACAACTTTGCCAACGATCACTCCAAATATCTAACACAAAGAAACTTTCTTTATCGCTTAAACTAGAAAATTCTTTAATCAATTCTTGTTTTTGTTCTAGGACTAATTTTAAAAGTGTACGCTTTAGAGTATTTCTTGGGATCGTTTAATAGAAGGATTTGCACTTGTAGAAAGCCAATTTTCAAAAGATAATTTATCACTAAAACTAAAAGAAAGTTGTTCAATTGCACAAAATTTAGCTTTCTTCTCTAAATTTAGTTTCAAAAATTTAAAGAGTTTAGATTCAAGTTACTCCAACCCGATTGAGAAGAGAATGTCGGAATTTGAGTTTGAGAACGATCAATACCAATTTCCACTGATGATTTCTCTCCACGTGTCGAGTAAGGGTTCCAGTAACCTCCTCCTTGTTGAAATTTGTAACATTTCGAACAATATTTGCATTTTGCTTGCATATCACCGAAGGGAGCGCACTTTTTTCAAATGTTTGGTGAAGATATCGGATGCGGGCGAGGCACTCGAGTTGGTCTTGTAGTCCGTAGAACCCACCATCATCATCGATGTATTGCTCGATACTTTCTTGACTTTGATGATGATGACGATTTGAAATTCATCATCGAAAATATCAAGATCGTAGTCGGCGCCGATATCGAATGGAGGTGAATTGCCGCTTTGCTCGAACTCGAACTCGGGTGGTGGTAGCATTATGCTCTTTCCCTTTCTGGCACCTACCGCACTCCTTACGACTTGATCCGCCAAAATATGACTTGAGAGTTGAGACTTGAAAGCGGAATGAGAATTAGAGAAGAGAATTTGTGATTTGTGAAAAAATGAAAGGGAATGGAGGTGTATTTATAGGGAAAAAAAAACTTAAAAAAAAAAAAATTCACAACTGCCGTTCGGGCCGACTACGTCGTTATGCACAACGGCCATGAAATCGTGGCGTTGATCATCAACGCCACGAAATCGCGTCGGCTCTTTTCTTAAAAAAAAAAGTGACCGTCGGGTCGACACGCACGGCTCACAAATAACACGCGACGCTGTGGCCGCGACACGCCCGTGTCGTGATGGACAGAGAGCAACACACACCAACGACAAGAGCAACACGCCACGCGCGGCGTGTCGTGGTATCGGAAAAAGCGACACGCAGCGGTCAGGCGACACGCCAGCGCCAGGCGACACGCCCAGAATGCCGGCGACACGCCCGTGTCGCTGTTTTTCCGGCTCGGTTTTTGAGGGCCGACCGCCTAATAGGCGGTCCGGCCGCGGTCCGGTCAAACCGCTGATCTTGCTAACGACGATGACCACGGTCCGGTTCGGTCCGGTCGGTTTCGACCTGGCCAGGTCTGAAAGGATGGGAGGGAAAGGAATCCTTCAGCAACCCATAGTCTGTCTCTCGAGCTCGAGCTCGCAGTAGCAATGTCATGAACGCATGGTGGTCGCGGAGAGGTTGCGATTCACCATGAGTTCGTGGTGATAGTGGAAAGGTTGCGAGTTCACAACATCGCCGCAAACTTGTGTGGTCTCGCAACTAGTCATGATCGCAAAGAGACCAATCGTGGCCTTGTTAGGAGTTCACGACAAAGCAAGGATGGTCGTTGTTCTGATTGAAAATTAGAGACATAGCTAGTCTTCAGAGTTAGAGATTCTTCATGTCACGACGACACGACTCAGGAGCTTCCGAAACAACTTTCCAATGTAAGGATGAGAAAGGGGGCTAAAACGTAGCGGGCTAATCTCCTTTTGACTCCTTTGACCCTCAAATCAGAAATCAGATTCGGGATTAGAGTCAAGAAAAAAATGAAGAGACTAAGGGAGCACTTAATTCGTAGAGAATTTTTTATTTTTTATTTTTATTTTCTCTTTTTTCAAAAAATAAAAAATATATTTTTTTTATTTTTCAGTTTTTCAAAAAATATTCTTTTATTTAAAAAAAAAAAAATATGGAAATAAAAAATGATTATTTTTCATTTTTCAAAAAACGTTTATTTATTTTTTAAAAAATAAAGATGAAAAATTCATTTTCGCAGAAAATAAAAATAAAAAACGAAGAAAAAAATACCTACCAAACACCCCTAAAAATGTGAAAATAATTTCTTTTTTCGAGCGATTGTCTTTTGTATTTGACTTAATTAACTTATATACCCATGAAAAATTGATCTATGGAGAAACGACAGTGTGGTGACGTGAGAAGATGGAGTCATGGCGAACACATGGCGTCGGAATATGGTGGGATCGCCCAACTCCTCGGAGATAATCACAAAAGTCCTGTATTAGTGCAATTACAAATTATTAAAAAGGGCTCCTTTGATGCACCTTGACCTCCTTATTCTTAATGGGTCGTGCACGGGCAAATGAATGAAATAGATGGAGGATAATTATTATTCACAATCCAAATATATATGGTTATCCCTCACTTGAGCCTTCCTCCACCGAGCCTTAAGTAATCATGGTCGAGTCCTAGGTGCTCACGGTTGAGTCCTAAGTGATCACGGTCAAATTTTAAGTGCTTACGGCTAAATCCTAGGTGATCACGACATAGTCCTAAGCAATCACGGGCGAATCCTAGATGCTTATGACCGAGTCCTAGGTAATTGTGGTTGAGTCTTAAGCGATCACGACCAAGTCCTAAGTGCTTACGGTTGAATCCTAGGTGAGCACGACCAAGTCCTCTCTTGCATGGCGTGCTCATTGACTATGACTTCTCGTATCACATCACCTCTTGTCTACACAATGCGACGACATGTGGATCGCTTCACTCCTCTCCATATCATTGACCTCCCGTCTTAGTCTAGTCAAAGGAGCTAAAGTCGACTAACTAGAGTCTAGTTTTTCTTGAGCTAAGAATTAATAGGTTTTAGGCATATGTTGAACCCGTTCCGATAATGGAACTAACTCCGCCATACAATTCAAAAGGAAGACTTTTGCAAGTTCCTTATTTCCCCCATCTAACCATTGCCTCCCATCTTAGGGTTCGCCTCGCCTATTCATCTTCCTTCATCTTCTTCCTTAGTGTTGTACACCGTAAGTTCTTTCCCCCTCTCCTACATTATTCTTCACACCATGGGTAGTTCCCCGTGTAGTTTGATTCTGCTTCTTCCATTTATACCGAGATTTAAAACTTCATCCTCCGAACTATGTTTCATATTCTCGACAACCACGACATTTATATTTTGTCTCTTTCATAGCAACCACATCAACCTCCTAAGAGATTCACCACTTTTTTCTATAGTCAGCTTGTCGACAGCTTACGCTTCTCAATCCCAACATTCTTCAAGGAGGTTTTCCAATACTTTTGAATCCCCCTATAGCAGCTAGCTTCCAACTCCTTCCGTCTACTTTGTGGAGTTTTCATAGTTTTTTCTTACTATCACCTGCCTCTCACATATATGGTTTTCCATTATTTCTTCTACTCTAAAAGAAGAGAAGTAGGAGTCTTCTTTTTTATGGCACATCCATCCACCCAATTTTTTGAAGAAGTATCCTACCTCCAACAAATTTTCAAAGATGTAGTATTTCTTCGTTCGCCCCCCTACACCTTACAACTGGCCCACTCATTAGGAGACCGATCTTTCCCCTCAACCACCCTTATATCATTTTAAAGAAAACACTATTTATGCTTTTTTAGAAGAGTTTCTCGAAGAGTGTCCTTTCGATGTTAGTCGTCTGATCAGAGAGGACCTCTTGTATTATTTTAGGTTCAGGTCTATGGAGGTGGAACTTGACTACCCTTTAGGTAACTGTTGGATACTATCGTAATTCTCTTGTTCACCTATATCATAATGTGGGTATTCTACTTTTCTTTACAAAAACAAGAATGTGGAGAGCCTCCATGAGCGAGCATAGGCATGTTACTGCCAGTGACATTTAGACTATGGCAGAAGTCGAACCAGGCTCCAGATTGATTCCATCCTCTAGGCCTTCATTATTGCCTCCTAAGGATGCCCAACCCGAGATGCCCATTAACGTATCAGAAGAGTCGGAACCTTCCAAGCAACAACTTATACCTAGGAAAAGGAGTCACCCTTCTACTCTATGACCCAGCTTATCTAAAGTCATCCTTACTCTCACTCCCATTCCTTTTGCCACTTCATCTTCTCATCCCCCTCCAATCGCTGTAGTTGACCCTTTGCCTCCTTCAAAGGCAATGTCAACACCACTTTCTACCCATTCCCTTTTGACAAGTGAGTTTTAAATACCTCTTGATTTTGCTTTCTTTTTAATTACTGAGTGAGCTTCTACCCAACTAGCTGCCTTACAAGCGACGAATAAGTGAACCTGCCCGAAGTTCATTGAGTTCATGGCTACCTCAACCATGGATGTAATTCCTGAACCATGATGCCCTCCAATGAATCATACATGTTACTTACTTCAGGGGTGATATTATATAGGTGTTGGTCAATCAATATGTCTATTTGAAGCGACTTCCTCAGTCAACAGAGTAAATACAAAAGATGGTCGAGAAGGAGTCCAAACACATCGATTTAATTAAGCACCTACGCGATGAGCTGCAAGAACAAGTGACCAAAGCAAGCTATATGTCTGAAAAGTTAAAACAGGTGAACTAGCAATTATTGGAGCAGTGGCAAGCAGATTTCTTCTTTGCGGCTAGATCACGATAAGGTTGCCCTTGCGACTACCAAGGAGAAGAAGGAAAAATGTTGCTATAGCGTCCGACATGAGGCATCTCCAAGATGAGTTAGCTCAGTATAAGGTTGGTGAAGAGGAATGTTGGGAGGTGAGGAAGAAAGAATTCTTGAAATCGCCTGAATTCCATGAGCTTCTGGTGCTTGCTGATGACTAACATATTGACATATATTTTTGATCTAGTCCCCGGTATTTTTAATCCACTTGTATGGTTACTTTATCGTATTTATCATGTTTTATGAGCATTGAGTTATTTTAGAGCTTAAATACAAATACAATCTAATTTGATATGTTTAGCACTAAGTTGATGCATACTTTGTTTTGTAGGGATTTGAGAAGCAAATCAAACAGTTTTGGGGCCTATTTCTCAAGGAAACATGGTCAAAGTGTAGCCCCAAATACATCCTACCTGTGGTCCAAGCTGAGGAGCCGAGAATTTGACAAAATCAAGCCCACGGAGGGGACCATAACCAACCCATGGAGGGGGTCACGACCGTGGACTCCTCTGCATAGTCATGGCATATCGTGGCAACCACCACGGTCAGGCCATAATAATGACCACGATCGTGGAGTAAGTCGCCAAACCTCCATTTTAGGCATATATAAAAGGCTTTTCAGGGTTCTTGGTTGAGGGAGTTCTTTTTCTCCATCGTTAGATGTCACTCCACCGCCTCTCCTGATCGAGAGAGGCTTTGTCCAATCCATCTGGTCATTTCCGCCCAACCTCAGGTGATCCCCATCATCGACACCACCTCCCCTGCTTGGGTTTAGAAAGGAGAGTTCGCTCCATTCCGATGACATCCCACGAGATCCTACTCGGGTTTAGAGAGGAGAACTCATTTTCATCATCAAACTTCAGGGTTTACAAGGTTTGCTCAACTCCATTGTCATTGTTGAGCTCGCCACGAGAATCTTCTTCCACAAGCACTCATCTGAGCTTAGGAGAGGCACTTTAGTCATCGACCAGCATCATCCACCATCATCGGAGGGAGAAACTTCTTATCTTAGTTCATCTTAGATTTATTTACTATTTTTATTGTTGCATGCCATGTGTTTGTTAAATTATCCCTTTACATTTGTGTCATTTCATTTCCTATATTTAAGGTGTTTGCTTTAATTTCTGCAAGACTCTATTTTGTTTGAATTCTTTGAATTGTATTGAATGCTTACTTTATGTTCTTGTCAATTCCATTGCAATTGCAGTTTAAATTATATTAGATGTTTTTCATTATCTTTAGTCTTAGAATTTTGAATTCCAAAAACCCCAATTATAGTAGAAAAACCCAAGCAATAAACAACTGATCTTATAGTTATCATTTCACCTACATTCTTTGTGAGAGAGGACCCGAGTCGTCTCCTATACTATATTAGTATAGAGGGATTCAGTACTATAAATTATAATTTATAATCATAACATGACTTGTGGTTATCAAATTTTGGTGTCATTATTGGGGATTGTAGTGGCTTGATGACTTAGGATTGTTTGTCTAACAAAAAATTATTTGGGTGCCTTAATTTTCTTGTATCAATGTGTTTTATTTTATATGTTTCCTGTGTCTTTGATTTTATTTCTTATTGTTTTAGGTAAGATCAGGAATCTCTTTCGTGTGCAACCATGAATTATTATTATTCTTAGCAGTTTAGAGACTTTGATGAAGCATATGATTATAGTGTTGAGCAGTCTAGAATGAAAAGTGAATTGGAGGAGATAACTTCTATTGTCTCAAAGCTCGGTGCCATGAACCAATCTTCAACACTAAATATGCAAACTTAGTATTACCCCATCGAGACATGTATGATCCCAGCTGCTAGCACTTATATTTATGATTGAGGAGAATATCCAACTCAGTATTACCAACTCGAACCAGCTCCTGAGCAACATGAGTACTTCCAACCTTCACAACAATGTAGATATGACTCTTCGTTCAATGATTATAATTATCGTTGAATGGATCATTAAATAATTGTGTATGGGAACGAGCAACAACCGATCGATCAACCTTTCTGAACACATTAGACATAATCCTCATTGTAGAAACTTGAAGATCTCATGCAACAAATGACAATCCAAAATGTCCAATCCTAGAAACAAGTCGATACATCAAAAAAGTCTTGGTGCAAGGAGCACCACTCATGTATTTTGATGTATGAACTGAAGTTTAAAATTAGGATATGCTTGTGATTTGATATATGTGTTAAGTGTGCACACTTATACAAGGAAGTCCTAGTAGGTATGGCTGACCAGATACTAGGCAATGTGATGGAAGTCCTAGTAGGTCAGTGGATCAGATACTAGGCAGAAGCTTTGACGGATCAGAAAGACCGGACACTAGGTAGGAAGTCTAGATGAGTCAAGAGGATCAGACATCTAGAATGTTGGTGCAATCGGCCCAGGTTACGATTGAGCAGACTCGAGTTTGACTCGAGTGATGTTTTGATGTTTGACATGGATGTTTGACATTGATGTTTGACATTGATGTCTGATAATATTTTGGGGAGATTGTTGGCACAATCGACCCGGGTCATGATTGACCGGACTCGAGTTTGACTCGAGGGGGATTTTGATGGTTGACTAGGGTTGACCATGTCATGGAAAGTCCAAGTCTTGAGTACTTGACATGTAAAGTCCAAGCATGAGTCTTGGCAAGGAAAAGTCCAAGCATGGGTCTTGGCATGGAAAGTCCAACATGGGTTGGCAAGGGAAAGTCCAAGCTTGAGTCTTGGCATTTGAGAAGTCCAAGGGGTTTGATATTGGCGGCGTAAAGTCCAAGCAGGAGTCTTGGCAGCATAAATCCAATGGTTGACGGCGTAAAGTCCAAGCGGAGTCTTGGCAACGTAAGTCCAATGTGCCTTGGCGGTGTAGACACCGTTAGCATGACATAGCCGATGGAAGCACCTAAAGGCTAGTGCAATAGATGAACAAGTCATGGATGACTTGGAGGGATCCGAGAGACACGAGGATGACGGAGGTGGCTAGAAGGCTTAGGTCTAGACTAAGGGTGGTCTAGCAAGTATGGGAGCACCATACTTGGGTTAAAACCTCATGTTTGAGGTGTGTCAGTCGACTGGTTCCATATGATAGTGGATTGGTGTGAGTCAACTAGGGTTTGACTGCGGGAAGTGTCCCAACAGTCGACTGCCAGAGGTGGCCAATCGACTACTAGCTCGAGCAGTCGACTGATCATGTGATCAGTCAACTGGTTCTCGAGAAATTGGGCACAAAATCGAGTCGAGACTCGACTGCTGGGGAAGCAGTCGAGTGAAGGCTCCATCAGTCGACTGATGGGTATGATGAGTCGATTGATGTCCTATCCATTGGATTTTTTCAGCGTGGATTACACCGTTGTCTCACAGTAACAGTGTCATTAGTCGACTGATGGTCCCGAGTAGTCGACTGATCGACAATTTCTAACCCAGGCAAAAGCTTTAAATGGAGCTCGTGGAGGAGAAAATCAACAAGGTTCTTTGAGGTGTTTTGGGGTGAGTTGCTGCTACAATTCAGGGTCTCCAAGTGCTACTCGATCAACCTAGCAAGCAAGCATTCAAAAGAGTTTTATGTAAAGTTTTCTTTGCATCTCTTATTGTATTTTATATTATATTTGCTTGTTGTATTTAGTTTATTGTTATAAACTATTGTACGAGGTTTCTCCACCTCCAACTTGTGTCGAGAAGGAGTGTTTTATTAGTGGTGTGTGATTGACATCGCTAGAGCTCTTTAGAGCTCGATCCGTGGAGTAGGAACCGTTCGGTTCCGAACCACGTTACATAGTTGTGTTTGCGTGTTTGTCTATTTCGTTATTGCTTTATTATTATTCCACTGCGCGCTAACAAGATTTTAGACGAACACGAAACGAATTCCATCTACGCATCCTACGACGCTATTCACCCCCCTCTAGCAGTCAACATTTCTTCTACATAGAAGAAGACTAATTGGGTCGGGAGGACCGGACAACTAGCAGGAAGACTGGCTCAGTCAGGAGGACCAAACAACTAGCAGAAAGTCCTAGTAGGTCAAGATTGGACATCAAACAAGGGAAGTCCAAACAAGTAAGGTAGATCAGAAGTTTGGCAGGTAAGCTCTCGAGTGGAGAGGTGAGACCGAGTCCTCGGTTGAGGACAAGGATAGGCATCGATCCGACGGAGGGTCAAAGTTGGACTCTGAAGTCGAGATCAGAGAGTATTACTACTGCCAATATATTTTATATTCTACTTGTGCTAACTCTATTTTACAGGTCTCCAGGTCACTGGACAAGGTCCAAGCACCTCAAAGGTCCATCGACTGGACTTATTCTAGGTGCCTGGGATGCCAAGTTGGAAGGCGAGCTGGTGATCACTGAAGACCCTATGACGGAGATGGCAGGTGCAACAAGCAATTGAACCGGATCCAAGCACCTAGGATAAAAAATCTTTTAAACAATGCTAGAGTGGATAAGACTGACTTAGAGTCGACTGGACTAGGTCTAAGCGATTAAGATAGCTGAATTGTCATTTCGACAGGCCGATGTGGAGGTGACTAGAAGTTGGTCCAGGTGCCTGGAAGAGGCTTATAAAAGAAGGGTGGAGGCAGCTTTAAAAAAAAACTATTCTATTCATTCTTTAAGTGTCACGCTCGCATTCGCAATTCAGAAAGGCTTCGTCTTGTCCATTTGACAACACTCCGACAATCGAGCTTCATTTTCATACATTCTGAAGATTGTTGATATATTTTTCTTTGTATTGCTTTTATATTTGCTAAGGGAAGGTGGTTTGTACCTTCCCCTTATTTCTTGTAAGCGAATCCTCTTCGAGTTCGAAAGGTTTTGAATCGAAGAGTATATAGTGTAGGGGATCGATGTGGTTGTGTTGGCCGGCTAGAGGGGGGTGAATATCCCTCTTTAGTTCGATGGTGGAATTCGCTTGTCTACAAATAATATTAGCGCAACGAAAAATACAAACGAACTATAATAAAGACAAGCAAGATACTAAACAATGCTAACACCGAAATATAACGTGGTTCACGACATCGCCGCTAATCCACGGTCCGATTCATCCATAGTGAATCACTCCGCAACTAATTCACTATTGGTCTCTCCCTTTAGCCAATGCAAGGTGGAGGTAAACCTTCTTACAACCCAAACACTCCTTACAATAAATGCGAAAGAAAACTAGGAGAAGGAGTTGAAAGCTTGTGGGGCACTTGGATGATCGTTTAGGACTTAAGCATTAGCCATCTAAAAGCCCACACCCTCTCTTTTTATAGAGAGGGCTGATTTCTTCCCGATCGATGTATCCATCACCGATCCGATGCCTCGTAGTTGATCGTCTAATCGCTACGAGAGGTTCTCGCGTCTAAAACCCTCTTGACCGCCGATCCGATCTAGCCGATCGATGGTCTGTCAATGGGCATTACCAATATATGATAGCCGATCGCACGGGCCAAAACCCATCGGGCCGGATACCAAACTCCGCTCGACTAGTAGTCGATCATTTCATGACAATGATCGGTGTTGGGAAATCTCATCCGACACTTAGCCAAATGACCAAGTTTCACCTAAGAGCACTACCCCTTCCCGGGTTACATTCACTCACTCTCATCCCTTGGAGTCCCTCGCCTTCGAAGTTGTCTTCGTCTGACCACGTCCCTCGGATGCGCCAAGCGCATGGCTCTGCAACGCCATCCTTCTCGTCTCGCCCTGAAGTCTACTTCTTCCGGCTTCACTCCAAGCTCCTCGTCCGATGATCCCTCGGATGCTCCAAGCACACGGCTTCCGCAAAGCCATCCTTCACTGACTTAAGGACCGAGTCATGAGATGTGAAACTCGCCAAGGCTCCATGTGCGAATTACTAAGTCCTGCAAGACTCCAACGCACATATCAAATCATAATAACAACCTAACTTAAACCCTTTGCCACACACATCAAAACCATATCACGGGTTGATTGCCCTAACAATATCCCCCTTTTTGATGTGTGACAATCTGTTTAAGTTAGGTAAAAATATTTGATAAAATATTAAGGAAAGAAAGCATGTAAATAACATGATTAGCAACTCTCCCCCTTAATACATGAAACTCCCCCTAAATACATTCCCCCTTTACTTAAACATATATCTTTCTCCCCCTTTGACACCATCAAAAAGATTAAACAAGGTTTATATGGCATGACATCAAGTCTAGAGAGAAGCAAAAATCACCAAAACATCGATCGCTCATATATTATGACATTGGATCGCAATAAAGGAAATCAGGTTTTCTGATTTTCTGGACGAAATTCAGAAATGCACTATAAATTCCAGAAAATTTGAAAAATAGTGAAATTTGGGAAACACATTTCTTTTAGGGTTCTTTATCAACGAAAAATAGTTTTCCATGAAAAATCATTATATTTTCAAAGATTTTTCAAAAATCCAAAAGCTTCAAAAACAACTAGGTTTTTGATCATGTTAGTATCAGTTTTAACACCTAGTTTTGCATTCAATTATTTCAAAACATGAACACACAGATTTTAAAGTAAGAAATTGTTTTGAAAACATATGAAATATCCAACCATGATCTTTAGGCAATATGTCTATGAATTAAACATAAGTCTTCCCCATGATTGGTCTATTATTGCTATTTTGACACTTTACATGACCATCTAAATGCCATAGGCATTAGTGGACCATGAGTATCATCCTAACATCTCACCCATGCTATGTTTTCAATCAAGGTAGCCTATTGGTGAGTGTGAGATGTATCCTAAAGGTATTTATATATACTTAACCATTATTTTCATGCAATTCTATACAAGGTTAAGTATCATCCAAACATCCCACATGATCATAAATATACATATGCATTGATTTCATATTATGACCATGAAACAAATTTATTCATCAAATTGTGATCATGCATTAGGTATTACGTCATGATAATAAGGCAAATATCACCTAAAGCATGATTTATCTATTTATAGGTGCATTATCATCACCCAACACTATTTCAAAAATACTGTCCCGCCATCCTAAGTCAACCAAAGATATGATATAGGTAAATTCCATATGGTTGACTATCCTAGGGTTTTCCTAACCCTTAAGGGTGGATTTAGGAACCCAAAATAAATTCTTTCCTATGGGGTTCACTAAAAATTCCTTAGAGATCCATTTTCTAGCTATTACCTTCTTTTTTTCTTGACCTCTAGCAATTAAACATTTATAGGTCTTTTCATTTTTATTTTCTTTATATCCTAGACCTTTCTTATTGAAGCTTGCTCTTTGGCTCTCAATTATCATGTTAAGGGTATTGGAGCCTATTGTAAACTTTTCTAGGGCCTTGGTCAAATGATCTACCTTTTCCCTTAAAGCCCTATTTTCATCCATACATGCATCACTAACATTGAAAGACATATATTCATGTGAGCATGCATCATTTAGGCTAGAAGAAATGCCATCATTAATATTTAAGCATGCTTTTTCTAGTTTATTTTCTAAGTCCTTAATTTGATTAAGCATGCATTTATTTTTCTTCTTTGCCCTAAATAAATCCTTAGTGAGGCTAGAAATAATTGTCATAATTTTCTTAGGGGAAAGATTTGTTACCTCACTTACCAAATCCTCTCCCGATGATGAGGATGTAGAAGAAGCTCCCCCTTCACTCGAGCTCTCCTCACTTGAGCTTGCTTCTTCATTTTTGGAGGAAGAGGAGGCTAGGTCGTCAAAAGCCATTAGGGCAAGGTTTGAGTAGACATGTTCTTCCTCTTCGGATGAGGATGAGGATGAGGAAGAAGGATCATCCCATGTCTTTGCTTTTAATGTCTTGGTCTTCCCTTTTTCTTTGGCCTTCTTCTCTTCTTCCTTCTTCTTGCTCCCCTTCTTCTTCTTCTTTTCTTCCTTCTTTCTCTTCTCCTCCTTGCTTTTGTTCAATAGGGGACAATTATCCCTTATATGTCCCTCTCGTTGGCAATTGTAGCAAATCACCTTCCCCCTTGGTCTTCTCCTTCTATCATTAGATTTATTAAATTTAAAATTTCTTAAAGCACGCCTTACCTTCCTTACCATGTATGCTTCTTCCGTGCTATCCATGGAGGAGGAGGAGGATGCTTCATCGGAGGAGGAGGGGGTCTCCATCTTCTTCTTCCCTTTGTTAGCCATCAAGGCTACTCCTCTTGAAGGTTGAAATCTTGGCTCTTCTACTATTCCTTCGAGCCTTGTTTCGTGGAGCTCCATAGTTGAGAAGATCTCCTCCAAGGTGCTCACTTCTAAGTTCTTTGACATGTAGAAGGAGTCCACCATTGAGCTCCATTTTGATGACCGGGGAAAGGCATCAATTGCTTTCATGAGCATGTCCCGGTTCGAAAGTCTTTCTCCTACACTCGTTAGTCCAATTAAAATTTCTTTGAATCTAGAATGTAAGAAGGTTACCTTTTCTCCCTTTTCAAGCTTGATATTTGTTAATTGAGAGCGGAGGAGGCCTCTTCTTGCAAGCTTGGCCTCCGAAGTGCCTTCATGAAGCTCTACTAGCTTCTCCCACATCTCCTTGGCACTTGCACACTGCCCTATCCTATTCACTTCTTGTTGGGGGAGTACATTGTAGAGGTGGTGCTTGGCCTTTGAATTCACCAAGTACTCCTCTCTTTGTCTTTTATTCCACCTTGATTTCTCCAATGGCTCCCCTTCTTCATTTCTAGGCATCTCGAAACCATTTTCCATAATTAATAAAATTTCGAAGTCGGTTTCGAAGAATACCTCCATTCTCTTTTTCCACCAAGAGAATTCTCCTTCAAACTTCGGTGGGTGAATGTTGGAGCCGACCATTCTTGAATGTGCTTGTTGTGGCAGTTAGTCCTTGACAAGCTTTCCTCGGCTCTGATACCACTATTAGGGGATCGATGTGGTTGTGTTGGCCGGCTAGAGGGGGGTGAATAGCCCTCTTTAATTTGATGGTGGAATTCACTTGTCTACAAATAATATTAGCGCAACGGAAAATACAAACGAACTATAATAAAGACAAGCAAGATACTAAACAATGCTAACACTGAAATATAACGTGGTTCACGGCCTCGTCGCTAATTCACGGTCCGATTCATCCACTGTGAATCACTCTGCAACCAATTCACTATTGGTCTCTCCCTTTAGCCAATGCAAGGTGGAGGTAAACCTTCTTACAACCCAAACACTCCTTCTTACAATAAATGTGAAAGAAAACTAGGAGAAGGAGTTGAAAGCTTGTGGGGCACTTGGATGATCGTTTAGGACTTAAGCATTAGCCATCCAAAATCTCACATTATATCTTTTTATAGAGAGGGCTGATTTCTTTCCGTTGGCCGCCACCAGTCGACTGCTGCCACTACAACAGCCTCTGAACATGTCAGATCCCAACCATTGTAGTCCAACGGAACCCTTGGCAGTCGACTGATGTATCCATCAGTCGACTGATGCCTCATAGTCGACTGCCCAGTCGGCTACGAGAGGTTATGTGCCCAAAACCCTCTCGACCAGTCGACTGCTGCCATCAACAGTCGACTAATGGTCTTGGCAATCGATCGCTAATATACAATGATCACGGGCCAAAAACCCATCAGTTGGATACCAGTCGAACCCCATTCGACTCAGAGCAGTCGACTGTCATTTCATGGCAATCGACTGGTGTCGGGAAATCTCATCCGACACTTAGCCAAATGGCCAAGTTTCACCTAAGAGCACTACCCCTTCCCGGGTTACATTCGCCACTCATCCTCGAGTCCTCGCTCGGTTGTCTTCATCCGCCACGCCCCTCGGATGCGCCAAGCGCACGACTGCAGGCCATCCTTCGATCTCGCTCAAGTCTACTTCCTCCAGCTTCACTCCAAGCTCCTCGTCCGGCGGTCCCTCGGATGCTCCAAGCGCACGGCTTCCGCAAAGCCATCCTTCACCGACTCAAGGACCGAGTCATGAGATGTGAAACTCGCCAAGGCTCCATGTGCGAATTACTAAGTCCTGCAAGACTCCAATGCACATATCAAATCACAATAACAACCTAACTTAAACCCTTTGCCACACACATCAAAACCATATCACGGATTGATTGCCCTAACATATAGTGCTTTGCCTATTGAGGTAGCCCTAGACTAGGGTTACAGGGAGGCATGCTTAACGGATTGGATCAATTCGGAATCGAGTCATAACCAATCCATTAAATTCGGAATCGGAACCGATTCGGATGAAGTGAAGCCGAATCAACCTAATCGCGACCGCTTTGCCGTTCCAACTTAGAACCGTTCAACCGACAGGAACCGCTTGAACCGGTTTTGATTCGACGGATCTAGTTTCGCTGAAAGGTGGAAATTCGTAGCATACTAACATCTCTACAAGATTATTTTTGCTATAGAAAAAAGAATAGGATTTCAACATCTTAATGAGATCGGCAAGCTCGGAGGAATGGTAACCTGCCTAACCGATCATCGCATGAACCACCAATTCAAACCTTCTTAAAGCAATACGCACCGAACGAAGTATCGAAGTTGAACCGGTTTTGAACCGGTTCGGATCAGTTCCAACGTTGACGGATCCGGAACCGGTCAGAATCGAATCGGAACCGAAACCGTGGAACCGATAAGTATGTCTAGTTACAGGTCTTGGAGTAGCAATCTGACTAGGATTGTGAACCAAGTAAATTCAAGTGTCTCATTTATATTTCCGCTATTCATTTAGTTTTAAGATAAGAAAAGTAAAAAATATTTAAAAGAAATTTTCTAATTTTGAGATTCATCCCCCCTATCTCGAAAGCAACAATCCTATAATTGGTTTCAGAGTGGGGATGCTCAAAATTTGGTGCAACCATCAACTTGAGCAAAATTATTATTATTATTTGTTTTTTAAAATTTTTTACATTATTTCTTTGTGTAATACTTACCCAAGACTTTAGTCTTGGAATCTTTTAGTGTACTTTTATCTTGTAAGATTTTTTTTAAGAATGTCTATGTTCCATAAAGAGGAATACAACACCATCCATTCTTCTCTCTTTAATGGAGAGGATTTTTGTTACTGGAAATGATCAATGGAGTGTTTACTCAAAATGAACATAGAAATGTGGCTCTGCATCAAGAATGGGTACGCTACTCCGATGGACAACTTCAAAAAATTACTAAATTTCGAAAAGTGGACCTTCAAAATGAAGAAGAAGGTCTAAATTAATTTCAAGACTCTAACCGCCCTACAATGCAGACTAACAAATGAAGAACTCAACCGAGTTAGAGATTTCAAAAATTCCAAGGACTTATGGGAGAAATTGGTTGATCTTCATGAGCTATCGAAAGAATTGGATGCAGAAGAGCCAAAGACAAGGTTCACAACACTTATGGTAAGAGATGACTTAATTGAGTTCGAGTAAAAACTAGCCAAGGAATTGAGTCAGAATCCAAGTCTAGGTCCAAATTTGAGTCCGAGCTTGAGTCGAGCCACGGATCCATATCCGCTTCAGAAGGACCAAACAAAGTAAGCTCTTCTATAAATGATAGAATGTATAAAATGATAGCATGCTTAAGTAAGAAATTAGCTAAATTTGAAGATCAAGTTGAGTTACTTCTTAAGGAAGTTCAAGTACTTAAGGAGCAAGTCAACTCGAAGTCTTCAACTTGTCACATTCATGATAGAAACTCAACTCAAGTTGAAAAGCTTGAGGAAAAGAACTCTACCTTGAAAAGTCAAGTAAAAGATCTTAAGGGATTACTGGAAAGGTTCACCTCGTCTTCTAAGCATCTAAACATGATGTTTGGGTCCCAACGAGTCGTGTACACTAAATCTGGACTCAGATACATGGCTAAGGCAATGAATAGATCTTATTTAATAGAAATGATAAGAGTTGAGTCCAAACTTGGGTTCCTAAGACCTATCTAATTAACCAAATTGAACCTAACTTGTATTGGATCCCCAAAGGTCAAATTCATTTTGTGAATAATGTTGGTGCAACAATGCCCCAAGCATTTATGTATTTTGATGTTTGGATAATCATTTATAGTTAGGTAATATTTGCGATCTAATTATGATTGTGTTAAGTGACAAGAAAATCCAAGTATAAAGACTTGGTAAAGAAAAGTCCAAGGGTGAATCTTGGCAAGGAAAGTCCAAGGGAAGGTCTTGATAGAGTAAGTCCAAGCATTTAGTCTTGGCGACGTAAAGTCCAAGCGAACCTTGGCAAAGGAAATCCAAAGACAAGGTCTTGACAGCGTAAGTCCAAGCATGTAGTCTTGGCGATGTAAAGTTCAAGCGGACTTTGGCAAAGGTGAAACCCAAAACATGACAAAACCGAGAGAAGCTCTGGAAGGCAAGCGGAAGGATGAAAGAGTAGCGGACTCGGAGGGATCCAAGAGGCACAAGGCTGAAGGAAGAGCCAGAAGGTTGAGTCTAGGTCTAAGGTGTTGATTTCAAGTATGAATTGATCATATTTGAAGTGCTCCAGTCAACTAGGGTCTTATCTCAGTCGACTGGTCTCGAGTTTTCAGTACTCGAGGGTCTAGAAGGCGAATGATCGGGTTTATGACCCAATCGGTAGTCGACCGATCAAGTCGGCTAAGTTTTGTGGCCCATCAATCAATTGCCAAGGTTTGGCAGTCGACTGGTCCATCATCAGTCGATTGTTATACCCTGACAGTCAACTGTTATAAGTGGACACGAGCACAAAAATATTTTTAGTCGAATGATTGCTTGGAATAGTTGATTGATGGATCGATCTGTCGACTAATGGTATGATCAGTCGACTGATTAGAGTTTTGTTGAGCTATGACGATCGCAGATCAGGCTTTGTCAGAAGACGTTGGATTAGGTCAGCTACTATAAGATATCAGAATAAAATAAAATAATAATAAAATAACATTAGTTAAATTAGATATGCTCTTATAAAATATCTGAGAATTTTTTTATGGGATTTAGATCGACTTGATATGGTTGATCGTACGAAAGGAATGAACAGGATTTATAAAGCCACTTTGGATTAATAAGGTTAATAAAGGATTTAAATCAAGGGTTAATTAAACTAACCCTATAAGCTTTCTATTTAAGTCATCCTTAATTATTTCCCTTCTTTATTGTTTTCCCCTCTTTTCTCGATCTCGCGATTTCTCTCTTCTCACTGTCACCTCTCTTCCTCCCTCTCGATTCCTTCTCTTCTCGCCACCGTTTCTCCACCTCACCTTGTCGTGGCTGATCGTGGCCATTCGTCGGTCATAAGCAACGTCAGCCATCACAAGCATCAGGCACCATCGCCCATGCCAGAGATCTTCACCGGTAGCCAGATTCGCGCCACTGCCTCCTTACTGTGCTCCATCGATCCAATAGGGGATGAGAGCCGATGACCTTTTTATCACGATCGTTCTCTCCTTCTCTCGATCCCTGGTGTCGCCGCTCTTCCTAGTGGATAGTTCCGCCGATAACCTCCCATCGAGTAGCTCTCTTTTTCGAGTGCTCGCGGCACCACCATCGCAGTCGAGGGATTGCGATCAATCGGGGTCAACAACGTTGTTGTAGCCTCCTGTTCCAGTTGGGCTTATGTTGTGAGCTTCAGTCGCTGCCTCTCCTTTTCGGCCAGGCATAACATTGTCGTTGCCTTTTTTATCTTTTGCAACTCGATTGCTATTATCCCTGCTTGTTTCCTTCCTCCAAACCTATATGATTAATTGGCTTGATTAATAAGCTTAGTTAATCTGATGGGATTTGCTTGCAGTTAAACTGATTGGGCAGATCAGGTTTCCTGCAAATTGGATCAAGAAACTATGAAGTGAAGCTAAACATGGTAAGTTCGGATCTGGATGTTAATGGAAGAATATCATTGTTTGTGTTGTTTAATTAATCTAGTGGTTGGTTCTATAGTTAATGGAAGAGATAGAGTTTTAGACGTGAAGGCAGTTAACATGATCTACATATCAGATGGGTAATTTCTACCCTGGTTAGGTAGATGATTAATTTTGGTGCATGAGATTTTATATTGATTACACAATTATCTTGACTCCACTCCTGTTATTCTGTTGCTTGATACTTAGTCTTTGAACTTTGAGATGTTATGTTGTTATCGTTAGATTTCATTCATCATTATTATGGATTACAGATGTTATGGTGTGTGGACCTATAGATGCTTAAGTGTGTGTTTGTAGCTGAGTATAATTATAGACTTGATTTGTGTCATTAGGATAAATCACCCCGGAGTGGGTGATGTTCTAAAATGTGGAGTGGATTATCCTGTTATATCCCTTTACATTGTGTGTCTATTATGGATCATGGATATGTGTATGGTTGTATGGATTTTCGATAGTGGGTCGCTATGGACTGGAGGTCCTAGCATAGTTGATTGTTGATAGTGGATTGCTACGGACTGGAGGTCCTAACATAGTTGATTGTCGATAGTGGGTTGCTACAGACTGGAGGCCCTAGCATGGTTGACTGTCAGTTGTGTATGACTCTCTGTTGGGAAGAGAGTATGTTGTGGATGTATGTGTATGTAGTTATGCATTCATCACATTTACATGCATGCTGGCGACTTGGTCTCTCTTATGGGTGAGAGGGTCGTCAGTCATCCTGCCTTGACAGTTACTCGTGGTAGTAGTAGCTGGTGTGAGGGAAGATCATCTGTTGTGCCGCACTCGACCACTATTGATGGTGGTAGATGGAGTTGCGTGTAGTTTTTCCTGCGTGTGTGACACTCGACCACTCATGGATAGTGACAGTCGGAGTGGCCAGCAGCAGGGACCCCCCATTGTGTAACTTATAACTCTTCAGCTTATTGCTACTTATTCATACTGCCCACTCGGCCACTCAAGAGAAGTAGTAGTTTTTGAGTTTGGATAGTTGTCATATCGTGCCACCTAGGCCAACATTGGAATCGTGGTAGTGAGTGGGGTGTGTAGGCATGACCATGCATTTGTATTGCCATGTATGATGGTATATATATATATATATATATGTGTGTGTGTGTGTGTGTGTAATCAGCATATATAGATATAGTCTATATATGCTTATTGTGATGTTGCATTTGTTTGAGCTATGCTTGCTGCATATGTTTGTTCATCATTTTGCATGCAATTTGCATATTCTGTATGGTTGTGTGTGGGGGGCAGTGTACGAGTTGGATCGGGCTATTGTACGCATTTAATCAGCGTCAGGTTATTGTATAGGATGGACCAGGTTCGTTATGTATTTGTTTACATGTTGACCATATGACTGTGTGTTGATTACAGGTGTAGTATTGTTCATACATGATGTACATGTTATATTGTTGTATACTTGTTTAGGTTGTATAAGTTGTGTCGTTGCAAATCTTTCAGGTATGTTAGTACATTATGTTATGTTTAGTTGGTCAGTTTAGTATATGTATTGTTTAGATTTATACTGATAGTTATTTGTTACTACCTTTAAGACTGTATATCTGTTGATTTCCCTATGTATATCTGTTGACCTCTATATGTATATATGTAGATCTCCATATGATATACGTTGTTCATGCACTATCTTTTATATTACAGCTGAATTTTATACTCACCATCACAGACCCTGGGTTTTCTTATTGTCCATGTAACAGATAGAAGTTTCCTTGGGTGCTCGGAGCTCTGCCAGCTGATCTCATCTCACGCCGAGTGTATGGATTGTATTCCATACTGTTGTATTATTTTTTATTGATTGTTTTGGGATTTTATCCTATGTTGTTTTCGCATTTGGAGTGTATGGATGTGTTGTATGTATTTAACCTTTTCTTGTATTTGATTTGGATGTTAGTTTCGACTATGTCTTCTTGTTGTGTCAAAGTCGTAAAGTATGCACATATTTGAGTCTTTATATCTTTATTACTTGTCGGTGTATTTCGCTGTTTTTTATGTTTTATCTGTGATAGCATCTATTTGGGCCATGTATCAGTAGTTTAACTCATATTGTGACAAGAGGGTACCATGATTTGACAAATATACTCTCGGAGCGTGATAATTTTGTTGGTATCAGAGCCCTAGTATTCGAAGTCCACTTTCGGATTTTATTGCATTTGGACATCGAGTTTTGTTTTACTCAATTTTGGCTTTGTGAGTTTTGGGATCTGGTTGTAGCGGGACATCTCCGAGCTATAAGGTTTGATAACTATTATCACATATCCTTTTGTTGGCTATGCATTTAGTTGTTTATAATAGGGAATGCCATGTATTGTGTTAGTTACTATTTGTAACTGTGGTTTGGGTTGACCACGGGAACGACATGTTGAGTCTATTAGACATGTACCTATTTTTGAAAAGGTGAAGTACCTTTTAGAGCCGACTGATACTAAATCGGAAAGCATGAGTCAGGTAGTCACATTTCTTATGGAGATCAAATATTACAGTCTTAGGGATTTTCACTAATTATGCTAGTCAGATCATTACCTGTGGGGTAATGGACTAAGCGTATATATTATCGTTGATGCAGATAGTGTTGGTGCAGGGGCACTAGATAATCGAACCTGTGTTTTGATTATGGCAAAGACACAAAGTTAAGTTTATATTGTTATCTCACGAGCTAAATCAAGTGTGCAGAAAAGTACTAAAGCTGGAGCTGAAGGCTAGCGACACCCGGAGGAAGCCGTGGTGGTCGGGCGACACTTGAGTGAATTCGGAGGGAGCCGAAGGAATCGAGTGGAAGGCCGGAAGCGAGAGCTACTATCGAGGTAAGCTCGTGTGAGTGAGAGATTATAAGGTCGTGTCCTCTTTACGGGGACGACCGTAGGCGACGATTCGACTAAGACTTCCTGTGGAAGGTCTAGGTCGAGATCGGACGGTTAGAAACCGTCGTATTTATCATTTTCCGAGCTAATCTCTTACTGCAGGGAAGTGGCCAGCCGCGATCACGGACATTGGCCGATCGCTATCGCTTGATCGATGAGATGCATCGCCGATCATCACCGATCGATGAGAGTCATCGATCCGATCGATGGCGACGACTCAGCTTTTGCGCTAGGTCAAAACGGATAACGTTTGACGCGGCCACTTCGCGATAAAATTTGGAAAAATCCATGATCCGTTCCAAAGAAATAGGAGACAATTTCAGAGGCCAAAGTCTATAAAAGGAGGGGAGGATTCCACTCCAAAACACATCAATTATTCATCAAGTGCTCCTACAACGCCAACGCTTCAACACCGTCATAACGCCGACGCGACGCCAAGTTTTGATCTTCTTCGTCGGCAGCAGATTCAAGTAATATTTTTGATATTATATTCTGTATTTTTATCTTCATAACGAGGTGAGGTAGGCTTGTTGCCTCATCCTCGTATATTCGGTTTTTGTAATCGTTGTCTCCTACCTCCAACGAGGAGGAGACGTTTTAGTGCTTTGCCCTCCGTACGCGGTCTAGGACCGATAGGGCCTTGGAGTAGCAACCGCTGGGTTGTGAACCAAGTAAAATAAACGTGTTCATTTATTTTCCGCTGTGCTTACTTTGCGTATCGAACGAACGAAAAAGAAAAAGTTTTACGATCGCTATTCACCCCCCCCTCTAGCGACGCTTCTCGATCCAACAGATAGTGGAGGGTTAGTATATGGTGTTTCATAGGGATTCAGATCCTTGAGTTGATTGTGCTGGGTTGATAACTTTAAGGGAACTTTTGAGTACTTAATTTGTATTATATAGAGAAAGTAGAGTTAGTTGCATACCATTATCGGAATCAAGCTGGTACTTGGTGGAAGATATAGGAAATAACCTTCGAAAAATAACACATCACTTGGTCGCGATGTAGTGATGTTATGAGAGAGTATTTGCCCGAGTCACATTCTTTGACTCATTATCAGGGAATTTCTGAGCATCAAGTAGGGTGATCATTCGGTAATGGGAGTACGATGCAGAGTCATTAGACTTGCAGAGGTTACGACCATCTAATAGCTCAAGAATGTGAATAGATGTTTTAAGCCACCCACGGTTTATTGGCTTACATTCGGATTAGGATGTTTGTGTTGGATCGAGAAGCGTCGCTAGAGGGAGGGGGGGGGGGTGAATAGCGATCGTAAATCTTTTCGACGTTTCGTTCGAGTAGATAATTAAATGAGTAAGAGCAGCGGAAAATAAAGAGACACGTTTATTTTTACTTGGTTCACAACCCAACGGTTGCTACTCCAAGGCCCTATCGGTCCTAGACCGCGTACGGAGGGCAAAACACTATAACGTCTCCTCCTCATTGGAGGTAGGAGACAACGATCACAAAACCGAATGTACGAGGATGAGGCAACAAGCCTACCTCACCTCGTTACGAATAAAAACAACGAATACAATATCAAAATATATTACTAGATGCTGCTGCCGACGAAGAAGATATGAACTTGTTGTCGCGTCGGTGTTATGACGGTATTGGAGCATTGGCGTTGTAGGAGCACTTGATGATCTTTGGAGTTGGAATCCTCCCCTCCTTTTATAAATTTTGCCCTCTGAATATGTCTCCTCTTTTTTCGGAACAGATCACGAAGTTGTAATAAATTTTATCGCGAAGTGGCCGCGTCAAACCTTATCCGTTTTAACCTAGCACAAAGGCTGATTCATCGCCATCAGTCGATTGCCCAATGGCCAGCAGTCGACTGCCAGCCTGGCCACTTCTCTGCAGTAAAAGGTTAGCTCGGAAAATGATAAATGCGACGGTTTCTAACCGTCCGATCTCGACCTAGACCTTCTACAGGAAGTCTTAGTCGGATCACCGCCTACGGTCATCCCCGTAAAGAGGACACGACCTTACAATCTCTCACTCACACGAGCTTTCCTCGATACTTACCTTGTAGCTCTCGCTTCCGGCCTTCCACTCGATTCCTTCGGCTCCCTGCGAAGTCACTCGAGTGTCGCCCGACCACCACGGCTTCCTCCGGGTGTCGCTAGCCTACAACTCCAGCTTTAGTACTTTTCTGCACACTCGATTTAGCTCGTGAGATAACGATGTAAACTTAACTTTGTGTCTTTGCCATAATCAAAACACATGTTCGATTATCTAGTGCCCCTGTACCAACAATCTCCCCCTTTTTGATCTATGGCAAACCAACACAAAGTTAAGGGAAATTCAAGCATAAAACAAGTATAGTAAATGATGAATGTCATTTTCAAAAACTCCCCCTTAACCCTAGGTGAGTTTTGAAAGAGATACTTTAGTTTTAAAAATTAAATAAATTTTGTGTTACTTCCCCTTAACTTTCGCTCTTCTCCCCCTTTTGCCATAAATCAAAACAAATGTTGGGGTTTATTATGTAAAAATGAAGTTTGTTATATAAAATAGGGGTTTAAAAACAATATGGTATATGCATGCACTACAACAAATATGACTTTTTAGCATTATCAACCACAATTTTAACATTTATTAATAATAGTTTTTCTAAGACGCAATTTTATGCAGCTGCGGATAATATTATATTTTTACAAACAACAGCATGCAAAAATAATACGCTGTCAATACTCATTTTAACAGCGTGCAGTGCACACTATTAATATTAAATAATAACTATGCGTTAGGCATGCTAAAATTTTATCATAAAAGCGTCAAGATAATATTAGATTTATTAATATGAGACTTTTAACGGTGCATTTTGCTGTTAAAAGTCTCACTATAAAAATTAAATTTTTCGTAGCGTACAACTGCGCGCCATGGATACAATGTTTGTTAATATGAAATAATAACGGCGTACAATTTGCACGCCGTTAAAAGTATCATTATAAAAACTTAAATTTTTCACAGCGTGTCAATCAAGTGCACTGCGGATAATATTAGCATTGTTTATATTATCCGCAACGTGCATTTTGCACGCCGTTAAAAGTACACTACAACAAATTTGACTTTCCGCAACACGTTATCAACAACGCACAATTTTAGCACACTGTTAATAATAGTTTTTACAGCGTGCCTAATTTTGTACGCTGCGGATAATATTATATTTTTGCAAACAACAACATGCAAAAATAATACGCTGTCAATACTCATTTTAACAGCATGCAGTGCACGCTATTAATATTAAATAATAACAACGTGCATTCTGCGCGCTGTTAAAAATTTTATTATAAAAAATTAAACTTTTCGCAGTGCACCAATGATGTGTGCTGCGGATAATATTAGATTTATTAATATGAGACTTTCAACAACGTGCAATTTGCACACTGTTCAAAGTCTCACTATAAAAAATTAAATTTTTTGCAACGTGTCAATCAAATGCGCTGCGAATACAATATTTGTTAATATGAAATAATAACGACGTACAATTTGCATATCGTTAAAAGTATCATTATAAAAACTTAAATTTTAATAATGAAGGTGGACAAAATCACTAATAAAGTTTTTATAATAAAGTATCATTATAAATAATAACAGCGTGCATTTTGCGTGTTGTTAAAAATTTTATTATAAAAAATTAAATCATAATCATGTGTTGCAGATAATATTGACAGCGTGCATTTTGCACGTTGTTAAAAGTCCCCCAATAGAAAATTAAATTTTTCACAGCGCGCCAATTAAGTGCACTGCGGATATTACAACGTTCGTTAATATGAAATTATAACGGCGTACAATTTGCACGCCGTTAAAAGTATCATTATAAAAAATAAAATTTTTCACAGCGTGCCAATCCAGTGTGCTGCGAATAATACTAAACTTGTTAATATGAAATAATAATAGTGCACAATTTGCACGCCATTAAAAGTTTCATTATATAAAAATAAACTATTCACAGCGTGCCAATCAAGTGCACTGTAGATAATAATTACATTTATTAATATTATCTGCAGCGTATATTTTGTATGCCGTTAAAAACATCATTATAAAATTAAATTATTTTTTAATCTGAAAATATTTATTTTAAAAAAATATTAACAACGCATTTATATTATAACTAAAAAAAAAGCTTTAAAAATTATTCACGAATAAACTTATCTATTCATTGCCATTTTTATTAAGTATATTATTAATTAATTATACTTTTGTTTTAGGTTAAAAGTTTCCCAAACCCGCCGCAGCTTTCTCACGCGCCAATTGCTCACGCTCGCCGCCGTAGCCTTTTCACGCGGCAATTTCACGATCGTCGAGCTTTCTCCTACGACTTTCTTCACCTTCGCTGCTTTCGAGACGCTTCTTCACGCCACAGAGGTTTCACGCGCAATTTCACTGCTTGCCGCCGTAGCTTTCTCCTGATTTTCTTCACCTTCCTCATCGAGACGCTCTTCTCATGCTCACGCCTCCGCTCCATCATTCAGTTCGCCAAAGGTCTTTACAATATTGGTTTTATTGTGTATGCTTATAAAAATATGACGTAAACCAGATCCTATAACATATATCTTGCTGTATTTTATCCAGTTTCATGAATATTTATGTTAGATTCGTATTCCTTCATTTTGATAATGAACTAAACCACACTTCTCCACACCAAAGTTAAAGAATGGTCAGAATCAAAATATTGAATTTTAAGTAAAGCTGAGTTACTTAATATTCAGCGAGCAACAACTAGGAAAAATAAATCACAAAGTCAAGATGCGTATGAGCGCCATATATATAAGAAGATCAAATGATCGTCTTATATCATATGATGCGTCATATATATAAGATCGTATAATCATAATGCAGTATAGGATGCCTGAGGCATATGACAAAGAAGGAGGTGTAAATCAAGAGAAAAGATTTGCATGTTAGCCTATCCAGAGATAGTATGATAGTGTGTGCACACACATCCTTTTCATTTGGACCTTCTTGGTCTAACTCATCTTTAACCTTCTAACCATTGTTATTGCATCATCGACTATTCTATTTGTATGTGCATTTTTTATTTTCTTGTTGACTAGAGTTCCTGGTGCTGGAGATAAGATGGACCCTTTTGCTAAACAGGAAGCATGGGAAAACTATCAAAGTGGTACGGAGATATTTTTTTTTTCCAACCAACTTGTTCTGTTTATCCTTTAGTTGTAGTACTAATGTCAAGTTGCCAATGTTGGTTATGCAGGGAAGGCAACTTTAAAATTTGGTTCGAGGAACAAACAAGCTTCACGACTACGAGCAAGTCATTTCTTTATTTTTTGCGCTTGTTTCGCAATCGTGAAAATCTAATTTGCTTTCCTGCTAATGCTTAGTATGTCAATGCTAATTGCCATGTAATCAGAGCGATACTATTATCATCTTTCATTTTATGATTGTTGGACACAACCAAGTTATTTCTACTTTCGCTTAGGTTTGTCTTCAAGATGGTATCGACTTCATCAAGGAGTTCATTATGGATGGAGTCAATGTATGTGATGTAACAAACATTCTTCATATATAATTATTGTGAGATATCTCTTTGTCTCGTTCTAGATATTCCTTTATTTATTAATTTAATATAAATTTTGATTTGAAGATGAAATGTCTTCTGAGAAACCTGATGATTCAATTGCAAAGAATGCATTGCAAAAACTTCAAGTATGTCATCTTTTGAGGATATATTTTGGCATTTATACACTTCATTTTAAGTTCTGAGACAAAATGCTTTTCTGTTTGTTGAATGTAGATCTTGCACTTTTTCCTAAATCGTTGACTAACTGCTTGTTTCTTCTTGCTTTTTTTTGCCAGGAAGAGAGAAAGACTCTGCCTATTTACCCTTATAGGGATGAATTACTCCAAGCTATTCATGATCATCAGGTTTGTAAGCCTATTTAAATATATTAATTCTGTTTTTAGCTGGATTTTTTGTTTTTTAGAAGATGTTAATTGAGGCTTCAAACATGAAGTAACATTATACTTTTATAATATAAAAAAACTGTTAAGACAAGTGTATAATGGTTTTTGTTAAACAATTCTGCTTCTCTTTGTGTTTTAGTTTGGAAACTTCGACCACGTGGGTCCTTTGCATGTCCAATTTGGAAGTTACATGAAAGGAGTTTATTTATTTATTTATCTGCTTTATTTTTCACCGACATAGAAAAACTAGAACATGCCATGGGAAACTATTTATCCGGTGAGGCGCTAATGTATGCTCTCAAATCTCTATCTAATTTTCATGTCTTGCAATGATGTTAGTTGATTTGCTATAATCGAGCCTACAGAATTGTTAATTATTTAATTGCATGTGTTAGATCTTCAGTCAGAAGAAATTTATTTTAAATATTCATCCATCTTGTATTTTACTCTTGCTACATGTTTCATCTTTCTCTTTTTGTCTAATGAATACAACTTTTTTGGGTGAGATACATTTGTTATTTGTTTGCAACTAATTTCGTGAATTGTGGAGATGTCAGCGTTAATACTAAGTATGTCGCCATGGTCCGTGATGGAGTTGTTGCAGAAGGTCGAATTGCATCCACAGATCCAAAAGCAAAAGTGCATCACGTTCCTCTCGGTGTATGTGATATTATAATTGTGTGGTCTTTGTGGATTGGATTATAATTATTTGAGTTTTTATATTACAATATTGCACTTAACCGCAGTGTGCGATCGTGCGCTGCAAATGCACTTAACCGCAACGCGTGATCGCTACGCGATCGACTTAATGCATAAGCGCGATCGCTACGCGAATGCGACTTAACCGCTGCGGCGATCGCACGCGCGATTAATCGCAGCGCGGTAGCGCGACGCGAATGCACTTAACCGCAGCGTGCGATTGTGCGCTACGAATGTATTTAACCGCAGCGTGTCATCGCGCGCTGCAAATGCACTTAAACGCAGCGCGCAATCACGCACTGCGAATGCACTTAACCGCAACGCGCAACTGCGCACTGCGAATGTCTTATGACTTTCAACAGCTTAGCGTTGTGCAGCATGCGATGCGTGCTGCGGATAGCATATTTGCGCGCTGCGGAAAGTCAAATTTGTTGTAGTGATGCATCAAGATAAATCAACTATGAGTCCAAGCATGCATCTAGCAGTAATTAGATAAGTAGTCTTTTGAAGAAGTTATATTTCAATTATCCTTAACATCTCACCCATTCTATGTGTCTCAGAATTTTTTCACCTTATATGTTTTGTGAGATGATTTTAAATTGATTAAAGATAGTCAACCTTGGGTTAGATTCGGATTTAACCTTTAGATCATTAAGTAACTTTTCGAGAAATTGGCTTCCAGGTCATGGCGAGGCACAGGGGCCTTCTTTGATCGGAACAACGACCACTTCCTTAGACAAAGCCAAATTCAAGAAAATATCACTTAAGTCACTTAGGGTTACTTCCTGGTCTAACTAGTTTAGGATACAGCAAGGTAGCTTCAGCTAGTTCCACTCGGTCAAGTGCACCAAGCTAGATACGCCTTATCTAGCTCGAATACATGAGACTTTGTTTCCCTAACGTACTATCATCTCGCCGCGTCCTGATACTATGTTGTCAAGAGTTGACTAACTATTTTCCCTATCTAGCCATTCTACAAATTAAAGTAAAATATTGAATGGTTTTGCTAACTAAGCGGGTATACTATTTTAGTGTTAGCTCCCCCTGGACCATTGAACCAATATGGTCTATTCAAATAATGAATTTGATCCTAGGGAATCCAAAACTTATTAGTCCTTATATGTGAATTCAATAAAACCTTTGGGACCCATGCTTGGACTCTTTGATGACTACGATTTACGATAGACATATATGACCTATTCGTAGTCATTGACCTAAATCCGAGTCCGGCTTTGTTGTACACGGCTCTTTGGGTTCCAAGTAGTCGGTTAAGATTCTTAGATCCCATCGTGAACCTTTCCAACGTAGCCTCAACCTCTTGAACTCGGTCTTTCAAGAGAGAATTCTCTTCCTCAAGTTTTTCAATTTGGGTTGAGTTTCCCTCTTGAACTTGACTAGTTGAAGAGGTTAGAGTAGCCTCTTGCTTGAGGGTTTCAACCTCCTCAAGTAACGACTCAACCCTAGACTCGGACTTAGTTAATTTCCTATTAAGCATTTTAATTGTATTATAAAGCGTATGAATTAGTGAGCGGCTATCCTTAATTTTCTCTTTTGGTTCGGCTTTGAGTTGCTTCTCGAAGTAGTCTTCAAGTTCGGAGTCGGTGTTGTAATTGGATTCGGATTCGGACTCTGACTCGGACTCTTCGGGTCTTGCCATGCATGCTATGCCGCCGCCTTCTTCGTTGTCCCATGTTGCATGAAAAGCCTTCTTTTGGTGTGATTTGAATTGTGCCCTCTTTTGATTCTTTAGTAGCCTCCTTTCCCTCCGAACGATCTTCCGCACTACGTTCACTATTGCTACCACCTTTTTGGATTCGGACTCTAATTCGTCGTCGGGTTCGAGTCCATTTTCTTGCCTGGTAGGTGGCTTGCTTCTTTGTCCTGCAAGTATAGCAATACCTCTCTCGGCCCGGACCACGTTAGTTTGCTCGTGAAGTTCAAACTCGGAAAATAATTTGTCTAACCTAAGCTTCGAAAGGTCCTTAGAGACCTTATAGGCATCGACCATGGATGCCCACAAGGTAGTCCTAGGAAATGAATTAAGAACGTACCTTAGTAGGTCGCGATTTTCGACCTTGTGTCCGATGGTATGCAGGTCGTTGACAATGTCCTGGATGCGGGCGTGTAGTTGCATCGCCGTCTCGTGTTCCTGCATCTTAAGGTTATACAACTTATTGAAAAGAAGGTCACGTTTACATACCTTAGCATTGGACGTTCCTTCGTGTAGTTCGATTAATTTGTTCCATAGGTCCTTGGCGCTAATGAATGGTCCGATGCGGTTGAGTTCCTCCTTGGACAAGCCGCATTGCAATATTTGGGTTGCTCTTGCATCGGCTTCGATTTGCCTCTTGGTTGCATTTGTCCACTTGTTGAAATCCAAGGGCTCTCCTTGATCATTGGTGGGTAGAGCAAAGCCGGTTTGAATTATTATCCAAGTCTCGACTTGTGTTTTCAAGAAACACTCCATCCGACCTTTCCAATAACGGAAATAATCTCCGTTAAAGAACGGAGGTCGGGTGGTGCTATACCCCTCAATATGAGCCATTAAGTATCTTACAAAACACGAATAAAAACCAAAGGGAATTCCAAGACTTGGTCTTGGATTAGTAATGCGGGAAATAAACAGAATTAAATGAGAAAAATAAGAAACTAACAAAAACTAACAACTTACGACCTTTGATGTCCCCGAAAGGGTACTAGACGTTGGATTTTGGGTATGAAAATATCTTGTTACGAGGGTAAACCCTAGTAATTGTTAGTTATAGCCCTAAGAACCAATCATGTGATGGTTGAATAGGGAACATTTTGTATCATATTCTATAAAGGCAAAGGATTGGTTATTATATTTAAGTCTTGCTTGTGCCAGCTAAATTAAATATAGTAATGCCCTAGAAAAGTAGGTTCTTATCTACAGCACATCAATTGGCAGAATTGATTATGAGAGGCTGTAGAGAACACTTTCTAAATGTTCCTAGTCAAGTATTAATATGCAAGGGCAATATTAATACATAAAGACTAGCATGTAGGTCAATTGATGACTTGATCTCACAAGTCATGGATATATGATATCAAGTTGACACATGGGTATATATTAGAGAATATATACTGAACTGACCCGCCATTAGAAATTTTCATGGATCGCTATATGAGTGTCATAAACTTTCTCATGTGACTATTGGTATGAATAGTCCTCGGACCAAGTCACTACGGTTCCCTACATAAGGAGTTATGTACTTTGGTATCGCCAAACGCCACCCGTAATGTGGTGGACCATAAAGGCGACATCGGGTATATAACAAATTATGCGGAGGGATGTGAGTGATGTAGATGGGATCTATCACTCTCATATGACGAGAGTGATATCGGTGGGCCCCTTGATTGAGTAGAACTACTAAAACGCATGGCCATGCTCGAATGAGTCAATATGAGATATTGAGCTCATTTGTTTGAGTTAGTTTACTCAGGGATCAAGAAACACATAGATTGATCGAGGATGACACGGTCTATGCCTCATTGATCACTCTGATATCAAGGATAGAAGGACACGGTCATATATTATAGTAGTCACGGAAAGGTTAGTCGGATCTTGACTTATCTCGTAACTTGGGTAGCAATGATGTATTGCTAGATACCGCTCATTGCTTGTGTATCTAAAAGAGTTTAGATCCACTGCCAACGTTATGAGAGCCTATAGGGTCACACACAAAGAGCATGATAATTAGAGGAATTAGAGTATTCTAGTTTGACTAGAATAATTTGGGAATAAGCTTAAGTACAAAATGGTTTTTTGACTTTAAGCTTAATGAGAATTTTAGCTAATTGATTTAATGAGATTAATTCAATATGTTACCTTATTGATTTAATAAGATTAATTCAATATGATAACATAAGCTTAATTGAATTAATAAGATTAATTCAATATGATTGAATTAATAAGATTAATTCAACATGATAACATAAGCTTAATTGAATTAATAAGATTAATTCAACATGCATGAATGCCACATAAGAATGCCACATAAGCATGCCACATAAGCATGCCACCTAAGCATCCACCTAAGCTAGATAAGGTGGAAGGAAACAAAATGGTTTTGTCTCCTTAAGTGGCCGGCCAAACAAGGAAGCCAAATCCTTTTTGAGTGTGTCTCAATGCAATGGATTGCATTGAATGTGAAGGAGGTGGAAGGGTTTTTCCAACCCTATAAAAGGCTCCATGGAGTGGCCGGCCAAATGAGAGTTTTTGGTGGAGTGTGGTTGTTGGGAGCTTGAGGCTTGGAGAGAGCTTGAGAGCTTATTGTTGTGTGGCTTTTGTGAGTGTAGGCTAGCAAGAAGAGGAGTCTTCTTCTTCCTTTCTCCTTTTCCCTCTCTTCCTCTCCTTTAGGGACTTCTCTAGCAAGAAGTAAAGGAGAGCTCCTCTAGTTTTTCTTTTGTGAGACAAGAGCTTGCTCGTGTGGATACATATAGAGGCACGGACACTTGAACGTGCTAAAGATCCAACAAACAAAAGGAAAAGCGGGATTAACAAGGGCACGCAACAAAGGTAATCCTCTCCTATAAGATAGGCTTGGTTTAGAGAAATTTATTTTATACGAGTTTGCTTTCGCATGGATCATTGGAAGGGATCCTAATTTTTCCGTTGCGCATATGCCATTTGGCATAAAGAATTCCCTACAGTGGTATCAGAGCCACTTGCGAAAGATCGTATAAAATAGGTTTTCTCTATTTTATATGTGATATAGAAGTAGGATAAATTTTATTATGAGTTGATAATTACATTAGCAATTGTCAAACATAATAAAATATCCAATGTCTTTTAAAAGTTAAAATGACATGGTGCATGGTTATGGCCTAGTCCCAAAAGGTTTGTGAATGTGTGTGTGTTGTAATTCTTAAATACGGCCTGCGTGTCGTGCCTTCCTCCTAAAATTCTTGTTGTAAAATTAGTTTTAGACTCGAATGTAACTCGAGTATTTCTCCTTTGTAATGTACAAAACAAAGATAGAGGGTCCATTGGAAGATGAGGTTACAAGGAGGAAGTCAACACACAAGACAACCAAAAGGAAGCACTTAGGAGAAGATGCTATCCCTAGGTTGACCAATCAATCTTTTCATTGGCTTGAGAAGATTGTAGAATAAGGGCCATAACCATGACACGCTTAGTTTAATATGTATGTGATGCATGTTATTTAGCTTGTATTATATGTGATGTATGCTAATATGTATATGATACATGTTTATTTCTTAATAAGTCAAAACGATATGCCTACTAAAGTTTGGTACTCACTACTTCCTCGATCATTTGTTATTGGGTTTGCCAAAGCAAAGCAATGCATTTTATCTTGGAAGAGTGCGAGTGGACAATCGTGATGTCCCGCTATCAAACTTGGTTAAGACTTAATTAAGTTTTCTTAATTAGTTAAGAAAGTAGAGGCATATATTAGCTTTGAACATAAGTTTTAAAATTAGTTTTATGTGATTTAACATCGCCTTTGTCTTAGAAGTGGTCGTTGCTCGATATCCAAGAAGGCCCCCTGTGCCTCGCCACACCGAAGTCGTTTAGGAATAAACACTAAACTAATCTAAAACTTAACCAAAGCTATTAAAGAGTTACATCAGATGTAATTGGCAAAAGATTGCCTACCTAATTATACTACGTCTTGGGCGATTAGCCAAAGCTAACTCAAGGCAATTATGATGTGGATCTTTATCCCATATAAATTTATAGCTAAATAGTAGCTATGAGAATTTAGTAGCCTCATTTAATTAAAGGCCTAATTAAATGATTTAGGTATGATACTTAACTTTGCATTTTAATGTTGTAGATCACCATGACATCTAACACGACACACCCCTCAATCTTGCGATCCGGCCCTTGAGAAGGACAAGCTTAATGGAGCAAACTTTCTTCTTCGGTATAGGAACTTGAGGATTATCCTCAAGCAAGAACGCAAATGTATGTCCTAGAGCAGCTACCCAAAACACCCGCCTACGCGCCACTGCGAAAGGATGCTTATAAGAAGCATCAAGATGACGATTAGATGTGTCATGTCTTATGCTTGCCACCATGAACTCGAGCTTCGTATAGCAACATGAGAACATGGATGCCTATGATATGGTTGAGCATTTGAAACAACTATATCAAGGACAAGCTAGGCACGAGCGTTTTGAAGTGTCTAAGGCTCTTTTTGCATGCAAGATGCAAGAAGGAACACCTGTAGGAACTCACGTACTCAAAATGATTGGGTACGTTGAGAACCTTGAAAGACTAGGTTTTCCATCGAGCCAAGAATTGGCAACCGATGTTATCCTCGCAATCGTTGCGGAAGCATATAATCAATTCGTCATGAATTATAACATGAATGAAATTGATAAACCTTTACGAGATTCTCAAAGATGTTAAGCTACAACCAAATCTCAAAAAGAAAGTTAGCAACGTACTAATGGTCAAGAAGGGCAAAGGTAAGCGCAAAGGCAAGGGTAAGACCCAAGCCAAAGGCAAGGCCAATTCATCCACTTCAAAGGGTAAAGGTAAAGTACCTAAGGAAGGGGACTGTTTCCATTGCGGTGTGACTGGACACTGGAAGCGGAACTGCAAAGTCTACCTTGAGGAAGTAAAGAAGAAAAGAAGTGGGACTTCTGCCTCAGGTATACACGTTATAGAAGTTAATCTATCTATTTCTTCTACATGGGTATTAGATACCGGATGTGCATCTCACATTTGTAATAATGTGCGAGGATCGAGAAATAGTAGACAAATGGCAAAAGGCAAGTAGACCTACGAGTAGGCAATGGCGCAAAAGTTGTGAGTCAGTAGGAACATATTCTTTGTCTTTGCCCACTGGGCTTATCTTAGAACTAGAGGAGTGCTTATATGTACCTGTATTGACAAAGAACATAATTTCTGTATCTTGTTTAGACAAGAAAGATTTTTCTTTTATAATAAAGGACAAATGTTGTTCCATTTATTTAAATGAAATGTTCTATTGTAATGCACCACTTATGAATGGTCTCTATGTTCTAGATTTAGAAAACCCAATTTATAACGTAAATACCAAGCGGTTCAAATCGAATGATTTGAACAAACATATCTCCAACCTTTATCGCCTAGGTCACATAAATGAAAAACGCATATCCCAACTCCATAAAGATGGATTATTGGACTCATTTGATTTTGAATCATATGAGGTATGAATCTTGCCTTTAGGAAAGATGACTAAAACTCCATTTAGTGGACATGGAGAGCGGCGGACTTGTTAGGACTCATACATCGATGTATGTGGGCCTTTCAATGTCGAAGCCAGAGGAGGCTATAAGTACTTTATTACTTTCCGATGATATGAGTAGATTTGGCTACTTATATTTGATGAGACATAAGTCGAATCCTTTGAAAAGTTCAAAGCATTCAAGAATGAAGTACAAAACCAACTTGGTAAGTGTATCAAGCTACTTGATCGATCGAGGTGGTGAATACCTTAGTCAAGAGTTTCGTGATCACTGGTGAGTGTGGGATAATATCCCAACTCACTCCTGGAACACCACAATGGAATGGTGTATCACGAGAGAGAAATCGTACTCTATTAGATATGGTACGATCAATGATGAGCCGCATCGATCTACCTACTTCCTTTGGGGACTAGCTCTAGAGACACCGCTTTCACACTTAATCGCGTCCCATCAGCCAGTAGAAAAGACACCATATACGATATGGATCGAAGAGTCCCAAAATGTCTTTTATAAAGATTTGGGGTTGTGAAGCTTATGTAAGACGCGTCAAGTCTCGGATAAACTAGGACCCAAATCGGATAAGTGTTATTTTGTAGGATATCCCAAGGAAACTAAGGGATATTACTTTTACAATCCCACACTTGGCAAGGTGTTTATTGCGAAATCTTGTCTTTCTAGAAAGAGAATTTATTTCTAGAAAAACTAGTGGGAGTAAAATTCATCTTGAAGAAGTTCAAGATGATGATAACACTAAGGCTTCGATGGAAAATGAACAGGAACCACAAAATGTTGTGGATGAGGAAATTGTTGCCCAAAGAGTTGTGGAGCAAACACCTGTTCAAGTAGACCAACCTCTTCGTAGATCTGATAGGATCCGTCGTCAACCTGAGAGATATTCTTTTCTCTTGGTGACACGGTGAGGTATTGCTTATCGATCTTGACGAGCCTACATCCTATCAAGAAGCTATGATGAGCCCAGATTCCGAGAAATGGCTAGAGGCCATGAGATCCGAAATGGAATCCATGTACACTAACCAAGTATGGACCTTGGTTGATCCACCTGAAGGGGTAAAACCCATTGGGTGTAAGTGGGTCTTTAAAGTAAAGACTGACATGGATGGTAATAAGCATACCTATAAAGGTAGATTGGTGGCTAAAGGATTCAAACAAATTCATGGTATTGACTATGATGAAACCTTTTCACCAGTTGCGATGCTTAAATCCATTCGGATCATACTTGCTATTGCAGCCTACCACGATTATGAGATCTGGCAGATGGATGTCAAAACCGCTTTTCTGAATGGAAAGCTACTCGAGGATGTGTACATGACACAGCCTGAGGGTTTTGAAGATCCAAAGCATCCTGGAAAGGTATGCAAACTGCAAAGGTCCATTTATGGACTAAAGCAAGCCTCTCGAAGATGGAATCTTCGATTCGATGATGCAATCAAAGAGTTTGGTTTCATCAAGAATGAAGATGAACCTTGTGTCTACAAGAGAAATAGTGGGAGCACAGTTGTATTTCTTGTCTTGTATGTAGATGACATACTTCTCATCGGAAATGATATTCCCTCACTCCAGTCTGTGAAGATGTAGTTAGGGAATTGTTTCTCGATGAAAGACTTAGGTGAAGCTGCCTATATTCTAGGCATCAAGATCTATAGAGATAGATCTAAAGATTACTTGGCCTAAGTCAGAGTACATACATTGATAAAGTGCTAGATCGTTTTGCTATGCAAAATTCCAAGAAAGGATTTCGCTTTATCACATGGTGTGAGTCTTTCGAAGACTCAATGTCCCTCTTCTAAGGAGGAGAGAGATCGCATGGATAAGATCCCTTATGCATCGCCATAGGGTCTATCATGCGCCATGCTTTGTACTCGTCGACGTCTCGTATGCTTTGAGCATGACGAGTAGATACGATCGGATCGGTGAAAGTCACTGGATAGCGATAAAAATATTCTTAAATACTTACGAAGAGCGAAAGAATATTTCACGATATTTGGAAGGCAATGAGGAGCTAGCGTAAAGGGTTGCGATGATGCAAGCTTCCAAGCATAAGGATGACTATAGATCGCAATCGAGTCGTGTTTTGCTGAATGGTGGGTGTGAGTGGAAGAGTTCCGAGGATACGATTCTTGATTCTACAAGGAGTATATTGCTGCATCGATGCAAAGAAAGGAGGTCATTTGGCTCGTAAGTTCATCGCTGAACTTGGGGTAGTTCCTAGCATTGCGGATCCAATAGACCTCTATTGTGACAACAATGGGGATATTACGCGAGCTAAGGAACCTCGATCACATCGTGGACCAAACACATCTTTGCGGCGCTTCCATCTCATTCGAGAGATCATCGATAGAGGAGATGTGAGGATATGCAGATACCGAAAAGCAAACATTGCAGATCTATTGACCAAGGCTTTGGCACAGAGGAAGCATGATGGTCACACTAGGTCACTAGGTATTAGATATCATAGTGATTGGTACTAGTGCTAGTGGGAGATTGTTAGTTATAGCCCTAAGAACCAATCATGTGATGGTTGAATAGGGAACATTTTGTATCATATTCTATAAAGGCAAAGGATTGGTTATTATATTTAAGTCTTGCTTGTGCATAAATTAAATATAGTAATGCCCTAGAAAAGTAGGTTCTTATCTACAGCACATCAATTGGCAGAATTGATTATGAGAGGCTGTAGAGAACACTTTCTAAATGTTCCTAGTCAAGTATTAATATGCAAGGGCAATATTAATACATAATGACTAGCATGTAGGTCAATTGATGACTTGATCTCACAAGTCATGGATATATGATATCAAGTTGACACATGGGTATATATTAGAGAATATATACTGAACTGACCCGCCATGAGAAAGTTTCATGGATCGTTATATGAGTGTCATAAACTTTCTCATGTGACTATTGGTATGAATAGTCCTCGACACGAAGTCACTACGGTTCCCTACATAAGGAGTTATGTACTTTGGTATCGTCAAACGTCACGTAGCAGGTGGACCATAAAGCGATTCGGGTATATAACAAATTATGCGGAGGGATGTGAGTGATGTAGATGGGATCTATCCTCTCATATGACGAGTGATATCGGTGGGCCTTGATTGAGTAGAACTACTAAACGCATGGCCATGCTCGAATGAGTCAATATGAGATATTGAGCTCATTTGTTTGAGTTAGTTTACTCAGGATCAAGAAACACATAGATTGATCGAGGATGACACGGTCTATGCCTCATTGATCAATCGATATCAAGGATAGAAGGACACGGTCATATATTATAGTAGTCACGGAAAGGTTAGTCGGATCTTGACTTATCTCAGAACTTGGGTAGCAATGATGTATTGCTAGATGCGCTCATTGCTTGTGTATCTAAAGAGTTTAGATCCACGCCAACGCGTTATGAGAGCCTATAGGGTCACACACAAAGAGCATGATAATTAGAGGAATTAGAGTATTCTAGTTTGACTAGAATAATTTGGGAATAAGCTTAAGTACAAAATGGTTTTTGGACTTTAAGCTTAATGAGAATTTTAGCTAATTGATTTAATGAGATTAATTCAATATGTTACCTTATTGATTTAATAAGATTAATTCAATATGATAACATAAGCTTAATTGAATTAATAAGATTAATTCAATATGATTGAATTAATAAGATTAATTCAACATGATAACATAAGCTTAATTGAATTAATAAGATTAATTCAACATGCATGAATGCCACATAAGAATGCCACATAAGCATGCCACATAAGCATGCCACCTAAGCATCCACCTAAGCTAGATAAGGTGGAAGGAAACAAAATGGTTTTGTCTCCTTAAGTGGCCGGCCAAACAAGGAAGCCAAATCCTTTTTGAGTGTGTCTCAATGCAATGGATTGCATTGAATGTGAAGGAGGTGGAAGGGTTTTTTCCAACCCTATAAAAGGCTCCATGGAGTGGCCGGCCAAATGAGAGTTTTTGGTGGAGTGTGGTTGTTGGGAGCTTGAGGCTTGGAGAGAGCTTGAGAGCTTATTGTTGTGTGGCTTTTGTGAGTGTAGGCTAGCAAGAAGAGGAGTCTTCTTCTTCCTTTCTCCTTTTCCCTCTCTTCCTCTCCTTTAGGGACTTCTCTAGCAAGAAGTAAAGGAGAGCTCCTCTAGTTTTTCTTTTGTGAGACAAGAGCTTGCTCGTGTGGATACATATAGAGGCACGGACACTTGAACGTGCTAAAGATCCAACAAACAAAAGGGAGAAGCGGGATTAACAAGGGCACGCAACAAAGGTAATCCTCTCCTATAAGATAGGCTTGGTTTAGAGAAATTTATTTTATACGAGTTTGCTTTCGCATGGATCATTGGAAGGGATCCTAATTTTTCCGTTGCGCATATGCCATTTGGCATAAAGAATTCCCTACAGTAAGAAATGTAGATCTCTCAGAGAGCTTCGATTTGGTAGGTAGATCGTTATGTGAGTCCACTTGTGCGAAAAGTTATGACTGTTTTACCGTCGGCTACTCCAAGAGAGAATACTTGCAAGCACACAACCAAAAGAAACGTACCAAGATTTCGTCTTGGATTAGTAGTGCGGGAGGAAAAAGACCAAAAAAAAAAGAATCAAAAAATACGAACAGAAAACCAAAATGTGCTAGATCAGTGGTTTCACCAAATCTTAATGCCCCCGCTCTGATACCAATTGTTGGATCGAGAAGCGTCGCTAGAGGGGGGGGGGTGAATAGCGATCGTAAATCTTTTCGACGTTTCGTTCGAGTAGATAATTAAATGAGTAAGAGCAGCGGAAAATAAAGAGACACATTTATTTTTACTTGGTTCACAACCCAGCGGTTGCTACTCCAAGGCCCTATCGGTCCTAGACCGCGTACGGAGGGCAAAGCACTATAACGTCTCCTTCTCATTGGAGGTAGGAGACAACGATCACAAAACCGAATGTACGAGGATGAGGCAACAAGCCTACCTCACCTCGTTATGAATAAAAACAATGAATACAATATCAAAATATATTACTAGATGCTGCTGCCGACGAAGAAGATCTGAACTTATTGTCGCGTCGGCGTTATGACGGTATTGGAGCATTGGCGTTGTAGGAGCACTTGATGAATAAACTTGATGATCTTTGGAGTTGGAATCCTCCCCTCCTTGTATAGATTTTGCCCTCTGAATATGTCTCCTCTTTTCTAATGCATCACACGGTTGTAATAAATTTTATCGCGAAGTGGGCGCGTCAAACCTTATCCATTTTGACCTAGCGCAAAGGCTGATTCATCGCCATCGCTTGATCGATGACTCATCACGATCGATGAGCATCACGATCGCCTAATGGCTAACAAATAATCACACCGCCACTTCCTGCGCAGTAAGAGGTTAGCTCGGAAAAATGATAAATGCGACGGTTTCTAACCGTCCGATCTCGACCTAGACCTTCTACAGGAAGTCTTAGTCAGATCACCGCCTACGGTCATCCCCGTAAAGAGGACACGATCTTACAATCTCTCACTCACACGAGCTTTCCTCGATACTTACCTTGTAGCTCTCGCTTATGGCCTTCCACTCAATTCCTTCGGCTCCCTGCGAAGTCACTCGAGTGTCACCCGACCACCACGGCTTCCTCCGGGTGTCGCTAGCCTACAGCTCCAGCTTCAGTACTTTTCTGCACACTCGATTTAGCTCATGAGATAACGATGTAAACTTAACTTTGTGTCTTTGCCATAATCAAAACACAGGTTCGATTATCTAGTGCCCCTGCACCAACAGTTTGGATTTTCTATCAGATCCTATTGGAAGACATTAGATCGAGTCATGTTTATGGAAATGACTTTGTAGTAAGTGTTTAAGAGTTGGAGATCGATAAGAAGACATTGCAAGTCAATTATTAAAATCAGAAGAATGATTCCGAAGGGATTATGTGTGTGCAGTGCAGGTCACGACGACACACAAAGTCGGCTTATCCATTGGATCAGTCCATCTATTGCTATTGTGAGCAACCAGTACATATGAGGGTAAGGTGTACTTTGAAGACTCAGTTGAAAACTATCGATGTTGTTTTGGGAGGATGATGCACAACCTCGATAGCGGAGATCATCACAGAAGATTGGGTTATCACACCAGCAGCGATTTACTACCTCAGGTGTAGTTGGGGTTCCTTGATACTTCCCTCCAAGGTAAGTGATTTACTGAGCAGCATCGGTAGGAGACATCTTAGAAGACTCATGCATACAACAATTGTTACCTCTCCAGGCGCATTTGTATCATTTGCAGAGTTGGAACGTGCTACGATGTTGACAGTTATTCAATATTTTATAGTCGATGGTGTACTCTTTACCAGTACAACAATGTTTACCACTCCATTACAGTTATTTTGGTTTATATCTTAGTTTTAGCAGTTGATTTTAGTTTCTCCATAGTAGTCCTTTGCACCTACATGAACTCAGCTGTCAAGAACAAAAGTTGGATGGTTTTACATCTTTACTCGAGAGGAGATGTAGAGGATCAAAGGATTGATCATTTGGGGTATTATTTTAGTTTACCTTATTTGTTGATATATTGAAAGATACTGGTAGTTTACAGGTATCTATGTCTAGAACATTCTTAGATAGGATTGGAAGGATTTCTATATTCGGATCATGTGGATTAGTTGTTCCTCTTCCGACAGGTGAGATGTTGACCACCAAGTAAGTAGTCAAAGAATGCCTTTAAACTTTGATAAACATACCACTAGGATGGTTTCCCAGGATAGTTGAGATGTTGAATTGATTACTGTGATGATTATTAGAGTATTATGATATTGATTCTGATATTTAGAGGTTGATTGGTGGAGATGTTATCTTATTGTTAGAGAGTTGTCATAGTTGCTATATTGTTGACTTGGTTGATATGGTGTGGATATGGATATCCCTATATTAACTTGGATAGTTAAATTGTTAAAATGATGGTATAATATGTCGCACGGATGTGCGTATAATCCGAGGGTATTTAGATATAGTTTCAAATGAACTCCCAGGCTTTCCACTGCATAGGCAAGTGGAGTATGCAATGGGAGTGATTTCGGGAATAGTTCCGATATTGAAGACCTCATACCGACAAAAAATTTTGTTGGTATCAGTGTTGCTAAACACTATGGAAATTGGAAGCACGTAAGTTATGAATATAGGAGGTATTGGATGGGTGATTTATCTGCCCAGTGTTTCTTTTTGAAAAGATCCGGAACTCTTTGTTAAAAGGAGACAAAATTTTAAGGTTATGCATCGATTCTCGAAGATGGAGTGCAGTAGCTGTTGAGAATGAATATCCTTTGTTGTGGATAGATGATCTATTTAGATCAGCTAAAGGACACCTGTGTATACTCTAGGGTTGATTTATGATTAGAGAGTTAATATTGTAGTGACTTGGTGTCATACAATTATCATTGTCGATGTGATGATTGGGATATCATTATCTTAGAGTAAAAAGGATGCGGGTGTGTAGAAGACGATATTTCATACTTGGTATGAATTTTATGAGATTTTGATAATATTGTTAAACTTATTTAACGATTTAAGTCGTTCATGAACTTGAGGAATCGAGTATTCTACAAGCGATTGGATCAGTTGGTGGTTGTTGTTTTAAATGATGTTTTTTTAATATATTCACAATCTTAGGGAAGTTGTGGTTTCCCTGGATTGATTTGGTTATTACCATAGATGTTGATAGGATGTTTCTAGCGTTACTATACTACTGATTTGGTTGACCAGGAAGGTGATGGAATTTACTTGGTCAGAAGCTTGTGAAACCAGTTTTCAGAGACAGACGGTAGTTGACTTTTGTACCAGTGTTAGTTAATCCTTCCGGTGTGGATGGAAGGGTGTTGTACACATATGCATCATTTCAGGGATTAGAGTGATTTCGATGTAGATGATTGAGACATATCTTATGCATACGCTAGTTGAGGAGCTACGAGATAAGTTGTTATATACATGACATGGATATAGCAGTTATTGTTGGTGCAACAATGCCCCAAGCATTTATATATTTTGATGTTTGGATAATCATCTAAGTTAGGCAATGTTTTGTGATCTAATTGTGAACATGTTTAAGTGACAGGAAAATCCAAGTATGAAGACTTGGTAAAATACAAGTCCAAGTGTGATCTTGGCAAAGAGAATTCAAAGGAAAGGTCTTGGCGGCGTAAGTCCAAGCATGTAGTCTTGGCGGCGTAAAGTCCAAGTAGTCCTTGGCAAAGAAATACCAAAGGCAAGTCTTGGCGGCATAAGTCAAAGAGAAGTTAAAGGAAAGGTCTTGGCGGCGTAAGTCCAAGCATGTAGTCTTGGCGACGTAAAGTCCAAGCAGTCCTTGGCAAAGAAAGACCAAAGGCAAGTCTTGGCGGCATAAGTCCAAGCATGTAGTCTTGGCGGCGTAAAGTCCAAGCGCACTTTGGCAAAGAAGAAACCCAAAGCATGACGAAACCGAAGGAAGCTTTTGAAGGCAAGCACATGGATGGAGTCGTGGACTCAGAGAAATCCTGGAGGCGCAAGGCTGATGGAGAAGCTAGAAGGTTAAGTCTAGGCTTAGGGTAGGTTTTCAAGTATAAATTAGTCATACTTGGGGTGTGCCAGTCGACTGGAACATGGTGTTAGTCGAACTGGCCTTTAAAATGCAGCATTAGAGGTTGGAGAGCATTGGCGCCGATCGAGTTATCCTGAATTGAGTCGACTGCACCGACCGCCGATAGTCGATCGCCATTATTCGACTTCCATGCCCATAGCCGATCAATCGGCTACGGCGATCTTCGCCACATTTGGCGCCGATCGATAGTCTTCCCGTTGGCGATGACGATGACAAATCCCGCAAATCCGGCTATTCAGAAGCCGTTAGAATCGGCGGCAGTCGACTAATGTAAGTCATCAGTCGACTGATAGACCTCCAACGGGAAAAAGAGGCTCTTTCCTATAAAAAGAGGCCAAGGGGAGCAAGAAGAGGCTAATGCTTATATTATGATCATTCTCCTAAGCTCCCACAAGTTTTTTTCAAGCTTTCTAAGTGATCTTAAATCCTCTCCTCCTCTCTCTAAGCTCAAGTTTCATTCTTTGTAAAGAAGAGGAGGTTTGTTGTAAAGGAAAGCTTCTTAGTGAAATTGCTTGGGTTGATCCACCTTAAGGATCGCCGTGGAGTTGGAGTGTTATCTCCGAACCACGTAAAGGCTTTGTTAGCATTGTTCTTTCGTTTTTACTTATATTATCTTTGTTTTCTTTCGCTAATCATTCTTGTAGAAATGAAAACGCGCTATTCACCCCCTCTAGCTTCCAAACGATCACCAACAAGTGGTATTAGAGCCCGGATCACATCGGAAGATCTAACCATCAACCGAAGCATGACATTTCAAGAGGGATATAGTACGGCGAGGCCTCCATTTTTCGACGGCAATGACTTCGACTATTGGAAAGGTAGGATGGAGTACTACCTCATGAATGACATCGAAAATTGGTTTAGTATTGTAGATGGATTCGAAAAACCGGTCGACGAATTCGGAGCACCACTACCGACAAAAGATTGGACAAGAGAGATGGCAAAGAAAGCACAAGCTAATGCAAAAGCAACGACCACACTTCAATGTGATCTATCCAAGGAGCAACTTTCCAAAGTCGGGCCTTTCAACTCCGCAAAAGAGCTTTGGGAGAAGCTCATCGAATTGAATGAAGGTTCAAAGGAGACTAGAAGAGCCAAAAGAGACCTATTGATAGGTCAACTCCAAAGCTTCATCATGAAGACCAACGAGACCGTGAGTCAAATGCACGGTCGCTTCAAGGAAGTAGTCAATGGACTACATGTAATAGGTGAGAAGGTCGACAACCGAGACCTTGTAAGGTATGTACTTCAAGCCTTCCCTAGAATAACCTTATGTGCTTCAATGGTAGATGCCTATAAGGTCTCTAGGGATCTCTCTTTGGTTAAGTTGGATGAGTTATTTTGTGAATTTCAATTACATGAACAAGCTAACACTTCATCCAAAGAGAAGGGTATAGCTCTTTTTGTAGGCAAGAAGGACAAAAAGAAGAAGGAGAAGAAAGAAGTGTCCTCCTCATCCGAATCCGAGGAAGATTCATCTAGTAGTGAAGATGAGCTATCGGCAAGCGAGGTGGCTCATTACGTCAAGAAGTTTGGTGGGAGATCAAGGAAACTCACCAAGAAGGATGTGAGGAGGATGTTCCAATCCTCAAGAGGTAAGCCTTCAAATAGTTCAAATTCTTCATCTAATGTAACTTGTTATGGTTGCAATAAGAAAGGGCATATCAAGCCAAATTGCCCGGAACTAAAGAAGAAAGAGGAGAAAGAAAAGAAGCATAAGGAGAAGAAGGAAAAGAAGGAAAAGAAGGAAAAGAAGAAGAAAGAAGCAATGGTGGCTCAAACTTGGGACACCCTAAGCATGGAAGACACTTCTGATGATGAAGAAGTATGCCATGCCACTCGAACTCTAGCCCTCATGGCTTTAGAGGAAGAAACCGGGAGCTCAAGTGAGGAGTCTTCATCCTCTTCATCAAGCGACGAATCATCATCAAGTGATGATGATGAGGTAAACAACTCCCCTAAAGTAGATTTACTTTACAAGACTATTGCATGTCTTCAAAATGCTTTGAATAGATCGAAAACTAGGATTAAGGATTTAAAAATAGAGATTAAATCACTTAAGAGTGTAGAATCATCTTATGGTAAATTATCTAGTGATGTTGATGCATGTACTCTTAGGGATGAAAATGATGAATTGAAAAAAGAAATAGGTAACTTAAGAGCATGCTTAGAAAAATTTACTACTGGTTCTAAATACCTAGATATGATAATTAAGGATCAAAGGGCTATTTACAACAAGGCCAGAATAGGATATAGACCTAAGGAAAAGGAGGTAGCATTTACTTCCCTTGTTAGTAGAAAAACCATTATTAAAAGCAAGGGTAGAAAGGCTTGGGTTCCTAAGAAGTTTCTAATTGATGCTAGTGGTCCTAAGATTTGGGTACCTAAGGATTGTGTTTTTCATGTGATATAGGTAGAAGAACCAAGCTTGTGGATCGTTGATAGTGGGTGCTCAAAGCACATGACCGGTGATGAGAGAAAATTCTCCACTATCAACCACACTAGCAAGGGAAAGGTATCATTTGGTAATAGCGGCAAACTTAAGATTCTAGGAAAGGGCACAATTGAGGTATCCCCCAACATTGCCATTCATAAAGTATTATTAGTTAAAAATATGAAATTTAATTTACTTTGTGTAAGCCAACTATGTGATGCAAATTTTGATGTTAAATTTGATTCCTCAAAATATTTTATAAGACATAAAACTCTAAATGATTGCATGTTAGTAGGTTTTAGGAAATCAAATATATATTATGTTGATTTATCCTATGCTACTAATGCTTCTACTAAGTGTCTTATTGCAAAAGAGGAAGAAAGTTGGCTTTGGAGACTAGGACACATAAACATGAAGAACATCAAAATAGCAAAAATGAAGCTAGTCAAAGGGTTGCCTAAAGTCAAATTTCTCAAGGACAAAATGTGTGATGCATGACAAGAAGGGAAACAATCAAAAACATCACACAAAGGTAAAAATTTACTTAGTACCACTTTACCTTTAGAACTTTTACATATGGACTTATTTGATTGTCATAGTACCCCTTCTATGATTGGTAGTAAATATTGCTTGGTAATAGTAGATGATTTCTCTAGGTTTACTTGGGTATTTTTCTTGAAAAATAAGGATGAAACCCTAGGAATAATCATAGGATTTAGCAAAAGAGTAGAAAATGAAAGAAAACTCAAAATCAACCGGATCCGTAGTGATCATGGTAGAGAATTTGAGAATTCTAATTTCTCAACTTTTTGCTTAGAACAAGGGTACAAGCATGAGTTTTCTTGTCCTAGAACACCCCAACAAAATGGGGTTGTGGAAAGAAAAAATCGTGCCCTACAAGAAGCGTCTAGGACAATGCTTAATGCATACTCCTTACCTAGCTACTTGTGGGCGGAAGCGGTTAACACCGCTTGCTATATCCAAAATAGGGTATTAATTCATAGGTTTTTAGGAAAAACTCCATTTGAATTGTGGAATGGTACAATTCCAACAATTCACTATTTTAAGGTATTTGAATGCAAAGTTTATATTTTAAATACCAAAGACAACCTAGGTAAGTTTGAGTCCAAAGAGGATGAAGGAATCCTAGTTGGATAGGTATAGAATTTACAATAAAAGGACTCAAAAGATTGAGGAATCTTCAAATGTCCAATTTGATGAAACTTCCAATACATACCCTAGGAAATCCCCTATTGATGATGATATTAATAATGAACATCAAGAAATTACCCAACAATTCCAAGATTTAACTTTAGGGGGTAATGATCAAGGGGGAGGATTGAATCAAGGGGGAGTAAGAGGTGATTCCGATGATGAGCAAAGGATTGAGATTAATTGTGATCAAACTCAAATTAATACACCTCCTAGAACCATAAGAGCTAATCAAAATCACCCCTTAGATCAAATTGTGGGTGAATTATCTCAAGGTGTTAGGACCAGGTCATTTTATAGGGATCCCACTAGTCATATAGCTTTAATTTCTCAAATTGAGCCTAAAACAATCAAAGATACATTACTTGATCCGGATTGGATCTTAGCAATGCAAGATGAATTGGCTCAATTTGAAAGGAGTCAAGTATGAGAGTTAGTTCCTAGACCTAATGAAAACACCATCATTACTACAAGATGGGTCTTTAGGAACAAACTAGATGACCAAGGGAATATTACTAAGAATAAGGCAAGATTAGTTGCAAGGGGCTTTAATCAAGTTGAAGGACTTGACTATGATGAAACATATGCCCCGGTTGCTAGGTTAGAGTCTATTAGAATACTATTAGGGTATGCCTCCTATATGGGTTTCAAACTCCATCAAATGGATGTTAAATCGGCATTCCTAAATGGGTTTATTAAGGAAGAGGTATATGTAGAACAACCTCCCGGGTTTGAGAATATGGACTATCCAAACCATGTATACAAGCTTAGGAAAGCTTTGTATGGTTTGAAATAAGCTCCCCGGGTTTGGTATGAAAGATTATCATCTTTCTTAATCTCTAAGGACTTTAAGAGGGGTAGTATAGATCAAACTCTATTTATAAAGTCAACATCAACGGACATCTTTGTAGCCCAAGTGTATGTTGATGACATTATATTTGGGTCAAAAAATGATAAACTTCTCCAAGACTTTATTAAGAATATGGAAAAAGTGTTTGAAATGAGTCTAGTTGGGGAATTAAATTTCTTCCTAGGATTGCAAGTCAAACAAACAAGTGAAGGAATTTATATTTACCAAACCAAATATGCTAAGGAAATGATTAAGAAATTTGGTTTGGAAAATGCTAAGGTAGTTTCAACTCCAATGACAACCAATACTAAAATAGATAGTGATAATGAAGGAAAACAAATTGATCTTACACTTTATAGGAGCATGATTGGTAGTCTTTTATACTTAACCGCTAGTAGACCCGACATATTATTTGCGGTTGGTATGTGTGCTAGATATCAATCATGTGCTAAAGAATCTCATTTAGTTGCCGTTAAGAGAATCTTAAGATATGTTAAAGGCACACTAAATGTAGGATTATGGTACCCTAGGACTAGATCTTTTGATTTAATTGGGTACACCGATTCCGATTATGCCGATTGCAAATTGGATCGGAAGAGTACTAGTGGTGGATGTCAATTCCTTGGGTCCTCCCTAGTTAGTTGGAGTAGTAGGAAGCAACCTTGTGTTGCCCTATCCACCACCGGCCAATATGTGGCTATGAGGTGGTTGTGTAGCTCAACTTCTATAGATGAAACATACTTTAGAGGACTATGAGCTATCTTACTCCAACATACACATTAAGTGAAACATCACTTCAGAGATCATGTGGCTAAGGGGGACATTGAGCTTAATTACATTGAATCTAAGTCCAACTCTAGCGAATTACATTGAATCTAAGTCCAACCTCCAAATAGAATTTTCATCACTTAGAGAGAACTTGGAATGTGCTTTGTAGAATAGAAGTGTAGGTTTTATGATCCCATAAAAAAATCTAGGATTCATATAGATCTAACCATCTCAAATAGACAAATGCCATCTAGAGACATTAATCCTTCATGGTTTGTGTATGTAGCCCCTAGAAATCATGTGAGATGTTAGGAAGATGCACTTTCTCATCATGCTTGTTATGATGCATTATCATGAGCCAAAGTGTCATCTAGAGACATTAATCCTTCATCGACCAATCATTGGGAAGGCTTATGTACAATTAATGTGCATATAGCTCCAAGAATATGATTGGAAATGTAAAATAAAATAAAATTTAAACTATGTCTATAAAACCTTGAGAAACAATTTTCTATTGATAAGTCAAAGTGATACAAAGTTTGCAAAAATATCATAACTTTTGTAAAATCTCAAGATTGTGTCAATATCAAATTCTAGAGGTGATATATTTTTAAAATAATTTTTCCTTGATAGGAAATGCTCTAACAATATTAACCACAAAATTTCGTAATTTTTTTTTATCTTTATTGAATTAATTATGAATTTTTTAACTGGCCAAAAGGTATCGATCGATCACCGACCGCGCTTATCACCGCTCGATCGATACAACGATATCGAACCGGCTTACCCGGTCGCCATCCCGATCGCCATTTATGGCAATGATCACGCGCATGTATATCGATGCGATCGCCGGGTTCGACCGATTCCATCACCTGACCGCCGACTAATGGCAATGATCGATGTCGCAGCTTTTAGGGCTTTCCACCGGCTTCGACCAAAACTTCCCGACTTTCTCTCCTCTTCCTCTTCCGATTTAACTTCCACCGCACTTTTAGCCGTTTCTCCTCATTTTCACGCATTTCATACCGGTGCTCCATTTGAGGTTCTCCGACTGAGGGACCCTTCCACCCTTGGCTCTCATGTCCAGTCTCCATTGAACCACCTCGGCCTGAGAACTGTGAATACCCAACAGCAATACGTAACGGATATCCTATAATTTTGTTTCACTAATCGGTGTTTGTTTTGTTGTCTTTGTGCATGCATCATCCTTAACCTACATTGCTCTTTTTCGAACATTTAGACTTAAGCATTATGCATCTAAGCATGCATATCTAGACCAGAACGCGGGCGTCAAACCCTCCACCCACTGTTGATCCTAGATTTCCAAACTCCGCACTTGAAAGTGCCTTCAATAAAAATAAATTCCAACTCATTCCACCTCGATCAATGGACCCAAATTTTCTTAAAGACTACTGCTTTGATATTGTTGAAATCATCCAACACTACAAACTTGAATCATTAGTCTTTTGTGAACATCATGTAAATATCACTCTTCTTTCTGAATTCTTCAACAACTTGCGACCGATTGGAGATGGCCTGAGATACCGGACTTGCGTTGCTCAGTGCGATCTGGATTTCAGCCCCCAGATCTGGACCGATTTTCTCGGATGTCTCTCTTCCAAGAATGATTTCATTTTGTATCCATCTTGGAGTGATCCACTTCCACCTCCCTTTGAGGAGATTTCTCTAGATTCACTTCACACTACATTCTATAACTCTCCTCGTCCTTTGAACACCAATCTCTTTCAATCACAAGAGCTTTCTGCTTTTGACAATGTCCTTTATAAGGTCATTGCTCATTGTCTTCTTCCTATAGTTACCCGTGGGTTGGCCTTAGTTCGACCTACACACTTCCTTCTCATGCATATCCTTCGTCAATACTTAGACATCGATATTGGTCTCAACACCTTCCACTGCATCACTCATTTCATTAAGCCAAACAATGGAAAGGTTCATATGCCTTTTGGATATGTCCTTACTCAATGGTCTTAGCTCCGTGAGGCATTGATGTCAACATAGGGGTCATTAAAATCATGAATAGAAAATATGATCGGATGACTCGCCGGAGCTTCTCCCTTGGCGGGCTTGAAGGTCGACAAAGGGTCCATTTTCAGGACCCACACGACGGCTAGCGGTGGCGCTCGGCACTGGAGGATGCCACGCGAAGGAGATCGAGGGTGTTCGAGGGTATTCTTGAGGAGCCGATCGGAGAGGGATCGAGCGATGCTATTTCGCCGGACTCATCTTCATTGCCCGCCGATGCTTTGCGAGCGGGTAGATACACGCCTTGAGGAGCCGTGCTTGGGGTAACAGAGCTGGCCGAGCATCAGGAGCTCCTCTCCCTCATGAGTGGGATGCATCGGCAGCAGCAGGACATTTTGGCGATTCTCCGCCCTCCTGCACCCGGACACCCACCTCCTCACGATGGTTCGTCATCTGCACCGATGGATGCTGATGATGACGATCATTAGCTAGCATGTTTTTTGTTATTTTCTTTTTGGCCGTATGTACGACACAAACTCCAACTTGTGTAATGATTTTTGATTAATGAAATGAAGTTGTGTTTTGTTGAGTTCATTTCTATTAGTGCCTATAATTTGTTATTTTCAAGTTTAGAGATTGAGCACATAGTACTAAGTTATGAATATTGATACGATACAATTCCACTTTTGCTTCATATTTTGTATCATTTTGAATATCGTATCAATCTGTTAATCTGATGGGCATGTTTTTCGTCTAATATTTTTTATATGTTATATTAGTCGAATGAAATGTGTATGATGAGTTTCGTGATTTTTGGACATCCACGAAATTTTCTACGCATTTTTAAACCTTGACTGAAAAATTCGAATTTCAGATTTGTCTGATATCGATTGATGCCGTTATTGGCGATCGCTAAGGCCGGCAGCTGATCGATGCCTATTCGGTCGAATCGGTGACACTGTTTTGGAATAGAAAATGGTTTTTCATCGGTTAAAAGGTCCAATTTTGGACATTATATGATTTCCACAGTATATACATGATAACTTGTATGGAAAGAAGGATCTTCTTGATGCACTGGTTTAGGGGGAGCTACATCCCTTAATTCTATAATTGTTGGTGCAAAGCTAGGACATATTTGCCTATTCTACTGTTTATGTTTTGCTTCACATGTTATTTCCACATCATGAATCATGTCTTGGATTAAGGGGGAGCTTCGTATCAATTTTATACCTTTGTTCAAGATGTGTCAATTATAATTTTTTTCCTGCACTTATTGGATAAACTCTTCTCTTTTTGATTGTGTGTCAAAGGGGGAGAAGGGATATTTAAGTTAGAATTCATATTGAAATATGTTTATGTGCATATGTTAAAGACCTAACTTAAATGATTGTCAAACATCAAAAAGGGGGAGATTGTTGGTGCAACAATGCCCCAAACATTTATATATTTTGATGTTTGGATAATCATCTAAGTTAGACAATGTTTTGTGATCTAATTGTGAACATGTTTAAGTGACAGGAAAATCCAAGTATGAAGACTTGGTAAAAGACAAGTCCAAGTGTGATCTTGGCAAAGAGAAGTCAAAGGAAAGGTCTTTGCGGCGTAAGTCCAAGCATGTAGTCTTTGCGGCGTAAAGTCCAAGCAGTCCTTGGCAAAGAAAGACCAAAGGCAAGTCTTGGCGGCATAAATCCAAGCATGTAGTCTTGGCGGCGTAAAGTCCAAGCGTACTTTGGCAAAGAAGAAACCCAAAGCATGACAAAATCGAAGGAAGCTTTTGAAGGCAAGCGCATGGATGGAGTCGTGGACTCAGAGAAATTCTGGAGGCATAAGGCTGATGGAGAAGCTAGAAGGTTAAGTCTAGGCTTAGGGTATGTTTTCAAGTATGAATTAGTCATACTTGGGTGTACCGATCATTGGAACATGGTGTCGATCAGGCCCGGCCTTTAAAATAACTTAGAGGTTGGAGAGTATTGGCAAATGAGGAGTTATCCTCGAATTGCCGAGTCGACTCGCACCGACTACCGATACAGCCGGCAATGATCGCCATTATTGGCGCCGATCGCCACGAAAGCTAAAGCCGATCGCGTCGGCTACGGCAAGATTAATCGAATCGCCACATTTGGCAGTCGACTGATAGTCTTCCCGTTGGCGATGATGATGAAAAATCCCACGAATCCGGCTATTCAGAAGCCGTTAGAATCGGCGGCAGTCGGCTGATGTAAGTCATCAGTCGACTGATAGACCTCCAACGGGAAAAAGAGGCTCTTTCCTATAAAAAGAGGCCAAGGGGAGCAAGAAGAGACTAATGCTTATATTCTGATCATTCTCCTAAGCTCCCACAAGTTTTTTCAAGCTTTCTAAGTGATCTTAAATCCTCTCCTCCTCTCTCTAAGCTCAAGTTTCATTCTTTGTAAAGAAGAGGAGGTTTGTTGTAAAGGAAAGCTTCTTAGTGAAATTTCTTGGGTTGATCCACCTTAAGGATCGCCGTGGAGTAGGAGCGTTATCTCCGAACCACTTAAAGGCTTTGTTAGCATTGTTCTTTCATTTTTACCTATATTATTTTTGTTTGCTTCCGCTAATCATTCTTGTAGAAACGAAAACGCGCTATTCACCCCCCTCTAGCTTCCAAACGATCACCAACAGTTATGATCTTGGTTTGTAGATGTATGGAGCAGGAGTGCTCATGGAGTTTTGGCTAGCTACTATATAGCTACTATAGAGTGGCTAGAACACAGACAGATGCAACAAGGGAGATTGATTACTATAGTCTCCCAATCACTTGTAGTTTTTGTGTGGTAGAGTAGATTTTGAACAGGAGATTGATTTCTCTTGTGAGAAAATAATTCTCCATCTCTGAGAAGGATAGTGGGTTCCGGAGTTGCATTAACTTTAGAAAGAGTTGTTTAGGAGACTCATCATTCAAGATGGGAGATTTGTTCGGGGTGTACCCGAAAATAGTGAGTGTTGAAACGTTCTTGATGGTGGAACGATATGTAGGATATGGTTGATTTCATAGTTAGATGTTTAGTGTGCCAACAAGTAAAGGTGGAATATTAGTGACCAGTAGGGTTATGTACGAAGATGAAAGTGGTAGCCTAGTACGATGGACAATGTTGGGAGATTATCTAGAATTCAAAAAGGACTTGATGCGATTTGGATAATCGATGGTTGATTAACCAAGTCCACTCATTTTCTACCGAGTCATAAGATGGAATTTGTTGGATCGCTTGGTGGAAATGATATTGCAGGGGGATTTCCATATTTCATGGAGTAACCTTGAGTATCATATCTGATAGTGATTCATGATTCACTTTATGATTCTGACAAAGTCTTCAACATGTCATAGATATAGAGCTTCACTCTGGTACGATTATTTACCTTTTAGTAGATGGTCAATATGAAGGTACTGTCCATACTTTAGAAGGGCTATTGAAAGCATGCGTGATAGATTTTAAAGGCTATTAGTACCCCCACTTAGTTACTTGAGGTGTGTGATTTTTTTTTCTCTCCAAGTACTTGAGTCGAGCGGTGTGGTATTGCTTACTCATCATACTTGAGTAGGAAATTTAAGGACCAAATTTTTATTAGTGGGAGAGAATGTAAGATATTAGAAATAAAATAAAATAATAATAAAATAGCACTAGTTAAATTAGTTATGCTCTTATAAAATATCTAAGAATTTTTTTATGGGATTTAGATCGACTTGATATGGTTGATCATACGAAAGGAATGAGCAGGATTTATAAAACCACTTTGGATTAATAAGGTTAATAAAGGATTTAAATCAAGGGTTAATTAAACTAACACTAAGTATAAGCTTTCTATTTAAGCCGTCCTTAATTATTTCCCTTCTTTATTGTTTTTTCTTCTTTTCCCGATCTCGCGATTTCCTCTCTTCTCGCCATCGCCTCTCTTCCTCCCTCCCGATTCCTTCTCTTTTCGCCACTGTTTCTCCACCTCACCTTGTTGCGGTTGATCGTGGCCATTCGCCAGCCACAAGTAGCGTCAGCCATCACAAGCAGTAGACATCGTCGCCCATGCCAGAGATCTTCATTGGTAGCCAGATCTGTGCTGCCATCTCCTTACCGTGCTTTGTCAATCTAGACGGGAGGGGGGGGGGGTGAGTCGATAACCTTTTTATCGCGATCATTCTCTCCTTCTCTCGATCCCTAGTGTCACCACTCTTCCTAGTGGATAGTTTCACCGATAGCCTCCCACCGAGTAGCTCAATCTTTCGAGTGCTCGTGACACCACCATTGCAGTCAACGGATTGCGATCAATCGAGGTCAACGACGTTGTCGTAATTGATGTGAGCAAAATATATAGGGTTTTAGGAGTAGTTTTTGCTCACATCTCATCTCATTTTATGTTTGTTTCATGTATATTTTACTTTGTTTTCCATGCATTTTCTATTTTCTGGTTCGGAGATCTGCTCTGTATACTTTTGTGTGCAGGATAGCATTTCGATCATGGGGATAATGGTGCACTTTCAGAGCAAAAAAAAGACATTTGGCAGCTGGACGCCGAAGGGAACACGGTCAGGGCGTGTGTCTTGTTCAAGGGGCAAAAATGGTCGCCACAGCCTGACACACGGCCAGGCCGTGTGTTTTCATATGGCCGTGTAGCGGCCAGGCGATTTGATGTGACTAGGGTTTTTTTCCAAATTTTGCAGCGATCCGATGTGATGTCTATATAAGGAAAGCTCTGCCCAAACCCTAGGGGGAGGCATGTCGGCCGGGCCGGCACTCTGAAGCCCTAAAAAGCTTCGAGAACTCGCATCAAGGAAGGAGAGAGCCGCTCGAGGATCAAGATCTACACCACAACGCTAGGGGGAAGAGTTGCAATTACATTGTAATTCATATTTCTTGCATGTTTATCGTTTTACTCATGAATTCTATAATGTATTGTGTCTCTCATCTTGTATTCATGGAGTAGATTCTCCAATTATAGGATTAGGGAGTAATTTGTGTTGAGTAGAATATTGCTATTTCAAATATGTTTCCGTTCTTGAAATCATATTTGCAATTGAATGATTATTTAGATCTATAACTTTGTGTTTTGGTTTTCTATCTTCTGTGCGTAGACGATACGAGGAGTGACAGTCCTCGTATCTAAGATTTAGGGGATATTAGGAGGAACCTAGAGGTTGGCCTCATCACCTACAACTGTGGATAGAAGGATGCGATAGAGTTGGTAATGTGTATCGTTTCTAGCTCGTCTCAGGGATCGATTAGGCATCCTCGTACCATAGTGTATGATGTCCTTTCCATAAAACCTTAGCTAGAAAATCTGGATACATTCGATTGATAGCATGTTCTGCGACACACAAATGAAATCGAAGTCCTAGAATCTCATTCAAATCCTCGTAGCAACCTTTTCTCTTTTTTCGTGTGACATCAGATCGAGTTCGGACCACCAATGACCTCTCATTCGTGAACCCTCAGATTACCAATCCGAACAACAACACATCCACTGGACAAACCGATACTTAAAATCTCAGTCCCTGTGGGATCGATATTCTTTATTACTTGACGACATCCATACACTTGCAGGCATTGAGCACGAGCACACACTTCGAGTCCTCGACGAACTTCGTCGTGAGATTTGAGGTCACATTTGCATGGATCAAGTTTTTGGCGCCATTACCGGGGACTGATTGATTCGATATCGAATCAAAAAAGTGGATAGTTGGATCAGACTTAGGTTAGATTTATTTACTTGCTTATTTTTATTTTATTTGAATTTTTAGATTTTCCATTTCTAGATTTAGTTTTTATTTTATTCTAGCAGTGATTCTCTATTTATTATTTGCTCTTTGATTAGTTAGCTAGATTAGTTTATTTCCTGTTTCTAAACCTTAGGTAAATACTCCTAATTTTGTGGCTCAGTTCTTCGTATGCTTAGATGCTTAGGATCGGAAGGCCTGATTCTGATCGATTTAGAAATCGAATGAACCTATCATCGCCAGAAAGCCGAACAGAAGAGGATGGAGGATCAAGCTGCTTCCGAAGTGAATATAGGTAGCCGACCCTTGTGGGATTATGCAACCCCTAGCGCTAGAGGATTTAGGCCGAGTATAGCTGGACCATCCATTTTGGCAAACAACTTTGAACTGAAGCCAACACTCATACATATGGTTTAGTAGAGTCAATTCGGGGGAGCTGCGACTGAAGACCCGAACCGACACCTGGAGTCATTCTTGGAAATCTGCTCGACAATGAAAATAAATGGAGTCCCTGCAGACACGATCCGCCTGAGCCTATTCCTGTTCTCATTGCGAGATAAGGCTAAGGCATGACTTCACTCCCTACCTTCGGGAAGCATTACTACATGGGAGCAATGTGAGCAGTAGTTCTTGAACAAATACTTTCCACCAAGCAAAACTGCTCACATGCGCCATTTGATCAAGGAGAGGGGGAGTCCCTATTTGAAGCTTGGGATCGCTACAAGGGGCTACTTTACCAATGCCCTCACCATGGACTAGAAAGGTGGCTGGTGATCCACATCTTCTATAATGAGATCACGTACGCCATAAAGATGTCCCTCGATTCTGTCACAGGAGGAGCACTTATGAATAAGACTATCGAGGAAGCAGAGGAGCTGATAGAAGAGGTGGCCCATAACCACCATCAATGGGCTTCCGAATGTAGTCACCCAACTCCTGCAGCGGGATGGTATATTATCAACTCCGTGGACCACCTAGCAGCGAGAATGGACGCGCTTGGCAGATGATTCAACTCTTTAAATCTTGCATATGCATGTGCATCCATTGACTTTGGAGGAGGAGCAGCAGTGTATCGGGAGGACTACTATGGAGGGCAGGGTGGTTTAGAAGAGCAGATTGAGCATGTAGATGCGGTTGGGGACTATAATCAAAAGCCCAACAACCCATACTCCAGTACTTATAACCTCGGATGGAAGAACCACCCGAGCTTTTCCTATCGGAATAACTCAAGGAACTTCCAACCATCAGGAGGGTATGGGCAGCAGCAGAGCAATGAGCAACAACAACCACAGAAGTCTAGGTTAGAATTGATGATGGAAGACTTCATTGCTATCTAAACGAAGGCCAATGAAGAGTTCTGTCACCAACATCATAGAACAGAGGAGTCACTCAGATACTTGAAGGCCACTATTGATGGTCTTGCAAGTCACACAAGGATGTTGGAGACACAGGTGGCCCAGATAGCCCAAACCGTGTCACAACCTATGGATAATTCTCTGTCATTACCCGAGCCGAGTCAAGCTAAGGAGAAAGGAATGTGCAGCGAGAAAGGAGCGCAAAGAAATAGATTCGCCAAGGGGTGTGCAACCATGATTTCCACCCTACCAGACCAAGCTGAAATTGAAGATAAAATTCCACCCCAGCTTGAGGACCCTAGTGAATTTGTTATCCCCTGCCCGATTTTTGGGGAAAGCTTCGATGAAGCGTTGTGCGACTTAGAAGCATCAGTAAGTCTGATGCCCTACTCATACTACTTGAAGATGGGACTGAATGGGCTCCAACCAGCGAACCTTGGAACTCGTATGGGGGATGACTCAGTCAAGGAACCCGTCGGCATGCTAACACATGTGCCTGTGGTTGTCGAGAACTTCGTGATATATACGAATTTTATCATACTCGACACAGGATCCGATCCCCAAAATCCCATCATCTTGGGAAGGCCCTTTCTGGCAATTGCGGGGGTATGCATAGATGTAAAAGAATACCAGATCTCCTTAGAGGTAGACGGGGAGATCATCATCTTCAGCCTATCAGAGTGTAGAGCTCCCTACCTAGATGGCTTTACTTTCAGTAGGATGAAGCCGAGCCCACCGAATGTTGACACTGAGATGGATGAATGGAGGTTCACAGAATCTCCAGAGCCAAGTTGATAAGGGAGTGTGATCGAGCTAAACGACCTTAAACAAAGCGCTTCTTGGGAGGCAACCCAAGTTTAGTTTTTTTAGGTTTTATTTTGATTGTATTGCATTCATTTGGTTAATTTGAACTTTGATTTCCATTTCGTTTAGCATTAGGAATAGAAATAACGTGCTAGGTAAAAATAAAATCAATTTTTAGCTTACACGACGAAGTGTGTGAGAAAATTCATACCGTTATGCACAAAAGGAGGGAAATAGGGGACACACGGCCTGGCCGTGTGTTTTCCCATGGCCGTGCCTGACTAACCCAAGGTGCACATGACCGTGTCATGCGAGGTTAAAAAGGGCACGCTATGCATTTTTGCCCCAAATGCGCCGTGTGTTTCGATTTTTCTTGCCCTAGCCATGTGGATCCTTCGTCCCCACCACCTAGAAGCTTTTCCAACCTTCAAAGAAGCCAAAAAGAAGCAAAGGATGAGGAGGACCAAGCAAGTGGTATCTCGATCCGGTGCTTTGGAGCGACGAGCAAGGAGAATCGACCCCCCTCAAGCTCTAGAGGAGGGTAACGCTCTTCCAACCCTTCTTTTTTGCAACAATGAGCATAGGGATAGATATAACATACTTTATACTCGTAAAATCACTGCAACTAGGTATCTTGATGAAGATTTACTAGAGTCCTTAGGGTTGACATTCAAGCCCTATTTGCAAAAATAGGGCGGGGAGAGATAATGGGGATAAGACACCCAACCTACCCTAGGGTAGTTTTAGAATTTTTAAGTTCTTTAGAAGCTGAAGTTTTAACGGGTAGAGAGAGCGAACAGGGTAGGATTACCTTTAGGATATTTAACATTGAGCATGAATGGACACTTCACCAATGGAACTCATGCTTTGGCTTGCCGAGTGGGGGAGAGAGAAGAACCCCTATTGGGTTCAACTCTCGAATCTTTTGGACTGAATTGACAGGAGAGCATGCTTACGACCCTTCTAGGGCCAAAGCATCACGCCTCCAAAACCCCATTTTCCGATATCTCCACCGAATCATGGCAAGTACTATTTTTGATCGTGGGGAGAGTAACGGTGTAGTGAGAGCTAGCAAGCTGCTTTGCCTATGGGACATGCTACAAGGAAGGAGTAGCATCGATGTAGGGTCCCATTTCATTATACACTTAGTGAAAATGGGCAAAGCAGCTAGAGAGAGATTAATGTTGAGGGCTTGCTTACCCACATTTTCCATAGGATGGGTATGACTACACTGCACTAGATAGCATAGAGGGTATCCCTAGGATCGACCTAGGAGTGTGTATGACCATGAAGATGATTGTAATAGAGGGACACTCCTTATTCTTTGTAAGGAAAAACCTGACGACCCTTAGGCTCCCCGACCCCGATCGTACCACCATCACCACACGCACCAACTGACGCTTAGACCTGATAGTGGAGTCCCCACCATATGAGGGACCATTCACATCGGCACCTATCTCTCCCCCTTTGCATCAATCTCCCTCCAATCCATACATACATAGGAGCCCACCTAGTCCACGTCGACATGAGCCTGCACCTACACCACCACCTTTTTCTACTTTTGAGTAGGATGCAAGTACATCTGCCTATAATTTTTTGGAGTTCCGATCGTGCCTCGATGACATACATGCCGAGCAGCAGACACAGAGAAAGCGATGGAGGAGCAGAGCACCTATACACAGGTGAGTTTTAGGGCTTCCGGGAGCACTTCCAGCGAGCCGAGGAGTTCTACGATGAGACCCGTGTCTACTTCCAGGAGGAGGCTACTCGTCGCTAGGCAGAGGCCGCCTATCGCCAGGAGATGCGGCAGTATATGCGAGCTCAACAGGCACAATGGGCTAGGGAGGAGGAGCACTGAGCATCCACTGCATCCACCAGCTCTCAGATTGACCACATGTACATGTGGCATCAGCGACTCAGCAGCAGGTTCTCCCAGGACCCCGAGATGCCGAGGCTACCAGACTTTCCACCTTGTCCACCATACTAAAGGTATGCTTTACTTAAGTTTGGGGGGGACCCCAAGTTTTGTTTTGTTTTTAGCAGTGGTTTCTTTCCTAATGTTTGCATCTTAGTTAGCATTCATTTATTCATGCATAGTGTGTTTAGTTTCTTCCTGTACTTAGTCTTGGCTATCTTTAAGCTACCTCAGTAGTATTTTTAAAGTTACTTTCATGAGTTGTTCCCATAGGTAGCTTAACTTTATTTATCTCATGGTATTTTATTTTATTTGCTCTAATGAATGTTCTATACTTACACTGGTTAGCTTTTATTTTTACACCTACATATGTCGAACATTCTGAAAGGGAGAGTCTAGTACATACCTAATTATGATTCATCTAAGTAGTCTAGTACTTTGGAATCCACAGGTGACCCTAAGTTTAGCATTTTAGTTACTAGAGATGCTCGGGTTGTGTAAGCCCATTTGGAAAAATCAAAATCCCAGTGAGCCGAGAAATAAAAGAGAGAAAAGAAAAAAAAGAAAAAGAGAGAGAGAGAGAGAGAGAGAAAAAAGAAATGAAAAAGAAAAGAAAGAAGAAAAAGAGATTATGAGGGATAAACAAATAGTTGTCGTGGGTGGAAATGGTTATGTGCTCCTTTGAGACCGAGTTAGGTTACTGAGGAAACACCTATCAATTTTTCTCAATACCGAGCACGCCTTTGAGACTTTGTGCTAGATCTAGGGAATGACCCTCGCTTTGGGCAGATAAGTGCCTAAGAGCCGAAGACCTTAGAAAAGCTATAGGATGACGACTTAACTCACTATGGAATGAGTATCCCCTAAGAAGATTCACTTAGCATGAGCACGAGGAGCTAACTTAGTGAATTTCTAAAACATATCTATTTTGCTTTAATTGCAAACACCACTTGATAAATCTAGTTAACATGCTAAGTATGGAACAATACCTTTTTAAAATTTCATGGCACTAAGGTTTGTTTGAGGACAAGCAAAGATCTAAGTCTGGGGAAATTGATGTGAGCAAAACATATAGGATTTTAGGAGTAATTTTGGCTCATATCTCATCTCATTTTATGTTTGTTTCATGCATATTTTACTTTGTTTTCCATGCATTTTCTATTTTCTGGTTTGGAGATATGCTATGTATACTTTTGTATGCAGGATAGCATTTTGTGGGGATAACGACGCACTTTCGGAGCAAAAAGAAGACATTTGGCAGTTGGACACAGAAGGGAACACGACCAGGGCATGTGTCTACACATGGCCATGTTCAAGAGGCGAAAACGGCCGCCACAGTCTAACACACGGCCAGGTCATGTGTTTTCACACGGCCGTGTAGTGACCAGGCGATTTGATGCGACTAAGTTTTTTTCAGATTTCGTAGTGATCTGGTGTGATGTCTATATAAGGAAAGCTCCGCCCAAACCCTAGGGGGAGGCACGCCGGCCGAGACGACACTCTGAAGCCCTAAAAAGCTTCGAGAACTCGCATCGGAGAAGGAGAGAGCCGCTCGAGAATCAAGATCTGCACCACAACGCCAGAGGGAAGAGCTACAATTACATTGTAATTCATATTTCTTGCACGTTTATCATTTTACTCATGAATTCTATAATGTATTGTGACTCTCATCTCGTATTCATTGAGTAGATTCTCCAATTATAGGATTAGGGAGTAATTTGTGTTGAGTAGAACATTGCTATTTCAAATATGTTTCCGTTCTTGAAATCATATTTGTAGTTGAATGATTGTTTAGATCTATAGCTTTGTGTTTTAGTTTTCTATCTTCTGTGTGTAGACGATACGAGGAGTGATAGTCCTTGTATCTAAGATTTAGGGGATATTAGGAGGAACCTAGAGGTTGGCCTCATCGCCTGCAACTATGGATAGAAGGATGTGATAGAGTCAGTAATGTGCATCGTTTCTAGCTTGTCGTAGGGATCAATTCGGCATCCTCGTACCATAGTGTATGATATTCGTTCCACAAAACCCTAGCTAGAAAATCTGGATACATTCGATTGATAGCATGTTCTGCAACACACAAACAAAATCGAAGTCCTAGAATCTCATTCAAATCCTCGTAGCAACCTTTTCTCTTCTTCAGTGTGACACCGTACTGAGTTCGGACCACCGACGACCTCTCATTCGTGAACCCTCAGATTACCAATACGAACAACAACACATCCACTGGATAAACTGAAACTCGAAATCTCAGTCTCTGTGGGATTGATATTTTTTATTACTTGATGACATCCATGCACTTGCAAGCATTGAGTGCGAGCGTGCACTTCGAGTCCTCGACGGTTTCCATTGAGAGATTTGAGGTCGCATTTGTGTGCATTAGTAACCTCCTGTTCCAATGGGCTTATGATGTGAGCACTAGCCACCGCCTCTCCTTTCCGGCCAAGCACAACATTGGCGTTACCTTTTTTATCTTTTGCAACTCGATTGTTATTATCGTTGCTTGTTTCCTTCCTCAACCGAGATTGCCACTTCATCGTTACCTCCTTGAGCAGAGAACGGAGGTAATGACCAGTGAGATTTTGATTAATTGAATTTGGTCCAAACCTATACGATTAATTGGCTTGATTAATAGGTTTAATTAATCTGATGGGATTTGCTTGTAGTTAAATTGATTGGGCAGATCGGGTTTCCCGCAAATTGGATCAAGAAACCGTGAAGTGAAGCTAAACATGGTAAGTTCGGATCTGGATGTTAATGGAAGAATACCATTGTTTGTGTTGTTTAATTAATCTAGTGGTTGGTTCTATAGTTAATGGAAGAGATAGAGTTTTGGATGTGAAGGCAGTTAACATAATCTATATATCAGGTGGGTAATTTCTACCCTAGTGAGGTAGATGATTAATTTTGGTGCATAAGATTTTATATTCTTCAATCGCGACTTTCTAAGGTACATTCTTCAAGCCTTTCCTAGAACAACCTCATGGGCATCAATGGTAGATGCTTATAAGATCTCTAGAGACCTTTCCTTAGTTAAATTAGATGAATTATTTTGTGAATTTGAATTGCATAAACAAGCTAACACTTCATCAAAGGAGAAAGGTCAATCTCTTATTGTAGGAAAGAAGGAGAAGAAGAAGAAGAAGAAGGAAAAGTAGGAGGTCTATTCATCATCCGAGTCTTAGGATGAGTCATCAAGTAGTGATGAAGAGTTATTGGCTAGTGAAGTGGCTCACTACGTCAAGAGATTCGGTGGAAAATCAAGAAGGCTCACCAAGAAGGATGTGAGGAGGATGTTCTAATCCTCAAAAGTTAAATCAAGTAGTAATTCAATTTCTAACACTAATGTTACTTGCTATGGATGCAATAAGAAGGGGCACATCAAGCCAAATTTCTCGGAGCTAAAGAAGAAGGAAGAAAAAGAAAATAAGAAGAAGGACAAGAAGGAGAAGAAGAAGGAGGCTATAGTGGCCCAAATCTCATGGGACACTCAAAGTGTTGAAGACTCATCCGATGAGGAGGAGCTATGTCACATCACACACCATGTGACACTCATATCTTCATCAAAGTATTTAATCGTCATCTAGTGATGATGGGGTAAAAGACTCCCTTAGAGTAAAATTATTATACAAAACTATTGCTTATCTTAAGAATACTTTAGACAAATATAAATTTAAGGTTACGAACTTGAGAGTAGAAATTAAGGAAATTAGGAATGAACAATCTTTATGTGATAATTCTTGCATGTTTAGAAAGGAAAATGAAAATCTTAAGAATGAAGTGTGTGAATTAAGAGCATGTTTAGAAAAATTCATTAGTGGGTCAAAATGTTGGTGCAATCGGCCCAGGTCACGATTAACCGGACTCGAGTTTGACTCGAGCGATATTTTGATGTTTGACATGAAGGTTTGACATTGATGTCTGATAATGTTTTGAGGAGATTGTTGGAGCAATCGATCCAGGTCATGATTGACCGGACTCGAGTTTGACACGAGGAGATTTTGATGGTTGACTAGGGTTGACCATGTGATGAAGAAAGTCCAAGCATGGGTCTTGGCATGGAAAGTCCAACATTGGTTGGCAAGGGAAAGTCTAAGCTTGATTCTTTGCATTTGGAAAGTCAAAGGGTGTAGTCTTGGCCATGTAAGTCCAAGGTTATAGTCTTGGCAGTGAAAGTCCAAGTCATGAGTACTTGGCATTTGAGAAGTCCAAGGGGGTTTGATATTGGTAGCGTAAAGTCCAAGCGGGAGTCTTGGCAGCATAAGTCCAATGGTTGGCGGCATAAAGTCCAAGCGGAGTCTTGGCAGCGTAAGTCTAATGTGCCTTGGCGGTGTAGACACCGTTAGCATGACATAGCCGATGGAAGCACATGAAGGCTAGCGTATGGATGAACAAGTCATGGATGACTTGGAGGGATCTGATAGACGCGAGGCTGACGGAGGTGGCTAGAAGGCTTAGGTCTAGGCTATGGGTGGTCTAGCAAGTATGGGGGCACCATACTTGGGTTAAACCTCATGTTTGAGGTTAAAACCTCATGTTTGAGGTGTATCAGTCGACTGGTATCATGTGACAGTCGGTTGGTGTGAGTCAACTAGGATTTAACTACAGGGAGTGCCCTAGTAGTCGACTGCTAGAGGTGGGATCGATCGACAGCGATGACGATCTTGTGATCACCGACCGGTGCTCGATATTCGGGCATGAATGGAGTCGACTCACTTGGGGTTAGCAGTCGAGTGAAGGCTCGATCAGTCGACTGATGTCCTATCTGTTGGATTTTTCCAACGTGGATCATGCTGTTGTGAGACAACGGCTATAGGGGCAGTCGACTGATGGTCCCGATCAGTCGACTGCCAGGCGAAAATTAGCCCAGGCAACAACTTTAAAGGGAGCTCGTGAAGGGGGATTTTGCAGCGATTTCTTGAGCATTGTTGAGGCGATTTGCTGGTGCAAATCAAGGTCTTCAACCACGATTCAAGCAATCAAAGATCAAGCAATCAAGTTCACATTTGTAAAGGTTTTCCTTACTTATATTTGCTTGTAATTTATTCTTATTGTTGTAAGAATATTTGTACAAGGTTTTTCCACCTCCGGATTATTCCGAGGAGTTATTTGTGATTAGTGGTTGCGTGTGCATCACTAGGGCTCTTTAGAGCTCGATCCGTGGAGTAGGAACTATTCGGTTCTGAACCACGTTACATACTTATGTATTGGTGTATTTGTTTTTGCTTTTACTTTCGTTATTGCTATTATTTCTATTTCTGCTATGCTAACGAGATTTGTAGAGGCAAGTACAAACGAATTCCATCGACGTATCGAAATGAGCTATTCACCCCCCTCTAGCGGTCACCAAATCCTCTACAATTGGTATTAGAGTTAGGAGCTCTTCTACGGATTAACACCTGGGAGCAACACCGCTAAAGGGAAAGAAGATGGATTTTCAAGGAAAGCTAGGATGGGATATCAACACACCACCACCATACGATCAAGAAGATTTTCCGGCGTGGAGGACTAGAATAGAAACATTCTTGATGATGGACATAGAAGATTGGTTCATCATTATGGAAGGCTTTGAACCACCTAAGAACAAGAAGGGAGAGGTCTTGAAGTTGAAGAAGTGGACCCAAGAGCAACGTCTTAAGTTCAAGACCGAAGTTAAGGTAACAAAATTTTTAGAAGATTTGATACCTAATGATGTTTTGTCTAGGCTAGGAGATTACATGGATGTCAAGGAGCTATGGAGCAAGTTGACAAGATTCCATGAGAAGCCCAAAGAACAAGAGTGCTCATCGGCTCAGTTGGAGGAGGAGACTGAAGAAGAGAGCACATCATCCTCATCATAAGAAAGTAATGATTTGGAAGTTGATGGAGAATCAACATCCGGATCGGGATCAGTGGAAGAAGAGGAGGAAGTAGGAGAAGCCTCCACCTCTAGAATTGAGGGGGAGGAGAGAATTCCCACACCGGAGCAACCTCAAGAGGAGACATCTACATCCGGTCGAGAGGAAGAGCAAGCTCAAGAGACCCTCACCACCACCCTAGGTGACTCAAACACCTCAATTTCAAATAAAATTCATATAATGTGTATTGAGTGTAGGGAGTTTGGGCACTATAAGAGTAAGTGCCCAAAGAAGGTCAAGAAAGCTCCTCCGACGCCTAAAAGTCACGAAAAAGTCAAGGATGTTGGTGCCCCCACTAGAAGAAGCAAAGAGCACATCATTTGCTTTAAGTGCCAACAACCGGGGAATTTTAGGAATCAATGGCCAAAGGGAGAGAAAAAGGCTAAAAAGGGAGCATCACATGTAGGGGGAGCTAAGGCTAACCCTAAGGTACATTTTAGTAATGCTCCTTCTAGTTTAAATGTCAAAAAGCATGCTAAGAATAATTTTAACAATCTTGCTATTGTAAATGAAAAGCATGCTAGAAACAATAAATATTTTTGTCTAGGTGATAAGAGTGTCAATTTTTTAAATAAGGAGAAATTTGGGACTAATGTCCCTAGAAAAATCTTACCTAGGGAATCTATCAAGAAAATTGAAGACCATCTAGGTTTTAACTCCAAGAATTTTAGACACATGCCTAGGAAGGGCAAAAATGATCATAGAAATAATGGGCCCACAAAATTAGAGAAATTAGAGCAAGAAAATCAAGCCTTAAGGTCAAGGCTTGAGAAACTTGAAAAGACCCTCAAGAAAATGCAAAATCAATTTCAAGGGTCAAGTGATAAAAAATCTAGGTCTAGGAGTCAAAGTCAAAGACCTAGAAATCAAGAGTCAACCAAGGGCAAGCCTAAGCCCAACAAGACCTACCATAAAGTTCCATTTGATTATGGAACTCAAATTAGGTCTAGGAAAGCCAAGGTCAATAGAGAAGTCATCCCTAAGGTTGACCAAAGTGTGTGCCTAGTGGCTAGGGTTTCAAGGAAACCTAGGAAGGCCATTAAGAAGGTTACAAGGGGAGTTACCCCTAGAATTAACCATGGCAAGACCCAAATGACCAAGGCTAACAAGCCTAGAAGGGTCATTAGGAGGGTATCTAGGGAGGTTATCCCTAAGGAATACCTAGTAAACCCTAGGAGCTCAAATAAGTTTTGGGTTCCTAAGAGCGTGATCGATTCACGCTAAATGGGTTTAGGTGTGTCAACTTTAAATGGATGGGTAGTTAACCTAACCATGGTAAAGGTGACACTTTAGGTAATTTTCAAGGTTATGGATACCTTGGAAATAGATTTGAATTATGATCCTAAAAATTTTTAGGATGTGCCAATACATTGTTGGAATTATGAAAAATCAATCAAATTGGCACAATTCAAGTTTAGAGGTATTTGGTGTTCCATTTTGGGTTTTTGGCACACTTGGGAAATTTTGGATAATATGACAAAATATATTTAACTATATCAAACGGAAACAAATATTAAAAGTAAGGTATTATTATACTTATACCTTTTATCTGCCATGCCTTGTTTGTCATATAACATGCCATGACATCATGTTTATTTTTAATCATTTAATAATACATGATCATGTTTAGGATTAAGGTTTAATGTCATGTATTTTTAGATTATATCATATGCCATGACATCATGATCATTGGCCATGCATAATTATGTTATCATTTATGTAATGATCATTCATGCATTTAATTTGATTAAAATTGATTTAAGGACAGTGACATGACTTGAAGTCCCATTTATAAGGGAATCAAGTAGGGTTACCTTAGAAAAATGCATGGAACCCTAGATTAGGATGAACAAAACCTACATCTCACATCACATTGACTTATGTGTATTTTATACACCCTAGATACATGTGTGATGCTAGGATATGAGTTAAGTTCAAGGTGCATAGTTTTTGCATCTAGATGAACTCAAACTTATCTTATATTATTAATGGATCATTGGGAAAGCTTGTGTACAAGTCATGTACATTAAGCCCAAGGAATATGATCCAATATAGGTTTTTAAAATCATTTTGAAATCCATTTAGAAAACCTTGGTGAAGTATATCTTTTGATAGCAATCACCATTGATGAAGTTGATACAAAGTGAGCTAAAACATTGAAGTTTTTCTTCACTTTTGAACTTTATATCAATTTCGATATTTTATGGGTAAAATATTTTTCCAACATTTTTCACCAATTGTATGTGTCATAAGTATTATACATATGAATTTTCATGATTTTTCGATATACGTATAATTTTTTATGAATTTTTGAATTTCATTTCTGATAACTAAAATTCTAATATTTCAGTTATCATCGACCTGGTGGTAGTCGTGATGGATAAAGTCGACTTATCTCTGATAGAGTCGATTGCTAGGCTGATTTCAGGAAAAACAAGGTTGTTTAGCTCGTTTTTAGCTACGGTAAAGTTCCTTAACCACTTCTAACCCTAAGATATGCTTTGGGAAGCATTATAAAGGGTGAAAATCCATTGGATATGAATTAGGAGAGTTGTTAGGGTGATGTATCAAATTTAAGGGGTTGGAAAGTTCAATGTTGAACTATGAACCTTATTTTTGATGGTTTAGAGTTCCTATTGGCTTAGGGACTTCCCAAGGACATTGTTAGTGCAATGGTCAAGGGGGAGCAAGCCTTTAGGGGGAGGTATCCATCATGGGATGATGGATGTTATTTTTCTTCAAGAGGGGGAGAAATGAGATTTTGAGATACCCAATTTGGAAATTGGGAGAGTGTATAGGATTGCCTCTCTTGAGTGATATGAGACTTATCACTAGGAAGATGGTAGGCATCCTAGGTATTTTTGGACAAAGGGGGAGATTGTAAGATCTCATTGGGACAGGAGACATTATGGTCCTAAACATCTCTAGCCCATCTACGTGAGGCTCACTTACAATCTTTTTTGATCTGAGAATAATCAAGAGGCGTGTTGTTGGGGGAGAATCTGATTACTGGAGAGTAGATTATCACCACCCGAGAATTAGCAATATGTAACTGGTCAAACATTAAAAAGGAAGAGATTATTAGTGCAATCGGCCCAGGTCACGATTGACCGGACTTGAGTTTGACTCGAGCGATGTTTTGATGTTTGACATGAAGGTTTGACATTGATGTCTGATAATATTTTGGGGAGATTGTTGGAGCAATCGACCCGGGTCATAATTGACCGGACTCGAGTTTGACTCGAGGAGATTTTGATGGTTGACTAGGGTTGACCATGTGATGAAGAAAGTCCAAGCATGAGTCTTGTCATGGAAAGTCCAACATGGGTTGGCAAGGGAAAGTCTAAGCTTGAGTCTTGGCATTTGAAAAGTTCAAGGGTGTAGTCTTGGCCACGTAAGTCCAAGGGTGTAGTCTTGGCAGTGAAAGTCCAAGTCATGAGTACTTGGCATTTGAGAAGTCCAAGGGGGTTAGATATTGGCGGCGTAAAGTCCAAGCGGGAGTCTTGGCAGCATAAGTCCAATGGTTGGTGGCGTAAAGTCCAAGTGGAGTCTTGGCAGCGTAAGTCCAATGTACCTTGGCGGTGTAGACACCGTTAGCATGACATAGCCGATAGAAGCACCTGAAGGCTAGCGTATGGATGAACAAGTCATGAATGACTTGGAGAGATCCGATAGGCGCGAGGCTGAAGGAGGTGGCTAGAAGGCTTAGGTCTAGGCTACGGGTGGTCTAGCAAGTATGGGGGCACCATACTTGGATTAAACCTCATGTTTGAGGTTAAATCCTCATGTTTGAGGTGTATCAGTCGACTAGTATCATGTGGCCGTCGATTGGTGTGAGTTATCTAGGGTTTGATCGGGAGTTCCCTAACGATGATCATTGCAGGTGGGTAGTCGAATCTTTGGGATCGGTGAGTCGAGCCGATCGGTGCTCGGTATTTCGGACATAGAATGAGTCTGACTCGACTGCTGGGGTTAGCAGTCGAGTGAAGGCTCGATCAGTCGACTGATGTCCTATCCATTGGATTTTTTCAGTGTGGATCATGTCGTTGTGAGACAACGGCTATAGGCGATCATGATGGTCCCGATCACGATCGCATTGCAAAAATCAGCCCGTGCACTTTAAAGGGAGCTCATGAAGGGGATTTTGCTGATTTCTTGAGCATAGTTGAGGCGATTTGCTAGTGCAAATCAGGGTCTTCAATCACGATTCAAGCAATCAAGTTCACATTTGTAAAGGTTTTCCTTACTTGTATTTGTGTAGCTTACTTGTATTTGCTTATATTTTATTCTTATTGTTGTATGAATATTTGTACGAGGTTTCTCCACCTCCGGATTGTTCCGAGAATGAGTTATTTGTGATTAGTGGTTGCGTGTGCATCACTAGAGCTCTTTAGAGCTCGATCTGTGGAGTAGGAACCATTCGGTTCCGAACTGAATAGTTCCTACTCCACGTTACATACTTGTGTATTGGTGTATTTGTGTTTGCTTTCGCTTTCGTTATTGATATTATTTTTATTTCCGCTGCACTAACGAGATTTGTAGAGACAAGAACGAACGAATTCCATCGACGTATCGAAACGAGCTATTCACCCCCCTCTAGCGGTCACCGAATCCTCTACACAAAATACCTTGACATGATTCTTAGGGATCAAAGGGTCATTTATACCAAGGCCGACATAGGATAACCTAAGGACAAGGAAGTAGCCTATACCTCCCTAATTAGTAGAAATACAATAATTAGGAGTAAGGTCAAGAAGGCTTGGGCTCCCAAAAAGTTTTTGATTGATGTCACTGGTCCAAAAATTTTGGTACCTAAGAAATTAATTTTTCATGTTGTTTAGGTAGGTGGACCAAGTATGTGGATTATAGATAGCGATTGCTCAAGACACATGACCAGAGATGTGAGCAAGTTTTCCACAATCATCGACATTAACAAGGAAACCGTGTCTTTTAGGAATAGTGAAAAACTCAAAATTCTAGGTAAAGGCTCAATTGAGGTATCCCTTGAAATCATTATTCATAAAGTCTTGTTAGTCAAAAGCATGAAGTTTAATCTTCTTAGTGTTAGTCAACTTTGTGATGCAGGTTACAAAGTAGAATTTGAATCCTCAAAATGCTTAATTATACACAAAAGCTTAAATGATTGCATGTTAATTGGATATAGAAAATCTAATATTTATTATGTTGATTTATCCTATACTTCTAACATTTCTACTAAATGTATTATGGCAAAAGAAGAGGAAGGGTGGCTATGGCATAGAAGGCTAAGGCACATCAATATGAAGAATATAGCCAAGATGGCTAAATTGGAGTTAGTTAAGGGGCTACCAAAAGTAAGATATGTCAAAGACAAATTGTGTGATGCATGTCAAGAAGGAAAGCAATCAAAATCATCACATAAAGGTAAAACCTTAACTAGTACCTCATTACCTTTAGAGATTTTACATTTGGATTTATTTTATTGTCATAGCATACCTTCTTTAAATGGTAACAAATATTGTTTAGTTATAGTTGATGATTTTTCTAGGTATACATGGGTTTACTTTATGAAACATAAGGATGATACCTTAGAAATAATTATAGGATTTAGCAAAAGGGTTGAAAATGAATGAAATCTCAAAATCAACTAAATCTATAGTGATCATGGTGGAGAATTTGAGAATTCTAATTTTTCAAAATTTTTCTTAGAACAAGGGTATAAGCATGAGTTCTCTTATCCTATAACACCCAAATAAAATGGGGTGGTGGAAAGAAGAAATCGTGCCCTATAAAAAACGGCTAGGACAATGCTTAATGCATATTCCTTGCCTAGCTATTTATGGGCGGAAGCGGTTAACACTGCTTGCTATATCCAAAATCGAGTCTTAATTCATAAGTTTTTAGGCGAAACACCATTTGAATTATGGAATGAGAAAATTCCTACAATTCACTATTTTAAGGTCTTTGGTTGTAAAGTCTTTATTTTAAATACCAAAGACAATTTAGGAAAATTTGAGTCTAAGGCGAATGAGAGAATCCTAGTTGGATACTCATCCATTAGTAGAGGTTATAGGGTTTACAATAAGAGGACTCAAAAGATTGAGGAATCTTCTAATGTTGAATTTGATGAGTCCTTTAGCACTTTACCCTAGGAAATCCTCCATTGATAAAGATATCAATGATAAAATTCAAGACATTACCTAAAAACTTCAAAACTTGACCTTGGAGGGTAATGATCAAGGGGGAGGATTGGGAAGTAGTGATCAAGGGGGAAGAAGAGAAGATTCTAATAATGAGAGGAGGAAGGAAGACAATGATGATCTAAATAAATTTGAATCACCCCTAGGACTCTAAGGATTCATCAAAACCATCCACTTGATCAAGTAGTAGGAGACCTATCTCAAGGAGTAAGAACTAGGTCTTTTCATAGAGCTCCTATTAGTCAAGTAGCTCTCATCTCACAAATTAAGCCTAAATCAATCAATGATGCATTACTTGGTCTGGATTGGATTTTGGCAATGCAATAAGAATTGCCTCAATTTGAGAGAAGTCAAGTATGGGAGTTAGTCCTTAGACCCAATGATTGCACCATTGTTACCACAAGATGGGTCTTTAGGAATAAATTGGATGACCAAGGGAACATAACTAGAAACAAGGCTAGATTAGTGGCAAGAGGATTCAATCAAGTTGAATGACTTGACTATGATGAGACCTATGCACCGGTTGCTATGTTAGAGTCAATAAGAATCCTATTAGGATATGCCGCTCACATGGGGTTTAAGCTTTATCAAATGGATGTGAAATCGACATTCCTAAACAATTTTATTAAGGAAGAGATATATGTAGAACAACCTCCCAGGTTTGAGAGTGTTGATTACCCAAACCACATATATAAGCTTAGAAAAGCTTTATATGGGTTAAAACAAGCTCCCTGGGCTTGGTATGAAAGATTATCATCTTTATTAATTTCTAAGGATTTTAGAAGGGGCCAAGTAGATCAAACTCTTTTCATTAAGTCAAAGTAAAAGGATATCTTTGTTGCCTAAGTGTATATTGATGATATCATTTTTGGGTCAACAAATGATGAACTCCTTCAAGACTTTATCAAAAATATGGAAAATGAGTTTGAAATGAGTCTATTTGGGGAGTTAAATTTCTTCTTAGGTCTACAAGTTAAACAAACAAATGAGGGAATCCATATATGCCAAATCAAATATGCCAAAGAAATGATTAAGAAATTTGATTTGGAAAATGATAAGGTAGTAACCACTCCTATGACAACTAATACTAAGATAGACAATGATCTTGAAGGTAAATCGATTGACTTGAAACTTTATAGGAGTATGATTGGTAGCCTACTATACCTAACCGCTAGTAGACCTGATATTTTATTTGCAGTAGGTATGTGTGCTAGATACCAATCTTGTGTCAAAGAGTCTCACTTAGTGTCCGTTAAAAGAATTTTAAGATATATTAAAGGTACACTAAGTGCAGGACTTTGGTACCCTAGGACTAGGTTTTTTGACTTGGTTGGGTATACCGATTTCGATTATGCGAGTTGCAAATTGGATCGGAAGAGTACTAGTGGTGAGTGCCAATTTCTTAGATCCTCTAGTTAATTGGAGTAGTAGGAAGTAACCTTGTGTTGCTTTATCCACCACTGAGGCCGAGTATATAGCCATGAGTGGTTGTGTAGCTCAATTGCTTTGGATCATACACACTCTAGAGGACTATAAGCTATAATACTCCAACATTAAAATTTATTGTGATAATGTGAGTACTATTAATTTGACTAAAAATCCAGTACATCACTCTAGGACCAAGCACATTGAAGTGAAGCATCACTTCATTAGAGATCATGTGGCAAAGGGAGGCATTGAACTTAACAACATAGAATCTAAGTCCAACCTTGCATACATTTTCATTGAGGCTCTCTACGAAGCGGATTTTTCATCACTTAGGAGAGAACTTGGAATGTGCTTTGTAGAGTAGAGGTTTAGGTTTACATGATCCTATAGAAAATCTAGGACTATACCTCTAAGCATCTCATAAGACACCTAAGATTCTATGATTTTTGTATTGAGCCACTCAGACATCATGTAAGATGTTAGGAAGATGCACTTGGTTAATCATGCTTGTTATGATGCATTACCATGAACCAAAGTGTCATCTAGAGACATTGATCCTTAATTGGACCGATCATTGGGAAGGTTTGTGTACAATTAATGTACATATACCTCTAAGAACATGATTGAAAATGTCAAACAAAATATATTTTAAACTATGTTTATCTTATTTAGAAAAATAGTTTTCACTTGATCAGCAAAAGCGGTACAAAGTTTTGGAAAACCTTAAAGCTTTTGCTAGCTTTCAAATTTGTGTCAATTTCGAAATTTGGAAAATATATATTTTTCAAATTATTTTTTCTTGATATAAAATGACTTTAGAAATGTGTCCACAAAATTTCATGATTTTTCGCTATTTCTTGAATTATTTATGCATTTCTGAAGTTGGGTTGAAAAGTTGAAATTGGCATCTCAGGGTTAGCAGTCGACTGCCTCAGTTTCCAGTCGACTGATATATTGATTTTTCTGTAGATCATCTTTGTTTACTTGTCTAGAGTTCAATTGTAGATGTCCTAACCCTATGGTATGATAAGCACAACAAATAAGGGGGAGTAGGACTAATTAATGCATTGATTTAAGGGGAGTTTCCTTATGATATATTTTTCATCCCAAAATCTATATGCATAATGATTGTTGGTGCAAAGTTAGGATATATTTCTCACCTATGGTTTCATGCTTTGTTCAACATGTTCTTTACAAATGATACACTATGTCTTGAATTAAGAGGGAGCCTTATGTCTATTTTATACCTTAGTTCAAGGCATAACAAATTTTACTCATCAATGAACTTATTTTCTGTGAGTCCTCTTTTTTATGCGTGTCAAAGGGGGAGAAGAGGACTTTAAGTTAGAATTCATATTGGAATTTATGATGCTTTTATTGCATATTTCAAGTATATTTTAATACTTAACTTAAATGATTGTCAAATATCAAAAAGAGAGAGATTGTTGGTGCAATAATAACCCAAGAATTTATATATTTTGATATTTGGATAATCATTTATAGTTAAGCAATATTTGTGATCTAATTTGAATGTGTTAAGTGATAGGAAAATCTAAGTATGAAGACTTGGTAAAGAAAAGTCCAAGTGTGAATCTTGGCGAGGAAAGTCCAAGGGAAGTTCTTGGCAGCATAAGTTCAAATATGTAGTTTGGCGGCATAAAGTCCAAGCGAACCTTAGCAAAGGAAGTCCAAAGGCAAGGTCTTGGCAGTGTAAGTCCAAGCATATAGTCTCGGTGGCATAAAGTCCAAGCAGACTTTGGAAAAAGTGAAATTCGAAACATGACGAAACCGAGGAAAGCTTTGGAAGGCAAGCATAAGGATGAAAGAGTCACAAACCCGGAGGGATCCAGGAGGCACAAGGTTGAAGGAAGAGCTAGAAGGTTGAGTCTAGGTCTAGGGTGTTGATTTCAAATATGAATTGATCATACTTGAGGTACTCCAGTTGACTGGGGTCTTATCTCAGTCGATTGGTCTCAAGTTTTCGGTACTTGAGGGTCCAAAAGGCTTGAACAATCGACTGGGGTTATGACCCGATCGGCAACGATCAACCTCGGTGAATTTTGTAGCCCATCATCGCCAAGGTTTGGCGATCATAGTCCATCATTAGTCATTGCCATACCACGCGATCACATTATAAGTGGACACGAGCAGCCGAAACATTTTTAGTCGATTAAGCGATCAATCGGTTGATCGATGGCATAATCAATCGACTGATTAGAGTTTCATTGAGCTGTGACGATCGCAGATCATGCTTTGTCAAAAGCTATTGGATTAGGTCAGCTACTGTAAGATATCAGAAAAAAATAAAATAATAATAAAATAGAACTAGTTAAATTAGATATGCTCTTATAAAATATCTGAGAATTTTTTTATGGGATTTAGATCGACTTGATATGGTTGATCGTATGAAAGGAATGAGCAGGATTTATAAAGCCACTTTGGATTAATAAGTTTAATAAAGGTCGTCATAGCTCAACTAGTCTTAAGGATTAAGTAGTCGACTTGCCTTAAGTGGATAGGGCACAGAAGGTTTCATAGTCGATTGCTGGCTTATGGTAGTAACTGATAGCTATAGCAGTCGACTACTGGGTCAGAGTAGTCGACTGATCGGACATTTCTGACATGGATTAGTCCATTGTGAGATAACAGTTAAGCGGATAGTCAATTACTAGACAGAAATTCAACCCGAGCATAGGCATTAAAACGAGGACACGAGGAGTTCTTCTACAACCAATTCTTAAATCTCTTAAAGGGGAAATGATGCTGCTTTCAAGACCTTCAAAGCATCTCAAAGCAATTGAAAGATCAAGCAGTCAAAATCTCTTATTTGTAAAGTGTTTTCACTTCCTCTTTTATTTCTTTTATTTGGTTATCTCTTTGTGAAATCTGTTATAGGCTTCACATTGCAAGAGATTTCTCCACCTCCGGTGTTATTCTGAGAAGAAGATAAGTTTTAGTGGTGTGGACACTAGAGCTTGTCTGTGGAATAGAAACTAGGATTTCGAACCACGTAAAATAGTGTAGTGCTTGTGCTTGGTGTTTTCATTTATATTTATATTTTCGCTGTGCTAACAATGATTGTAGATAAAAACGACGTAAATCGAGTCAAAGAAATCGAAATCGCTATTCACCCCCTCTATAAGGTCCTAACAATTTATATCAGAGCAAGGATGCTCTTTGAGGACTAATCGCCAAGATGACAAAGCTATAAGAGAATGGAGTTGCCCAACGATTGACTAGGCGACAACATTCTAGCTCCGCCTTCCTTTGACCGTGAGGATTTTGGGTATTGAAAAGTTAGGATGGAGTACTTTATTATGTGTGATATAGAAAATTGGATTGTCTTAATGGAAGGTTTTAAAGCGCCCAAAGATAAGAAGAGGAGAATTCTCAAGAAGAAGAAATGGACCGAGAAACAAGTCCAATAATTCGAAAGAAATGATAACGTAACCAAAATGCTAGTTAGTTTGGTACCTAACGATATCTTGTCTAAGATAGGTGATTTTAACTATTCTAAGGAGCTATGAAGTAAGTTGATTGAGCTTCATGAGAATCTCTCACAGACCCAAAGTAAAGAAGATGACAAACCCGAAGAAGAAGAAAGCTCATTACCTCAAGAGCTCTCACAGACTCAAATGCAATAATTAGAAATAAAAATCACATAATGTGCTTTGAGTGTAGGGAAATAGGGCCTTATAAGAGCAAATGCCCAAAAGAGTCAAGAATATGACTCAAGCACCTAAGGCCAAGGTGAAGACCAAGGAGATCGGAGCCCCGATACGAAAAGGCAAGGACCATATAGTGTGCTTCAAATGCAATCAAAAGGGGCACTATATGAACCAATATCTGAGGGGGAGTCACCCTAGAAAGGACATGAGAGGAGCTTCATATGTAGGGGGAGATAAGGTAAACCCTAAGGTATATTTTAATAATACTCTTACTTTATGTAATGATAATATAATACTACTGATGCATCACATTTTATTGCACTTACAATTGTTCATGATAAAAATCATACTAAAAATAAACTTTGTTGTCTAGGTGAAAAATCTCATGAATTTAGAACTAAGGACAAACCTAGACAAACTAGCTCTAAGATTACCCCACCTAAGAATGAGAAAAATCTAAGCATTAACCTTAAGAAGGGTAGACATATGTCTAGAAGAAAGAAATATGTCCAAGAGATTAATGAAAAATAAAAAAATGGAGATATTAGAAAAAGAAAATCAAGTCTTGAGGTCAAGAGATCCTTGGAAAGATGATAAACTCAATTAAAGGGTCAAATGGGCAAAATTTAGGTTTAAGGAGACAAGGTGAATCTATGGACAAGAAAGGTTTAGATCACAAGCCTAAGTCCAAGGTAGATAAGCCTACCTACCATAGTGTTCCATATAGTTATGAAACTAGCCCTAGGTCTAGGTCAAAGTTACAAGGGAAGTTATCCCTAGAGTTAACTTTGACAAGAGTCAAGTGACTAAGGTTTCAAAGAAACCTATGAAAGTCACTAGGAAGGTTACAAGAGAAATTATCCCTAGAGCTAACCTAAAAGAGACCACAATGACCATGGCTTCCAAGCCTAGGAGGGTCATTAGAAAGGTACTAAGGGAAGTTATCCCTAGTAAATACCTTATAAATCCAAGGAACTCCAATATGTATTGGGTTTCTAGGAGTATGATTCCTTCACACTAAATGAGTTTAGGGTGTGTCAATTTAAAATGGAAAGTAGTTAACCTAACCATGGTGGAGTTGACACTTTAGGACATTTTCAAGGTAATGTGATACCTTTGAAATGAGATAAGAAATAGATCCTAAAATAATTTAGGATGTAAACCCTAAGGTATATTTTAATAATGCTCTTACTTTATGTAATGATAATATAATACTATTGATGCATCACATTTTATTGCACTTACAATTGTTCATGATAAAAATCATACTAAAAATAAACTTTGTTGTCTAGGTGAAAAATCTCATGAATTTAGAACTAAGGACAAACCTAGACAAACTAGCTCTAAGATTACCCCACCTAAGAATGAGAAAAAGTCTAAGCATTAACCTTAGAAGGGTAAGTCTAGAAGAAAGAAATATGTCCAAGAGATTAATGAAAAATAAAAAATGGAGATATTAGAAAAAGAAAATCAAGTCTTGAGGTCAAGAGACCCTTGGAAAGATGATAAATTCAATTAAAGGGTCAAATGGGCAAAATTTAGGTTTAAGGAGGCAAGGTGAATCTATGGACAAGAAAGGTTTGGATCACAAGCCTAAGTCCAAGGTAGATAAGCCTACCTACCATAGTGTTCCATATAGTTATGAAACTAGCCCTAGGTCTAGGTCAAAGTTACAAGGGAAGTTATCCCTAGAGTTAAAGTGCCATTGGATCAAGAGTCATGACTAAGGTTTCAAAGAAACCTATGAAAGTCACTAGGAAGGTTACAAGAGAAATTATCTAGAGCTAACGACAAAAGAGAAAATGACCATCTTCCATAAAAAGAGGGTCATGGAGGAAAGGTACTAATGCTTATTTCCTAGTAAATACCTTATAAATCAAGGAACCTCCAATATCTTTAGCTTTCTAAGTGATTTAAATCTCCTCCTCTTCTCTCTAAGCTTAGATCTTCATTCTTTGTAAAGAAGAGGAGTTGTGTGTAAAGAAAGCTTATTAGTGGATTTGCTTGGATTGATCCACCTTAAGGATACCTTTGAAATGAGATAAGAAATAGATCCTAAAATAATTTAGGATGTACCAATAGTAATTATGGAAGTTGAAAAATTGATTATAATTGACACAACCTAAGTTAGAGTCAACAATGTGCCAAGTTGGGACTTTGGCACACTCATGGGAGTTGTGTTGTCATTTTGGCAAATGGTATTTGATAGAAAATGACAATTAAGCTTAAGACTTAGGTATTTCTATACCTTGATATTGTATACTTACCATGCTTTGTTTTCCATAATCCATATCATGACATCATATTTCATATGATCATTTAAAATATCATGATAGCACTTAGATTAATTAATGTCATGATAATACTTAGGTCATATTTATTATGTCATGACATCATGTATCATTGGCAATATTTCACTTTATGCAATCAATATATGTCATGATCATAATTCATGGATTAAATTTATAAGGACAAATGACATTATTTGATGTCATAGATAAGAGAATCAAATGGATATGCCTAGATATAATGCATGAACCCTTAGATTTAGGAAAGAACAAAATCCACATCTTACAAAACCTATAGGATAACATATGTGTGTGTATTGATATACCTTAGATACATGTGAGATGCTAGGAATTTGAGTTAAGTTCAATGTGCTTATTGTTAGTGAAAGCCCTAGAGCCAATCATGTGATGATTGTTGTATGGACTTTATTGTATCATATTCCTATTTATAAAGGCATGGTTATTATATTTACTTGTATTGGTGCCAAATAACTAAATATAATAATGTCCTTGAGTAGTAGGTTCTTATCTATATCAATCGATTGGTTGAATCGATAATGAGATGATATAGAGAACACTACTCTTAATCATTCCTAGTCGAGTATTAACATTCAGGGACAATGTTAATGCATAGAGACTAGCATGTAGGTCAACACGATGACTTGATCTCATAAGTCATGGATATGAGATATCAAGTTGACACATGGGTATGCATTGGAGAATGTATACTGAATGACCCGCCATGAGAAAGTATCGTGGATCGTTATATGAGTGTCATATACTTTCTCATGTGGCTATTAGTATGACTATTAGTCCTTAGACCTGAAGTCACCATGGTTCCCTACATAAGGAGTTGCATACTTTGACTTTGTCAAACGTCACCCGTAAATGGGTGGACTATAAAGGCGATTACTGGGTATGTAACAAATTATGCGGAGGGATGTGAGTGATGTAGATGAGATCTATCCCTCCTATATGACGGGAGTGACATCGATATTCTTGATAGAGTGAGACCACGAAGTGCATGACCATGCCCAAATGAGTCAATATGAGATATTGAGCTCATTTGATTAGAGTGAGTCTACTTGGAGTTCAAGATTTAGATTGTACCGAGGATGACACGGTCTATGCCTTGATTGGTCAATCTAGATGTCAAGGATAGAGGGACATTGTCACATATTGTGAGAGTCACAATTAGTAGTCACAAAGGTGATGTTGGAGCTCAATATTCTTGTAACTTGGGTAGCAATGATGTGTTGCTAGATACCGCTCATTGCTTATGTTCCTAAATTAGTTTAGGGACATTGCCAACGTTACAAGAACCTATAGGGTCACACACATAAGAGCAATTAGATGGAGATTAGGTTCATATGATGAACCATGAGGATTAGGTTCATGGGATGAACTAAATTGGATTAAGAGTAATCCAAATTAGACTAATTGAGTTAGACTCAAGTTGATTCAAGTGTTGAATGAGTCTAATTTAGATTTGATTCATCAAATCAATCTAAATTAATGAATAGAGATTCATTAAATTAAATTGACTTGAGTCAAGTGGTTAGATTTGATCAACCATGGGAGATTAGAGGTCAAGTTTGACTTGACTAAATGCCTTGTCATGATGATGACTTGGCATGGCCGGCCAATGATGATGATCCACATCATCATTGACTTTGTCAATTGGTGCCACATCATGAGGGAGACCAAGAGGCATTGGAGTTACATGCATGCATGTAACCTCCCAAGCAATAATGTGGTCGGCCAACACCATTAGGGAGGAATTCATTTTGGTGAGTTACTCATTCCATCATCTTCAACCTTGGATCAATTTCCCTCAAGCTCTCCTTCTTCTTCCTGATCTTGCCGAGACATTCTAGGAGTGCTAGCACACTCAAGATTGTCTTTTCTTCACATTTTGCTTGTGTGGATACCAATAGAGGAGTGTGCACTTGACACTCTCAAGTTCCGGCAACCCTTTTGGCGAGCGGGATTTGCGATGGGCGTCGCATCGAGGGTAATGATCTCATCTCTTAGATCTAAGGTAGATCTAGGGTTTTTAGTAAGCACATACATGTTTTATTTTAATATATCTTCGCACGGATCCGTGGCCGGGGATTCCGAGGTTTCCGCAATGCAAAAAGCGGTTTTTGCGGCTCGAAAAAACCCAACAGTGGTATCAGAGCCATGGTCCATGTGAAGCCATGAACCTCGAATGAAGGAAGTTGAGCTCTCATGTCAGGATCAAGAGAACTATACACTAGGCAGGAAGTCCAGTTGAGTCGGAAGGACCGAACAACTGGCAGGAAGTCCAGTTGGGCCAGAAGGGTTGGACAACTGGCAGGAAGTCCAGCTGGGTCAGGAGGACCAGATAGTTGGCAGGAAGTCCTGGTGGGTTGAGGATCGGACGTCAAGCAAAGGATGTCCTTCGAGGACGGATAGGCTTGAGAAGGGTCAATGTGGTCCTTCATTTGAGGGGGGGATTGTTGGAGTATTGAGAATACAATCAAAGTCCCACATTGGTAAGACATGGAAAAGATCATGTGCTTATAAGATGAAAAGATATCTCCATTGGTATGAGGCCTTTTGGGTAAAAGCCCAAAAACAAAACCATGAGGGCTTAGGCCCAAAGTGGATAATATCATACCATTGTGGAGATATGTGAATCTTATAGGCACTAACAATTGGTATCAGAGCCACTGCCTGCCACTGCCTCCTGCCACTGCCTCGCGAGCTGACAAAGATGCTTACAAGAAGCATCAAGATGATGCATTAGATGTGTCATGTCTAATGCTCGCGACCATGAACTCTGAGCTTCAGAAGCAACATGAGTTCATGAATGCTTATGATATGGTTGGACATCTTCGTCAACTATATCAAGGACAAGCAAGGCATGAGAGATATGAAGTCTCTAAGGCATTGTTTGGGTCTAAAATGCAAGAAGGGACTCCCGTAGGTCAATATGTACTCAAGATGATTGGGTACGTAGAAAACCTATAAAGGCTGGGATTCCCACTTGGCCAAGAGCTAGCCACAGACCTGATCTTGCAATCTTTGCCACAAACCTTCAATCAATTTGTCATGAATTATAACATGAATGAAATTGATAAGTCATTGCCTGAAATGCTCAGCATGTTGAGAATTGTTGAGCTTAACCTTAAGAAGGGAAAATCTGACACCATTTTGATGGTGCAAAAGAAGAAAGGCAAGGGCAAGCCTAAAGGTAAGGGAAAGTCCCAAGCCAAGGGAAAAGGCAAAGAACTTAAACCCAAAGGAGGGGTAGCCAAGGAAGGGGCTTGCTTCTACTGCAAGGAAGCAGGACACTGGAAGCGTAACTGCAAGGCATACCTGGAAGATCTTAAGAAGAAAAGAAGTGAGACTTCTACTTCAGGTATAAATGTTATAGAAGTCAATCTATCTATTTCTTCATCATGGGTATTAGATACCGGATGTGCATCTCACATTTGTACCAATATGCAGACGCTGAGAAATAGTAGGGCATTGACAAAGGGCGAGGTGGACCTACGAGTAGGCAATGGAGCAAGGGTTGCTGCTGTTGTTGTAGGAACTTATGATCTATCTTTGCCCTCTGGGCTTGTACTAGAATTAGATAAATGTTGTTATGTGTCTGATTTAACTAAGAACATCATTTCAGTTTCTTGTTTGGACAAGAAAGGATTTTCATTTATAATAAAGAACAAATATTGTTCAGTTTATTTAAATGATATGTTCTATTGTAGTACACCTCTAATGAACAGACTCTACTTTCTAGACTTAGAGAGCCCTATCTATAACATAAGTACCAAAAGGTTCAAGTCAAATGAGTTGAACCAAACCTATCTCTGGCATTGTCACTTAGGTCACATAAATGAGAGTCGCTTATCTCAACTCCATAAGGATGGGCTGCTAGACTCATTTGATTTTGAATCATATGAGACATGCGAGTCTTGCCTTTTAGGCAAGATGACCAAGACTTCCTTTAGTGGACACAGCGAAAGAGCAACATATTTGTTAGAACTTATACATAGTGATGTATGTGGTCCTTTCAATGTTGCTGCTAGAGGTGGTTACAGGTACTTCATTACATTTACTGATGACTTCAGTAGATATGGTTATGTGTATCTTATGACACATAAATCAGAATCCTTTGAAAAGTTCAAAGAATTCAAGAATGAAGTACAAAACCAGCTTGGCAAGAGTATTAAGATACTTCGATCAGATCGAGGTGGTGAATACCTTAGCCATGAGTTTCGTGACTATCTAGTGGAGTGTGGGATTCTATCCCAACTCACTCCTCCTGGAACACCACAGTGGAATGGTGTATCCGAAAGGAGGAATCGTACCATATTAGATATGGTACGATCTATGATGAGTCACACAGATCTTCCTATATCCTTTTGGGGATATGCTCTAGACACAACAACCTTTACCCTTAACCGTGTACCATCCAAGGCTGTCATAAAGATACCATATACGATATGGACAGGGAGAAATCTCAAGATGTCTTTTATGAGGATTTGGGGCTGTGAGGCTTACGTTCGATGTCAAGTCTCAGACAAACTGGGGCCCAAATCCGATAGGTGCTATTTTGTTGGATATCCCAAGGATACAAAGGTATATTACTTCTACATTCCCAATCAGCACAAAGTGTTTGTGGCAAAGACTGGAGTTTTTCTAGAAAGGGATTTTATTTCTAGAAAAACTAGTGGGAGTACATTCGATCTTGAAGAAATTCAAGATAAGGACCATAGCACTGAGGCCTTGATGAAGGTTGAACAGGAACCACAAAGTGTTGTGGGTGATGAGGTTGTTGCACAAAGAGTTGTGGAACAACCACCTGTTCATGTAGACTTACCTCTTCGCAGGTCTGATAGGGTACGTCGTCAGCCTGAGAGATACTCATTTCTCTTGTCTGACCATGATGATGTTATGCTCATTGAGAATGAGCCTACCTCCTATCAGGAAGCTGTGATGAGCCTAGATTCTGAGAAATGGCTAGAGGTCATGAGATCCGAGATGGAATCCATGTACACCAACCAAGTATGGACTTTGGTTGATCCACTTGAAGGGGTCAAACCCATTGGGTGTAAGTGGGTCTTTAAGAGAAAGACTGACATGGATGGACTTACACATACCTATAAGGGCTGATTGGTGGCTAAAGGTTTCAAGCAAATCCATGGTATTGACTATGATGAAACCTTTTCTCCAGTGGCGATGTTTAAGTCCATTCGGATCTTGCTTGCTATTGCAGCATACCACGATTATGAGATCTGGCAGATGGATGTAAAAACCGCATTTCTGAATGAAAACTTACTCGAGGATGTGTACATGACACAACCTGAGGGTTTTGAAGATCCATAGCATACTGGGAAGGTATGCAAGCTGCAAAGGTCCATTTATGGGCTAAAGCAAGCTTCTCGGAGTTGAAATCATCGATTTGATGATGCGATCAAACAGTTTGGTTTCATCAAGAATGAAGATGAACCCTGTGTCTACAAGAGGGTTAATGGGAACACAGTTGTCTTCCTTGTATTGTATATGGATGACATACTACTCATTGGGAATGACATCCCTTCACTACAGTCTGTGAAGACTTGGCTTGGGACGTGCTTCTCAATGAAGGACTTAGGTGAAGCAGCCTGTATTCTAGGCATCAAGATCTATAGAGATAGATCTAAGAGATTGCTTGGCCTAAGTCAGAGTACATACATTGACACGGTATTACTTCGGTTTACCATGCAGAATTCCAAGAAAGGACTTCTGCCGATGTCACATGGTGTGAGTCTTTCGAAGACTCAAAGTCCCTCTTCTAGAGAGGAGAGAGACCACATGGATAAGATCCCTTACGCATCTGCTATAGGATCTATCATGTACGCCATGCTGTGTACTCGTCCTGATGTCTCGTATGCTTTGAGCATGACGAGTAGGTACCAGTCAGATCCAGGTGAGCGTCACTGGATAACAGTCAAGAATATTCTTAAGTACTTGAGAAGAACTAAAGAATATTTCTTGATATTCGAGCGATGAGAGCTAGTGAAGGGTTACAAGATTCTGATGCCTTCCAAACCGGATGATTATAGATCGCAGTCAGGGTTCGTGTTTTGCTTGAATGGTGGTGGTGTGAGCTAGAAGAGTTCGAAGCAGGACACAGTTGCTGATTCTACAATAAGTATATCGCGCATCCGAGGCAAAGGAGGCGATTTGGATCCGCAAGTTCATTATCGAGCTTGGGGTGGTTCCTAGCATATCGAGATCCCATAGAGCTCTATTGTGACAACAATGGAGCGATTGCACAGGCTAAGGAACTTCGCTCACACTAGCGGACCAAACACATACTACGACGCTTCCATCTCATTCGAGAGATCATCGATAGAGGAGATGTGAAGATTTGCAGAGTACCCATAGAGGCTAACATCGCAGATCCCTTGACCAAGGCTTTGGCACAGAAAAAGCATGATGGTCACACTAGGTCATTGGGTATTAGATACTATGGTGATTGGCACTAGTGCTAGTGGGAGATTGTTAGTGAAAGCCCTAGAGTCAATCATGTGATGATTGTTGTATGGACTTTATTGTATCATATTCCTATTTATAAAGGCATGGTTATTATATTTACTTGTATTGGTGCCAAATAACTAAATATAATAATGTCCTTGAGTAGTAGGTTCTTATCTATATCAATCGATTGGTTGAATCGATAATGAGATGATATAGAGAACACTACTCTTAATCATTTCTAGTCGAGTATTAACATTCAGGGACAATGTTAATGCGTAGAGACTAGCATGTAGGTCAACACGATGACTTGATCTCACAAGTCATGGATATGAGATATCAAGTTGACACATGGGTATGCATTGGAGAATGTATACTGAATGACCCGCCATGAGAAAGTATCGTGGATTGTTATATGAGTGTCATATACTTTCTCATGTGACTATTAGTATGACTATTAGTCCTTAGACCTGAAGTCACCATGGTTCCCTACATAAGGAGTTGCATACTTTGGCTTCGTCAAACGTCACCCGTAAATGGGTGGACTATAAAGGCGATTACTGGGTATGTAACAAATTATGCAGAGGGATGTGAGTAATGTAGATGAGATCTATCCCTCCTATATGACGGGAGTGACATCGATATTCTTAATAGAGTGAGACCACGAAGTGCATGACCATGCCCAAATGAGTCAATATGAGCTCATTTGATTAGAGTGAGTCTACTTGGAGTTCAAGATTTAGATTGTACCGAGGATGACACGGTCTATGCCTCGATTGGTCAATCTAGATGTCAAGGATAGAGGGACGTTGTCACATATTGTGAGAGTCACAATTAGTAGTCACAAAGGTGATGTTGAAGCTCAACATTCTTGTAACTTGGGTAGCAATGATGTGTTGCTAGATACCGCTCATTGCTTATGTTCCTAAATCGGTTTAGGGACATTGCCAACGTTACAAGAACCTATAGGGTCACACACATAAGAGCAATTAGATGGAAATTAGGTTCATATGATGAACCATGAGGATTAGGTTCATAGGATGAACCAAATTGGATTAAGAGTAATCCAAATTAGACTAATTGAGTTAGACTCAAGTTGATTCAAGTGTTGAATGAGTCTAATTTAGATTTGATTCATCAAATCAATCTAAATTAATGAATAGAGATTCATTAAATTAAATTGACTTGAGTCAAGTGGTTAGATTTGATCAACCATGGGAGATTAGAGGTCAAGTTTGACTTGACTTGAGAGGGAAGATGAAAGGTCAAGTTTGACTTGACCAAATGTCATGTCATGATGATGACTTGGCATGGCCGACCAATGATGATGATCCACATCATCATTGACTTTGTCAATTGGTGCCACATCATTAGGGAGACCAAGAGGCATTGGAGTTACATGCATGCATGTAACCTCCCAAGCAATAATGTGGCCGGCCAACACCATTAGGGAGGAATTCATTTTGGTGAGTTACTCATTCCATCATCTTCAACCTTGGATCAATTTCCCTCAAGCTCTCCTTCTTCTTCTTGATCTTGCCGAGACATTCTAGGAGTGCTAGCACACTCAAGATTGTCTTTTCTCCACATTTTTCTTGTGTGGATACCAATAGAGGAGTGTGCACTTGACACTCTCAAGTTCCGGCAACCCTTTTGGACGAGCGGGATTTGCGAAGGGCGTCGCATCGAGGGTAATGATCTCATCTCTTAGATCTAAGGTAGATCTAGGGTTTTTAGTAAGCACATACATATTTTATTTTAATATATCTTCGCACGGATCCATGGCCGGGTATTCCGAAGTTTCCGCAACGCAAAAAGCGGTTTTTGCGGCTCGGAAAAACCCAACACTTATATGGTACATCAAAATGAACTTAAACTCTTTCAATCATAGGAAGAAATCATGAGGAAAGCTAGTGTACAAGTCATGTATAATTAGCCTAGATACCATGATTGAAAATAGGTTTTGAAAACCATTTTAAAATCATTTTGAAAAATCTTAGTGAAGTCTATCTTTTGATAGCAATCACCATTGACAATATTGACACAAAGCTAGCCAAAAATATTGAAATTCTCAATGGTTTTGAACTTTGTATCATTTTTTAAAATTAATGGGTATTCTAATATAAAATTATTTTTCACTCATTATCTTTGACATAAGTAATTTATGTATGAAGTTTCATGATTTTTCGAAAATCGAATAATTACTTATGCTTTTCAAAATCCAAACTGAAAGTCTGATTTCTGGAAAATCAAACTCCAATCGACTACTGCATGGAGCAGTCCACTGATGGTGGTGGCAGTCAATTGATTACTAATTTTAGTTGACTGTCGTATCTGATTTTGGTTGAACAAGGGTTGATTAGCTATTTCTCAGCATCCCTATGTACACTAACTTCTCCTAACCCTATGATATGCTTAGAGAAACATTGGAAAAGTGAAATATTCATTGAAAATGAATTGGAGAGTTAGTTAGAGTGAAGAATCAAATTTTAAGGGAGGTAATTTAAGTTTGAACTTTTACCCTTATTTTTGATTGTTAGGCTTCCTATTGGCTTAGGAACTCCCCAAGGACATTGTTGGTGCAATGACCAAGGGAGAGCACGCCTTTAGGGAGAGTTTATCCATCAAGGAATGATGGATGATTTTTTGGAGGGAAACTGAAGGATTGTCTTTCATTAGTGATAAGGGTTTTATCACTAAGAAAAATGAAGACATGTAAAATGATTTTAGATTAAGGGAGAGAATGAAGAATCTCATTGGCAGATGTGACATGGAAAACCTTGGTAGATTTTTTGATGTATGCCAAAGGGGGAGAAATGAAGGGTTTAAGTTAGGAAACCTTCATTATGTGTTGGCATAAGAAGAGTCGAGTTGGGCTTATGGGATAGTCTAACTTAAAGGTATTGTCAAACATCAAAAAGGGAGAGATTGTTGGTGCACTCGACCTCGGGTCAAGATTGACCAAACTCGAGTAGGACTTGAGTAGAGTTTTGATGTTTGACAATGGGTTTAACAATGGTTTAACCATATATTGATCATATGACTAGTTGATGGTTTGGGACATCCAAGGTCATGTGAGGGAAATTGTTAGGAGGAGATTATTGGAGCAATTGACCTTAGGTCAAGGTTGACCAATATCGAGTGAGACTCGAGTGAAAGTCCAAGTTTGAAGACTTAGCAAGGAAAAGTCCAAATTTAGAGACTTGGCAATGGAAAGTCCAAGAATGGATTCTTGGCAAGGAAAGTCCAAGTATGGATACTTGGCAATGGAGAAGTCTAAGTATGGATGCTTGGTAATAGAAAAGTCCAAGTGTGTAGTCTTGGTCGTGTAAGTCCAAGTGTGTGTGACGGCAAAAGTTCAAATATAAATATTTGGCAAAGGAAAGTCCAAGGGTGTAGTCTTGGTCATGTCGATCCAAGTGTGTAGTCTTGGCGACAAAAGTCAAATTTTAGATACTTGACAATGGAAATACCGGAGGTGAGAACTCTTGGCAAAGATAGACCCGTTAGCATGACAAAACCGATGGAAGAGATCGAAGGCTAGAGACAAAGGTGAGGAGTCGTGTGTTGGTGCAACAATGCCCCAAGCATTTATATGTTTTGATGTTTGGATAATCATCTAAGTTAGACAATGCTTTGTGATCTAACTGTGAACATGTTTAAGTGACAGAAAAACCCAAGTATGAAGACTTGGTAAAAGGAAAGTCCAAGTGTGATCTTGGCAAAGAGAAGTCCAAGGAAAGGTCTTGGCGGCGTAAAGTCCAAGCGGACCTTGGCAAAGGAAGTCTAAAGGCAAGTCTTGGCAGCGTAAGTCCAAGTATGTAGTCTTGGCGGCGTAAAGTCCAAGCGTACTTTGGCAAAGAGAAACCCAAGACATGATGAAACCGATGGAAGCTCTTGGAAGCAAGCGCAAAGGATGAACAAGTCGCGGACTCGGAGGGATCCTGGAGGCGCAAGGCTAAAGGAAGAGCTAGAAGGTTAAGTCTAGGTCTAGGGAGACAATTCAAGTATGAATTATTCATACTTGAAGAGTATCAGTCGACTGATATGATGTATCCGATCGTGCCAGAGTCGGCGCAATGATCGATCGTAATCGATCGCCAATCTCGGGCGATCGATTGATCGTGTCGAAGATGGGCACAGAATGAAGTCTCACTCGACTCCTCGCGGGGATCACTCAACTGATCAAGCGATCGGCCGATCGATGAAGATCACGATCGATCGAATGCCGCTAGAAAAATGGCTGCGTATATCTCTGGATTCGCTCGCCGCCGAGTTGCGACATCAGTCGACTGATGTTGTGCATCAGTTGATTGATCGAGCCCCAACGGGAAAAACATCCCCCTCTCTATAAAAGGAGGGCTTGGGATGGTTGAGAGGGTTAATGCTTACATTCTGATAATTCTCTCAAGCCCCCATAAATTTTCTAAGCTTTCAAGTGTTTTAATTCCCCTCCTCCTCTCTAATCTTCATCTACATCTTTTGTAAGAAGAGGAGGGTTTGTAAAAGAGAAAGCTTCTTAGTGGAATCACTTGGGTTGATCCACCTTAAGGATTGCCGTGGAGTAGGAGCGTTATCTCCGAACCACGTAAAAGCCTTTTGTTAGCATTGTGTTTTCATTTCTATTTCTATTGTATTTGTTGTGCTTCCACTAACCATTCTTGTAGAAACAAAAACAAGCTATTCACCCCCCTCTAGCTTCTAAGGATCCCTAACAAGTGGTATCAGAGCCCGAATCACTTCGGAAGGTCTAACCATCAACCGGAGCATAATGGCATTCCAAGAGGAGTATATCATGGCGAGGCCTCCATTCTTCGACGGCAACGATTTCGACTACTGGAAAGGTAGGATGGAATACTACCTTATGAATGATATTGATAATTGATTTAGTGTTGTAGACGGATTCGAGAAGCCGATCGATGAACACGGAGTGCCCATACCGACTAAGGATTGGACGAGGGACATGGCCAAGAAAGCTCAAGCCAACGCCAAAGCAACAACCACACTTCAATGTGGGTTGTCAAAAGAGCAACTAAGCAAGGTGGGGCCTTTTGAATCGGCGAAGGAGCTTTGGGAGAAGCTAATTGATCTCAACGAAGAATCGAAGGAAACAAGAAGAGCCAAGAGAGACCTCTTGATAGGCCAACTACAAAGCTTCACAATGAAGACCAATGAGACCGTAAGCTAAATGCACGGTCGCTTCAAGGAAGTAGTCAACGGACTACATGTGATAGGTGAGAAGGTCGACAACCGAGACCTTGTGAGGTATATTCTCCAAGGTTTCCCTAGAACAACCTTGTGGGCTTCTATGGTAGATGCCTATAAGGTCTCTAGGGACCTTTCTTTGGTTAAATTAGATGAACTCTTTTGTGAATTTGAATTGCATGAGCAAGCTAATACTTCATCAAAAGAGAAAGGTGTAGCTCTCTTTGTAGGGAAGAAGGACAAAAAGAAGATGGAGAAGAAAGAAGTATCTTCCTCATCCGAATCTGAGGATGAGTCATCAAGTAGCGACGACGAGCTATCGGCTAGTGAGGTAGCTCACTATGTCAAGAAGTTTGGTGGGAGATCAAGGAAACTCACCAAGAAGGATGTGAAGAGGATGTTTCAATCCTCCAAAGGTAAAACCTCATCTAGTTCAATTTCAACCTCTAACGTTACTTGTTATGGATGCAACAAGAAAGGGCATATCAAGCCAAATTGCCCGAAACTAAAGAAGAAGGAGGAGAAGGAAAAGAAGGAGAAGAAGAAGAAGGAGGCAATGGTGGCACAAATGTGGGACACACTAAGCTTGGAGGACTCTTCCGATGATGAAGAAATGTGTCATACCACCCGAAACCTAGTTCTCATGGCTTTGGAGGAGGAAGCCGGAAGCTCAAGTGAGGAGTCTTCATCCTCATCCTCAAGCGACGAATCATCATCAAGTGATGATGAGGTAAGAGACTCCCCTAGAATAGAGTTACTTTATAAAACCATAGCATGCCTTCAAAATGCCTTAAATAAATCAAAAACTAAGATTAAGAACTTAAAAGTAGAGATTAGATTACTTAAAAATGTAGAACCATCTTGTGATGATGCATGTGCACTTAGGAATGAGAATGATGAACTTAGGAAGGAAATAGGTGATTTGCATGCATGTTTAGAAAAGTTCACAAATGGGTCCAAGTATCTTGATATGATTCTTAGGGACCAAAGAGCAATTTATAACAAGGCCGGCATAGGATACAAGCCTAAGGAAAAAGAAGTAGCCTTCACCTCTCTAGTTAGTAGAAAACCAACTATTAGGAGCAAGGCTAAAAAGGCTTGGGTCCCCAAGAGTTATATAGTTGATGCTATTGGTCCTAAAATTTGGGTGCCTAATGCTTGCATTTTTCATGTTGTATAGGTAGAAGAACCAAGCTTATGGATTGTGGATAGTGGGTGCTCAAAACACATGACCAGTGATGAGAGCAAATTTTCCACCATCAACCACACTAGCAAGGAGAAGGTGTCTTTTGGAAATAGTAGTAAACTTAAGATCCTAGGAAAAGACACAATTAAGGTATCCCCAAATCTTGCCATTCATAAAGTGCTATTAGTTAAAAATATGAAATTTAATTTGCTTAGTGTAAGTCAACTATGCGATGCCAATTTTGATGTTCAATTTGATTCTTCAAAATGTTTCATAAGACATAAAACTTTAAATGATTGCATGTTAGTAGGTTTTAGGAAATCAAATATATATTATGTTGATTTATCCTATGCTACTAATGTTTCTACTAAGTGTCTTGTTGCAAAAGAAGAAGAGAGTTGGCTTTGGCATAGGAGGCTAGGGCACATCAATATGAAGAACATTGCCAAAATAGCCAAAATGAAGTTGGTCAAGGGGTTGCCAAAAGTCAAGTATCTCAAGGATAAAATGTGTGATGCATGCCAAGAGGGAAAGCAATCAAAAGCATCACACAAAGGTAAAACCTTACTTAGTATTTCTTTACCTTTAGAACTTTTGCATATGGATTTATTTGATTGTCATAGTACTCCTTCCATAATTGGTAGTAAATATTTCTTAATGATAATAGATGATTTTTCTAGATTTACTTGGGTATTTTTCATGAAAAATAAGGATGAAACCCTAGGAATAATCATAGGATTTAGCAAGAGAGTAGAAAATGAAAGAAAACTCAAAAACAACCAGATCCGTAGTGATCATGGTGGAGAATTTGAGAATTCTAATTTCTCAAACTTTTGCTTAGAACAAGGGTACAAGCATGAATTTTCTTGTCCTAGAGCACCCCAACAAAATGGGGTTGTGGAAAGAAAAAATCGTGCCCTACAAGAAGCGGCTAGGACTATGCTTAATGCATATTCTTTACCTAGCTACTTGTGGACGGAAGCGGTTAACACCGCTTGCTATATCCAAAATAGGGTTTTAATTCATAGATTTTTAGGCAAAACTCCTTTTGAATTATGGAATGGTACAATTCCAACAATTCATTATTTTAAGGTCTTTGGATGCAAAGTTTACATTTTAAACACCAAAGACAACTTAGGTAAATTTGAGTCTAAAGCGGATGAGGGAATCCTAGTTGGTTAATCATCCACTAGTGTAGGGTATAGAATTTACAATAAGAGAACTCAAAAGATTGAGGAATCTTCAAATGCCCAATTTAATGAAACCTCTAATACATACCCTAGGAAATCCCCCATTGATAATGATATCAATGATAAAAATCAAGAAATTACCTAAAAATTTCAAGATTTAACTTTAGGGGGTAATGATCAAGGGGGAGAGTCAAATAAAGGGGGAGTAAGAGGTGATTCCGATGATGAAAGAAGGATTGAGGATAATCATGATCAAGATCAACTTAATACTCTTCCTAGAACAATAAGAGTTCACCAAAATCATCCTCTAGATCAAATTGTGGGTGAATTATCTCAAGGTGTTAGGACTAGGTCATTTCATAGAGATCCCTCTGGTCATATAGCACTAATCTCCCAAATTGAGCCCAAAACAATTAACGATGCATTACTTGATCCAGATTGGATCTTAGCAATGCAAGATGAATTGGCTCAATTTGAGAGGAGTCAAGTTTGGGAGTTAGTTCCTAGACCTAATGATAGTACCGTTATTACTACTAGATGGGTATTTAGGAACAAACTAAATGATCAAGGTAATATCACTAGAAATAAGGCAAGGTTAGTTGCAAGGGGCTTCAATCAAGTTGAAGGACTTGATTATGATGAAATATATACCCCGGTTGCTAGATTAGAGTCTATTAGAATCCTATTAGGATATGATTTCCACATGGGTTTTAAACTCCATCAAATGGATGTAAAGTTGACATTCCTAAATGGGTTCATTCAGGAGGAAGTATATGTAGAACAACCTCATAGGTTTGAAAGTGATGACTATCCAAACCATGTATACAAGCTTAGGAAAGCTTTGTATGGTTTGAAACAAGCTCCCCGGGCTTGGTACGAAAGATTATCATCTTCCCTAATCTCCAAAGACTTTAGGAGGGGGAATGTAGATCAAACTCTATTTATAAAGTCAACATCTAAGGACATTTTTGTAGCCCAAGTATATGTTGATGACATTATATTTAGATCAACAAATGATGAACTCCTTCAAGAATTCATCAAGAATATGGAAAATGAATTTGAGATGAGTCTAGTTGGGTAACTAAATTTCTTCCTAGGATTACAAGTTAAACAAACAAGTGAAGGAATTTATGTTTACCAAACCAAATATGCTAAAGAAATAATTAAGAAATTTGGTTTGGAAAATGCTAAGGTAGTGACAACCCCTATGGCAACAAATACTAAAATAGATAATGATAATGAAGGAAAATCAATAGATTCAAAGCTTTATAGAAGCATGATTGGTAGCCTTCTCTACCTAACCGCTAGTAGACCCGATATTTTATTTGCGGTTGGTATGTGTTCTAGGTACCAATCATGTGCAAAAGAATCTCATTTAATTGTCGTTAAGAGAATCTTAAGATATATTAAAGGCACACAAAATGTAGGACTATGGTACCCTAGGACTAGGTCTTTTGATTTGGTTAGGTACACTGATTCCGATTATGTCGGTTGCAAATTGGATCAGAAAAGCACTAGTGGTGGGTGTCAATTCCTTGGGTCCTCCCTAGTTAGTTGGAGTAGTAGGAAGCAACCATGTGTTGCCCTATCCACCACTGAGGCCGAGTATGTGGCTATGAGTGGTTGTGTAGCTCAACTACTATAGATAAGACATACTTTAGAGGACTATGAGCTACTTTACTCCAATATAAAAGTATTTTGTGATAATGTGAGCACCATAAATTTGACCAAAAATTCGGTGCATCACTCTATGACAAAGCACATTGAAGTGAAACATCACTTCATTAGAGATCATGTGACTAAGGGGGGCATTGAACTCAATTACATTGAATCTAAGTCCAACCTAGCAGACATTTTTACCAAGCCTCTCCCCGAAATAGAATTTCCATCACTTAAGAGAGAACTTGGAATGTGCTTAGTTGAATAGAGATGTAGGTTTGCATGATCCCATAGAAAATCTAGGTTTTATACCTCTAAACATCTCACAAAAGATCTAAGAAACCATGATTTGTGTATTTAGACACTTAGACATCATGTGAGATGTTAGGAAGATGCACTTGGTTCATCATGCTTGTTATGATGCATTACTATGAACCAAAGTGTCATCTAGAGACATTAATCCTTCATTTGACCAATCATTGGGAAGGCTTATACACAATTGATGTGCATATAGCTCCAAGAATGTGATTGGAAATGTCAAATAAAACATAATTTAAACTATGTTTATCATATTTTGAAAAACAACCTTCAAGTGGAACACAAAAGTGATACAAAGTTTGTAAAAATATTATAACTTTTGTTAGTTTCTAAGTTTGTATCAATCTTCAAATCTTGAAAACATATATTTTTCAAATTATTTTTCCTTGATAAAGAATGATTTCAGAAATGTGTACACAAAATTTCGTGATTTTTCGAGGTTTCTAAAATTTTTAACGTATTTCTGAAGTTGAGCTGATAAGGCTGAAATTCGGATTTCAGGCATGTCAATCGACTGACTCAGAAACCAGTCGACTGATACTCTGACTTTTCTGCAAATTCAGCCTATTTCTTGGTTTTGGTTGTAATTTTTAAGTGTCCTAACCCTAAGTATGATAATCTTCAGTAACAAGAAGGTTTAGGACTGATTGATGCAGTGTTTTAGGGGGAGTATCATAATATTTTCATTCCCTAAACTCATATATTTAGCTAAGAGAAGCTTTCAAACAAAAAAAACATTTTAAATTCACTTTAGAAAACCTTGGTGAAGTCTATCTTTTGATAGCAGTCACCATTGAAGAAGTTGATATAAAGTAGATCAAAAACCTTAAAGTTTTAATGATTTTTGAACTTTGTATCAATCTCCTATTCTAATGGTTAAAATATTTTTCTAAGATTTTTCACCGATTGTCTGTGTTATAAGTATTATACATATGAAATATCGTGATTTTTTTAAGTTATGTATAATTACTTAGGATTTTTTAAACTCGGATTCTGATAACTGAAAAAGTGGCGATGATTGATGGGGCGGCAAGCGCCCTAGCGAGCTCTCGGCAAAATTGCCTGGAAATTGCCGGCGCAAAACCGCATCGCGCATCTAGCGCCACAATGAACGCCTGGCGAAAACCAAAATTGCCACTGGTGAAACCGCCTCGGCATCCTAGCGGCAGCACGCCTGGCGAAAACCAAAAACCGCCTGGCGAAGTGCCTTAGAACTACCTGGCGCGAAGTGCCCTTATCGCTGGCGCGATTATGTCATTAGTCGTGATGGGATGGGCATTCGATCATTGGTTTCGAATGACTCATTGATAGCCGATTTAGTATAAAAACAAGGTTGTTTAACGGTTTGACTGATGAGGTTCCTAATCACTCCTAACCCTAGGATATGCTTTGGGAAGCATAATAAAGGGTAGAAATCTATTAGATATGGATTAGGAGAGGTGCTAGGATGATTAAAGTGTGGAGAGTTTATGTTTGAACTTTGAACCTTATTGTTTAATGGTCTAGAGTTCCTATTGGCTTAGGAACTTCCAAATGACATTGTTGGTGCAAAGTTAGGACTTATTTTCGATCTTTTATTATGCTTTGCTCCACATGTTGTTCACACATCATGAACCATATCTTGGATTAAGGGGGAGTTTCATATCAATCTTATGCTTTAGTTCAAGATACAACAAATTTATTTCTTTCATAAAATTTATGAATCTTTATCTTTTTTGATGTATGTCAAAGGGGGAGAAGGAATGTTTAAGTTAGAATTCATATTGGAAATATGATTATTGATTATGTGCATATGTTAGAATTCATATTGAAAATATGATTATGTGCATTTGTTAAAAACCTAACTTAAATGATTGCCAAACATCAAAAAGGGGGAGATTGTTGGTACAACAATGCCCCAAGCATTTATATGTTTTGATGTTTGGATAATCATCTAAGTTAGGCAATGTTTTGTGATCTAACTGTGAACATGTTTAAGTGACAGGAAAACCCAAGTATGAAGACTTGGTAAAAGGAAAGTCCAAGTGTGATCTTGGCAAAGAGAAGTCCAAGGAAAGGTCTTGGCGGCGTAAAGTCCAAGCGGACCTTGGCAAAGGAAGTCCAAAGGCAAGTCTTGGCAGCGTAAGTCCAAGCATGTAGTCTTGACGGCGTAAAGTCCAAGCGTACTTTGGCAAAGAGAAACCCAAGACATGACGAAACCGATGGAAGCTCTTGGAAGCAAGCGCAAAGGATGAACAAGTCGCAAACTCAGAGGGATCCTGGAGGCGCAAGGCTAAAGGAAGAGCTAGAAGGTTAAGTCTAGGTCTAGGGAGACAATTCAAGTATGAATTATTCATACTTGAAGAATCGATCGATCGTGATCACGATGTATCGATCGGTAGTCGAAATCTTTCGGCAGATGAGTCGGTGAAACCACGACGATCGATCGATCGTCAATCCGCGAGAATGGAGTCTCACTCGACTCCTCGCGGGGATCACTCGGTGATCAGCGATCGTCGGTGATGAAATGTCGGTCGGTGATCAAAATCTCCGTTGGAAAAAGGCTACGATCTCGCGATTTCTCGCCGTGTTGCCTTGTCATCGTTAGTTGTGACATCAGTCGACTGATCGAGCTCCAACGGGAAAAACAACCCTCTCTCTATAAAAGGAGGGCTTGGGGTGGTTGAGAGGGTTAATGCTTACATTCTGATCATTCTCTCAAGCCCCCATAAATTTTCTAAGCTTTCAAGTGTTTTAATTCCCCTTCTCTCTAATCTTCATCTACATCTTTTGTAAGAAGAGGAGGGTTTGTAAAAGAGAAAGCTTCTTAGTGGAATCACTTGGGTTGATCCACCTTAAGGATTGCCGTGGAGTAGGAGAGTTATCTCCAAACCACGTAAAAGCCTTGTGTTAGCATTGTGTTTTCATTTCTATTTCTATTGTATTTGTTGTGCTTCCGCTAACCATTCTTGTAGAAACAAAAATGAGCTATTCACCCCCCTCTAGCTTCTAAGGATCCCTAACATCGTGGACTCAAATTAAGGGGGTGAGACTGATGGAAGTGACTTGAAGGTTTAGGTCTAGACTAAGGGTACTCGATGGCATGACAAAGCCGAAGGAAGAACCTGAAGGCTAGTGCAAAGGGTAAAGGACTTGTGGAAGACTCGAATGGATCCTCGGATGGACCTTGAGGGAGTGAGGTTGTTAGACGTGGCTTGAAGGCTTAGGTCCAAGCCTAGGGTGATTGTCAAGTATGAGGGGATCATACTTGGGTTAAATCTCAATTTTGAGGTTTACCAATCGACTGGGGTTATAGACTAGTCGATTGGTTGAGTGCACGACACTCGGGAGCTCAGTTTAACCTGAGCAGTCGATTGGGGTTATGACCCAGCCGACTAGTCGTGTAGTTGACTGAGGCTCAATTGCTGACCTGTGGCTCAGACAATCGACTAGTGGCTTGCACTAGTGATGAGTGTGAATCACACAAATATTTTAGGGTTTAATTTCCATTTTTTTCTATTATTTCATTCACATATCATGCATCAAACCTTGCATTTACTTTCCTTTTATCTTTTTTAGTTCGAATAACTACGGTTATGAGTTTTTCTTGTAGGAACACAAGAAAAATGAGCAGCACAGAGCCTGACATGGTCTGGCCATGCCAAATGGCACGGTCGTGCCTAGCCTAGATCACACGTCCGAGTTCAGGGAGTGTTGGGTCGTTCCATCCTTTGGCGCCAAATGTCATGGTCATGCCACAGTTAACGAACTTCCCTAAATTTCTCTCCCATAAAAAGCTATAAAAAGACCTCAGGGCCAAGGAGAAAGGCATTTTGGATATTCTAAGGGATTCTGAGGATTCAAGATATTTTAAAGATCCTAACTCTTAGGTTCGAGGAAGCCGTCAGGGAGCATCCTAGGGGGAGTTGCGGAGCCATGGAGAAGTATCCCCAAGCCGGAGAAAGTCTTCAGTTGACATTGACAAACTCATTTTTCCTTCTTTCTCTTCTTTAGTTTTGTCGAATGTCATTTTGTACTTCGTTTCTATCTTTCTTCCGAACTATGGAGTAGCTCTCCTCGATCTTAGGATGAGGGAGTAGCTCTTTGTTTATTCGTCTTGAATTGTTATAACTCTTTTATTTATCGATTGTGAACTTCTTGAATTAGTTTTATGGTACATATATCTTGTGAGTTTGCCGATCACCTATTCACATGTTTCTTCTAATTCGGGTTTTGTAAAACTAATTGTGAGGAGTTATAACGATTGAAGGCTTTCACCTAGATTGATTTGCTGGGGGTCTGGGATGCTCGTCACAGATACCCATATTGCGAACAAAGTCAACTATGCGTGAATACCTCAAAAGCTATTTGACCCTCTCGAGGATCTAAACTAATCATGAGGAATTATGACAATTAAAAGCTTTCACCTAGATTGATCCACTAGGGTATTCATGACAAATACCCATATTGCAAACAAGGTCAACTATGGGTGAATACCTCAGAAGCTACTAGGACCTCTTGAGGGTTCCATAACTTATCCTAGAATATAACAATTTATCTAACCTTGGTTGCTATAAGTAATAAGTGGTAGTTCTTGAATGTATCTGCTAGAGTTCATGATAGGTGCCCATATTACGAACAAGTTCCTTCTAAGAGCTAACACTGTGAAAGTAAAAATCAAGCTAGTAAATACATCGAGTGGATCTTAGAAGAGGCATCCGATATCCTTAGATAAATTTCCTTCAAGAATACACATCGATATAATAGAGAATTGCCAAGACGACATTGTAGCGAAACCAAAGTCCTAAGGTTGTTTCGTAATTTCATCCTATAATCATTTATCTATCGCTTGTTTCCTTTCCTTATCCAACTACCATTCGAATATTTATTCTTCTAGATAATATTTACTTGCACACATTCAGTACTTGACTAATCTCTGTGTGATTGATATTTTTATTACTTGATGACGACTGTGCGCTTGCGGAGTCACCACATCAAATTTTTGACGTCGTTGCCGGAGATTGCATCATTATCAATTTGATTGCAATTAGATTAATCTAGATTTTTATTTATTTTCTATTTTATTTTACTTCATCTACCACACTTACTTTCATTGGTGTCGCTCTTCTTATTGCATGAATAGGTCTACCAGGGAGTTGACAGAGCTAGATCTTGAAATCGAAAGAATTCTCCTCGCTAAATGAAGACTCCTAAACCGACTAGAAAAACTCCAACCTTTAAAATGGTGGCAAACAAAGAAAATAAACCTTTACGTGATTATACAATGCCAAGTACAAGGGGGCTAAGATCAAGCATCCGAAGACCTCCAATAGAATCCAATAATTTCGAGCTGAAACATGCACTTCTATCCATGATTCAACATGATCAATTCGGAGGGATGCCTTGAGAGAATCCTAATCTACATTTAGAGGTATTCTTAGAATTCTATAAAACGTTAAAATTTAATGGAGCCTCTGCAGATGCGATCAAACTGTAATTATTTCCCTTCTCCTTACCGGACAAAGCAAGGACATGGTTGCATTCTCTTCCTACAGATTGCATTATAACATGGGATAGCTAGAACAAAAATTTCTAGACAAATATTTTCCGCTAAGCAAAACAGTAAATCTACGCCATAAAATCACAAATTTCATACAAAAAGACAAAGGATCACTTTTCGAAGCTTGGGATAAATTTAAAGAGTTACTATGGTAATGTTCGCATCACGAATTGGAGAGATGACTTATCATCCACACCTTTTATAACGACATCTTCTATCCTACCAAAGTTTCTTTATATTTAGCTATAGGAGGAGCCCTCATGAACAAAACATTGAATGAAGCCTTCGATATTGTCAAAAGTGTCACACTTAACCACCACCAGTGGACAACCGAGAAGGGAGTATCTACTCGTACCCCAGGTAAGTAAGAGGTAAGCACTATAGATTTACTCGCAAAATTAAATGCATTATCTAACAAATTTGAACACTTTAATATGAATACTGTCAATTCTAATGATATTGCTTGTGAGATATGTGGTACTCAAGGCCATGCAACTCAAAATTGTCAAATAGGACTTACCCCGTCTTCACGAACATCCATCGAACAAATCGACACATTAAACAATTTCAACCAATGACCTTAGAACAACCCTTACTCCAATACTTACAATCTAAGATGGAGGAACCATCCAAATTTTTCATACCAGAACAATCAACCCCAATATGGACAGAACATTCTGGAACAATCTTTAGGTCCCCAGCCCAAACAAAAACCTGCATTAGAGTTAATGATGGAGAAATTCATTGAAGTTCAAACTATTCAAAACAATGAGTTCCACCAACACACGATAGAATTAAACCGATAGCATAAAGAAATGACATAAGCATTTCAACAACTAGTAAGTAAGGTCAATAATTTAGTTAGTCATACTAAATTGATGGAAACTCAAATTGCACATATAGCTAGCTCATCCTCAAGAATACCGAGGAGATTCTCTACAAAAGCTGAAGCAAATCCAATAGAACATTGCAATGCAATACTTACCGAAGAATACCATAACATGGAAGAATAAAGCCAACAATCAACTCAAGATTGTGCAGTTGTCATCTCGATAAAAGAAAGAAACCTAGTAATTCAAGATAAATAGGCTTCTAAACTCGAAGACTCAGATGACTTTTCAATTCACTATACAATTTATGGAATTAATTTTGATTTTACCTTATGTGACTTAGGGTCTAATATAAATCTTCTACCATCTGCATTTTATGAATATCTGAGGCCAAGTGGATTAAAACCCATGAATATAACTTTAAGATTTTCATATCATTCACTAAAGCAACCCCTAGGCCTATTAGAAGATATCCCAATAGCAACTGAAAATTTTATAATACCCACTGATTTTCTTATCCTTGATATGGGAGAAAATCCTAAAAACTCCATTGTCTTAGGACGACTTTTTTTAGCTACTGTCGGAACCATGATTGATATCAAGAATCAAAGATTATCTTTTGAAGTCAAAGATGAGAAAATTGAATTTAATTTTTCTAACTCTTTTAACTCATCATCTGGCAAAGAATTTTGCTGCAGGATAAACCAGAAGGAAGTAAAGAAAAAGAATCGCAAGTATTCCTTAGAGAAACTCATGAGAATAAGGGATGAGAATAATAAAATTTCTCATAATTTAACTCATCGCATATGTACTTCATTCAGACAAGGGCAGAGCACAAGTTTTGATGCAGGATGAACAATAATAGGGGTTAAGCTTACGACCTAAAATAAATGCTTCTTGGGAGGCAACCCAGGATTTAGTTCTTTTTCTTCTCCGTAATTTTCTTTTCACAATTTCTATTCTTGTCACTTACAATTGAATTTTTATTTTAGGAAACACAAAAATCTACAGTTCGAACACGTAAACCAGCTCAAACTCCCCTGTAAAAAAAAATATGGGCGGAAGGTAACATGCCCAGCCCATGTCATTTGGCATGGGCGTGTCACATGGCCGACACAGCCAAATAAAGGGCTTGGCACAATCGTGCCAAGCCAAAATATCTACGATTTTGAGCGAAAAAGCCTACCAACAGCCTCCTCCTTACTATTCGATGAAGATCCAAGCTTTACAACCTTCTCCAAGCAAGATACGACCTTTCTCGAGGACTGACAATGACATAGCAGCAAGTTTAAGTGAAGATCTGAAATCTTTGATCAAGATCAGAGCTCCGAAAGTTTCCATAGTGATTTCCCCTTCAATTTTTGGCGTTCCATCAAACTCCCTTGTTGCACCTCCTATTTTCATTGATTCTGAGCTGATTCTAAGTCCAAGAAAGTCATTCCAAGAAGTTGCAACCCTTAGGTGAAAGAAATCTCCACTTTCAAGCTCTTCTTCATCAAAATGTTCAAGAGATCAAGGAAAAATACTGTTGCCATCGCCACTTCCACTCCTAATTCCAAGCATAGGGCACGCGACGAGGGTAACGATGATAATCTTTATGGTATTATTTTTTGCAATGCTAATCATAAGGCTAAATTTTATATATTGCCAAAAAGGAAAATGGTTAGCACTAGATATATTGATACCTATACCATTGAGACCTTAGGAATTAGGGATGATATTAATTGGATAATTAATAGAGCTGGATGGATTGGACTTATGAATATAACTTATCCTACTAACCCAAAAATAATCCTAAAATTTTTGAGTTTGATTGAAGCTAATATCTTGAATGGTCCAGATTGTGAAGAAGGAAAAATTACTTTTAGAATGTTTAATAATAAGTATTTATGGATGCTCGAAGAATTTAATTTTGTTTATGATTTACCATGTGGAGAAGAAAGGAGAATACCTAGAGGATTTCAAGACTTTGTATTTTTGGGAGAAATTGCAAGAGGTATAGAAAGATATGACCCATCGAGATCAAAAATCATCATATCTCCCTAATTCAATTTTTATATATCTATATAGAGTTATGGCTAACACAATCTTTGGTCGAGGAAAAAACGAAAGTGTAGTCTGCCAAAGTGAACTAATTATCTTTATGAGCAATGATTAATAATGTAAATATCGATATTGGTTTATATTTTATTAGGTATTTGGTAAAAATAGGTAAAAGTTCAACAGGATCAATCTTAGTTGGAGGTATAATAACTAAGATAGCATTGGCTTTGGGGTGTAATCTTGATGGATTAGAATCGATTCCAAATAGACCCAAGATTGATCTAGATGCATGTATGGCCATGAGAATGATCACTAGAGATGAAGATATTGTTTAGTCTTACAATATCATTTTCCTCTCCCACTTCCAAATCTTGATCGAATAATAGTAAGAAACCAAGCCAACTGGCTCATGACTAATGTAGCACATGTTCCTGGCCCCTTGGAGTCCACTACAGAACCACCTCTTAGGATAGACCCCCCAAGGCATTCTTTTGCTTTTGGTTATTCTTCTGTAGCTACTGGCACTCATGATTATCCATATACTCGGATTCAATCTTCCTTGGATTCCATCCACAATACTCAGATTCAGTCTTCCTTGGATTCCATCCACATAAACCTAAGAGAACAATGAGCCGAACTCAATGCTCAGAGGCAGATGATCGATGCCATATATCATTAGCACTTTTCGCAAGGTCATTTCTATCCACCTCCACCTCCTGAGTAGTTTAATTACTTTACCATTACCCTTCCATACATTGAGGATAATGCATATATTAAGTTTGGAGGGGTAGCTTTGCATATTTTTTCCTATTTAGCATAATTTATTTTTCCTGTTTACCATAATTTTATAGTACTTCCTCCACATATTTTCTTGCATTGTTAGCATATTTTCTCTGTATATTTCCTTAAATTGATAACATGTCCCTATATCCAGAGTAGTATAACTAAACTTAGTTAGATAGGTAAAGGTCCTTTTGGCCTACTTGATAAGAACCTTGTTTCACTCTTTACACAACTTATGAGGTAGAGGTATCTAAGAAGAGTTTGTCCCCATATCGGACTAGTACTCAAATTTCCATGGGAATTTCACAATACTTAGTTACTGAAGAAACATTCATCTCAGGAGTTTGTCTTGAAAATAAAAAGAAAATAAAAAGAAAAGATGAAATATCATTAAACTACTCCTTTGAGACCAAGTAGCTATTGGGGCCCATATAGGTGCCCCTTTGAGACTAACTAGTTACTGAGAAAATACTTGATGTTTATTTCCTACTTTTCTTCTCTTTGACCTTGAATGCTCCTTTGAGACTAAGTATGAGAGTGAGAGGATGATCCAAGCATATTGGAAGGTAAGTGTCTTTATGACAGGTATGCGAGGAACACGGTAGAAGGAATATAAGCTCGAATTGGTGTCCAAAACCTTAAGGTCAAAACTCACATACACTACACATGGATCTTTCAAGCTAAGCCACCAGGAACAAATTGATAAGACTAAGTACTTTATATCTTAGGATGGGTTTCTAACAAGTTATCATGATTCTCACTCATAATTTCTTTCTTTTTCTTTGCTTGAGGATAAGCAAACGTTTAAGTTTGGGGGTGTGATAGTGTGAATCATACGCATATTTTAGGGTTTATTTACCATATTTTTCTAGTATTTCATTCACATATCATGCATAAAACCTTGCATTTACTTTCCTTTTATTTTTTTTAGTTCGGATAATTGCAGTTATGAGTTTTTCCTATAGTAATACATGAAAAATGAGCAGCACAGAGACTGACATGGCTTGGTCATGCCAAATGGCATGGTCGTGCCCAACCTAGATCACACGCCTGAGTTTGGGGCATGTCAGGTCATTCCAGCCCTTGGCACACCCTGGCCATGCCAAATGGCATTACCGTGTCGCGGTTAATGAACTCCCCCAAATTTCTTGCCTAGAAAAATCTATAAAAAGACACTAGGGCCAAGGAGAAAGGCATTCTGGATATTCCAAGGGATTCTAAGGATTCGAGATATTATGGAGATCCTAACTCTTAGGATCGAAGTAGCCATCAGAGAGCATCCTATTGCGAGTTGTAGAGCCGTGGAGAAGTAGCCCCAAGTCAGAGGAAGTCTTCAACCGACGTTGACAAATTCAATTTTCCTTCTTTCTCTTCTTTAGTTTTATCGAATGTCTTTTTGTACTTCATTTCTATCTTCCTTCCGAACTATAGAGTAGCTCTCCTTGATCTTAGGATGAGGGAGTAGCTCTTTGTTTATTCGTCTTGGATTGTTATAACTCTTTTATTTATCAATTGTGAAATTCTTGAATTAGTTTTATGGTACATATATCTTGCGAGTTTGTTGATCACCTATTCACATGTTTCTTCTACTTTAGGTTTTGTAAAACTAATCGTGAGGAGCTATAGCAATTGAAGGCTTTCACCTAGATAGATCTGTTGGGGTACTCATCACAGGTACCCATATTACAACAAGGTCAACTATGCGTGAATACATCAAAAGCTATTAGAATCTCTCGAGGATCTAAACTAATCATGAGGAATTATGGCAACTAAGGGCTTTCACCTAGGTTGATCCACTGGGGTATTCGTGACAAATACCTATATTGTGAACAAGGTCAACTACGCGTGAATACCTCAAAAGCTACTAAGACCTCACGAGGGTTCCATAACTTATCCTAGAATATAACAATTTATCTAACCTTGGTTGCTATAAGTAATGAGTGGTAGTTCTCGAACGGACTTGCTGGGGTTCGTGACAGGTGCCCATATTGTGAACAAGTTCCTTCTAAGAGCTAACACTATGAAAGTAGAAATCAAGTTAGGTAAATACATCGGGTTGATCTTGGAAGAGGTGTCCGATAACCTTAGATAAATTTCCTTCAAGAATACACATCGATATAATAGAGAACTACTAAGATAATAGACATTGTAGCAAAACTAAAGTCCTAAGGTTGCTTCATAATTTCATCCTATAATTGTTTCTCTATCGCCTGTTTCCTTTCCTTATCTAACTACCATTCGAATATTTATTCTTTTAGATAATCTTTCCTTGCACTCATTCGGTACTTGACTAATCTCTGTGGGATCGATATTTTTATTACTTGATGACGATCGTGCACTTGCAGAGTAACCAACCAATTGATTGGACACTGACAGTTGACTGCTAGGGTTGAGCAGTCGATTGACCTTAAGTGGATAGGACACAGAAGGTTTTGTAGTCGACTATTGGCTTATGGCAGTCGACTGCTGGGTCAGGGCAATCGACTAATTAGCAATTCTGATGTGGATTAATCAGTTGTAAAACAATGGTCAAGTGGGCAGTCAACTGCTAGGCAAGAGAAGTCAACTTGCCAGGTTAAAAATTAGCCCAAGGGGAGGCATTAAAAGGAGGACGCGAGGAGTTCTTCTACAGTCAATTCTTGAAGCTCTTGAAGGGGAAACATTGCTACTTTCTAGACCTTCAAAGCATCTCAAAGCAACCAAAAGATCAAGCAATCAAAAGCTCTCATTTGTAAAGTGTTTCCACATCTTTACTTCTTTTGTTTCTTGTATTTGGTTGTTTCTTTGTGAAATATGTTGTAAGCTTCATATTGTCAGAGGTTTCTCCACCTCCGATATTATTTTGAGAATGAGACAAATTTTAGTGATGTAAATACTAGAGCTCAGCCATAAAGTAGGAACTAGGGTTCCGAACCACGTAAAATTGTGGTGTAGTGCTTATGTTTATTATTTTTGTTTATATTTGTATTTTCGTTGTGGTAACAATGATTATAGACAAGCACAACACGAATCAAGTCTAAGAAATTGAAATCACTATTCACACCCCTCCCCCCTTAGAGGTCACAAGGGTCATAAAATGTCTCTCCTCTGTAAGGACCGATGTGGTCGCGCTAGAGGGGGGGGTGAATAATGATTCCAATTTTGCTTCTTTTGATTGTGTGCATGATTGTCTCTATTAAATGGTTAGTGCACAGCGGAAAATAAAAGCACAAATACAACCATAAAATCACACACAAACACGAGGATATAACATAGTTCGGAACCTAGGGTTCTTACTCCATGGGTCGAGCTCCAGTGAATTCTAGTGATGCACACCACCACTAATAAATTCCTTCACGGTGACACACCAGAGGTGGAGAAACCTCTTACAACAATCTTACAACAATCTTACAACAATAATAATGAAGATACAACCAACTACAACAAGAGTACAAATGAAATGTAAAAAATACTTTACAAACTAGGGCTTTTGAATGCTTGTTGATGTGGTTGCTTGGACGCACTCGGCCAGTCGACTGTCCAATACCCCAATCGACTGATAAACTTCAACAATGAGGTTTAACTCAAGTATGATTTTCTCATACTTGATAAACACTCTTAGCCTAGACCTAAGCTTTCGACCCACTTCCATCAACCTCATGCCTCTCTGATCCCTCGAGTCTGTGACTCTTCATTCTTGTGCAAGCCTTCAAGTGCCTCCATCGGCTATATCATGCTAATCGAGTTCCTTGCCAAGGTACATTTGGACTTATGCTGCCAAGACTCTATGTTTGGACTTTACGCTGCCAAACATTGGACTTATGCTGCCAAGACTACATACTTGGACTTTACGTCGCCAATATCACACCCTTGGACTTCCCAATTACCAAACATCCATATTTGGACTTTCACGGCCAAAGTTCACTTGGACTTTACACCACCAAGACTACACACTTGGACTTATGCTGTCAAGACTATACCTTTGGACTTCCCATGATAATCACATTGTCAAACATCAAAATACTACTTGAATCAAACTCGAGTCTGGTCAATCATGACCTAGATCGATTGCACCAACAATCTCCCCCTTTTTGATGTTTGACAACACCTTTAAGTTTGACTAAAAAAAACTAAACTTAAACACTTACAATGCCAAAGCATAGTGAAGGTTTATCTAACTTAAACCTCACTTCTCCCCCTTTGGCATACATCAAAAAGACCACCAAGGGTATCAATGTCTCATATACCATTGAGTTCTTAAATTCTCCCCCTTAGTTCAAAAACATCTAGGATGCCTTCGCTCTTCTTAGTAATAAGTATCATATCACTAAATGAGAGATACTCCTCACTTCTCCAATTTTTCTCTTTTGGTGAGCAAAATGAGGGTTTCCTAACACAAACCCTTCATTTCTTCTCCTTTGAGAAAAAAATCAATCCATCATCCCTTGATGGATAACCTCCCCCTAAAGGCTTACTCCCCCATGACCATTGCATCAACAATGTCTTTGGAGAGTTTCTAAGCCAATAGGAACACTTAAACTATCGAAAATAAAGATAAAAGTCCAACATTGAACTTTCACAACTCTTAAAATATGACACTCCACCCTAAACACCTCTCCTAATCATTTTCAATGATATTTCACCCTTCTCATGCTTTCCAAAGTATATCCTAGGGTTAGAAGATGTTAGGATACTAAGGGATGAATGAAAATGGGCTAAACAAACCTTGTTTATCCAAAATCAACTCAACAGTCGACTCGTCCAGAAACTAATCAACTGCCATCAACATGTCCAAAGTGGCAGTCGACAAGTTTCTGCAAATGCATAAATCAGCTTATCGGAAATGAAATTAGAAAATACATGAGTAATCATGTTGGAGGATCGTGGCCTGGCTAGAAGGGGGGGGGGTTGAATAGCCTTCGTGTACGATGGAAATCGATCACGTCTTAATCGTCTACACTTAAAATTAGCGCAGCAGAAATACTAATAATAAAGACAATTAAGCAAATGTAAGAAGTAAAGAGACAAATGCTAATGTCGTGATGTAACATGGTTCACGACCCTTGCTGCTAGTCCACTGACGATTCGTTCGACGAATCACTCCCTCAACAATCCACTAGTCTCTCCTTCAAGGTGGAGGTAAACCTTTCTTACAAAATCTACTCCCTCTTACAATAGAATAGAAATAAATACAAGTAGAGGAGTGGAAAATCGTGTGGAGCACTTGGGAGAACTTTAGAGTAGAAGCATTAACTTCCCCAAGTTATCCAAGGCCTCCTCTTATAGGGAGGAAGCCATTCTTCCCATTGGGCACCGAGCAATCGACTGATACATGTCATCAGTCAACTGCTGTTGTAGTCATTACCTCACAACAACTTCATCCACGTTGGTGTCTAGCCAACAGCTCCCTCATCAGTCGACTGATCAATTCTATCAGTCGACTTATAGAGCCATCAGTCGAGTGATCCAGACGATTAGTCAACTTTCAAACCTTCTGTGCTTGTGACCACCTTTAGCAGTAGACTGTCATCCCTTGGCAGTCGACTGATGGTGCAGCAATCGACTGTCAAACCCTAGCAGTTGACTGCTGGGCCAGAAAGCCATCAGTCGAACACCAGTCGAGCACCAGTTGAGTGCCATCGACTCAAAGCAGTCGACTGGTGTTGGGTAAAACCTCAAGCAAAATACTTGTTTGAGCCTCCGACGATCGGGTAAACCTCAAACCATCTTTTTGAGCATCCAACACTTCCAATTGTTGGGTAGAAATCTCAAACTCATGTTTGAGCATCCGACTTATCCAAACGTTGGGTAAAACCTCAAACATAAGTTTGAGCATCCGACACTTAGCCATTCAACCAAGTTCACCTATGAGCTATCGTTACAATCACTCATTCTCTCATCTCCCTTGGAGTCCCTCGCCGAAGCTCTCTTCATCCGACCACTTCCATCGGATGCACCAAGCACATGACTTTCGCAATGCCATCCTTCGCATCTCGACCTGAAGTCTGCTTCCTTTGGCTTCACTCCAATGCTCCTCGTTCGACGGTCCCTTGGATGCACCAAGCACACGAATTCCGTAATGTCATCCTTCACTGACTCAAGGACTCGAGCCATGAGATGGTGAACTCACCAATGCTATCATCAAGCTACCTCATGTGTGATTTATAAGTCCTGCACAACTTAAACACACATATCAAATCCATAACAATCCTAACTTAAACTCTTTGCCACACACATCAAAACCACATCATACTTGGGTTGATTGCCTTAACAATCTCCCTCTTTTTGATGTGTGACAACATGTTTAAGTTAGGTAAAACATTAACCAATACATAAAGAAGAAAAGCATGTAAAATAAATATGAGCATTAAACACTCCCCCTTAATACATGCAACTCCCCCTTAACACATGCTAATTCCCCTCCTAGCATGATTAACTTAAACTCTACCATTTCTCCCTCTTTGACACCATCAAAAACATTACACACATGTTATATAACGAGGTATTAAAGTCTAATGAAAGAAAAATACCAAAACATGCCTGAAAAACCCAGAAATTAGGCTGCTGTGCTCGTGCACAGTTCCATCAGTCGTCTGGTTCAGACTACCAGTCGACTGGCACCTGTAAACCAGCATTTTCTGATTTTCGAACCCAAGTTCAAAAATACATTAAAATTTTTAGAAAATTCAAAAAATCATGAAATTTGGGGAACATATTTATTATGAGTCCCTTTATCAATGAAAAATGATTTTTTTCATGAAAATTCATTATATTTTAGAAAATTAGGCAAAAACTCAAAAGTTATAAAAATGTTCAATTATGTATCAACTTGAAAGCTAGTTTTGCCTTAGAAACGTTTTAAAACATGGACTCACAGATTTTGAAACATGAAATAGTTTTAAAAAATTTAAAATATCCAACTATGATCTATGGGTAATATGTCCATTGATTAAATATTTGTTTTCCCCATAGTTGGTCTATGATTACTCTATTATGATACCTATAATGACCCATCAAAAATGTCATAAGCATAAGTGAGTCATTGTATCATCCTAACATCTCACCCATTGCTATGTTCTCAATCAAGTTAGCCTTATGGTGAATGTGAGATGTACCTAAGGTATTATACTTAACCATCAATTTCATGCAATTCTATCAAGGTTAAGTATCATCCAAAACAACCAACATAATCATGACACATATTATCATAATATTACATATTATGATCATAAATCAAGTATTATCACTAAATACACATTATGATCATAAATCATGACTCATATCATTATCACCCAACTCATCCACCATGCTTATAAGTCAACCAAATAATATGATATAAAATAAGTCCAACTATGGTTGACTATCCTAGGTTTCTCTAACCTCTAAGGATGGACTTGGGAACCCAATATAAATTCTTTCCAATGGGGTTCACCAAGGACTCCTTTGGGATCCATTTCCTAGCTACCATTGTTGTCTTTGATTGCCCCCTAGCTGTTAAATAATGATAAGCTTTTTCATTCTTGGATCCTTTATAACCTAGGCCCTTCTTATTACAACTAGCCCTTTAGCTCTCAATTATCATGTTCAAGGTGTTGGAGCCTATTGTGAATTTCTTTAGGGTCTTAGTTAGAAAGTCTATCTTTTCCCTTAAAATCTTGTTTTCTTCAATACATGCATCATTAATATTTGAAGAAATACAATCATCATGTGAACATGCTTTTTCAAGTTTTTCTTCTAATTTCCTAATATCATCAATCATGCATTTATTTTTCTTCTTACTCCTAAATAATCTCTAGTAAGACTTGAAATCATGGAAATAATTTCTTGAGTAGGGAAATTTCTTACCATACTTACCATATCTTCTTCTTCCGATTCCAATTCCGATGATGATGCTCCCCCTACATTTGAGCTCTCCTCCTCACTTGTGCTTGCTTCTTGTTCGGATGAGGTGGAGGTCAAGTCTTCTATTGCCATAAGTACAAGACTTGTGAATGCTTCTTCTTCCTCCGATGAGGATGGATCATCGCATGTGGCCTTCAAGTTATGGGCTTTTGTCTTCCCCTTTTCTTTTGATTTCTTTTCTTCATCCTTCTGCTTGCTTGCTTCTTCTTGTCTTCTTTCTTTCTCATTTCTTCCTTGCTTTTGTTCAAGAGAGGACAATCATCTCTCATGTGTCTCTCTCCTTGGCAATTGTAGCATATGATTTTCTTCTCGGCCTTCTCCTATCATGAGACTTGTTAAATTTAAAAAATTTTAAAGCACATCTCACCTTCCTTACCATGTATGCTTTCTCATTGCTATTCATTGATGAAGAGGATTCTTCATTCGATGAGGAAGGTGGAGTCTCCTTCTTCTTCTTCTTCCCTTTGTCGGCTACTAGTGCTAATCCCCTTGATGGCTTGATTGGATCTTCTACTATACCTTCAAGCCTAGTTTCATGTAATTCCATAGTGGAGAAAAATTCTTCTAGAGTACTTACCTCTAGATTCTTGGAGATGTAGAATGAATCCACCATAGAACTCTATTTGGATGATCAAGGGAATGCATCTATCGCCTTCATTACCATGTCTCGGTTTGAAAGCTTCTCTCCTATACTTGTCAAACCGGTGATTATTTCCTTAAACCTAGAATGCAAGGAAAGTGCCTTTTCTCCTTTTTCTAGCTCGATGTTGTTTAATTGCGATCGGATAAGGTCCCATCTTGCAAGCTTTGCCTTGGAGGTGCCTTCATGGAGCTCTACAAGCTTTTCCCACATTTCCTTGGCACTAGAGCACTCTCTAATTCGGTTTATCTCTTGTTGAGGGAGAACATTGTATAGATGATGATTAGCCTTTGAATTCACCAAGTGCTCCTGTCTTTGCTTCTTGGTCCATCTTGATTTTTCTAGCATTCTCCCTTCTTCGTACCTAGGTATCTCGAAACCACTATCCATGATTAGCATTATATCAAAGTCCATTTCAAAGAATACCTCCATTCTCTTTTTCCACCAAGAGAAATCGCCTTCAATCTTGGGTGGATGAATGTTGGAGTCAACCATTTCTTGTCGTGCTTGTTTTGGCGATGAGTTTGTCAACAAGCTCCTCGCTCTGATACCACTTGTTGGAGGATCGTGGCCCGGCTAGAAGGGGGTTGAATAGCCTTGGTATACGATGAAAATCGATCGCGTCTTAATCGTCTACACTTAAAATTAGCGCAGTGAAAATACTAATAATAAAGACAATTAAGCTAATGCAAGAAGTAAAGAGACAAACACTAACGTCAACATGTAACGTGGTTCACGACCCTTGTCGCTAGTCCATGGATGATTCGTTCGGCGAATCACTCCCTCAACAATCCACTAGTCTCTCCTTCAAAGTGGAGGTAAACCTTTCTTACAAAATCCACTCCCTCTTACAATAGAATAGAAATAAACACAAGTAGAGGAGTGGAAAATTTTGTGGAGCACTTGGGAGAACTTTAGAGTAAAAGCATTAACTTCCCCAAGTTTTCCAAGGCCTCCTCTTATACGGAGGAAGCCATTCTTCCCGTTGGGCAACGAGCAGTCGACTGATGCATGTCATCAGTCGACTGTTGTTGCCTCACAATGGCTTCATCCACATTGGCATCCAGCCAATGGCTCCCTCATCAGTCGACTGATTAACCCTATTAGTCGACTTATAGAGCCATCAATCGAGTGATCCAGGCAATCAGTTGACTTTCCAACCTTCTGTGCCCGTGACCACCTTCAGCAGTCGACTATCATTCCTTGGCAATTGACTGATGGTGCAGTAGTCGACTGTCAAACCCTAACAGTCGACTGCTGGGCCAGAAAGCCACAAATCGAACACCAGTCGAGTGCCATCGACTCGGAGAAGTCGATTGATATCTATATCAGTTGACTAGTGTCGGGTAAAATCTCAAACAAACCACTGTTGGTGCAGGGGCACCTAAGTCGAACCTGTATTTTGATTATGTCAAAAGACACAAAGTCAAGGATATATCATTATCTCATGAGCTGAATCGAGTGTGCAGAAAATTACTATAGCTGGAGCTGAAGGCTAGCGACACCCGGAGGAAGCCGCGGTGGTCGGGTGACACTCGAGTGACTTCGGAGGGAGCCGAAGGAATCGAGTGAAAGGTCGGAAGCAAAAGCAACACAGTAAGTATCGAGGTAAGCTCGTGTGTATGAGCGTAAGTGAGGTCGTATCCTCTTTACGGTGATGATCTTAAGCGTAGATCCGACCAAAGACATCCTATAGGTGGTCTAGGTCGAGATCGGACGGTCGGAGGCCGTCAAAATAATATTTTTGTTAAGCTAACTGAAGCATCACGATCGCTTTAGAGGACTCGACTCACGCCAATCACGATCGCTGAAGGTTAGGCCGATCGATGCCGCCATCACGATCGATGATGGCCATCACCGATCGATGGTCAAAGGATCAGCTTCGAGGAGTCAAGGTTTATCACCAAATTTCAAGGGGAGTGGTGCTCAAATATGATTGGCTAGGGTTCCTCTCGAAAAGGGGCTCAAAGGCTATAAAAGGAGGTCCTAACCTAGGGTTTCTTCATCAATTCTAAGTGCTCAAAAGCCTCCGCAATGCTGCGACTCTCTGACGACGCTACAACAACGAAGTGCTACCAACAACCCTAGCTTAAGTTCTTTTTTTTCTAGTTGTTGGTATAATCTTACTTTATTGCTTTCAATATTGCAATTCTTTTTAATCGAGGTTTTCTATCGTTGCATTTTACTTAAATAGAAGAGAGGGTTTGTCTCTCTATCTTTTTGCTTCGAACGTTTTTGTAATCGTCAAACTCCTACCTCCAACGAGGAGGAGTGTTTTAGTGAATTGCCCTCCGTACACGGTCTAGGACCGTTAGGGCCTTGGAGTAGTAGCCGAAGGCTACGAACCAAGTAAAAAACATCTTGTCTCCTTTTGTTTCATTTACCTTTCCGCTGCACTTAATTGTTTTGATACGAACTCGAAAAGAAAAAAAGGTTTTTCGCTATTCACCCCCCCCTCCTCTAGCGAACCGCATCGATCCAACAAACACTTGTTTGAGCCTCCGACGGTCGGGTAAACCTCGAACTATCTATTTGAGCATCCGACACTTCTAATCGTCGAGTAGAAACCTCAAACTCATGTTTGAGCATCCGACTTATCCAAACATTGGGTAAAGCCTCAAACATAAGTTTGAGCATCTGACACTTAGCCATTAGACCAAGTTCACCTATGAGCTATCGTTACAATCGCTCATTCTCTCATCTCCCTTAGAGTCTCTTGCCGAAGCTCTCTTCGTCCAGCCACGTCCCTCGGATGCACCAAGCGCACGACTTCCACAATGTCATCCTTCGCGTCTCACCCTGAAGTATGTTTCCTTTGGCTTCACTCCAATGCTCCTCGTCTAGCGGTCCCTCGGATGCACCAAACGCACGACTTCCGCAATCTCATCCTTCACCGACTCAAAGACTCGAGCCATGAGATGGTGAACTCACCAATGCTATCATAAAGCTACCTCATGTGTTATTTACTAAGTCCTGCACAACTTAAACACACACATCAAATCCATAACAATCCTAACTTAAACCTTTTGCCACATACATCAAAGCCACATCATACTTGGGTTGATTGCCTTATCAAATTATACATATTTTAAAAATAAATCATGAAAATTCATACGTACATTACTTACATGAAATACAATGAGTGAAAAATAATTTTGAACTAAAATACCCATTAAATTAAGAGCTTTGTACAAAGTTTAAAAGCATTGAAACCTTTCAATGTTTTGCCTAACTTTGTATCAATATTCTCAATGGTGATTGCTATCAAAAGATAGACTTCACCAAGGTTTTTGAAAATGATTTTGAATTTTTTTTTAAATCTTATTTTGAACCATGATATATGGGCTAAATGTACATAACTTGTACATTTGCTTCCTCATGATTCCTTAATATCATATTATGAGTTTGAGTTCATCTAGATGTAAGAGCTATGCACCTTGAACTTAACTTATATTCCTAACATCTCACATGTGTCTAGGGTGTATCAATACACACACATGTCAATTTAATGTGAGATATGAGTTTTGGTTATTTTCTAGTCTAAGGTCTCATGCATTTCATCTAGACAACTCTATTTGATTCCCTTATCATGGGACTTCAAATCATGTCATTGTCCTTAAATCAATTCTAATTATCCTAAATGCATGAATGATGATCATGGCATAAGAATGTGCATAATTTAAAGTATTTATCTATAATCATGATGTCATGGCATAAACATGACCTAAATACAAACATGACACATTAACCTAAGTATTAATATGACATTTTATATGATTAAATGAAATATAAAATCATGACATGACACATGGCAAACAAAGCATGACAAATAAAATATAAAGGTATAAAAATACCTAAATTTTAATATTAATTGTCATTTGTTAACATTAGACCCATTTTTTCCATGGTACTCAAATCTTCCAAGTGTGACAAAATCCAAAATGGCACACCATTGACTCTAACCTAGTTTGTGCCAAATTTGATTGACTTTTTAAACTTATTAAATTTCTATTGGCACATCCTAAAATCTGTTAGGATTAAATCTCTTCTTATTTCTAAGGTACCCCATTACCTTGAAAATGACCTAAAGTGCTACCTTTACTTGGTTAAGCTAACTACCTATCCATTCAAGGTTGACACACCCTAACCCATTTAGCGTGAGGGAATCACGCTTCTAGGAACCTAATATCTATTTGAGCTCCTTGGATTAACTAGGCATTCACTAGGGATGACCTCCCTAGACACCTTCCTTATGACCCTCTTAGGATTGGAATCCTTGGTCATTTGGGTCTTGTCAAGGTTAACTCCCCTTGTAACTTTCTTAGTGTCTTCCCTATGTTTCTTGGAAAACTTGGCCACTAGACACCTACCATTGTTAGTCTTAGGGATGACTTCCCTAGTAACCTTGGTTTTCTTAGACCTATGGGTGGTTCCATAATCAAATGAAACATTGTGGTAGATTGGCATTACCTCCTTGGACTTAGGTTTGTGACTCAAACCTTTCCTATCCTTGGAAGACTCTTGCCTCCTAACACCTACACTTTGACCATTAGATCCTAAAATCATGTTTTCCATCTTCTCAAGCTTTGACCTCAAAGCTTGATTTTCAACCTCTAATTTTTCAATCTTTGATTGCCCATTATTCTTTTGGAAATTTCTCCTCCTAGGCATATGTCTACCTTCTTAGAGTTAATGCCTAGGTTGTCCTTATCCTTAGGTGGGGTAGTCTTGGAGTTATTCTTAGGCCTAATGTTATAAGACTTAGTACCTAAACAAAAAGTATTTATTTTTAGCATGCTTTTTATCATGATGAATAGCAAGAAAATTATTAACATGTAATACCTTGCTAGCATGCTTCTTGACATTAAAATTTGAAGTTGTATTAATAAATGATACCTTAGGGTTTGCTTTGGAAGCTCTCCCTACAATTGTAACTCCTCCCTTGTCCTTATTGGAGTGACTCCCCCTAGGACATTGACTTCGGTAATGCCCTTTTTTATTGTATTTGAAGCACACCACGTGCTCCTTGCTTTTCGATCTTTGAGGTCCAGCTACCTTGAGCTTCTCCTTAGCCTTTGGTGTTGGTTGAGTCTTCTTGACTCTTTTTGGACACTTACTCTTGTAATATCCTTTCTCCTTATACTCAAAATACATTATATGATTTTTATTATTATTAATTGTGCTTGAGTTACCTAGGGAGGAATGGTGGACTTGTTCTTGACTTCTCCCGTATGTAGATGGTTCATCTTGATTTTGTTCCGGTGCCAATGGTCTCTCCTCCCCCTCAATCCTAGAGGTGGAGACTTCCATAATTTTCTCTTCCTCAGATTTTGATGGCCTTTCAACCTCCAATTCCTCAAGCTCTTGTGAGGATGAGTATTCCTCTTCTTCCTTATCTTGGACTGGTGTGAGCTCTTCATGGAGCTTGGCTAGCTTACTTCATAGTTCCTTAGCATCTTGATATTCACCTATTCTAGACAAGACATTGTTAGGTAACAAATTTAATAGAATTTGCATTACCTTATCGTTTCTTTCGAAATTTTCTAGTTGTTCCTCCGTCCATTTCTTCTTCTTGAGTATTCTACCCTTCTTGTCCATGGTAACTTCAAATCCTTTCATCAAAACAAATCAATTTTCTATTTCACACATAATAAAATATTCCATCCTCACCTTCCAATATGCAAAGTCTTCGCAGTCAAAGGAAGGTGGGATGTTGATGTCGTGACCTAGTTTGATGTTGGGCAACTCCATCTTCTCTTCTACTCCTCTAGCATTTTTGCACTCTCGGCGGTTAGTTCCGTAGAAGAGCTCCTAGCTCTGATACCAATTGTAGGGTATCAGAGTGATTTGTTCTTCTGAGAGCCCCGAGCTCTGATACCAATTGTTAGTGCTTGTAAGATTGACATATCTCCATAATGGTATGATATTGTCCACTTTGTCCTAAGCTCTCATGGTTTTATTTTTGGGATTTACCCAAAAGGTCTCATACTAATGGAGATATCTTTTTATCTTATAAGTGCATGATCTTTTCCATGTCTTACCAATATGGAACTTTGATTGTATTCTCAATACTCCCAACAATCCCCTCTCCCCTCAAATGAAGGACCACATTGTCCCCCTCAAGTCTATCCGTCCTCAAAGGACTTCCTCTGCTTGATGTTTGATCCACAACCCACTAGAACTTCCTGCTAACTGTCCAGTCCTCCTAACCCAGCTAGACTTCATGCTAGTTTTTCGGCCCTTCCGACCCAACTGGACTTTCTGCCAATTGTTCGGTCCTCCCGACCCAACTGAACTTTCTGCTGGTGTATGGTTCTCTTTATCCGAACATGGAAGCTCCACTTCCTTCATTCGAGGTTCATGGCTTGACATGGACCATGACTCTGATACTAATTGTAGGGATCGATGTGGTCGCGTTAGAGGGGGGTGAATAGTGATTCCAATTTTGCTTCTTTTGATTGTGTGCGTGATTATCTCTATAAAATAGTTAGTGTACAATGGAAAATAAAATCACAAATACAACCACAAAATCACACAAACACGAGGATATAACATGGTTCAAAACCTAGAGTTTCTACTCCACGGGTCAAGCTTAAGTGAGCTCTAGTGATGCACACCACCACTAATAAACTCTTTCACGGTGACACATCGAAGGTGGAGAAACCTCTTACAATAATCTTACAATAATAAGAATAAAGATACAACTAAATACAGTAAGAGTATAAATGAAATGTAAAGAATATTTTACAAACTAGGGCTTTTGAATACTTGTTGATGTGGTTGCTTGGACAAGCTTGAAGGACCTTAAAATGCACCAGCATTTCGCCTCAAATCGCACCTAGAACAACTGCCAAAATCCTCCCCGTCAAGCTTCTTTTATTCCTCTGTGTGACCTGGATTTATGCCTAGAAGTCGACTGCCTACAATGTCGTTGTCTCATAGTGGACTTAATCCACATTGGAATTTTAGTCAACGATATCTTAGCAGTTGATTGCCCTTACCAGCAGTCAACTGGCTAGTCGACTATGGGATTTTCTGTGCTCGTGTCCGCAAACACCAGTCGACTGCCATTCATGACAGTTGACTGCCCACAATTGGCAGTCGACTGCCAAAGCACAGCTCGAGAAGTCGAGCCTCAGTCGACTACACGACCAGTCGACTGGTCATAATCCCAATCGACTGCTAACTCGGCTCCCGAGTGTCAAACACTTGGCTAGTCGACTGCTTTGAGTTAACTCGGCTCTCGAGTGTCAAACACTCGGCCAGTTGACTACTCTGAGTCAAATCAGCTCCTGAGTGTCAAACACTCGGCCAGCCGACTGTCTAATACCCCAATCGATTGATAAAGCTCAACAATGAGGTTTAACTCCAAGTATGATTCCCTCATACTTGATAAACACACTTAGCCTAGACCTAAGCCTTCAACCCACTTCCATTAGCCTCACGCCTCTCGGATCCCTCGAGTTTGTGACTTTTTATCCTTGCGCTAGCCTTCAAGTGCCTCCATCGGCTATGTCATGCTAATCGGATTCCTTACCAAGTACATTTATGTTAGGAATTGGACATCGCTAGAGGGGGGAGGGGGTGAATGGCACGTTCGTCATTGCTTGATGGAATTTGATCGTGCCTGTCTACAATCATTATTAGCGCAGCAGAATATAGAATAGCAATAACAAAACATGACAAAAACAATCAAAACATGATAATATAATGTGGTTTGGAACATTAGAGTTCCTACTTCACGGATTGATCTCAAATGAGCTCTAGTGATGCAAACACCACCACTAATCAAAAACACTCCTTCTCGATAATGAGTCGGAGGCGGAGAAACCTTGTATGATGATTACAATAGTAATACAAATAAACAACAAGCAAATACAAAGTAAATACAACAAGAGAAGTAAAGAACACTTTACAAAAAACTCTTTTGGATGCTTGCGTGTTGATTACCTTAGACTAGCCTTGAAGGACTGAAAAGCACTAACTATTCCCCTTCAAATCATCCAAAAAAATTACTACTAAATTCTCCCTTTCAAGCTCCCTTTAAAGATGCAACTCAGGCTGATTTCGGCCTAGCAGTCGACTGCCATAAGGCCCTAGTCAACTGCTTCTGTAATCGTTGTCTCACAATGACTTAATTCACGTCGGTAAAACTTCAACAGATTCACTGGCAGTCGACTACTAATTACCATCAGTTGACTTCCAACCTCGTAGTCAACTGATTAGTCAGGTACCGAGAATTCTGAGTACCAGCAGACGACTGCCATCCATGGCGCTTGGATCGCTTCAATCCATCACGACTATCCATCGTCGCGGTTGATCGCCAAGGCTATTTGTCATAACGCAACGCCGACTTACATCAGTCGACTGGTCATAATCTCAATCGACTGCTCAGAGTCAACTCGGCTGTCAAATGTCAAAACACTTGACTAATCGACTGGTCCAAAGCCCCAGTCGACTGATAACCTCAACCATGAGGTTTAACCCCAAGTATGATGCCCTCATACTTGCTAGACCACCCTTAGCCTAGATCTAAGCGTTCTAGCCACCTTCGTCAGCCTCACGCCTATCGGATCCCTCCAAGTCATCCAAGACTTGTTCATCCATATGCTAGCCTTCAGGTGCTTCCATCGGCTATTGTCATGCTAAGCTAGTCTATACCTCCAAGACACATTTGGGCTTACGTTGGCAAGACTACCGCTTGGACTTTACATCGCCAAACCATTGGACTTATGCTGCCAAGACTACCGCTTGGACTTTACGTTGTCAATATCAACCCTTAGACTTCCCTTGTCAATCCATGTTGGACTTTCCATTTGCCAAGACTCAAGCTTGGACTTTCCCTTTCCATGACCATGCTTGGACTTTCAATGCCAACCCATGTTGGATTTTCAATTGCTAAGACTCAAGCTTAGACTTTCCCTTGTCAAGACCTATGCTTGGACTTTCCATGCCAACCCATGTTGGACTTTCCAATTGTCAAGACTCAAGCTTTGACTTTCCCTTGCCAAGACCTTTGCTTGGACTTTCCATGCCAAGTACCCAAGACTTGGACTTTCCATGCCAAGTACACAAGACTTGGACTTTCCATTGTCAAGTGTCCCACTTGGACTTCTCCATCATATGGTCAACCCCATGTCAACCATATAGTCAACCCATTATCAAACAATGGTCAACTCATTGTCAAACATCAATGTCAAACATCAAAACACTAATATCAAACCACTACTCGAGTCAAACTTAAGTATGGTCAATCGTAACCTGAGCCGATTGCACCAACAATCTCTCCATTTTTGATGTTTGACAAAAACCAACATCTTTGAGTTAGAACACTAACTCAAACTACTCCTCCCAATTGTCCAAATTTGGAATCTCAAATTCTCCTCCTTTTTGACATACATCGAAAAGACTCTCCCCAAGGGTGTCAATGTCTCATATCTCAATGAGATCTTACAATCTCCCCCTTGGTCCAAAAACATCTAGGATGTCTTCACTCTTCCTAGTAATAAGTTCAATATCACTAAAGAGAGGCACTCCTTCAAACTCTCTCAATTCTCAAAATTCTCCTCTTCATGAGGAAGAACACATCCATCATCCTATGATGGATAATCTCCCCCTAAATGCTTGCTCCCCCTTGACCATTGTACCAACAATGTCCTTAGAGAGTCCCTAAGCCTATAGGAACACTAAACCATCAAAATTAAGGTTGAAAATTCAAACTTGAACTTTCACATACCTTAAAATTAATACATACCCTAAACAACTCTCATAATTCATATCCAATAGATTTTCACCTTTTCTAATGCTTTCCAAAGCATATCCTAGGATTATGAGCAGTTAGGGTAGCCTAACATAGCTGAAATAAGGTAAAATAAACTTTGTTTACCCAAAATCAGGTCTGACAGTTGACTCTTTTAGCTACCAGTCGACTGCCCCTAAGGCTAGTCGAGTGAAAGCATTGTTAGTAATATATGAGAGATGTCCTAAGGCAATCGCCTTATGTATGAACCATTTATATGATAAATGAGATTCACTATTTGAGTATACATGTTTTATGTATTTGATTGGATCTTAAACTCATTTACTGAATGTCCACGATACGATTCACAGCATGAGAGAATTTGTGATTGGATCACAACTAGTGAGTATCTCTACATGTAATTGTGATGTATCGAATTATCCTAGTCGATGAATTGATGGATTTGGACACCATCAATTCGGCCGAGACTAGCACGAGGTATACCCTTGGTGTATCCAAGCACCGATTCTCACCGGCCGAGATATAGTGATGTCCGAGTTAATCGTGGATGCTAGTTATGGTAACTAGTTCATTCGGAGTGACCACCGTAAGACTTCATATGGTTCTCTGCATATATAGATATGTCAATGAAGTTCTTCATGTGGCTTAAGTGCGATGTTCCTTTGACTTGCGGTATTCAAGTCATCTTGATCATGGAGACTTATGCTTTGACATCTTAAGCAAACATCTCTAAGGAGATGTGGACCCGGATGATTGGGTATAAGTCAAGTGATCAAAGGTGTTTGAATAGCCTATAAAGGATTCACCACTCGCAGGAGATGTATACCCATGGCCTCTCGTCGGATTGTTACTAAAGTCTTTGGCCAAAGCATTACATGTTTAGAGTAAGGTACTCTTCGATACATGTGGAGTAACTAGAATCAGAGGACGAGGAAATGATACTTGGGCTAGGTGTGACGAGTCACTTAGTGGGGATCCACACTATAGACCATGTCCTCAAACCAAGTGGGTATAAGATGAGTGAAGGGAATGGGGCACGATTCATTCGAGCCATCAAGGGTTTCAGAAATAGTTCTGGATCAACCGTTGATCTTTTCGGTTAATTGGGAATCATGATGTACTACTAGGTGCCACTCATGATCGTTCTATAATTAATGGTTAATTATAGACGGCCAACATAAACCGAGAACCTATTTGGTCACATGCACAACGAGCGTAATCCAAAGGATTTAAAACGAGCTTGAGAATGGGATTCTCAGACCGAGAGAAACTATGTTTGGTTGGACCAAACATAAAGCGAGCATGAAATTGTTTCAGTCGCAATGGAAGCATGGATGGGCCGTGTCTTATGAAGACATAATGGATGGACCAAAATGGTTTGGTTCTAATCCAATGGATGAGAATAAACCAAAGGGTTTGGTTTATTTTAAACGAATGAACCAAAAGTTGGTTCGGTTCGTTTTAACTTAAAATAAACCATCCTGGTTTGGTTTATTTTAACTTATCTTAATGGAGCGGGTTAACGGGCTTTATGGATATGATCCATTAACCATTAAGAGAATTAGTTCTCTATAAAATAGGGCTTAAACCCTAACCCTAAGGCTAATGAAGTTTTGGCCGCCCAACCCTAGCCTCCTTTTGTTGTTGCCGCCCAACATGGTGTTGCCGCCAACTTCATGGAGCTGCTGCCACCTCCTTGCCGCCGGCATCCAAGCTTCAGCCGGCGATGCTCCGGCGACCCTCCGGTGATCTCTTGTGGGTTCGGTGATAAGGTGAGCTCCACATCTCCTTTGGCCGGCGCCTATCTCCTCCACCAAGCTGTCCAGTTTTCTGGACAGCTTCTTCTCCTCTCGTCGGAGCGTCGTTTGGATGACGGTTAGTGCTCCGACAGCGGCTAACATACCGGGGATTTGATCTCCGGTAATCCTCTGTGGTGGAGGACGAAGGATTCGTCAAACGGTTGACGAATACCTCTCCGGAGAAGCGAGTTTTGAGAACTCGTTTTAGGATCCGAATTTGGATTCGGATCGTGATCATCTCTCGATCACGTCGTCTTCAACACGAGTCTAGTAACCCGTACGAAGACGAAGCTCGTGGCTTGGCGAAGTCATCCCGAGGAGCTCGGCGTGGATACGGATAGAGACGATTCTTACGAGGATCGTTCCGGTTGATGCCGTTCCCGCTACACGTCATACGAAAGGTATAACGTAGATAAATTTCTTTTATTGCAAATTTTAATTTACGGTTATGTCTACACTTGTTGTAATATGCATGCGTGTGTTGTGTGTGTTGTAATAAATATAGATTTATTATTTTTAATTGCTTCCGCTGTGCTCATGTTTACGAAACATGATCGAACACACCTGCACGCCATGTCGGAAACCCAACAGTGTATCGAGCCCGAGGTTGTGTTTCGACATAATCGTAAAAATGGTTTTGCGATAGTCATAATGTATTTCTGGAAATTTTCTAATTTTGGAAATTTAGAAGTATTTATGGAAATTTTTCAATTTTGGAAAGTCTAGAAGTATTTATGGAAATCTTCCACTTTTGGAAAGTTAGAAGTATTTATGGAAATTGATATTTTCCATAAATAAAATATTTGATTAGATTCTGGAAATTTGTTTCCTAATTTAATCATGATTTGATTTGGGAAATCAAATCTTAAAATATTTTATTTCCATAAGTAGTTTTAATGATTTAGGAAATTGGTTTCCTAAATAGATTTTCCTTAATCAAATAATTCCATGAATAAAATATGTGATTAGATTTGGAAATTTGTTTCCTAATTTAATTATGATTTGATTTGGAGAATCAAATCTTAAACATATTTTATTTCCATAAATAGTTATGACATATAAGGAAATATATACATGACATAATTGTATGCCATGTAATTGCATTAGATGCATAACATTATGTCATGCGTGTCGTGACATGTAGATGTATGCCATATATGTCATGCCATGTAGATAATAGTTATTTGCATGCAAAGAGGATGAGACATAAAAACCCTTAAACAATATTAAAGCCTACACCTTCCATTAATATGGTTAGAACCAGAGTTCCGTTTCTTGTTTGGGTTGTTGGACTCTCTCCAAGCCCGGCTCGAACCCGAATATGTTCAAACCATGAAATAGTTTAATACTAATATGGTAAGAGTCAGAGGTCAATCGTTAGCTTTGGTTGTTGGACTCTCTCCAAGCTGGGCTAATTGGTTGAATGCGCTCTAACCATATTAAAACTATGTCCTGATTAATGGGTTGGCTTTAACCTGGAGCATCGGCTTGTTGGACTCTCTCCAAGGTCGATGTAAAGGGAGGTGAAGTTGGGTGTTATGCATATGATGCATACTTGTTAATGTGTTAACAACCCGATGTATGTGTGAACATTCAAATAGTTGATAGCACATTGTGATAGTTGCATATACGTGATATGCAATCGGTATAGAAGATACCTACCGTCATAGTTATGAATGGCTTGTTGGACTCTCTCCAAGGTTGTTCATATCTATGATGGATATCAGCCCATTCGGAGATGGACTTACGATCTCCCGAAGTGATTTTGGGGTTTTTGAAATTCGAAAAATGAATGGGATTTATAAATGTATATTGATGCATTTTAAAATCATCTTTCTCATATATGCTCGTTTTGTATTTCTAAGATTGATCATGATGTCTTTGAATTTGCGTTCCATTTTGGATTCGAATAAATTGACTGAGCCGAACTTCTTGGACTGGCTTAGAAACTTGAGAATTGTTCTCAAGGTGGAAAAGCTTGCGAATGTCCTCGAAGCGCCTCTTCCGCCGTCTAGTGAGATGCAACTCGACCAATTGTTGGCCTATCGAAACATGTGAGTGATTCGAACAAATGAGTTGCATCATGCTAGCCTGATGGAACCCAAGCTACAGCGACATGAGCATATGGATGCTCATATCGTAGTCCTTCATCTTTGTGAGTTGGTTGATGAGCAAGTGAGATTCGAAAGGTTCGAAGTCTCAAATCTCCTCTTCACCTCTGAGATGCTAGGAGGTTCATCTGTGGTACTGCTCAATATGCTGAAGACTGTGGAGTCTTCTGAGAAGCATGAGCAGGGGACGGTGCTGTTAGTTGATTCCTCGAAGAAAGGTTCTAAGAGGAAGTCAAAGGAACAGCAGAAGGGAAAGAAGAGAAGGGCTAAGAAGGTAGAACTAGCACAAAAGGAAACTTGCCATCATTATGGCAAGGAGAGCCATTTGCGAAGAAAGTGCAAGATTTATCTTGAGTCAGTGAAGAAGGATAAGGCATCGGATGCCCCATCTTCTTCAGAAATCTTCTTTATTGATTGTCATTCTATTTCCTTGGACACTTGGGTATTTGATACTGGGTGTGGCTCACATATATGTAATGACATACATGGGCTAAGGAATAGAAGAAGACTCGTCAAGGGGAGAGTCAAATTTACGTGTTGGGAATGGAGCAACGGTTGCTGCACTCGCCATCGGAACGTATTTGTTGGAACTCCCTGTAGGACTTGTCTTAGAACTGGACAATTGCTTTTATGTTCCTTCGTTAATAAAGAACATCATTTCTATTTCTTGTCTAAATAGAAATGGGTTCCATTTGACTTTTAGTAACAATTGTTGTTACATAACTTTGAATGGAGTTCTTTATGGGATTGGAACTTTAAGCAATGGTGTTTATACGTTGGATGTATCCAGTGACGATTTCAATATCGAAGCGAGCAACACGCATGCTCGAAAGGATAATCAAATAGACTCCTATATGTGGCATTGTCGTCTTGGCCATATAAGCAAGAAACGCATGTCCGAATTACACCGATGTAGAATTTTAGAATCGTTTGAATTGGATTCATACGATACATGCGAATCATGCTTAAAAGGCAAGATGACTAAGTTACCTTTTACTGGAAAAGGTGAACGAGTGGGAGAGTCACTAGGACTAATACATACTGATGTATGTGGACCTATGTCAACTCAAGCATTAGGAGGCTATAGCTACTTCATTACCTTCACCGATGATCACTCACGGTTTGGGTATGTGTTCTTGATGAAACACAAGTCTGAAGCCTTTGAAAGGTTCAAAGAATTCAGAAATGAAGTAGAGAAACAACATGACAAGAGTATTAAAATACTTGATCGGATCGAGGTGGTGAATACTTAAGAAGAGTTTCTTGATTATCTAAGAGACAATGGTATATTGTCTCAATGGACTCCGCCATATACACCAGCATAATGGTGTATCGAGAGGCGAATCGACTTGGACCTTGTTGGACATGGTCGGTCAATGATGAATCATGCGACTCTTCCCAAGTCCTTTTGGGGCTATGCACTTGACATATTTACTTGTTAAACAGAATGCCTACCAAGGTAGTCTCAACTACTCCATATGAGATATGGAATAGTAAGAAACCTCATGTATCTTACTTGAAGATATGGGGTTGTCCTGCGTATGTGAAGCGGACTGTATCAGACAAATTGGATGCTAAGTCTGATAAATGTCTATTTATTGGATACCCTAAGGAAACAAGGGGTTACCAATTCTATCATCCTGTGGAACAAAAGGTGTTTGTTTCAAGGCATCTTTGTGTTTCTAGAGAAAGAGTTTCTCTTGCAAGAAAGCGATGGGAGTGTAATTCGAGCTTGAGGAGGCTCGAGAGACTCAAATAGACATTGATGAGATACACGGTGAAGCACAGTGACCAACAACTCATAGTGATGAGCAATCGGTGGACCTATTGTAACACCACATCTTCGTAGATCTGGTAGAACACGCAATATTCACGAGAGATATGGATTTCTCAGTAAGTGAATCGAGCGGCGTGTTACTCATTGATGATGAGGAGCCTACCAGTTATGAAGAAGTGCTGACAAGTTCAGAAAGGGATAAGTGGCTTGGTGCCATGAAGTCGGAAATGGATTCCATGTATGAAAACCAAGTTTGGAACTTGGTTGACCCACCTGAAGGGATAAAACCTATAGGGTGCAAGTGGGTTTTCAAGAAGAAAACCGACATGGATGGTAATGTGATTACCTATAAGGCTAGATTGGTGGCGAAAGGATATCGTCAAAAACAAGGTGTTGATTATGACGAAACCTATTCGCCTGTAGCTATGCTTAAATCCATTCGGATGCTCCTGGCCATAGCGGCTCATTATGATTATGAGATATGGCAGATGGATGTGAAAACAGCTTTCCTTAATGGAAACCTGCTCGAGGACGTGTATATGATACAACCTGAGGGTTTCACATCGGTTGATAAAACCAAGGTATGCAAATTACGACGATCCATTTATGGATTGAAGCAAGCATCCAGGAGCTGGAATATCCGTTTTGATGAGACAATCAAAAAGTTTGATTTCTCACAAAATCTAGACGAACCTTGTGTGTACAAGAAGGTTAGTGGGAGTGCAATCGTATTCCTAGTATTGTATGTCGATGACATACTACTTATAGGAAACGATGTTTCAATCTTACAGTCAGTGAAGGTTTGGTTATCCAAGACATTCTCCATGAAAGACCTGGGAGAAGCAACCTACATCCTCGGGATTAAGATCTATAGAGATAGATCGAAACGGTTGCTTGGTCTTTCGCAGTCTACATATATAGACCGAGTGCTAAAGAGGTTTAGCATGTCAGAATCCAAGAAAGGTTTCCTACCCATCAGGCATGGGGTACACCTTTCGAAGTCTATGTGTCCGCGCACAGAAGACGAGAGGATTTGCATGAGTAAGATTCCCTATGCATCCGCAATAGGATCTATCATGTATGCTCTGTTATGTACGAGGCCCGATGTATCGTATGCTCACGAGTGTCACGGCGGATACGATCGATCGAGATTGGATCATTGGGTGATCATTAAGACGATCCTTAAGTACTTAAGAAGAACTAAGGATACGTTCTAATATATGGAGAAGGGTACATGGTGATACGTGGGTATACGGATGCGACTCGAGCGCAAGGATGATTCCATGTCTTTGTCTGGGTATGTATTCACCTGGAATGGAGGCGCAATAAGTTGGAAAGGTTCCAAGCTTGACACTATAGCGGATTCTGCCACTAAGGCAGAATACATTGCAGCTTTGGAAGCAGCAAAGGAAGCGGTTTGGATCAAGAAGTTCATCTCTGAACTTGATGTGGTCTCATCAATGATCCAAACATGCTTAGCCGCGCTATCATCTTATCAGAGAGATCATCAGTAGGAACGAAATACAAATCGAGAAAATTCCCACTGAAAGGAACTTAGCGGATCCTTTGACTAAGGCATTACCTCAAAGTAAGTTTGAGGTCATGTTAGAGCTTATGGTATTGGATACCGTAGCGATTGGCATTAGGCCAAGTGGGAGTCTGTTAGTAATATATGAGAGATGTCCTAAGGCAATCGCCTTATGTATGAACCATTTATATGATAAATGAAGATTCACTATTTTAGTATACATGTTTTATGTATTTGATTGGATCTTAAACTCATTTACTGAATGTCCACGATACGATTCACAGCATGAGAGAATTTGTGATTGGATCACAACTAGTGAGTATCTCTACATGTGTAATTGTGATGTATCGGAATTATCCCTAGTCGATGAATTGATGGATTTGGACACCATCAATTCCGAGACTACGAGGTATACTCCTTGGTGTATCAAGCGGTGATTCTCCTTGGTTGGAGACATAGTGATGTCCGGAGTTAATCGTGGATGCTAGTTATGGTAACTAGTTCATTGGGTGACCGGTAGTAAGACTTCATATGGTTCTCTCTGCATATATAGATATGTCAATGAAGTTCTTCGTGGCTTAAGTGCGATGTTCCTTTGACTTGCGGTATTCAAGTCATCTTGATCATGGAGACTTATGCTTTGACATCTTAAGCAAACATCTCTAAGGAGATGTGGACCGGATGATTGGGTATAAGTCGAAGTGATCGAAGGTGTTTGAATAGCCTATAAAGTTCACCACTCCTTGCGAGGAGATGTATACCCATGGCCTCGTCGGATTGTTACTAAAGTCTTTGGCCAAAGCATTACATGTTTAGAGTAAGGTACTCTTGATACATGGAGTAACTAGAATCATGGGACGAGAAATGATACTTGGGCTAGGTGTGGCGTAGTCGACCTAGTAGGGGTGACACTATAGACCATGTCACGAACCAAGTGGGTATAAGATGAGTGAAGGGAATGGGGCACGATTCATTCGAGCTCTTGAAGGGTTTTGAGAAATAGTTCTGGATCAACCGTTGATCTTTTCGGTTAATTGGGGATCATGATGTACTACTAGGTGCCACTCATGATCGTTCTATAATTAATGGTTAATTATAGACGGCCAACATAAACCGAGAACCTATTTGGTTACACGCACAACGAGTGTAATCCAAAGGATTTAAAACGAGCTTGAGAATGGGATTCTCAGACCGAGAGAAACTATGTTTGGTTGGACCAAACATAAAGCGAGCATGAAATTGTTTCAGTCGCAATGGAAGCGTGGATGGGCCGTGTCTTATGAAGACATAATGGATGAACCAAAATGGTTTGGTTCTAATCCAATGGATGAGAATAAACCAAAGGGTTTGGTTTATTTTAAGCGAATGAACCAAAAGTTGGTTGTTCGTTTTAACTTAAAATAAACCATCATGGTTTGGTTTATTTTAACTTATCTTAATGGAGCGGGTTAACGGGCTTTATGGATATGATCCATTAACCATTAAGAGAATTAGTTCTCTATAAAATAGGGCTTAAACCCTAACCCTAAGGCGATGAAGTTTTGGCCGCCCAACCCTAACCTCCTTTTGTTGTTGCCGCCCAACATGGTGTTGCCGCCAACTTCATGGAGCTGCTGCCACCTCCTTGCCGCCCGGCATCAAGCTTCAGCCGGCGATGCTCGGCGACCCTCGGTGATCTCTTGTGGGTTCGGTGATAAGGTGAGCTCCACATCTCCTTTGGCGGCCTCTATTCCTCCACCAAAGCTGTCCAGTTTTTCTGGACAGCTTGTTTCTTGTTGTCGGGCGTCGTTTGGATGGACGGTTAGTGCTCCGACAGCGGCTAACTTACGAGGATTTGATCTCCGGTAATCCTCTAGTGGAGGGGCGAAGGATTCGTCAAACAGTTGACGAATACCTCTCCGGAGAAGCGAGTTTTGAGAACTCGTTTTAGGATCCGAATTTGGATTTGGATCGTGATCATCTCTCGATCACGTCGTCTTCAACACGAGGCTAGTAACCCGTACGAAGACGAAGCTCGTGACTTAGCGAAGTCATCCCGAGGAGCTCGGCGTGGATACGGATAGAGACGATTCTTACGAGGATCGTTCCGGTTGATGCCGTTCCCGCTACACGTCATACGAAAGGTATAACGTAGATAAATTTCTTTTATTACAAATTTTAATTTACAGTTATGTCTACACTTGTTGTAATATGCATGCGTGTGTTGTGTGTGTTGTAATAAATATAGATTTATTATTTTTAATTGCTTCCGCTGTGTTCATGTTTACGAAACATGATCGAACACACACACGCCGCGGTGCCGGAAACCCAACAAGCATCTACAGTCGAGGCGCCACCTCAACTGCTCTTGATGCCAGTTGACTGCCATACTTGGTCGTCGACTGATTTCTGCAGTTTGTAGAAATCAAGTTCAGAAATCGAAATTTGAAAATTCATAAGTAAAAATACGTATTTTTAAAAATCTTGAAAATTCATATGTACATTACTTATAACAAATACAATGGGTGAAAAATATTTGAAAAATAAAATACCCATTAAATAATGAGATTGACACAAAGTTCAAAGCTTTGACCCTACTTTGTATCAACTCTATCAATGGTGATTGCTATCAAAAGATAGACTTTACTAAGGTTTTCTAAAATAATTTTAAAATATTTTTAAAACCTTATATTGAACCATGGTCAATGGGCTTAATGCACATGACTTATACATAAGCTTTCCTCATGCTTCATCCATGGTATAAAATGAGTTTGAGTTCATCTAGATGCAAAAACTATGCACCTTGAACTTAACTCATTTCCTAGCATCTCACATGTGTCTAGGGTGTATGAATACACACACATGTTAATGTGATGTGAGATGTGGATTTTGTTTATCCTAAACTAAGGTCTCATGTATTTTTTTAAGGCAACACTACTTGATTTCCTTATACATAGGACTTCAAATCATGCCATAGTCCTTAAATTAATTTTAATTAATGCATGAATGATCATGGCATGAACGATCATGGAATAAATGATAACATAAATAAGCATTGCCAAAAATCATGATTTCATGACATATGATTAAATCTAAATACACATGACATAAAAGATAAACCCTAAGCATGATCATGATATTTTATATGATTAAAAATAAGAATGATGTCATGACATATTATATGACAATCAAGGCATGAAAAATAAAATATAAGGCATAAGAATACCTAAATTTTAATATTAGTTGTCATTTGTTAGGATTAATTCTATTTTGTCATATTATCACTCTTCTCCCAAGTGTGCAAAAACCCAAAATGGCACACCATGACCTCTAAACCTAGTTTGTGCTAACTTGATCAATTTTCCATAGTTCTCAACTAATATCGGCACATCCTAAAATCTTTTAGGATTAAAAATTCAAACTTATTTCCAAGGTACCCATAACCTTGAAAATGTCCTAAAGTGTTACCTTTACCAAGGTTAGATTAACTACCTATTCATTCAAGGTTGGCACATCTTAACCTATCTAGCGTGAGTCGATCACGCTCCTAGGGACCCAAAACCTATTTGAGCTCCTTGGGTTAATTAGGTATTCACAAGGGATAACTTCCCTAGATACCCTCCTAATGACCCTCCTAGGCTTAGAAGCCTTGGTTATTTGGGTCTTGACTAGGTTAACTCTAGGGGTGACTCCCCTTATAACCTTCTTAGTGGCCTCCCTAGGTTTTCTTGAAATCTTAGCCACTAGGCACACTCCATGGTTACCCTTAGGGATGACTTCCCTAGTAACCTTGGTTTTCCTAGACCTAGTACTGGTTTCATAATCGAATGGAACATTGTGATAGGTAGACTTATCTACCTTGGACCTAGGCTTGCGGCTCAAGCCTTTCTTGCCCATAGATGAACCTTGCCTCCTAGACCCTAGGCTTTAACCATTTGACCCCTTAATTGAATTTATCATTCTTGCAAGGGTCTTCTCCAATTTCTCAAGCCTTGATCTCAAGGCTTGATTCTCCAATTCTAATTGTCCAATTTTTGAATTTTGATTTAGTCTTTGGGCATTACCATTTCTTCTAGGCATATGCCTTCCCTTCTTAGGGTTAATGCCTAAATGATTTTCTATCTTCCTAATACTTTCATTAGGTAAAATTATTTTAGGGACATTAGTCTCAAATTTCTCCTTAGTTCTAAAATTATATGATTTGGTACCTAAACAGTAGAGCCTATTTTTAGCATGCTCTTTATGGACAATATCAAGATTACTCCTAGCATGCTTTTCATTATAAAATAGGGAAGGTTCATTACTAAATTTTACCTTAGGATTTGCTTTAAAAGCTCTTCCTACATATGATGCTCCTTCTTGGACTTTCTTCTTCCCCCTAGGGCATTGACTCCTATAATGCCTCGATTGTTGGAACTTGAAGCACACCATGTGCTCCTTGCTCTTCCTAATTGGAGCACCGACATCCTTTGAATTTTTATTGACTTTAGGTGCCGACGAAGTCTTCTTGACTTTTTTCATACACTTGCTCTTGTAGTGTCATTGTTCCCTACACTTAAAGCACATAATATGATTTTTATTATTTATTAAGGTGCTTGAGTTACCTAGGTCAATGGTGGTGGAATTTTGAGCTTCTTCATCTTCTCAACCGGAGGTGGATGCTTCCTCTTGATTATGCTCTGGAGTGGAAATTCTCTCATCCCCCTCAATCCTAGAGGTGGAGGCTTCTTCAACTTCCTTTTCCACCTCTTCCAATTCGGATGTTGATTCCCTATCAATCTCCGAATCCGCAAGCTTTTAGAATGATGATGTGCTTGCTTCATCTTGATCTTGAGAGGACGAGCACTCCTCCTCGGACTCCTCCTCGGACTTCTCCTCTACTTCATGACCCGGTGATGGGTTTTTATAATATTTCATCAACTTGCTCCAAAGGGCCTTGGCATCTTTACAATCTCTTATCTTGATCAAAATATTATTAGGAATTACACTAAGTAAAATACCCATTACCTTATTATTTATGTTCGAGTATAGGATTTGCTCCTCGCTCTACTTCTTCTTCTTGAGTATTTTTCCATTCTCATCCTTAATAGCGTTGAACCCTACCATCACACTAATCCAATTATCATAATCGCACATTAGAAAATACATCAATCTACCTTTCCAATATGCAAAATCTTTGCGGTCGAAGGAAGGCGGAATGTTGATGTTGCCACCCAATTTCTCTTGAAGATTCATCTTACCCTCTAGCGCCTTTGCTCCCTCGGATGTGAAGCCGATGAAGAGCGACCTGCTCTGATACCACTTGTTAGGAATTGGATATCGCTAGAAGGGGGGGTGAATGGCGCGTTTGTCGTTGCTTGATGAAATTTGATCGTGCTTGTCTACAATCGTTATTAGCGCAGCGGAATATAGAATAACAATAACAAAACATGATAAACACAATCAAAACATGATAATATAACATGGTTCAGAACCTCAGGATTCCTACTCCACGGATTGAGCTCAAATGAGCTCTAGCGATGCAAACACCACCACTAATAAAAAACCCTCATTCTCGACAATAAGTCGGAGGCGAAGAAACCTCATACAATGATTACAATAGTAATACAAGGAAACAACAAGCAAATACAAAGTAAATACAACAAGAGAAGTAAAGAACACTTTACCAACAACTCTTTTGGATGCTTGCTTGTTGATCGCCTTGGACTAGCCTTGAAGGACTAGAAAGCACCAACTATTCCCCTTCAAATCGCCCAAGAAAATTACTGTTAAATCCTTCTTTTCAAGCTCCCTTTAAAGATGCAACTCAGGCTAATTTCCACCTAGTAGTCAACTGTCATAAAGCCCCAGTCGACTGCTCCTGTAGCCTTTGTCTCACAATGACTTAATCCATGTTAGCAAAACTCCAACGGATACACTGGTAGTCGACTGTCAACCTCGTAGTCGACTGATCAGTCGGCTATCGAGCATTCTGAGTACCAGCAATCGACTAACCAATACTGGCAGTTGACTACCAAGGCTATTTGCCACAGTCGAACGTCAGTCGACTCATAGCAGTCGATTGGTCATAATCTCAATCGACTACTCAAAGTCAACTCGGCTGCCAAGTGTCAAAACACTTGACCAATTGAGTGGTCCAAAGCCCCAATCGACTGATAACCTCAACCATGAGGTTTAACCCCAAGTATAATGCCCTCATACTTGTTAAATCACCCTTAGCCTAGACCTAAGCCTTCTAGTCACCTCCGTCAATCTCACGTCTATCGAATTCCTCCAAGTTATCCATGACTTGTTTATCCATACACTAGCCTTCAGGTATTTTCATTGGCTATTGTCATGCTAAGCTGGTCTATACCGCCAAGGCACATTTGGGCTTACGCTGCCAAGATTACCGCTTGGACTTTATGCCGCCAAACCATTGGACTTATGCTGCCAAGACTACCGCTTGGACTTTACGACGCCAATATCAACCCTTGGACTTCCCTTGCCAACCCATGTTGGACTTTCCATTTTCCAAGACTCAAGCTTGGACTTTCCCTTGCCAAGACCCATGCTTGGACTTTCCTTGCCAACCCATGTTGGACTTTCCAATTGTCAAAACTCAAGCTTGGACTTTCCCTTGCCAAAACCCATGCTTGGACTTTCCATTCCAACCCATGTTGGACTTTCCAATTGCCAAGACTCAAGCTTGGACTTTCCTTTGCTAAGACCCATGCTTGGACTTTCCATGCTAAGTACACAAGACTTGGACTTTCCATTGTCAAGTATTCCACTTAGACTTCTCCATCATATGGTCAACCCCATGTCAACCATATAGTCAACCCATTGTCAAACAATGGTCAACTCATTATCAAATATCAAAACACTAACATCAAACCACTACTCGAGTCAAACTCGAGTCTGGTCAATCGTGACCTGGGTCGATTGCACCAACAATTTGAACTTATGTTGCCAAGACTCCATGCTTGAACTTTACGTTGTCAAACATTGAACTTATGCTGCCAAGACTACATGCTTGGACTTTACGCCACCAATATCACACCCTTGGACTTTCCAATTGCCAAGCATCTATACTTGGACTTTCGCAACCAAAGTTCACTTGGACTTTACGCCACCAAGACTATACACTTGGACTTATGCTGCTAAGACTATACCTTTGGACTTCCAATGACAATCACATTGTCAATCGTTTTGTCAAACATCAAAATACTACTTGAGCTAAACTCAAGTCTGGTCAATCATGACCTAGGCCGATTGCACCAACATCCTCTTCCGAACTTGCACACTCCAAGTAATCAATAAGAAGTTCTAACAGCAGATTATATGGTTTTACAACTGAAAAATACAACTTTGTCGATATTGTCTCCTTTGCAACATCATCTATAATAAAACTACAAGCAGGAGTGGTTGGCAACACACTATAACATCATCCTCAACATCTAACATAGTAGCAACTTCATCCACAATTACACATGCAACATTATCAACAATAATATATGCAATAACAATACTCTCATCTAGTATTTTGCATGCATTGTTGTAATAAAGAGATGTCCTAAGACAATCGCCTTAAATGTTAATATAATTCACTATTTGAGTGTACATTCTATATGTATTTGATAGGATCTTAAACTCATTTACTAAATCCACAATATGACACATAACATGCAAGAAATCATGATTAGATTATGATTAGTGAGTATCTCATCATGTGTAATTATGTAAGTATTGAAACGATCCCTAGTCAATGAATTGACAAGATTGGACATCATCAATTCTGGAAGACTGACACATGTTATGCTCCTTGGTTTATTCAAACATTTGGTACTCGCTAAATGGAAGCATAGGGATGATAGTTAGGGTAACTAGTTCATTGGAGTGACCTACTATGAGACTTCATATGGTTCTTTGTGTCGTTGAAGATCTCATTACAGCTCGAGTGCAAGATTTCTTAAACTTGAGGTATTCAAGTCATCTTAATCACGGTGCCTTATACTTTGACTTTTTCATAGTCATCTCCATAAGAGGTGTAACTCCGGATTGATTGGGTATAATCCAAAGTGATTGAAGATGTTTGAATAACCAACAAAAAATTCACCACTCCTGTTATAAGGAAATGTATACCCTAGGCCTCTTATCAGGATTGTTACTCAGAAGTCTTTGATCAAAGCATACATGTTAAGAAGAATGGTCTTCTTAGACACATGTAGGGAGTAACTTGAATCCACATGATAAGAAACGACTATACTTATACTAGGTGTGACATAGTCAACCTAGTGGGTTCGAGAATATAGACCATGCCCTAAACCAAGTGGGTATAGGTTGAGTGAAAAGAACAGACACTAACAACTATAGCTGCTGAAGGGTTAAAAAATGTTTTGGAGTCAACTTAGACTTTTGATCAATTGGGTGACATGATGTACTGCTAGGTGTCACTCATGATCTATTCATAGTTAATGGTTAACTATGAATGACCAACATATCCGGGAACCTATTGAGTCACACGCACTATGACTTCTTAAGAGATGTCAAATGAGTTTGAGAATAAGATTCTCAAAGAAGGAGGTTATGGATGGTCGGACCATCCTAAAACGACATGAAATGGGAGTGGCAGAGGTTACCATGGGCATGCTAAGGCTTAGCACAGTCGTGACACTCATTTGGAGATGAAACGGAGCTTATATAACCTAGCATGGAAGTACCAGAGCTTGGCACGGTTGTGCCAAACACTGCCCAGCTAGGCACAGGCATGTCGAGCCAGCACAACCTAAATCGGGTCGTGGCAGGGGGCTCCACGACCTGGCCATGGAGCCCTCCATGGCCATGGAATTTGGCACGACCAAGCTATGCCAGTGAGCATAGTCGTGGCATGGGGGCGATGCGAAATGCTATTTTGTGCAATTAGTTTTTTTCATATGTTCTTGCCTTAATTAAATGTTATTTTAGGCAACAATGATCCGGTTTAAAGCTCCTATGATGCCCTACATAAGAGATCCATAAATATATCTCTTGATGAAAGGTTTAGAGATCGATTCTTGGTTCAATCTCTCTCCACCGAAAATCATTTCATGTCGTCATCTCCTCCTTCCTCATGTCCAGGTTTAGCTAGCACCGATTGGAGGCGAAAGCTCATTGGCTTAAAAAGTTGTCTCGAGGGATTCCGGTGTGGATATCGATAAAGGCAAGGTTTGTGAGCTTTGCTCATGGTTTTGATAGATTTGATAAGAATTTCGAAGGTATAACTTTTCTCCTTCTTTCTCTTTACATATTGTTATGTCATGCAAGTGATCTTGGCCCTAGGGGATGTCTGGGAAGAAATCAAATAAGAAAATTATTTTTTTTTATTTCAATATTCCGCTGCTCATGTTCCTAGAATTTCCCAACATGCATTAGCATAATTATCAAAGTCCACAACATTAGTAACTTCATCGCCACAACATAAAGCATCATAGGAGTCCTATAAAGCAGCGAAATCATAGATATGTCTATCACACACTCCACAATCCATCTCCTCAAGTGTGTCGATACCCATATAAAAGGTCTATGATGAAGGCTAAATGAATTCTTGTGCTAGCATCTAGCAGATGAATGATTTAAGTTGATCAAACTATATTTTCACTTCATGTATTGATGCTTCAACTTGTCATTGGGACAAGAGACCACTGGCTATTCACATTTGCTTTGTAGCTATCTAATGGAAAAGCTTCCTAAGACCTTTTATTAAAGTATCTTGTTGACTAGAGGTAGGAGCTTTTTCACTATAGTCTTGGAATGTGCCCCAAGGAGTTGGGTCAACTAGTTGGAATTGTTGTGGTCCATTATGCATTAACTCATCCTGAAATTTCAATGGACTCTAATATGTTGAAAAAATTTGAGCATCTTGTTGTGCTTGTCCATAGTTGTAACTTAATTGATTTCCCCAACTAGGCATATAAGTATTGGTAGGTGGATCATAAATGCCTTGTTGTGAGGGGGGTAGGTGGCACTGAAGTTGTTCAGGAACATATTGTTGTGTGCGCCCATACTTGAAATCGGAATCAAAATCATTTGTACCAAGACATGAATTATACCCATCTTGATGATAGGGATGGTGATATTGAGGATTAGACTGATGATATTGAGATTGATACTGATAACACTGAGGTTTAGATTGGTAATTTTGAAGATATGCATTTGAATTTCTCATGCCCTGTTGCTTAATGCTTGTATTATAAATATTATTGTAACCTTTAAATTATTGATAATAAGGATCCATAGCATTAGATATTCATGATTTTTCCTGAAACACTAACAAATAAAATTAAAAGACATAAGAAATAAACATGATAAAATACATGGATAACAATAAATAAAAGAATTAAGACACCTAACAATTTATTTTATAAAAATAAACATACAATCCTAAGGTCACCAAACATACACTCCCTGACAATGAAGCTATCTTTTGATAACTGATATGTAGTGTGTCATACTGCTATGATGTATCAAAATAAATTTAAGTAATCGAACCCCCTCTACATTAATATAAAATAGAGATATTGCCCCCCAACGAATGTAATTGATAGAATGATAATTCCTAGGATCGCTTTGTTATTGCTTGGTTTTTTTATATAAATGGGGGGTTTCAGAATTGAAATTATAAACCTACTAAATGAAAAGACAATGTAAGTAATTAAAACTCTAACCTAGCAATGTATGAATTCAAACAAATAATTCAAATGCATTAAGTAAAGTAGCGTCAATGTAAAGGGACATTAAACCAAATATCTAGTGAGCACAATTAAAAGCAATAAGAAAAACTAACATAAATGTAAAGCGAAGTTTAGCAAACATTTGATATGCATACAAAATTAAGTAATTAAGTGCAGGTAAAACAATAAAGATAAATGATCAATTCTGCTCTTAGATATGCCCGAAGTATGAACAAGGTCCTCCCAGTAAGGTCCAGTGGAGTCTCGATCGAGCATTCAAAATCGAATGGTGGATGCATGACGACTCAAGCTCCTCAATCGAAGAACCTAGTGGAAATCCAATCTCTCTCATATTCGATTGAGCTTGGAGAACATCATCAGAATCGAAACTCCTCGAATCCGTAGGAGAAGGTGATTGAGCAGGAGAGATGGAGAACATCATCGGAATTCCTTAATGAAGTGACTCTTCTTTGAATCTGGAGGAGAGAAGTGGGTGGAAGAGGGTGGAGGCGGAGGCTAGGGCTCTTAAGTTGGAAGAGATGAGTTATTCTCATGTTGAAAAGACTTTTATACATGTTTCCTCTGCAACATCGATCTACGGTCATGGCCAGCTCCACGGGTTGGTCGTAGTCCCCTTTGTGAGGTTCATTTTATCGTGTTTCTTCACTTTCATAGCTTGGGACATGACCTAGCTGTGTTTGGGACAATGGTTTGACTGTAGTGGCTCTATGTTCTCCCTTAAGCTACTTCAAATCAGTTCTCTAATGCTGTATAAGTAAAATATAGATTAAATCAGTGCTGGAATCGACATTTTAAAAGTATTTATGACCAAAAGTATTTATCAACCCACTACTCATAAAACACACTAATAACACATAAATTAATCATATGAGTAGATGAAAACACCAAAAAATGGTACAAATTAAAGTGTAAAAATATGAGCTATCAGGGGGCTATTGTTTAATGCAAAGAGGTGGGTTACCCTACTGAAGGCGCCTCCTTCGACTTCTTGGATTAGCAAAAAGCACTCAATGATCCCTGATGAGGATATCCCTTAGTCACCTTGTAAAGGAGGGCACAAATATCCCAATTATTTCCCGACGAGCACAAAATGACCCTACTAGATGTCCAGGCGCAACAAGTAGACACTCCAATTATAGTTCCATCCACACCGGGAGAATAAAGAAATATGCCCCTAATAATGAAGACAAACATTCAACAACTTCACACTAGTCGAGGGAGAGTAGTCGCCGATTGAGAAACTCATAATTTGCAAATCCACGACTTTGTTCGAGTCGGGAGAGTAGTCAATGATTATGTCCTAGATAGATGAAGAATCCATCCTAAATGATGGAGATAAATGCTCAATCCATGACTTCATTTGAGTCAGGAGAGTAGTCGATGATTTTGCTCCTAACAGATAGAGAATCTATCCTAGATGGTGGAGATAAATACTCAATTCATGACTTCGTCTAAGTCAGGAGAGCAGTCGATGATTCTATCCCTGACAGATGGAGAATTCATCCTAGACAGTGGAGATAAATATTCAATCCACAACTTTGTCTAAGTCGAGAGAGTAGTTGACAGATAGAAATGTTGGGTTGATCCGTGAGGGGAAACTTCGCTTCCCTCTTCAACTCAGTCGCTTGTTCATGGCGATCCCATCGATGTCCCTGGATTAAAAATTTAATCCTAGACAAAAGGGAACATCCAAGCAACCTTGTCATCGTCGTGCTATTCGTTTAGAGTAGTCACTTGAACAAACTTGTTATTCAAGCGACCAACCTCTATTCCACGAATAGCCGTGGAATAGACGATGTACGGATTGCCGATTTTTGTGCTTATGTTCGGGATCCAAGTATTATTTAGCCACATACATAAAGTAAACATCCACATAAAACATGCATATAATTGAAAAGAAATTATAAACATAATATAAAGGAAGACTAATCAAAATAAACAAGATTATACCTCTTTTTATACCTCTTGATCTTCTATTGTATGTCCTTCCTCCTTTTGGATGTCGTGTGGGCGACGATCTTCCAAAAGTTGAAGCCACCTAGATCACTAATCTTTCTTTCCTTGTTCACTCCGAACAAAGGAAGATCATCAAACAAAACTCTTCTTCCTATCTAGAACCGGCCACCAAGTCAATAAACTCGATGTTACCATCGACTAAGGAAGAGAACATGAAGTATAGGAACTGGCCAAAGGAGAATCAATGAGAGCATGGGCGCCGACCAACACTTGGAGAAGAGAAAGGAAAGCAATCCTTCTCCTTGTTGCCGCCCAAACCCTAAACCTAGCTCTCCTAATTTCCGGCCAAGGATGAAGGGAAGAAGAATAGGTTGAGCTCCGGCCAAGGTAGAGAGAAGAAGAATAGGTGCCGACAAAACCTTAGGAAGAAGAAGAAGAGACTTCCTCCACTTGTTGCCGCCCACCCCAACCCCAAAACCCTAACCCTAGCCGCCCACTCCTAATCCTAATCTAATTAGGATTGCTTGCCGCCCAAGGGAAGCAAACCCTAACCCTCATCCATCATCTTGCCGCCCAAGCCATAAGCCCCTTTATATAGAGTTTAGGCTTAAGCCTTGTTTTAATCTCCACCATTGGTTCTAGGGATTTAATCTCAACCGTCGGATCTAGAGATTTAATCTCCACCGTCGGATCTAGAGATTTAATCTCTACCTTTGGATCTAGAGTTTTGATTCTATCCATTGGATCTAAGCTTCATGAGGTATTAATAGGCTACAATAGGGACCATGAGGAGGAGTTGGATCTTGGCCACCCAATGGATCAAGCTCACATAAAGTCCGATCCATTAATGATAATCCAATCCACTAAAGGATTATCATTGATCTACCTCACCAACTCCCATAAGTTAATATGGGATCCATATATTATATGTATATTTTCTCCCCGTGTTTAAGATCTCAAATGTCCGTCGATTAATTATTTTACTGACCATTAATTAATCAACATCTAACTCCATGAGTAGTACCACTCAACCTTTTCATCATGCCGGACCTAGTCCACCTGCAGGGTTTACATGATGAACCTTATGAGCTCCTCAAGGGGACATCATCATCCTAATATATAGGACACGGTTTCCTCCTATAATCAACGGCACACCATATAAATAATATTATTTTCCAACTTACCGAGCCTATCAATTTAATCTATAAATCTCGCCCATTAGTAAATCAAAGAAATGACTACTAAGTATATGTGTCCGTTATTATATCGGGATTAAAAGTATGTGCAATATAATATCTGAGGTCTGACTCGATTATGTAGTCAGCAATAAATCGAATCATCTCTAAGTCGGTCCTGCTCAATACACACAAAGTGCACTAGTGTGATTCTATGGTCAAGACAAATCAATACCAAATAACACTACAACCATTCCAATGGTTTGTCCAAAGCCATCTCAGTTGTGAGCCTTTACTTATACTTTATAAGGAACCGATAACATGATCTCCCGTGTGACACCACACACCATGTTATCTACAATGTAATGTATTAGACAATATGCATAGCCATAAAAATATGCAAACAATGATCATGTGATTCTTATTTCAAAAATAAAATATTCATACAAAAGATAGACTTTTCAGTATACATCCCAACAATCTCCCACTTATACTAAAAGACTATGTTATCCTCATACTGCCATACATCTGATTCCCCTTCCCTCCACATGCCTATCAAATCTCTCGCTAGAAGGGCCTTAGTGAAAGGGTTTACCAGGTCATCCTCTGATGCAATCTAGGCAACAGCAACTTCTACCTCCTTTACGATTTCTCGTATCAGGTGGTACTTGCGCTCTATGTATTTACTTACCTTATGGGCTCGTGGTTCCTTCGAGTTTGCAACTACACCATTATTATCACAATAAATTGTGATAGTTCTGGGCAAACCAGGAATCACATCCAAGTCCATCAGAAAGTTCTTGAGCCACACAACTTCCTTGGCTGCCTCAGAGGCTGCCACATACTCAGCTTTCATGGTAGAGTCCGCCACGCATTTCTGCTTGACACTCCTCCATACAATGGTTTCACCTCCTAAAGTAAACACAAAACCTGAGGTAGACTTACTGTTATCCCTATCTGATTGGAAGTCGAAATTCGTATAACCCACAAGGAGTAATTGGTCTGCCTAGTAAACTAGCATATAATCCCTAGTCCTTCTTAGGTACTTCAATATATGATTTACCGCAGTCCAATGTCCCTGTCTTGGATTACTCTGATATCTACTAACCATGCCCACGGCAAAGTAGATATTTGGTCTCATACATAGCATCACATACATTAGGCTTCCTACCGCCGAAGCATAAGGAACCGCCTTCATCTCCTCTATCTCCTCATATGTTCTAGGACATATCTCCTTAGATAAAGGAACTCTATGTCTGAAAGGTAGAAAACCTTTCTTGGAGTTCTGCATGCTAAAATGATCCATAATCGTGTCTATGTATGAAGCTTGGGATAAGCACCACATCCTTTTATTGCGATCCCTTAAAACCTTGATCCCAAGGATGTGTCCCACTTCTCCCAAGTCCTTCATATCAAATTGTTTGGACAACCATACCCTTATGTCCGATAACACCTTGATATTGTTGTCAATTAACAAAATGTCATCTACGTATAATACAAGAAATACCACTACGTTTCTGTCACATCTCTTGTATACACAAGACTCATCCGGACTTTGAATAAATCCATAAGACTGGATTTTCTCATCAAATCGGATGTTCCAAGACCTCGAAGCTTGCTTCAATCCATAAATGGACCGATTAAGCTTTCATACAAGATGCTCTTTGCCCTTCGCAATGAATCCCTCTGGTTGCTTCATATAGATGTTTTCCTCAAGACTTCTATTAAGAAAAGTTGTCTTGACATCCATCTGACACACCTCATAATCCATATGAGCTACAATGCATAAGAGAATCCGGATAGACTTAAGCATGGCCACCGACGAAAAGGTCTCCTCATAATCGATACCCTCTTTCTGAGTATACCCCTTCGCAACAAGCCTTGCTTTGAAGGTCTCAACCTTCCCGTCTATTCCTCTCTTTCTTTTGTAGATTCACTTGCATCCAATGGTTTTTACACCATCGGGTGGTTCCACTAGCTCCCAGACCTGATTTGAATCCATAGATTCAATCTCAGTATTCATTGCACTTTGCCAAGATGCTGCATCTTTATCTTGGATTGCCTCGTCATATGTCCAGGGATCAGGTTCATGTTCGCCAGGGACCAAATCATAAGATTCTCCTAAGAACATGAATCTATCAGGCTGTCTCACAACCCTCCCATTACGATGAGATATCACCTGTGTATCCTCTGTGACACGCGGTGCAGTGACTTGTGGTATATCCTCTTGTACTAGTGGTACTGAAGAAGTGACTTCCCCTTTTATTTCCTCCAGAATAATCTTACTCATGGGCTTGTGGTTCATCACATAGTCTTCCTCTAGAAATCTGGTGTTCGTGCTAACGATCACCCTCTGATCTCTAGAACTATAAAACAAACCACCTTTCATTCCTCTAGGAAAGCCAACGAACATGCATACTTCTGTACGAGGTTCCAACTTACCAGCATCTGCCTTCAGCACATGTGCTGGACTCCCCATATCCGAATATGTCTTAGACTAGGCTTTCGCCCAGTCCACAATTCTGTGAGAGTAGAAGATACCGATTTAGATGGAACCAAGTTCAGAATGTACACCGCCGTATCTAGAGCATATCCCCAGAATGAATCTGGCAACTCAGAATAACTCATCATCGATCTAACCATCTCCATAAGAGTCCTATTCCTTCGCTCTGCTACACTATTCTGCTGGGGTGTGCCAGGTGCAGACAATTGGGATTGAATCCCAGCCTCTGATAAGTAATTCCTAAACTCTCCTAAGAGGTACTCGCCACCACGATCAGATCGTAGTGTCTTGATACTTTTACCTTGACGTTTCTCCACATCAACCTTGAATTCTTTGAACTTGTCAAAGCATTCAGACTTGCGGCGCATCAGGTAAATGTATTCATATCTTGAATAATCGTCTATAAAAGAGACGAAATACTCAAAACCACCTCTAGCCTGGATAGACATAGGACCACACAAATCAGAATGAACCAACTCCAACACATCTTTGGCTCTATACCCCTTGGCCTTAAAAGGCCTCTTGGTCATTTTACCCTCCAAGCAAGATTCATAGGTTGGGAAATCCTCCACCACTAATGAACCCAAAGGTCCATCAGCTATCAACCTTTGAATTCTGCTTAGGTTAATATGACCAAGCCTAAGATGTCAAAGATATGTTTGGTTCATCTTCGAAGGTTCTTTTCTCTTATTGGAATTAGAAGATGAGTTATTAACTTCAATTTGCATTGTGGGAGGTTTTGGTTCAAGTGTGTATAGATTTCCTATCAATGCACCTGAACAGATAATGTCCCTATTCCTTTTTATAACAACTCTGTCATTAAAAGAAATAGAATATCCATCCATAAACAATTTAGAAACTGAAATTAAATTCTTTCTAAATAAAGGTACATAAAAGGAATTTTTTAGAACCAAAGTTTTATTTTTCTCAAAAGATAAATAAAACATCTCCCACTGCAATAGCCGCCACCTTCATGGCATTGCCCAAGTAAACGGTAATCTCTCCCTCAGCTCGTCATCGGGTTTCCTAGAACCCCTGCAAAGTATTGCAGACATGATCAGAGGCTCCCGTATCTACACACCAGGTGTCGGTAGATAACACCGCTAACCATGTTTCAACGACTAGACCAAAGGATATACCTTTGTTTTGCTTCGGATTGGGACAGTCCTTCTTCCAATGTCCATCCTGCTTGCAAGTGAAGTACTTGCCTTTCGGCTTCTTCACTCCTCCCCGAGATCCTTTCACCACCTTTGCTCCACCTTGTTTCTTCTTCTTCTTGCCTTTCGTCTTAGAAGTAGAAACCTTCTGAACAACCATGGCCTGAGCCTGAGCAAGCCTTTCTGTCAACTGGAGAATGATATCGACCTGGGTTTCCCCATCGATCTCAGCTCCAAGGACTTCCAGCTCATTCGCAGGCTTAGGAGGACACTCTTTGAAGAGTACATACTTGTACTCCTCAGCAGTTAAGACAATATCTAGATTCCTTTTTCCAATCAACATAATTATGTACAGTAAGTTTATTTTCCTTTAGTATTATAGCAAGTGAACTGATAGTCATTTTGAAAGAAAACCTAAGAATCACATAGATCAAAATATTAGATTTCAAAAAATTATTGATTCCTCAAACAATAAAATTTTAAAATCAACCAACACCTCAAAACACCGAGAATATCGTATGTCACGATAGTATGGACGTATACGAATTCTACATTTGTAAGAGGAGGTTTTATCCATTAATTTTACTATCTTGTCAACCTAACTTTTTGATAAGTAAAATTAATAGTTGGTTCCTCTTTGACCCTACAAATAAAAGCAGTGACTCCGATGGGGAGGATACTTATATTTGTATCTAAGTGTTCACCATTACTCGGTACCAAGGTAATTATCTCGGGTTATGTGCCTTCCGATGGAGAAGTACACACACTCCTAAATAATTTCCTATAACTATATTTGACCTTGTGATCCGCAAACAAACTCATCCGATGGGGAGGAAGGCACTTAGAGCCGATCCTCAAGTTTGTTTGCATCACTTGTCAAATCGTAATGGAGGTCGTGGGAATTTATAAAAATTTCCCTCTCCCACTTGGTAATTTGAAATTGAGGAATTTTCTAGCCTACGACATGCATATCAAACAATAAGCCATAAATATGAAAAATAAATTATTTTCCAACTATTATGGCTTTTGTCTTCAATATGTCTCCCGTCGTATCGCCTTCTCGTCCGCTCCTCCTACGCCATGTACGAGCCATCCGGAGATCCGAGCCGAGACTAAAAACTATTTTAATTTACATCCATCGATCCTATACTCCACGAGGGAGTGTACATGAAATCTAGATCGAAAATAAACTAAAATAGAAAGAGTGGCTAAACAATGTCGTAACTAATTTACAAAAAATTAAATACTAGCCTCGTCAACCCCGAGGATTCAACAAAATAAACATTTACACACATACAATCACATACACACATATGGCCATAATAGTTGGATCCTATGCCTGCAACCAAAGAGTTAACCTACGCATATCCTACTATTATCCGGCACATATAATATATGAAAAGTGCATAAAAATTAACCGAATCTTAAACAAACAAAACCGAAAACCGTGGCTCTGATACCAATTGTTGGGTTGATCCGTGAGGGGAAACTTCGCTTTCCTCTTCAACTCAGTCGCTTGTTCATGGCGATCCCATCGATGTCCCAAGATTAAAAATTTAATCCTAGACAAAAGGGAACACCCAAGCAACCTTGTTATCGTCGTGCTATTCGTTTAGAGTAGTCACTTGAACAAACTTGTTGTTCAAGTGACCAACCTCTATTCCACGAATAGCCGTGGAATAGACGATGTACGGATTGCCGGTTTTTATGTTTATGTTCGGGATCCAAGTATTATTTAGCCACATACATAAAGTAAACATCCACATAAAACATGCATATAATTGAAAAGAAATTATAAACATAATACAAAGGAAGACTAATCAAAATAAACAAGATTATACCTCTTTTTATACCTCTTGATCTTCTATTGTATGTCCTTCCTCCTTTTGGACGTCGTGTGGGCGACGATCTTCCAAAAGTTGAAGCCTCCTAGATCACCAATCTTCCTTTCCTTGTTCACTCCGAACAAAGGAAGATCATCAAACAAAACTCTTCTTCCTATCTAGAACCGGCCACCAAGTTAATAGACTCGATGTTACCACCAACCAAGGAAGAGAACATGAAGTATAGAAACTGGCCAAAGGAGAATCAATGAGGGCATGGGCGCCAACCAACACTTAGCGAAGAGAAAGGAAAGCAATCCTTCTCCTTGTTGCCGCCCAAACCCTAAAACTAACTCTCCTAATTTCCGGCCAAGGATGAAGGGAAGAAGAATAGGTTGAGCTCCAGCCAAGGTAGAGAGAAGAAGAATAGGTGCCGACAAAACCTTAGGAAGAAGAAGAAGAAACTTCCTCCACTTGTTGCCGCCCACCCCAGCCCCAAAACCCTAACCCTAGCCGCCCACTCCTAATCCTAATCTAATTAGGATTGCTTGCCGCCCAAGGGAAGCAAACCCTAACCCTCATCCATCATCTTGCCGCCCAAGCCATAAGCCCCTTTATATAGAGTTTAGGCTTAAGCCTTGTTTTAATCTCCACCATTGGTTCTAGGGATTTAATCTCAACCGTCGGATCTAGAGATTTAATCTCAACCGTCGGATCTAGAGATTTAATCTCTACCTTTGGATCTAGAGTTTTGTTTCTATCCATTGGATCTAAGCTTCATGAGGTATTAATAGGCTACAACAAGGACCATGAGGAGGAGTTGGATCTTGGCCACCCAATGGATCAAGCCCACATAAAGTCCGATCCATTAATGATAATTCAATCCACTAAAGGATTATCATTGATCTACCTCACCAACCCCCATAAGTTAATATGAGCTCCATATATTATATGTACATTTTCTCCCCGTGTTTAAGATCTCGAATGTCCATCAATTAATTATTTTATTGACCATTAATTAATCAACATCTAACTCTATGAGTAGTATCATTCAACCTTTTCATCATGTCGGACCAAGTCCACCTGCAGGGTTTACATGATGAACCTTATGAGCTCCTCAAGGGGACTTCATCATCCTAATATATAGGACACGGTTTCCTCCTATAATCAACGTCACACCATATAAATAATATCATTTCCCAACTTCCCGAGCCTATCGATTTAATCTATAAATCTTGCCCATTGGTAAATCAAAGAAATGACTACTAAGTATATGTGCCCGTTATTATATCGGGATTAAGAGTATGTACAATATAATATCTGAGGTCTGACTCGATTATGTAGTCAGCAATAAATCGAATCGCCTCTAAGTCAGTCCTGCTCAATACACACAAAGTGCACTAGTGTGATTCTATGGTCAAGACAAACCAATACCAAATCACACTACAACCATTCCAATGGTTTGTCCAAAGTCATCTCGGTTGTGAGCCTTTACTTATACTTTACAAGGAACCGATAACATGATCTCCCGTGTGACACCACACACCATGTTATCTACAACGTAATGTATTAGACAATATGCATAGCCATAAAAATATGCAAACAATGATCATGTGATTCTTATTTCAAAAATAAAGATGTTCATACAAAAGATAGACTTTTCAGTATACATCCCAACAAGAAAATTTATTCCATATGGTGGAGATAAATATTCAATCCATGACTTTGTCTAAGTCAGGAGAGTAGTCAGTGATTTTGTCCCTGACAGATAGATAATCCGTCCTAGACAATGGAGATAAATACTCAATCCATGGCTTTGTCCGATTCAAAAGAGTAGTTGATGATTCTGGCCTAGAAAGATGAAGAATTCATCCTAAACAGTGAAGATAAACACTCAATCCATGACTGCAGCTAAGTCAGGAGAGTAGTTAGTGATTGTGTCCATGACATATAGAGAATTCATCCCAAATGGTAGAGATAAATGTTCAATCCACGACTTTGTCCGAGTCGGGAGAGTAGTCGATAATTTAGTAGAAATAAAAGGCACCTTGCACCAAAAGTATATTTATAACAAAAATTTAGTCATTCAACTAGAAATATGAACATAAGTGTCAATCATGGAATAAGCAATAGAAAACACCCGTTAGACTTTATAGGAAGATGATACACATTCCATGGATGGTCGAGTTGTTTCCCTTTCTGGTCTTGTAGATAATATGCCCTAGAACTTAGCTTCTGACAAATGGTATATCCTATCAAGGTTCCAACTCCCCCGCATCTCCAACTAGTTGTATCTTTTTCCAGACTAAGTCACCCACTTGAAAGGAATGAGGAATTACCCTTTTATTATAAGCATGACTTATATGCCTCTTGTATGCCCACAATCTGACCACTGTCTCTTCTCGTGCCTTTGATAATAAGTCCAACTCCACTCGCCTCCTTTGATTGTTCTATTCTTCATTGTAGTCCTTCACTCTCATTGACCTCATTCTAATTTCCATAGGCACAACAACTTCTCCCCCATATACTAGTTGGAAAGGTATCACCCCCATGCTTTCCTGAGGTGTGGTTCTGTATGCCCAGAGGACATTCAACAACTCTTCTACCTAGCCACCTCCACATTGATCGAGTCTCGCCTTTAACCTTTTCACCAACTCCTAGTTGACGACTTCTGCTTAGCCATTATTCTATGGATACACCATAGAAGTAAACGACTGAAGTACTCCTAACTCCTGGCACCATTATTTTATCCTATGATCCTGAAATTGGCGCTCATTATTTGAAACCAACTTGCGAAGGATGTCTACCTGTAGATAATAATTTTCCATAAAAATTTAATAACCACCTCCTTGGTAATAGTAGTAAAGCTTCTACTTTCACCCATTTAGAGAACCAACAGGAACTTCTTTTGACTTGGTCCTATCAGAAAAGGTCTAATGATATCCATCTCCCACTGGTCAAATGGGCATGAAGGGGTCCATATCTTCAAATACTCGGTTGGTCATCGAGGTAGGTGTTGATGCTTTTGATAACTTTCACAAGCTATTGCAAAAGTCATCGCATCCTATCACAAAGTCAACCAGTGGTACCCTGCCAGCAATATTTTATGTACTAACATTCTCCCCCCTTATGCCCTCCATGGATCCCTTCATGAATTTCACACATCACATAGTCGCCCTTCTCTGGACCCAAACATTTCAACAAAGGTCAGGAGGAAGATCTCCTATATAAAGTATCTTCGACCAATCTAAACCCTATAGACCTCCTAATTAACAACTTCTTTTAGAGTAGGTCTTCTAGTGTCCTTTCCTCCTTGAATAACGAATTATTTTGGCTCACCAATCCATTCATGTTTGAGGTGCTTGATCAATTTGCACAACCAATTCTACTTGAACTAGATATTCCTCCACCTTCCAACTAGCGAAGGAGCTCACCATTCGGGCTAACTCATTCGTCTTCCTGTTCTCAATATGGGGTATCTTTTTTAGTATAACCTTCTAAAAATCTGACTTCAATTTTTGATATAATGAATATATCAGCGAAGCCTTTCACTCATCACTTCGAATACTCCCTCTGTCAGTTGTGCCACCAATTGGGAATCGAAGTGGAGGAGAACCTTAGTAGCTCTCACATAGTTAGTTGCATGCAATCCTGTCAGTAGAGCCTCATACTCTACCCCATTATTTGAGGCATTAGAGTTAAGTTGAATGACTACCAAGAGTTCTTCACCTTGAGGCAAGAGCAACCACACCCCCCATGCCGCTTCCTTGTTTCATCGAGAACACATCCACAGAAACCTTTCAGACCTCCACTTTTGCTTCTCCCATTGTCTCAGCCAAGAAATCAACCAACACTTGAGCCTTTGATAGTTGTACAAGGGCGATATTGGATATTGTACTCATGAGTTTAGTGGTCCACTAAATTAGCCTACTTGAGATCTCTGGATTACTTAAAACTTGACCTATGACACTATTAGTGAGAACAATAATCGGATGTGATAAAAAGTAAGCGTGCAAACGTCAAGCTATTATCACTAACGTAAAGGTGAGTTTTTCTAACAGGGTGTATTGACTTTCAGTATCCTTCAACAAATGACTAATAAAATAAATGGGGTGTTGGGCTCCACCTTCTTGCCACAACAAGACTGAACTAATGACCCCTTTTGTGGTCGCTAGATAGATCCACAATGGTTCTCTTGCAATTAGCTTGGTGAGTGTCAGAAAGGTCAATAGATATTGCTTCAGCTCCAAGAATGTCCGTTCACACGCTTCATCCCAATTCAACCTTTACATTTTATAGAGTATCTTAAAGAAAGGAAGATCGCGATCAGTGGATTTGGAAATAAACCTGGATAGAGTTGTGATCCTCCCGGTGAGCCTTTGAACTTCTCGAACATTCTGCAGAGTCTTCATGTTCTGTAAGGCTTGCACTTTAGTGGGGTTGGCCTCGATGCCCTTTTCTATAACAACAAACATTAAGAAGCAACTACTCCTAACACCAAAAAATGCATTTTTCAGGATTCAATTTCAAATTATGCCTTCTTAAGGTGGTGAAAGTCTCCTCGATGTCCACAATCATGCCTCTACAATAGCATACTTAATATCATCAATTTAAACTTCGACGTTCCTCCCATTTTGGTCTTTGAATTCACGATCCATCAACCTTTGATATGTGGTACCAATGTTTTTCAAGCCAAACAACATGACTCGATAGCAATATGTGCCATCAAAGGTGAAAAACTAATTTTATTCTGATCTTCATGAGCCAAAGGCACTTATGATACCTCTAGAAAGCATTCAACATACAGATGAACTCATATCCCATTGTTGAATCTACCACCTGATCAATTCGAGGAAGCAAGTAGTAATTTTTAAGGCATGAATGATTCAGATCTCGAAAGTCCACACAGATCCTCGAAGCTTCACCCTTCTTAGGCACTAGAACAACGTTGGCCAATCATGACGAAACCTAGACTTCTCGAATATGCCTTGCTTTCATGAGCTTCAAAATTTCAACTAAAATGATTTTTTCCTTCTCCATCCCAAATGTTGCTTCTTCTATCTAACCGATTGAGCATCGATTATAATAGTTGACTTGTTTCCATGGTACGAGGAGAGATACTGAGAACCTCCTATACTAACCAAGCAAAGATATCATGATTTCCATTAAGACAAGAAATTAACCTATCTCTTCATTCAGCCAGCAAATCCATTGCTATTTTGGTTGCTTTCTCTAATCACACTAGTACAATCTGAATGCTCTCCAATTCAGGCTTTATTGTCTGCATCATGAATCATTTCTCTAATATTTAAACTTCTTCCTGACATCAGTCTTACCGAGCTTTCTTTTGATCTACTCGAACCATCTCCATGTAACAATTCCGAGCAGAACGTTGATCACCTGCCACTTCCCCCACTTGATCCCCCATTAGAAACTTTATCTTATTGTGGCACATGGATACTGCAGCTTGGAAAGCATTTATGGTCAATAATCCCAAAATGACATTGTAGGCAGAGGGACCATCCACTACAAAAAAAAATTGATAACCCGAGTCTGCCTGCAAGATTCCTTCCCCAGAGACAGAGGAAGAGAAATTTGCCCCAAAGGCTAAGCGTAGTGACTAGTAAATCTAAAAAGAGTGGTCGCAGAGTGATGCAACTCAGTCGTGTCAACCTGCATTTGGTCAAATGCATCCTTAAAAATAATATTGACCGAATTGTCAGTATCTACAAATATCTTGGTCACCACATAATTAACGATGATGGCTTGGATCACCAGAGCATCGATATGGGGAGTTGTTACACCAAATAGGTCTTCCAATCCAAAACTAATAATGGGACTTCTGTGTATTCCCATTCTAACTCCATAGACTTCGAGTTACCTCTTGTGCGTCTTTCACGCTCGATTGGAATCTCTATCAGTCGTGTGTGTTACAATCATATTTATTGTACCATATCACGGTGATTAGTCTTCTGCCACCTCTTTTGCTTTATCGTCCTCCTGGATTTGTTGGGAATGTTTCTCTATAGGTTGTCCCTTGTTTTCTTGAGAACAAGATTGCTTAAAGGGACCCTTCCAAGTCGGACAAGGCAAAGAGTAAGACTGATGATACTATATCGCCTTATGGATATCATCCATTAACCCATCGGGTTGAGTGGATGTACACTTGGTGAAAAGTACAAAAAGATCTGCTATCATCATGTGACCTATAGTGAGAAGATCCGGTATTAGGACTGGGGACCTCAATCTTTCAGCTATTTACGTCGCCAAAGACCATGTTCTACCTCCCAGTGCTCCCCCTAGCACTCGAACCCTCTTCTCTCTTGCTCAGGTGCTTGTTGCACGAAGGGTCGTGACATCAATTGTCGGGGAGGTGCTCAGAATATCTCTTTTCTAGGCAGGATGGAGCTATCAAGGCTCTCTAATCTTTTCATGATTTTTGGGCCTTTCTACGTAAATGTATTTCTTAGCTCATCCCATCAAGGCGTCGTAGCTACCGAGCGGCTTCTTTATCAAAGAATGAAAAAAATCTCCTTCCACTAACCCCTACAAAAAAGCATTGACAAACATTTTAGGAGTAACAAAAGATACCTCCAGAGTTGTTGGAAGATCGGTGGATGGCTAGAGGGGGTGAATAGCCCCTCGATGTAGATGATGTAAATTGCTCACTTCTTGATTGTCTACAACAAAGATTAGCGCAGCGAAATATATGCTAATTAAGACAATTAAAATAAATACAAGAAATTAAGAGAATGCAAATGTTAACGCAATTGTGTAACGTGGTTCACGACCCTTGCCGCTAGTCCACGGACCGATTCGTTCCAGGTGAATCACTCCTAAACCTTCACTAATCTCTCCTTCAAGATGGAGGTAAACCTTTCTTACAAGAATCACTCCCTCTTACAATATAATTGAAATAAACACAAGGAAGAGGAGTTGAAACGTTTTAGGCATTTGGGGAGCAATTAGGCATGAAGCATTAGCTCCCCTAAGGCCCTCACCCTCTCTTTTTATAGAGAAAATGAAAATATTCCCGTCGGGCATGCAATAGTCGACTGCCGCCTTTGCAACGGCTTCTGACGCCGTCTGAATCGCGGTCGTCACCGTCCAACGGTCGGCTTGGCAGTCGACTATGATCTCAACAGTTCGACTTCTCGCCTCGTATCCGACTGATCAGTCGGATACGAGAGCTTCTGTGCCCGGCAGTCGACTGCCACATTTGGCAATCGACTATTAGTCGGGCAATCTTGGTCGTACACCAGTCGAACCCAAGTCAACTTGGAGCAGTTCGACTACCAATACTTGGTAGTTGACTAATGTCGGGTAAACCTCAAACAAATGATTTGTTTGAGCATCTGACGATCGGGTAAAATCTCAACCCACTCGGTTGAGCATCCGACACTCCCATTCGTCAAGTAAAACCTCAAACTAATGTTTGAGCGTCCGACTTAACCATATGTCGAGTAAAACCTCAAACCCTAGTTTGAGCATTCGACTTGTCGGGTAAACCTCAACCCACTCGGTTGAGCATCCAACTCTTAGCTTAGCCATTCAGCCAAGTTCACCTATGAGCTACCGTTTACAAATCGCTCATTCTCTTATTTCCCTTGAAGACCCTTGTCGAAGCTCTCTTTGTCCGACCACGTCCCTCAGATGCACCAAGCGCACGGCTTCGCAATGTCATCCTTCACGTCTTGCCCTGAAGTCTGCTTTCTTAGCTTCACTTCAATGCTCCTCGTCCGGCGGTCCCTCGGATGCACCAAGCGCACGACTTCCGCAATGTCATCCTTCACCGACTCAAAGACCCGAGCCATGAGATGGTGAACCCACCAATGCTTTCGTCAAGCCAACACATGTGTGAATTACTAAGTTCTGCACAACTTCAACACACATATCAAATCACATAAACATCTTAACTTAAATCTTTGTCACACACATCAAAACCTTAAACCATACTTGGGTTGATTGCCCTAACAATTTCCCCCTTTTTGATGTGTGACAACCATGTTTAAGTTAGGTAAACCATTAACAAAATACAATAAGGCAAGGAAAGCATGTGAAATAACATAAGTATCAAACACTCCCCCTAAATATATGCAACTCCCCCTTAACACATGCTAATTCTCTCCTCCTAGCATGGTTAACTTAAACCCAATATTTCTCCCCCTTTGACACCATCAAAAACACTAAACATATATTATACACGCATGACATCAAGTCTAAAGAGAGAAAAACACCAAAATCAGCCTTAAAACCTAATAAAATAGGTTCTTTCAGTGCTCATGACGCTCATCGATCACTATCGATGGCAATTTTGATTTTTAAACCAAATTTCAGGAATGCATAAAAAAATCCATAAAATTTGAAAAATTATGAAATTCAGGGAACATAATTATAATAAGTTCCTTTATCAGTGAAAAATAGTTTTTCATAAAAATGCATTCTATTTTTGAAAATTAGGCAAAAACTCAATAGTTGTAAAAGTTCTCAATTATGTATCAACTTCAAAACCTAGTTTTCCCTTGAATTGTTTTAAAACATAAATTCACAGTTTATCAAACATAAAATGGTTTTGAAAACATTTGAAATATCCAACCATGATCTTTGAGCAATATGTCTATGAATTAAACATATGCTTTCCCCATGATTGATCTATTATTGCTATGACATGATACATGTAAATGACCATTCAAATGTCATAAGCATTAGTGGACCATTTGTATCAACCTAACATCTCACTCATGTTATGTTTTCAATCAAGTTAGCCTATGGTGAGTGTGAAATGTACCTAAGGTATTTGTACTTAACCATCAATTTCATGCAATTTCTACCAAGGTTAAGTATAATTCAACAACACTCAACATGATCATAATACTGCTATTATCATGAGTCACACATTATGATCATACATCAAATATTACAATTCAAATCATAAATCATGATCATTTGTCAAGTATGAAATTAAGTATCAAAGATCATGATTCAAGCATTATTATCAAATCATCCACCATGCTCATAAATCAAAAATCATAAGTCTAAAACTAACATCCTCATCATCCTAAGTCAACCATTTATCATGATATAAGTTAAGTCCAATTATGATTGACTATCCTAGGTTCTCCTAACCCTTAAGGATGGACTTAGGAACCTAATATAGATTCTTTCCAATAGGGTTTACTAAATATTCCTTTGGGATCCATTTCCTAGCTACCATTGTTGTTTTAGTTTGACCCTTAGCAATCAAACAATGGTAAGCCTTCTCATTATTGGATCCCTTATAACCTAGGTCTTTCTTATTGAAACTATCCCTTTGGCTCCCAATTATGATGTTAAGGTATTTGAGCCAATAATGAATTTTTCTAGAGCCTTAGTAAAATAAACTACCTTTTCCCTCAAAGTCTTATTTTCTTCTACTAAGCATGCATCACTAGTCATAGAAGAAGAAGCATTATCATTAACATGGGAACATGCAATTTTTAATTTTTCTTCTAGTTCATTGATTTCATTAAGCATGCTTTTGTTCTTCCTTTTAGCCCTAAATAAATCCCTAGTTAGGCTAGTGATCATTGAAATAACTTTCTTAAGAGGGAGATTCGTTACCTCACTTACCTAATCTCCTTCTTCCGATTCCAATGAGGTAGATGCTCCCCCTAAACTTGAACTCTCCTCCTCACTTATGCTTGCTTCTTGTTCGGATGAGGTGGAGGCTACATCCTCTATCGCCATTAGTGCAAGGCTTGTGAAAGCTTCTTCTTCCTCCATGAGGATGGATCATCCCACGTCACCGCTTTAAGGTTGTGGGCTTTTGTCTTCCCTTTTTCTTTTGACTTCTTTTCCTCCTTTTTCTTGCCTTCCTTCTTCTTGTTATGTTTCTTCTTTCCTTCTTTGCTTTTGTTCAACAAGGGACACTCATACCTCATGTGCCCCTCTCCTTGACAATTGTAGCAAATCACCCTCCTCCTTCTCCTTTCATGAGACTTGTTAAATTTAAAGCTTTTTAATGAATGTCTCACCTTTATTATCATATAAGTTTCTTCATTACTATCCGTGGAGGAGGAAGATTCTTCATCGGATGAAGAGGGTGGAGTCTCCTTCTTCTTCTTTCCTTTCTCGACCACTAATGCTACTCCCCTTGACTTTGTGCTTAATTCTTCTATTACGCCATCAAGCCTAGTCTCATGAAGTTTCATAGTTGAAAAGAATTCTTCTAGAGTACTTACCTCTAGATTCTTGGATATGTAGAATGAATCTATCTTGGAACTCCATTTTGAATATTGGGGGAAGGCGTCTATGGCTTTCATGATCATGTCCCGGTTAGAGAGTTTTTCACCTACACTTGAGAAACCGGTTATTATTTCTTAAAACGTGAATGAAGTGAGAGTACCTTTTCCCCCTTATCTAATTTGATATTGCTTAATTGAGAGCAGAGGAGGTCCCTTCTTGCTAGCTTGGCTTCAGATGTGCCTTCATGAAGCTCCACTAGCTTCTCCCACATTTCTTTGGCACTTGAGCACTCCCCAATTCAGTTGATCTCTTGTTGAGGGAGCACATTGTATAGATGGTGCTTGGCCTTTGAATTCGCCAAGTGCTCCTCTCTTTGCTTCTTGGTCCATCTAGATTTTTCTAGCATTCTCCCTTCTTCGTCCTTAGGTATCTCGAAATCATTTTCGATTATTAACATGATATTGAAGTCGGTCTCGAAAAATACCTCCATACGCTTCTTCCATCATGTGAAGTCGCTCTCGAACTTGAGTGGATGAATGTTGGAGCTGACCATCTTGTCGTGCTTGTGTTGGCAATGAGTCTGCGACAAGCTCCTCGCTCTAATACCACTTGTTGGAAGATCGATGGTCGGCTAGAGGCGGGTGAATAGCCCCTTAATGTAGACGATGTAAATTGCTCGCTTCTTGATTGTCTACGATAAAGATTAGCGCTGCGGAATATATGCTAATTAAGACAATTAAAACAAATACAAGAAGTTAAGAGAATGCAAACGCTGATGCAATTGTGTAACGTGGTTCATGGCCCTTGCCGCTAGTCCATGGACCGATTCGTTCCAGGTGAATCACTCCTCAACCTTCACTAATTTCTCCTTCAAGGTGGAGGAAAACTTTTCTTACAAGAATCACTCCCTCTTACAATATAATTGAAATAAACACAAGGAAGAGGAGTTGAAACGTTTTAAGCACTTGGGGAGCAATTAGGCATGAAGCATTAGCTCCCCCAAGGCATTCACCCTCTCTTTTTATAGAGAGAATGGAAATATTCACGTTGGGCATGCAACAGTCGACCGTTGCACGCCCGCAGTCGACTGCAGCCTTTGCAAAGACTTCTGACACCGTCTGAATCGTGGACGTCACCATCCAACGGCCGACTTAGCAGTTGATTGATGATCTCGGCGGTTATTTGCTACCTCATTATCCGTGATCGATCGAACATGAAACTTCTATGCCGACGATAGTCGTGCCACATTTGGCGATCGGCTCGGTCAAGCGATCTTGGTTGCACACGATCGAACTCGTCGACTTGGCGATTATTGTCAATACTTGGCGATCGGTGATGTCGGGTAAACCTCAAACAAATGACTTGTTTGAGCATTCGACGATCCGGTAAAACCTCAACCCACTCGATTGAGTATCCGACACCCCCATTCGTCGAGTAAACCCTCAAACTAATATTTGAGCGTCCGACTTAACCATATGTCAGGTAAAACCTCAAACCCTAGTTTGAGCATTCGACTTGTCAGGTAAACCTCAACCCACTCGGTTGAGCATCCGACTCTTGACTTAGCTATTCAACCAAGTTCACCTATGAGCTACCATTTACAAATCGCTCATTCTCTCATTTCCCTTGAAGTCCCTCGTCGAAGCTCTCTTCGTCCGGCCACATCCATCGGATGCATCAAGCGCACGGCTTCGCAATGTCATCCTTCGCATCTTGCCCTGAAGTCTTCTTTCTTGGCTCCACTTCAATGCTCCTCATCCGACAGTCCCTCGGATACACCAAGCATACGACTTCCGCAATGTCATCCTTCACCGACTCAAAGACTCGAGCCATAAGATGGTGAATCCACCAGTGCTTTCGTCAAGCCAACACATGTGTGAATTACTAAGTCATGTACGACTTCAATATACTATCACATAAACATCCTAACTTAAACCTTTGTCACATTCATCAAAACCTTAAACCATACTTGGGTTGATTGCCCTAACAAGAGCTACATGATTAAAGCAGTATATATAATCCCGAAGTGTCTCACACACTCATTGCCTCATGAAGAATAAACTCAACACTATTTTGTGATATTTTTTATTGCTTGCAAAATGCTGCAGAAATAAAGTGCTAAAGTCATCAAAGGATTGAATGGAATTCGATGGTAGCTGAGTAAATCATCGTTGGGTAGATCCTACTAAAGTGGTTAGAAAAACTTTGTTAGGGCAATCTCTTGCCATGATAAGGTTTTGATGTGTGTGGCAAAGGGTTTAAGTTAGTTTGTTATGTTGATTTGATATGTGCATTGAAGTCATGCAAGGCTTAGTAATTCGCACATGGAGCTTTGGCGGGTTCACCACTCACAACCTCGTGCCTCAGTCGGAGAAGGAGCTGTTGGGTTTCCGGCACCGCGGCGTGTGTGTGTTCGATCATGTTTCGTAAACATGAACACAGCGGAAGCAATTAAAAATAATAAATACTCCTATTTATTACAACACACACAACACACGCATGCATATTACAACAAGTGTAGACATAACCGTAAATTAAAATTTGCAATAAAAGAAATTTATCTACGTTATACCTTTCGTATGACGTGTAGCGGGAACGGCATCAACCGGAACGATCCTCGTAAGAATCGTCTCTATCCGTATCCACGCCGAGCTCCTCGGGATGACTTCGCTAAGTCACGAGCTTCGTCTTCGTACGGGTTACTAGCCTCGTGTTGAAGACGACGTGATCGAGAGATAATCACGATCCGAATCAAAATTCGGATCCTAAAACGAGTTCTCAAAACTCGCTTCTCCGGAGAGGTATTCGTCAACCGATTGACGAATCCTTCGTCCCCACCTCAGAGGATTACCGGAGATCAAATCTCCGGTATGTTAGCCGCTGTCGGAGCACTAACCGCCGCCCAAACGACGCCCGACAACAAAGAAACAAGCTGTCCAGAAAAACTGGACAGCTTTGGTGGAGGAATAGAGGCCGGCCAAAGGAGATGTGGAGCTCACCTTATCACCGAACCCACAAGAGATCACCGGAGGGTCGCCGGAGTGTTCACCGGCTGAAGCTTGGTTGCTGGCAATGACTTGGACGGTGGCACAAAAGCTGGGCGGCGGCACACCTAGGGTTGGCGCCGACTAGGAGAGAAGATGGAGGGGGCGGCACAATTAGGTTGGGCGGCAACTCTAATTAGGGTGCTTGGATTAGGGTTTAAGCCCTATTTTATAGAGAACTAATTCTCTTAATGGTTAATGGATCATATCCATAAAGCCCGTTAACCCGCTCCATTAAGATAAGTTAAAATAAACCAAACCATGATGGTTTATTTTAAGTTAAAACGAACCAACCAACCTTTGGTTCATTCGCTTAATATAAACCAAACCCTTTGGTTTATTCTCATCCATTGATTAGAACCAAACCATTTTGGTCCATCCATTATGTCTTCATAAGACACGGCCCATCCACGCCCCATTGCATCAAACAATTTCATGCTCGCTTATGTTTGGTCCAACCAAACATAGTTTCTCTCGGAGAATCCCATTCTCAAGCTCGCTTTAAATCCTTTGGATTACACTCGTTGTGCGTGTGACCAAATAGGTTCTCGGTTTATGTTGGCCGCCTATAATTAACCATTAATTATAGAACGATCATGAGTGGCACCTAGTAGTACATCATGATCCCCAATTAACCAAAAGATCAACAATGATCCGTAACTATTTCAAACCCTTCAAGAGCTCGAATTAATCGTGCCATATTCCCTTCACTCATCTTATACCCACTTGGTTCAGGACATGGTCTATTGTGTCTCCCACACTAGGTACTCGTCACACCTAGCCCAAGTATCATTTCCTCGTCCTACGGATTCTAGTTACTCCACATGTATCGAAGAGTACCTTACTCTAAACATGTAATGCTTTCGCCAAAGACTTTAGTAACAATCCGACGAGAGGCCATGGGTATACATCTCCTCGCAAGGAGTGGTGAATCCTTTATAGGTTATTCAAACACCTTCGATCACTTCGACTTATACCCAATCATCCCGGGTCCACATCTCCTTAGAGATGTTTGCTTAAGATGTCAAAGCATAAGTCTCCATTATAAAGATGACTTGAATACCGCAAGTCAAAGGAACATCGCACTTAAGCCACAAAGAAGAACTTCATCGACATATCTATATATGCAGAGAACCATATGAAGTCTTACTGGTCACTCCAATGAACTAGTTACCATAACTAGCATCCACGATTAACTCCGACATCACAATGTCTCCACCAAAGGAGAATCACCGCTTGGATACACCAAGGAGTATACCTGCGTGCTAGTCTCGAACGTAATTGATGGTGTCCAAATCCATCAATTCATCGACTAGGATAATTCCGATACATCACAATTACACATGTAGAGATACTCACTAGTTGTGATCCAATCACAAATTCTCTCATGCCGTGAATCGTATCGTGGACATTCAAGAAATGAGTTTAAGATCCAATCAAATACATTAAACATGTATACTCAAATAGTGAATCTTCATTTATCATATAAATGGTTCATACATAAGGCGATTGCCTTAGGACATCTCTCATATATTACTAATGTGAGCATTGCAGAGCCGCGGCGCTTGATGTTGCCGAGGGACCCGGACGAGATGACTTGAAGCGGCCAAGGAAGCAGCATTTGAGGCATGAGACGTGAAGGAGCATTGCAGAGCCGCACTGATGTCGCCGAGGACGTGGTCAGCGACGAAGAGAGCTTCGGTGAGGGACTTCGAGTGAGATGAGAGAATGAGTGAAATGTAAGTAGCTCATTAGGTGAACTTGGCCGAATGGCTAAGTGCTCAAACTCGACCGCAAGGGTTAAGGTTTATCCGATCGCCGTAAGCTCAAACTAATGTTAAGCCTGAGTTTCACGCGACCGATCGCCATGACATGGCGATCGCTTCCGAGTCGATTGGGTTCGACCGGTGTCCGACTCATGGGCATTCTAGCAACCGCATCGCCATGGATCGGCAATGATCGTTGCCGACATCACCGACCGCCTAAGGGACGGCATGATCGATGGCACCGCACGCACGAGCACAGAATGGAGTCGACCTCGTTGAGGACTCGACTGATCGACATCAGTCGATTGATGGGTGCTATCAGTCGACTGATGCCAATACCGTTGGATGGAATCCAACGTGGAAAGCGGCCATTATTGGGCAACGGCTACAGGACCAGTCGACTGATCGAGGGCATCAGTCGACTGCTCCTGTGTCAACGGGAAGAAATCCTCTTCCTCTATAAAAAGGAAGAGGATGGGGCTTTGGGAGGCTAATGCTTGAGCTCTAAACTTCTCCCAAAGTGTCATACACGATTTCCTACTCTTCTTACTTGCTTTTACTTCAATCTTATTGTAAGAAGAGTGCTCTTGGTTGTAAAGGTTACCTCCACCTAGCTTGGTGCAAAGGAGAGACCAATATTGGATTGGCTTTGGAGGAGTGATTCACCTTGGACGAATCGGACCGTGGATTAGCGGCGTAGCCGTGAACCACGTTACATCTTCTTGTTAGCGTTTGCTTTCTTGTAATTTCTATTTGCTTGTCTTTATTTGCATATTCCGCTTGCGCTAATCTTTTGTAGACGAGCAAAATACGATATCCATCGTAAGAGGGCTATTCACCCCCCCTCTAGCCGGCCAATCGATCTCCCAACAAAATTGACACTTGACTTCATCAGTATATTGGTGTAACAAAGCCACATTTTCAAAATGCCCTAGGTGGTTTCTTTCGGGTTTGTGGACCTCGGTACTCAACTATTTGCAAGGGATAGAAGAGATCATGTAACTCTTCTACCAAAAGATTAAGAGTAAAAGTGGAATTTCTTTACAACATAGCTCCCTTTTATGCACGACTTCTCCTTCCCCATAGGTTTGTTAGTATCGGGACTTGAGATTCTTGAGATTGCTCTTTTCATCCAAAAGCATATAAAGGAGCAGGAGATGAGGAGGATTCAGTGTAGATTCTTATTGTTGGAAGTAATGGTGAACAATTGTCATTACCATGCAGCTTAACTCCAGAGTGGGAAAGTGGTGCCTAGGGTCATCTTTGAGGTGTTGTCTTATCCATCTTTATGTCTCAATTTGGTGTTCCCACAGATGACGCTAAAATATTTTGGTTGAGAATTAGAGACAGAGTCTTCGGAGTCAAAGATTGTCCATGTCACAACGACAGGACTCAGGGGCTTCCAAAACAACCTATGGATATAACATAGGATGAGAAAGGGGTCAAAATGTATCTTGACTAATCTCCTTTGATGCTAAGTCAAAATAAAGATTAGAATGGAAGAAAAAAAATGGAGAGGATAGAGTGTGAAAATAATTTTTTTTTCTTAATGATTGTCTTTTGCATTTGACTTAATTATCTTAGGTGGCATTTAGTTGGAGGGTTTGGAATGAGGGAATAGAAATGAGAATGATATATGATATTTGGTTGGAGGGTTTGAGATTGAGATTTTGGAATGATTTTCAAATATTTGAGAATCAATGAAACCCGACTTAAACGGTGTGTTTGGGAATGATTCCCAAATAAATGATCGTTGTTGGTCGACGACCGACGATGAGAGGTGGGCGGCGGGCGACGAGCGATGGGTGGCGGACGACAGTTGACGATCGATAATCGACGACCGACGCAATCGACGGTCGACGAGCAACTGACAGACGGCGATTGACCGACAGTTGACGAGCAATCGACGATCAACGGCGGGAGATCGACGACCGACGATCGGCGAGCGACCAACGACTGCCAACGACGAGCGACCAACGACCGTCGACAGTCAACATCGGTAACCAACGATGCCCGACGACCACCGATGCCCAGTGACCACCATTTCGGGCCGACGTCGCGGCCGTCGGCGATCGGCGGCCGTCGGCGATCGGCGCGTCGCCGTCAGCGGCCGTCGGCCAGCGGCCGTCGGCCGGCGGCCGTGACCGGCCCATCGACGATCCCAACTTATAAACTAAATAATATTATTACTATTAAATTCATTTTCATTCATATTCTCACACTCAAACTAAAAGTCACCTTATGTAGTCACGAAGAGGTGATCTATGGAGAAGTGAGTAGAGACCTGAGGAGATGAAAATGTGAGAACATAAAACACAGGGCATCCGAAAATGGTGGAATCTCCCAACTGGTCGGAGATAAGCACAAAAGTCCTGTATTAGTATTGTACCAATTAAGAATTGTTACAATAAATTTCTTTAATGCATCTTAGTCTTGTTCTTAATGGATCATGAGTGACAAATGAATGAAAGAAGTCGACGACAATTGTTATTCATAATCCAAATATATATGGTCATCCCTCGCTTGGGCCTTCCTCCATCGACCTCTAAATAATTACGACCGAGTCCTAAGTGATCATGGTCGAGCCGCAACTGAGTCCTAAGTAATTGTGGCTGTCCTAAGCGATCATGACCAAGTCAGTAATCACGGTCAAATTCTAAGTGCTCATGGTTGAGTCACGACTGAGTTTAGGTAATCGTTGCCGAGTCCTAAACGATCATGGTCAAGTACTAAGTGCTTCCGGCCGAGTCCTCTCTTGCGTGGCGGGCCCTTCTCGTATGACATCACCTCTTGTCTACGCAATACGACGATACAAGGATCGCTTCCCTCCTCTCCGTATCAGTCGTGACGGACCCGGAGAGGTCGATCGTGGCCCTCGCCTCTGACGAGGGACATGGAGAGGCCGATCGCGGCCTCGCCTCTCGTGATGGTTGCGGAGAGAACAGTCGCGGCCTCACTGTGAGTCTGCGAGAAGGATGGTCGCCTCGCTGTGAGTTCGTGGAGAGGTCTCGATGGCGGCAACGAGGCCAGTCGTGGCCTCGCCTCTCATGAAAGTCACCAAGACGCCAATCGTGGCCTCACAGCTTGCGATGGTCATAGAGGTCGATCGCAGCCTCGCCTCTCGCCATGGCCGCGGAGAGGCCAATCACGGTCTCACCTCTCGCGATGGTGGTAGAGAGGACCTCACCTCTCGCGATGGCCACAAAGAGGCTGATCACAGCCTCGCCTCTCCTGATGCCTACCGCGCTTGCAGTAAGGTTTTGTTCTAGATAATTCTTCGCAGTCAACAAAGATGAGAAATGAAAAGTTTGTTTCGTTGGATTTCAAGTGGATGAAAAAGGGATCGGATTTTAAAAAAAAAAATAGAGTAGACAAATATAAAATTTGTCCATCGATTTTTTTTTATATTTTTTTATTAGCAGTTTGATATTCGAATTTTCGATCAATTAATTCTTGATAATAACCTGTGCTGTTTCACAGTTATTTAGAATGTCTCGGTAAATCCAAATGATTTTTTTAGTAATCATCAAGGATAAATCAAAGAAGCGTTCGTAATTTTTTTATGATTTAATTTAAATTTTATAGTCGTGTCATCTTTGAATGACAGTTAACATAGCATTCGTAATTTTTTCACGATTCAATCTGAATTTTATAATTGTATCATTTTTGAAGGACGATTAAACATCAAAATTATACTTTATTCATCTGATAAACTTCTGAATTTGAAAATGTTCAATTCATTATCAAATAATATCAGGATCGAATTATATTTTGTCGTTGAATATTTTTTCTCGAAGTTTTTTTTATTATTATTATGCATGTAAGAGAAAGGGTCTCTACATGTAAAATACAATTGAAATGAAAATATAAAATAAAATAAATAACAATGTAAGAGAGAGTTTCTCTACTCTCCATGCATGAAAATAAGTTTCAACAGTTATAACGTATAGAAAAATTCCTTATTACTATTGTGACATCCTCTCCAATAACATTCCTTATTACTTGTCTCAGGGTCTTTATCATCTCCGATGCTGGATAAAGCTGGTATGATCTCCTAATTTTGCACCTCTTTATACAATACATATACATTGCTTGTTGACTATTTAATCTCTCATAATGCTGCAATTTATGAGAATAGTTATTGTCTTGGTGGCCAATTTATCATTATAGTATTTGACAAATTCCTCATCCACTTTATACACCAAAGAGTCATCGGATTTTATAATAGAAACAATTTAATTTTTCTTTGTATTTCTCTTTCGCTGGATCATATAAGAATGTAGTACATTTATTTTCACTCTTTAAAATACCTCTTTTTCATCCTCATAGAATTGTTTTTGATAAAAAGGAGTCTATCATTCAAACCAATTTAAGCCAATAATTTATATTCAAGTGGGTAAATTGACTAAGAATAAAAAAAAATAAAAAATAAAATATTATTTTAATAATTTTTTAAACGAAGTGTAACGATAATGATAATAATAATAATAAGACTTTTATGTATATTTTTTCGGAATGAACCGATAAGCATAGATACGAATTTAAAAGTTTTTCGTTATTTTTTATTAATTATATTGATCAGATTTATTTAACACTGAAAAAGTTGAAAAAGAAAAAGAAAATATTTTTTGAAAAAAAAATTGTAATAAGAAACGTATTCGAGACTTTGAAAAGAAAAATTTTTTAGGGCTTTTGCCAATGATTAACGCTCGACAACGGGAAGCAATCGAGACTGCCTCTTGCTTTTATTTTAAGAACACCTGTTCGTTCCTCCCTCCTCCCTCCTCCAATACAATTCATCGCTTGCTTAGGGTTTGCCGGTTCTCTTTTTCCGATCTTTGAGCTTGCTGCTTGAAAGGTTGTTCCTTGGCGTTGAAAACGAGCGAGCAAGGAAGATATCGTCGACGCCGCAACAGCAGACTTATCTGGTCTGTAGAGCGTACGTTTTCTTACAATAAAATAATTTAAAAAAAAGTTCTTCGGTTAATTTGTGTGCCTAGTTTGTTTTTCTTGTGTTGAAATCGATAACTCAGGATTTCCGCGTCGCCTGACGAGATCGGACTTTTTTTTTTATTTCGAATGTTTTGTTCTTTTTTGTTTGATGCGTTACTTTTTTTTCTCTCTAGATTTGCAGTGTTTTCTTTTGGTAGGATGTTCTGTTGTTTCTCCATTGCTGTTTTTCTTTGACCTATTCGTTAATTCATCTGATTAGTCGGGTAGTCTTTATAGCTATTTTCTGTTTTATCTTTGATCCTTAGTCCCTTATGCTTTTTATTCTTGTTTCAGAGATTTGGTTAATTGGTTCACATGTTTGCTTTTCTCTTTTGTGATTGAAAATTGTTTGCTTAAAGAAACCGAAATAATTGTTTGTGCTGGATCTCTTTTGTTTTCTCTGTCAATAATCTCTCTTTTTTATTTACTCTGTGTGTGATTCTTCTGTTCTTGTAGAAATATCGAATGAATTAATGGAGTCAAAAGCTGGAAAGAAGAAGAAGTCTAGTAATAGTAGTGGTAGTTCATTACAGTACGAAGCTCCCCTGGGCTACAGTATTGAAGATGTTCGACCGCATGGAGGAATCAAGAAATTCCAATCTGCTGCATACTCCAACGTAAGAACAATTAAAAAAAAAACACAATCTTGACGAAGGAGGAACACATTTTTTCTTCTGATCCAATCAACTGCTAACCCCTTTTATCTCATTTTGATACTTTGCAGTGTTACAGAAGGCCATCCTGATATTCCCTGAGATGCTCTCTTTAGCATAGTGGGATTCCTCACATTTGATCTTTATTTTTCCCCTTTTTTCCTTTCCAGCAACGAAACCTCTCTTAATTTCCCTTATTGTTTCTCTCTTTCTTCTCCATTTACTTCAATGGCATTCTCCGCAATTGGATTTGAGGGGTACGAGAAGCGCCTAGAGATTACCTTCTCTGAACCATCTGACACTTGTGGTCAGGGACTGCGAGCCCTCTCTCGTGCACAGATTGATTCATTTTTAGATTTGGCATGCTGCACCATTGTGTCCCAGTTGTCGAACAAGAACTTTGATTCCTATGTTCTCTCTGAGTCGAGCCTTTTCATGTATCCTCACAAGATCATTCTCAAGACTTGTGGGACTACAAAGCTACTCCTTTCTGTTCCTAGAGTCCTTGAGCTTGCTGCTGCGCTTTCACTATCTGTTCAATCCATAAAATACTCAAGGGGCACTTTCATTTTCCCAAGTGCGCAGCCATCGCCATATTACAGCTTCTCCGAGGAAGTTGCCATCCTCAATGGCTTCTTTGGCTTCCTCAAATCAGGTGGTAATGCTCACGTGATTAGTGATCCATCAATATCGAACCGCAAATGGCACATCTACTATGCGACTGAGTATCCTGAGCTGCCCATGATTACTCTGGAGATGTGTATGAATGAATTGGACAGGAAACGAGCAACAATTTTCTTCAAGAACTCAGTCGCTACTTCTGCCAATGAGATGACGAAGCTCTCTGGGATCTCCAAAATTATACCCGAGATGGAGATCTGCAATGTGGATTTTGAGCCGTGCGGTTACTCTATGAACGGTCTAAATGGTCCAGCTCTATCGACAATTCATGTAACACCAGAAGAGAGTTTCAGCTATGCGAGCTATGAGGCCATGGGGTTCAACCCTCGGTTGCTAACTTACCGTGACTTGGTCGAAAGAGTCCTTGCCTGTTTTGCACCTTTGGAATTCTCGGTTGCTATCACCATACTTGGGGGAGGTGAGCAAGTCTCTCCATGGAGGAAGAAAATCGATATACACAGATATACTTGTGGCAAAATGATAGAACAGGAGCTTCCATATGGGGGATTACTTGTTTACCAGACATTTTCTGCTGCTTCACCAAGGCCCATGTTGCATCGCTGGGAAAGAAATGATTTGGAGAATGCTGGAAGAGATGATGGATGTAAGAAGAATGGAAAACATAATAATTTGAGATTACGAGGAAGGCTTTAAGCATCACGGTTGGTAATGTTTTTTTTTTTTTCCTTGTTCTATCTTCTGTTATTTTTGTTTTTAGCCCACAATAATATGCTCTGTGTGGTTGCCGTCTCTTCCACAACGAGTAGGTTAAGGATCTTTTACACCTTGAACGAATGATATAGTTTATAATCCATGCTTCAGATTGTGATCTATCTGTTAGCCTAAGCTAAAATCTATCAGTTAGATGATTTATTAATTCAGGTTTAGGCTTGTTTGTTAGAGAATAGCCTCTCTCTCTCTCTCTTTTTCTCTCTCTTTAGAAGAAAGTAGGTTGAGATGAATATTTTAAAAGTCGATTTGAATGTGCATAATTTGTACTTCGAATTTGTTTGATAAGATCATCGGCCTCTGGCATTAATTTAGTCTGGTGAATCCTGGGCATCAAGATTAATTTATTCTGGTGAATTCCAGGCTCCTGCATTATAAAAAAATGAAATCAAATGGTCTGACTTTTTTTTTTTTTTTTGCATTCTATTTTGTCAGAGTTTTTGTTTGAAGGCTAATAATCTATGAAGCTCTTAAACAAGTTAGGACGGTAAATGAAGTAAGCATTTGCGAATAAATTTGATCTTGTTCAATAGATATTAAAATTAAATAAATAAATAAATAAATTTGAATAGTTTGATAAATTAAATGAATAAATTTAAATATATATATTTTTTGAATAATATTTATGAACAATGAACAATGTTCATGAATATTAACAACTAAATACAATTTATAAATTATATTTATGATGATCAAATTTATTTTTGAATTTATTTATATTCGTTTGAATTATTTATATTAAATAAATAAATATTAAAATTTTAAATAAATAAATAAGTTTGATTTAAGAGTCTAATAATATTTAAATAAATCAAATCTAAATAAATTTGAATCAAATTTGATATTGTATTTGATTTAGAAGTTTGATATCAATTAAATAAATCAGATTTAATTCAAATTCCAAGTTCAAACAAAAAATCAAATAAGTTTGAATAATTATTTCAATATTAATTTTAGATTTGAGGAATAAATCTGAACGTTGTAAAATTACCGCGCTAACCGCAACTGCTATTTTAAATAGTTGCGGTTGATTGAGGATCGAAAATTAGATTTCTTTATCTGCAAGTTGTTCCACTATCAAAGGCTGTGTCATGGAGATAACTACGATCCCACTTTAATTGTTTTCTTAAAATAATCAATTATCCGCTCAGTGACGAAATTTTACTAGAAAAAGCGCATCTCCATCAAAGATAGGCTCCAACATCATTTCACCTCCCTTTATAGTTTTCATGCTTTTGCAAAATGACCATTAAAATTTAATAATGTCAGTGTCTCTAAATTTTTAAATTCATTGTTCTGGACACCATTGTTCCACTTAATAATTGCATACCAACAATACAAATCCTGTTCTATTGGAATTATATATCAATCTATCGCAGAGACGGACTGCTGGGATCCATCCAGGGTCTAAATATTGATTTTCAAAATAATATTAATTTTTTATCTATAAAAAAGTTCAATTTCGATTGTTTCGTTCAAGGGGCCTCTGATCTATCGTACCATGATTTTGTTGGATTAAACTAATAAGAGTTTGATGGTTAAAAGATGAATTTTTTTTTTAATGATTAAGAACTATACAGAGGCATTTTGAAAAAGAAGGCGATGAGCTCTAATTGGACGAGGGTGGGAATAACCTCCGATAGAGCCCCAAGCCCATCTTGGTTGGAACCTGGAAGAGTGCTTCCTAAGCATCAAATTTCCTCTTTCTTTTAGCTAGCTAAGTGCTCATTTCTCCGAGGACATTGGCCCGACAAGATTGCCATCGACAATGGCGATCACACTGGCGACGTCCATGACCAGACAGCCTACGATGCATGATCGATTAAATGAGACATGGTCATCTCACATTTAGTATGGCGTATCGCATTATGCCTTGAACGAACGAAGACGAAGAGGTGCCAACATGAGGGCACAAGAAATCATCATCTATTCAGACTCAAGTTAATTTGAAGCATGGGAGCTAGTGCCCACGTCGATTCTTCTAGAACGACTTACTTATGACCAGAATTGAATTCAGGATTTTATATTGGAGAGACTGTTATACTAAAATATAATAATGTTAATTAAAAAATATATAAATAAAATTTTAATATTGATCTCTTCAAATTTGGAGGGTCGTACCCCCACAACTCCTTAAATCCACCCCGTCTATGACAAATCACATTTTTTTTTATATTCCATCTCTGTTGCGTGGCAAAGTCGCACACTCTCTCAAATTGCTTTTTCATATCGTTATTAAGGCTAATGTAATTGAACCAAATCTTCTTAAACCGCAAACATTACATTGCACTAGAGAAAAAGGAGGAAGGAAAAATAGAATAATGTTCAATTTACCTAGAAGGGTGGACCAGTAAAGAAGTAATTTGCACATAAGTTGTATTTTTATATTATTGTTTTGGCCAGGTGTCATTTCCTTCTTCTTAATTAACGAAATTAATTTTTGCACAAATTAAACTTTTCCTTTCTCCTCTGTTTCTTCTCTTCCTCTTAGGCCAATGAATTAATTGTCTTCCTTCTTTTTCATCTCCTCTTTTGCTTCTCTTCCTCTAAGCCCTAACTTGGCAATCTCTTATTGTGCTATCACCCATTGGCTATTTCTTTCTTATTTTGTTTCTCCTCCTATTGTGCTATCGACAAGTTTGCCCTTGATCGCCCGTCATTTGCTAGGAAGTCATCGCACTTCTCTTTCCTCTTCTACTTCTCCTTATTAGCTTATTGTTTATCCTTCTTCCTTGCATACTTCTTCTCATCTCGAGTGTATTGTGTTAGATTAATGTGAATGGAAATGTACTGTGGGTGAAATTAATTTCATATTAAATGACATGATAATTGATAAATAGTATAGAAAAAAAAATATAAATTCAGAATTCAGATTGCACAACTCTAAATTGTTCCTATGAAATCGTTGTTGTACGTATCAAACATGTAGATTAATTAAAATTTGTCACAATACCTTGTGCTTGCTCACTCCATGTGCATGATCCCATGCATGATCAAAGGCCATGGTTCATGATGAATGTGTATTAAGACTTAAGCCCATGATTCATAATGCATATATCTTAAGGCCAAAGTCCTTGTATTAAATTGAAAGCCCCATGATGGAAAAGTCCATGGTGGTTTGGTGTCATCTCATGGTCCATATGCTTGTGCATGCTTTAAGCATATGACATATTTAAACCATATAAGCACCATATTTCTTGCATACTTTGAAGACATGTCATCATAAGTCATGTGAAAGTGAATGTGATAAGTTCACCACGGATCCTCTTTATAAGGAATTGAGAATGAGAAGATAAAAGCAGAAGATCTTTTGAAGAGAAAAAAACAAAGGAGTGAAAACTTAATCCTTGTCAATTCTTCCTTCATTTTGTCAAGTCATCATTCGCTTGATAAAACTTCGTGATAGTATTTAGGTACCTATTTAGGTCGGCACAACAATCTGTGTTACCTTGTGATAGTGGTTCCGTTATTTTATCTTGAGAGATAGATATTCAGTATGACCTTCTAATATCGTCGGAGAGAATGAATCTATCTTAAAGAAGTTATCTCATCACAGGACTCGACGCTTTCATTCTATCATAGGTGACAAATATCACACTTTCTATTTGGAAGTGAATAACTTTAGTCCATCTCGACAGATAAATCCGAATTGAGTTTATTATAATTTTAAATTTAGACTATACCCTCTATCTCCGATTAAATTGTGGAAGATTTTCTAACATATTAGCCACCGCAAACTTGTGGCTAAGTGTTTCTTCCTCTTTTGCTTCTCCTCTACCAAGCTTGCCAACCACAAACATGAGCAGAGCTAATATGAGCCCAACGTGGGTTGTTGCCTACGCTGAGCTCATTTTTTTTTATAATAATAATTATTAAATTATTTTTTAAAACTTTATATTGCATGTTATAAATTTCAATTAGAAAGATTTGGATGAACAAAAATTAAATATTATTTTTTTTTATTTTTCTATTATTTAAAAAATAAAAAAAGTTATAAATTATATGTATATTATAAATTTTATTTTGGAAAAAAAGAGAAAAACACGATATTATTATTAAGATTAATAAGTCAAATACTGTTAAAAATTTTAAATGAAATATAAATAAATATTTTTAGTCATAAAATATACATTAATAGGGCACAACTCATATAACAGGTCAGTGTGAACCATTGTTATTATACATCAATAAGAGAAGTTTGTTTAAATATATTACTAACAATAATTTATTTCAAATACATCTTCTGAATCACTTTGATGATCAATTTGAAACTTATATATGTATAATATGCATTTTAATCAAACATTTCAAAGATTTAAAGACTTTGATGATCTTTCAAAGAAGTTAGTTATGTAAAAGAAAAATATAATATATCCATTGATTTATAAGCTATTGACATTGACATTAATTTTACCGATTGTGATTGTCATTGTATGGAGGGTATTTTTTCACTATGAGAATTGTGAAAAATAAATTGCATAATCGAATGAGTGATGATTGGATGAATGATAGTTTTATTTTTTATGTAAAAAAATATATTTCTAACAGTTGCTAATAAAGTTATTATACCAAGTTTTAAAATATCAAAACTAAAAAAAATAATTGTAATGTAATTATTTTACGATGCTTCATAATTGTAAAATTTTATTTTTTATTAATTATATTATATTATTGTCTACACTGTTCGAAGATTCTATCTCCGCCCCTTACTACAAGGAGGATGAAGATTTGTGATATATCGAAGATGAATAATTTTATCTCTCACTTTTTTTTTTTTACCATGAATGTGTTCCCTCAGGTATAGTTCACTCTTCTACTACACTCTCTTATAGATAAAGTATAAAAGAGAGTTATTGTTGGAGATTGGTTGTCGTGTTAGAGGGGGATGAATAACGTATTTGTGATTTTTTTGCTCGATCGTGTTGTGCTCGTCTACAATCGATAGTAATGCACAGCGGAATATATAATAATAGAAATGACAATTTACTAAATGGTGCACCTCAAATTTAGAATTGCCTAAATGTAGTCTCATAGTTTCATATTTACCAAAGGACGCATCTCCTTTCCTTTTTACCCCTCCCGTCAAACGTGGATTTAATGCTCAGATATTACATGCATCTGAGCTACAACTGAAAATTTTGAACCATCCAAATATGGTGTTGGGAATTCAAATCCCAGGACCACTGTATTCCTGGGAATATAATTCCAAGCACCACCTTTTTTCATCCTGATTTCTGATTTATATCGGCCTGATTTCTGAAATATGGCTGTGGATACCTAATAAAATCTTGAATATCAAAAATTTTAGACGAATACACAGAGGGGCACTTCCCAAATCCAATGGACTTGAATTGGATCGAAGAAGAGGTGAATAGGATTATCAATGAATTTTAACCAAAACTCATTGATGGACCTAGAGGAGTCCAAATTCTGAAATCTTGACATATACTGAAAGATTTTACAGCATAAATTGTTGATGTATCGAGAAAACTTAGTTCTAATCCTCCTACCTCCCAGTTTTGGTTGTGTGCCACATATAAATTCAAGTTGATCGAGAAAAAAGATGGTGTTGGGAATTATATTACCAGGAATATAATGGTGCTGGGATTTAAATTCCCAACATCATGTACAATATCAAGCTAGTAATATAATTTCTAGCATTATATTTTTCTTCAGCCAGCTTGATATTATACGTGGTGCTGAGAATTTAAATCTCAGCACCACTATGTTCCTAGTAATATAATTCTCAGCATCACCTTTTGTCTCAACCATCTTAAAATTGTACATGGTACTGGAAATTTAAATCTCAGGGTCACTATATTCTTGGGAATATAATTTTCAACACCATTTTTTTTCTCAGCCAACTTGATATCATATGGTGTTGGGATTTTATATCCCAGGACCACTATGTTCTTGGGAATATAATTCCTAGCACCATCTTTTTTCTCAGTCAGTTCGAAATTTGACGTGTTGCTAAAAATTTAAATCTCAGGATCACTGTGTTCCTGAGATTTAAACTTCATGACCACTGTATTCCTGGAAATTTAATTCCCAACACCATCTTTTTTCTCGCTCAACTTAAATTTATACGTGACACACAATCAAAATTGGAAGGTAGGAGGATCAAAATCAAGTTTCCTCGATACATCAACAATTTATGCTGTAAGATCTTTCAGTTCATATCAAGATTTTGGAATTTAGACTCCTCTAGGTCCATCAATGAGTTTTGGTCAAAACCCATTGATGGCACTATTCACTTCTTCTTCGATCCAATCCAAGTTTATTGGGTTTGGGAAGTGTCTCTCTGTATATCCGTGCCCAAAATTTCTGATATTCAAGATTTTATTAGGTATTCACAATCATATTTCAGAAATCAAGCTGAAAAAAGATGGTGCGGAGAATTATATTCCCAGGAATACAATGATATAGAGATTTGAATTCCCAGCACCACGTTTGGATGGTTCAAAATTTCCAATTGTGGCTCGGATGCATGCAATATATGAGCATTAAATTCACGTTTGACGAGAGGGGTAAAAAAGGAATGAGGTGCGCCTTTTGATAAATATGATACCATGGGACTATGTTTAGGCAATTCTAAACTTAAGGTGCACCCTTTGGTAAATTGTCATAATAGAAATGCACAACAAGAATAAAAGTAAATACACACACAACAAGAGTATTTTACGTGATTCGGAACTAGAGTTCCTACTCCACGGGATGAGCCCTAATTAAGCTCTAATGATGCACACCACCACTATCAAACTTCTCATTCTCGATATGACACTCGAGGTGGAGAAACCTCGTATAAGTTCTTACAATAATAAGAAATATAACTAAAACATAATACAAGTAAAACACAAGAACAAAGAACTAAACACTTTACAAGAAGTGAGCTTTGCTTGCTTAATCTTTGGTTGCTTTGGATTGCTCTTGAATGTCTGAAATACAACAACACTTCCCTTTCAAAATCACCCCAAAAATCACTTGTAAAATCCTATCCAAGCTGCTCATTTTATAACCTGCATCGGGTTGATTTTGCACATAGCAGTTGACTGTCCAAAGGTATCAGTCGACTATTCACCTATCCGTTGTCTCACAACCGACTAATCCACATTGGATTTTGTCCAACATATACCTGAGCAATCGACTGTCCATATCAGCAGTCAATTACCACACCACCAGTCGACTTCCCAGTCGACTACTAGAGCATCTGTGTTCTGGCCACTCATGATCAATCGACTGTTCATCCATGACAGTCGATTGCTCAAGGCCAGTCGACTACTCATACATGGAAGTCAACTGCCAAAACCTTAGCCAAGCAATCGAACCTCAGTTGACTCCTTGACCAGTCGACTGGTCATAATCCCAGTCGATTGCTCAGAGTTGACTCGACTTTCAAGTACTGAACACTCGACCAGTCGACTGACCCAAAATCCCAGTCAATTGATAAACCTCAACCATGAGGTTTAACCAAAGTTGATCCCCTCGTACTTAATTGATCATCCTTAGTCTAGACCTAAGTTTTCTAGCCACCTCCATCAGCCTCACGCCTCTCGGATCCCTCGAGTCTGTGACTCTTCATCCTTCGTGTTAGCCTTCGGGTGTTTCCATCGGCTATGTAATGCTAACTGGGTCTTTTGCCAAAGTTCATTTGAACTTATGCTGTCAAGACTTCATGCTTGGACTTTACGCTATCAAAATTTCACCCTTGACTTTCCCATTGTTAAGCCTCAATACTTAAAATTTCACTGCTAAGATTACACACTTGGACTTACATAATCAAGACTTCAAACTTGGGCTTTACCTTTATCATGTACTCATGATTTGGACTTTCTAATTGTCAAGACCATACTTGGATTTTTCAATTGTCAAAGTTCACTTGGACTTTATGCCGCCAAGGCTACACACTTGGTCTTATACTGCTAAAATTTTACCTTTGGACTTTCCTTGCAAAATATCTATATTTGGACTTTTCTTGCTAAGTATTCAAATTTGGACTTCTGATGTTGATTGTTCCAATAATCTTCCCATATGACTTTGAATATTTCAATCGTGATATGGTCAATATACGGTCAAACTCATATAGTCAAACAATGATTAAACTCATTGTCAAATATTAAAATCCTATTCGAATCTTATTCGAATTTGGTCAATATTAATTTGGAACCTATTACACCAATAGTTATTTGTGCTATTAGATCTCACCCACTACTCACCCACTGCTTGTACACATCCACATTTTTATTGGCCTCACTGAAGCTCACGAAATTGGAAAGATGACTTCAATCTAGCTTTAAATCACATCAGAAAATTCTTAGGAAAAGTTAAAATAAAATAAAAAGGCATCTCATCAAAATTACTAAGTTATTATACTCAAAATTATTTTAACATCGGTCAAAATTATTTTAACATCTGTCAAAATTAATTAAATATTAGTTAAAATTGTTCCCATTCAATTAATGGCAGTTTAATTTGATCAAAAGTAGTCATAGGAATAATAAGTTTGCTCAAAGCTATTGCAATTAGAGAGTTGTTTTGATGATAATCGTTCGGTTAGAACAACTTTAATACTATAATAATGTTTTTACAGACATAACTGAGTTGGTATTTGTTGCTATATTAAAATAAAGATCGATCTTTTGAGAATTTCTTTTGGAAATATAATCTATCCGTTTAAGAAATTATTCAGTCATCGTAATTTATCTGTTTATGATGATTATAAAATTGATTAATAAGGATGTATGGAAGGAATGAATTATTTATTATCATATTTAATATAATAATAAAAATATTTATACGATACAAAGTGTCCTTTTAAATATTTTTTTAAAAAAGAAATATATTTTTTTATTGATATCAGAGTATCCGAATATTCGATTCGATTAATTCTTAAGAGTGATCGATTCTACCATACAAACTTTTAGGATATCTCGCTAATAACTGAATCGGATAAAATCGGAGCCCAAGTAATCTCCACTGACCACCAAAGATAAATTAGAAAAACACTTATAATTTTTTTACGGTTCAATTTAGACTCCACAGTCACATTATTTTTGAATGATAGTCCAATGTTAAAATCGTACTCCGTCAATCGAATAAATTTTTGAATCTTAAAATTATTTGAATAACTTTTTTAAATTTATCTTCGAATAATATCACAGTAAAAAATTGAATTATATATATATATATATTAAATATTTTTCGTTGTACCGTGCCTATGGGGGCGAGATGCGTCCTTTCATTCGCTCAATTTTGGTGATGTAAAATGGAAAAGCGAATCGAATTGTATGCTTCCCCTCTCCTGGACTCTCCCACGTAACAACCGTGCGGTGGAAGTTGAATTTCTGTCCTGAAATTCACGATCTGTTAAATCAGCCAAAAAATGTGCTATTAATAAATTATGTTCGCGCATAGAGAGTCTGGATGAGGGAGAATGCCCTCTCAGACTGACCGCTCTGACGGCGCGTCCTATTTACTGCATACAACAGTCCAGTGTCCACAGCGGCCTTACCTTGATTTGATTTTTGCCTAATTTGGAAAACCTTTTCATTCGGCTTGCCAGTTTTGGTTCAGTCTTCGTCCACCTCGCAGTTTCTTCTTCTACTTCCTCCTCCTCTCCTCCTCCTCCTCCTCTCTCTCTCTCTCTCTCTCTCTCTCTCTCTCTCTCTCCAACTTTGCTTCTCTTTTCATCTCCTTACTTCCCTTCCTATTTTTCTCCCAAGATCGATTCGTAGCGGTCGGATTAGGGTTAGGGTTTCATCGATCGCCTTCTCAAAAGTAAAAACAGAGAGAGCGGAAAGCGAAAGAGTGAATCCTGATGGTCCGTCTTCCGGCAGATTCAGACAAGCTCCGGCCTCGTTCCGCGGCGGCAGCAACGAAGTTGGAGATCGACGATGCATCGGATGATGACGAGCGCCCCCGAATCAAGAAGAGATCCAAGACCGCAGTTTCCAATCTAAAGGTTCATGTTCGTTTCCAAGAAGTAAAATTTTGGGGCTCTCGGCTGCAGCGACTTTTCTTTATTGATTTGGAAAAAAAAAAGGGGTGATTTTTATGCTACACGATTGCTAGTTTTGAACTTTTGATATTGTTTTAAGATCACAGATTGCAGCTCCCGAAACTTTGTATGCGATTCGTCTAACATGTTGATTTCTTACAGTACGCGCTTGGCAGTGTGCTTGAAGATCCCAGCCCTTTGGGGCTACGTCTCAGGAAGAGCCCTTCCTTGGTAGATTTGATTCAGATGAGGCTTTCACAGGCAAATGCAGCAGTTGCATCAAGTTTTGGGGGCTTGCAAGCTGGAAATGAGAAAGAACAGAATTCATCCGTCGTCTCTGGTTCGACTCCAGATAAGATGAAAGCCTCCAACTTCCCTATGTCATTATTGAGAATTGGTTCGTGGGAGGTGAGGGAGTATGTTGCTAATGATTTTGTCATCGTCCTTGTTCTTCGTATCTTAGGATTGGTATATAATTAAGGCTATGTGTTCACTTCACTAGCTAGCGTTCTTAGATAACAATTCACTTTGACCCTAACAATATAAAGCAATGCAATGTGCTTTCTTGGACAATTGGCTCAAGAATCACACTAGAGAACAAAACGGATGAAGCCCCTTTTGCCGAGCATTGGGTGAAAGGAAGCTTGAATGCACAACGACATGATCATCCAAATCTGCACAGCTCTTAAAGCCGATTCAAACAAATGATCAACGAGACCTCGAACTTGTGCTTAAATCCTTTTTAAGCCTCAGAATTAGTCGACTACACATGATTGCTTTTGTTGTATGGGTCATTGTCTAAATGCTTAGCTTCTTGACCTGTCGCCAAATATAGTCGTTTCAATTTGTTTAGGTAAAAATAGCCAATATCTTTTTTCTGGACTAATGTCCAAGTGGAAATTCTGCAATTCCTTCTTCTTTAGTACAAGGATATGGCATGAGAAACTAAAGTCTAGCTATTTTTGAACAGCGTGTATCAAAATACGAAGGCGATTTAGTCGCAAAGTGCTACTTCGCAAAACATAAACTTGTTTGGGAAGTTCTTGAAGGCAGCTTGAAGAGCAAGATCGAAATTCAGTGGATAGACATTACTTTTCTCAAGATAACACGCGTAGAAGATGGGATTGAAAGTTTGGATATTGTGGTAGGATCTCTATTCGATTGAATTAGATTTGGTTTTTAACTTTTGTTTCTTTATCAAGCTAATGCACAAGTATCAGTTAGCAAAGCCGCCTCTTTTCTTTCGGGAGACGGATCCTCAACCTCGGAAACATACCTTGTGGCAACCGACACAAGATTTTACTAGCGGGCAAGCCAGCATGTTCAGGTGAAACTAGTTTTTGTTTTATTTTTTCGCCAAAATGTACCTGTTTTTGATGAAGTTATGTACTTTGACAAACTTCAACCTCTAAAACAGAGTGTTCATGTAATATTTGTTTAATTGCCTAACGACCTCAATTTCTTCCTGTAGGAGGCATTTTCTACAATGTTCTTATGGCTTTCTAAGCAAAAACATCGAGAAGATTGCTCTTTGCGATCCACGTCTGAATTCTCTTTGGCAGCGACAAGATGTAACTTTAGATCCTCCAAACTTACAAACACAGCTCTTGTTTTTTGAGGATCAAGATGATTCTGAAAGCCATGATCTCATCGAAAAAGAAGATTACAGAAACACCTCGAGTTTATCTAATTCTTTCTTCACTGCCACTTCATTGATGTCTAGTAAGAATGAACCAAGGAATTTTGTCGAAAGGAGGCTTGACCATGCCTTGAAGGATTCACCTTTGCAACGCTCAGGTATCATCAGTTCCCTTCCAACGTTTTTTTTCTCTCCTTCCAGTCCCACAAAAAGTTTACTTAGTTTACATATTTGTTTATTGTGGATGGAATTAGATGGACGATACTGAATTTTTTAGCATGCATTACTGATCTGGTAGGCTTCTTAGGGCATTTTAATCCAATGTCTGACGATGCTCTATCAAACAATGAGGCATTCCAAGATGTTACTAGATGACTTGCAGTTCATCGCCGCCCCTAATGCTCCTTTTTCCATTCTCAGGTGTCAACTCTCTTTGCTGTCAGTTCCAGAAAGATGCAGGCACAAACTCAATCCAGGCTTGGCACAGAAATACCGGTGATGGCTTACAACAAGATGCTGGGTTTAAAGATGAACTCGAGCCCAATGAATTTGTTGATCAAGAGCCATTTATCTCAAGAATCGAATCATTCGGGGAACTTCTAATGCTTCCTCGAATAACATCCATTCCCCAGTTCTTGTTCAACATTTCAGAAAATAAGAATGATGATGGATAAATTGTATGATAGACTTCCAACTTGTGCATATTGTTTAGAATCTAGTAACATAAAGTTTGAGGCTGGGTTTGAAAATAAGTACTAGGTTGGATTGGAAGTAATGCTGTTTGTAATTATTGTACATGATATCATTATGTTTAAAGGAAAGCCTATTCTAAATTTTTCAATTGATGGCTGCATACCAAACACAGGAATTCAGGGCCGATGCTAGTTGAATGGAAGGCGTGTAAAGCTTAATCAATAGGAACCTCAACCTCCATCTTCAACTGAGAGTTGCCAAGAATCTGCATCAAGAACAAAAAAAAAAAAAAAAAGTGAGGACATCTACTAGCGATGTCAGTGCTGCATTATTCTTGGAATGAAATGGCTATTTTTAAGAAACAGAAAATAAGGAATATACTAGAATTGAGTTTTTTTTTAATACTTTAGTTCATTGAACATTTGACTTGTACAAATGTAAATAAAGTTTTCCCAATGATAAAATGTTTCAATGAAATATTTTATCAAACACGTGTAGCTTGCACAATTTCCCTTGGATCCAACCAAACTGCATTGCCACTCGGCCAATAGAGTCACCACCTATACATTCTCAAGTTGACTAGCTCATTGGATCCACTAGGTTCACTTGGCTTTATGGACATGATTGATCAATTTAACTTGTTTGAGTCACCACGCTTGATCCGTGCAACCCAACCCCTTTAACTCAACCAGTCTGATCGACCCAAGTGGTACATTCAAGTTGTTCAGCTTGGCCTGTTTGACTTGTCTGTTCTATTAGTTTGTCCATCTCGCCAAACTCTACCAAACCATCTGACTATCTTGGCCCACTTGACTCATTTTGTGTCAAATTGATTGATTTGTGACTTAATAAGCTCATCCGACCCATCTTGAGCTTCGGGTCAATTTGACCTTATTGGCACAACTAAACCAACTTGCCAAATCAGCGTGCTCAGCCGAATATTGTGCTCCCAGCTCAATTAGCCTGCCTAGCCCTCTTGACTAACTCAGATTGTTCAACCTAAGCAACCTGCTCAACTCACTTGATCCATCCAACCCACCCGATTGCCTAGTCCGCCCAACCCACAAAGAAGAATGAAAAACTTCATATAAACAGCAGAAACAGTGTATAACAGTAAAATAGCATGAGTTGAATGGTTATCTAGTTACTGGTCATGACTAACGCAAATTAATACTACTATTTTATCCAGCTCAATGCACCACCTTCAATCTGTAAACACAGACCTAAAGCTCAAATTTGTAGTAGACATACGGAAAGCAGCAGTACATTGGTACCTGTATGAAGTCAGATAGGACAAGAGAGGAGTCCATTCTGTAGCCAGCTTCTTCAAGAACACGGGTTATAACTTCCTGAAAGGATATATGAGTAAAAAAAAAAAAGGAATGGAAGAGTAGATAACACTTCAGCTTTAACCCGTAAACTACGGCCTAAAGGGTGGTATCTGTGAAAAGCAAGAAGGGAAGAGTAGGTAACATTTTAGCTTTGACCCATATAGAGTGATATCCACAATGCATTATGCCGGGACAGAAGTAAAGTTAACAAAACTATGTTTCGACATAAATCTTATTAAATGCATTATTAGCCAAGATTTCAAGCTAACGTTTCCATCCCAGATCCAAATGATATGGTATCATGTTGGACGGCCAAAATGTATTATTCTAATAGATTATCAAAACTCAATACTACTTGGTAAAGACAATGTATCATATATTATTGTGTTAATTATGTCGATGAATATTATAGTATATTAACACTTGACATCCCTTGCCATGCGACAACACAGATAAAAATAAATTGATATAATATTTTTTTAGATTGTGTTCGTACAATATAATGCTAAAATCATACTTGATGTTTCAGCTGAGACCGAGATGATGAGGTGTCTAATGACGAAAACAACAAAGGAATGATGACTCGGTTCGAAGGGTTGATACGGCAAGGGTGTCGAATGAGGGAGTGAGTTATCTCGGGAGTGGGCCGAATGAAGCTCTAGAGCCGAGACAAGTCCTGTGCAGAAAGAAAACGGTTAAGGGCACCGAGAGAGATATCGGCTAGGCCCCTTCGACGCTCAAGGCAGGAATTAGTAGGTAGAGAAAATATGGAAGCACTAGCGTAAGGTAGAAGATGTCGAATCTCCTTCTCTTCAAATGCCCCTTATATAAGCGAAGTCCTGCCTGCGGAGCGGTACGGAGGGACGTGGGCGATATGATCTTATGACGTGATGCCCCAAGCTATTAAAGATAATTGAGATCATTACCCTCATAAATGTTGTCGGTGTATGAGCTATAATTAATGCCCTCGCGTGGTTGATAGGAAACATGTCTTCATTTAATACTTCTGACATATTCCTCTGATGCAGGTATGATCATATGTCGTTCTGTCGGCTGGGATTACTGATAGAGAATACCCTGCTGGCTATTTGGTCTTGACCGAGCGCCACGTCATTTGATTAAAGTCGTGACATAATATATGCTAGGAATGCCACCTGGCAGAAGGAGAATATGTAACTGCGCATCAGGTCTTCGCATTGCCATATAGCCGAGATAGAATATATTAGCCGAGATAGAAAACCTTTGTTTTAAAACGATCTTCTTCACTCGGCAAGGCCGAGAGATAATAGCTTCTTCATTCGGCAAGTTGTCGAGAGATAATAGCTTCGTCATTCAGCAAGTTGCCGAGATGTAATGTCATACAAAAGCCTTTTTACTCATGGGTTAGTTTTGTCTAGTATCATAGGCACCCCCCAAGTCTGGACTAGCCTTAACTTATTACAATTTATTCCTTTGATTTAATAGGGTATGGGAGGCAACGCTTAACATCTGTCCTCGAGACCGGACAAAAATCTGCCTTTAGGGATATGTCATAAATGTGAGGATTCGGATATGATCGCCTCGTTTCCCGAGGCTTCGCACCGCCATGCCACGTGTTAGTGGGATCCCGAAAAAGGATCCTCAAGAGACGAAGCAGCGCAGTTTCTTTATAAATACCCTTCGACACCTAGGTTTCGTCACTTTTGCGTTCGACCTTCTCAGCGTCTTCTTCTCCGGTGATCATTCTCCCCCTTCCTTCTCCATCGAGGTTCCCCGTCCCATAAGTCCTCTATCCCTTTCTCCCTTTTCCGATGGCTGCATACATTGATGTCCAGTACCTTAAGACTCGTAGCGCTGTTACCTCCGACCTTCGTAATGAGATTATGTCCGCTTTCCACATCCCCAATTCCTATAGACTTAGGGCTCCACAGCGAGACCAACGCCCCCATGAGCCCTCTTCCGAGTTTACGGCCTTTTTTCATGATCAGCTAGCAACTGGTCTTCGTTTTCCTATCCATCCCTTTCACGCAGAATTGTCCAACTATTTCCTCATCCCTTTACAACAATTAGCTCCTAATTCCTTCAGCCTCATCAATGACTTCATTATTATCTTTCTTTTCTATCACCTTCCCCTATCGGTTGTCGCCTTCCACGCCTGCTTCGTCTCGAAAAGGAAAGAGGCAGGTATTTTCTTTTTCACAGCTCGCCGAGAGACCAAATTCTTGGCGAAGCTTATTACCTCGCACAAGTATTGGAAGACCCGATATTTGTTTGTAAAGCCGGAGTCCCCTTTCCTTTGGCCGAATGGGTGGCAGCTCGAGCTGCCCCCTTCTCTTTCTCTTCGAAGCTTTAAGAAGACTCCTGCTTATCGAGAGATAGTGAGAGTTCTCTCGGACTTGAGCTTCAATGTAAATGTTTTGCTGGATGAGGGGCTCTTATACCACTTCGACTTAAGTTCGATAGACGCCGAGCTGAGTGGTACCTCAGGTAAATTTTTTTTATTCTTTCTAGCTTTGTATTATTAACTCTAACTAACTTTTTGTCTCTTGCAGCCAAAGTCATGTTCAAGGCTTCTATTAATAAGAAGATGAAATGGAAACAGACGCAAATGATCACCCTTGCGGATGCTCCGGCCGAGACGCCGAAAAGGACCGATTCTGAAGGCCCCCCTCCACCTCAGCCCTCCATGGTGGCCGAGGTGATTAGTTCAGAAGGGTTCAAGGAGCAACACCAACACCAGAGAAGAAGTCGGGTGGTGCTTTCCTCCATCGAGGGAAGTCCCTACCGCTGATCGCCTAGCCCAAGTCTCCATGACTCGGTTGGGCCGAGTGGTGCCGGTCCCTCCGATAGTCCCGCTCCACCAGCAGAGGAGTACCCGGGTGTCCCCGATCCTCCAGCCGAGCCCACCACCTCGCATCCGCACAACCCTAGCCCGTCTTTGCCCGGGATGTCATTGGACATTCCATACCAAGACGAGAACGCCCGACCCGGGGTTTCCTCCAGGAAATCCGAGATGCAGTAGGGGCGTCCGGCAAGGAGAAGTCCATCCCGGCTTTAAGCGACGAGATGAACACTCGGCACAGGTAAATTTTTTTAAAGTTTTTCTCTTTCGTCCCGTGTACTAACTTAACTTTTTCTTTGTAGTTTTGGGGGTACCACTTAGAATTGATGACTCGCCTGTCCCACTTGACCACAATCTTCCAAGGTATGCGGGCTCAGGTGACGACCGCCAACGCTCAACTCCGCGATAAAGAGGCGGAGCTCGAGATCGTCCAATCCGAGGCGCCAGTGTCTCGATTGAAGGTCCTTCGTTACGAGGATGACCTTCGAAACCAGGAAATCGAGCGCTGTTTCTGCGCGAGGCGAGGCGGAGCTCTGACTGGCAATGGAGCGGAGGCTAAACTGCTAGAAGCAGAGTAGGTTAGGGCGGTCCGGGCGGCTTCCGAGGTGCACCGGCGTGAAGAGCTAGCAATTCGGGCTGAAAAGGCTAGGGCTGAACTAGTCTCTTACCGGGCAGGCGAGGAAAGTCAATGGGAGCGGCGTAAGGTCTTCCTTGCCTCAGAAGAATTTTTTGACATCCTAGGAGGATGCACCGTCAACCTCTCAGAGATAGGCTATGAAGGGGGCATCCGGCATTTCAAAGAAGCCGGATACACCACCCCCCCCCCCCCCCAAAGGAGCCTCGATCGAGTTCTTGGATCTATAGCGCCTGATCGACGAGACCTCTAACTCGGCGCTTGACGGGCTCCTCAAATAGTTTATGTTTTTTTTTTATTTCTAGTATTTTTGTAGCCGCACCAGGCATTAAGTTTCTTCTCTTCGACAATTTTGAAAGCTTGTAACTTCATGCAACCCTACTTTTTAATTTTTGCCGGACTTAACTGCTGTTGTTTCGGAAAAATTAACCGAGTCTCTCATCTTTTTCATAGTATAAAGGAACGTAAAGAAATAAATCATACTTATGCAGGGGTTCCTAAAGCTTGGGATGGTGATTGGTTATAATAAGTACCTTCACCGTGCCCTAAGGTAAGAGTCTTGGTTGAGACGCGCCACGATAGGCGACTTAAGAAGTAATATGCCCCGTCAATCGACCATAATAAGAATGAGTCGAGAGATAATACTTAGAACCAGCTGTGATAGACGATCTTTAATGAGAATACTCCGAGAGAGAAATACTTGGGGCCAACCATGATAGTCGATCTTTAATGAGAATAATCCGAGATTCACCGTGATAGGTGACTTTTATAAGAATGCGCCGTAATAGGCGTCTTAGTCCGAATTGTACCGTGATAGGTGACTTTGATAAGAATGCGCCGTGATAGACGACTTTTTATAAGAATGCGCTGTGATAGATGGCTTTTTATAAGAATGCACCGTGATAGATGACTTAATCCGAATTGCACCGTGATAGGTGGCTTTTGAAAAGATGCGCCGTGATAGACGGCTTTTTATAAGAATGCGCCATGATAGGTGATAGGTGGCTTTTGTAAAGATGCGCCGTGATAGACGGCTTTTTATAAGAATACGCCGGGATAGGCGGCTTAATCCGAATTGCACCGTAATGGTGGCTTTTATAAGAATGTGCGCTTGCAATCATGAGGGAAAGCTCTTATTATTATTCACAAATAAAAAGCTTTCTTACATACCGTGTGTATGTTACACGTGATAGGGCCGCAAATGGAAAGCATTTCATGGCCGAGCGAGCTCTTTTCCTTCACTATCTTGGAGATAATAGACTCCTGAGCTGAGTTTCTTAATAATTTTGTACAGACCTTTCCATCGAGGTGCCAATTTGCGGACTTCTCCTGCGGGCTGGATTTTCTTTCATACAAAATCACCAGGCTGAAAGGAGCGAGGTACCACTCTCTTGTTGTAGGCTTGTGCTAGCTTTCTCCTGAAAACATTCATTCGGCTGGCAGCGTTGTCTCTTGTCTCTGTTACTAAGTCTAACTCTGTCATCCTGGCTTCATCGTTGTTGCTGTCATCCAAAGCGTAAACCGAGATTCTAGGCAATCCCATACAAATTTCAACCGGGACCAGGGCTTCAGATCGATAAACTAAATGAAAAGAAGTGAAACTTGTACTGTCTTTGGGAGTTGTCCTGTATGCCTAAAGAATGCTGGGCAATTCTTCTACGCAACTTCCTTTAGTACGGTCCAACTTAATTTTGAGCCCCCGAACCAACTCGCGATTGATTACTTCAGCTTGTCCGTTGCTCTGAGAGTACCCCACTGACGTGAAAGCCTGCTGAATCTCCAACTGTTGGCACCATTCCTTTATTTTTCAGCCCTGAAACTGTCGCCCATTATCCGAGACCAACTTTCTCGGAATGCTGAATCGGCAAACTATATTTTTCCACAAGAACTTCAATACGACTTCTTCGGTTATCTGGGCCAGGGGTTCGACTTCTACCCACTTTGAAAAGTAATTCACTGCGACCAATAGGAATTTTTTCTGATTCGGCCCGGTCATTAACGGACCTACTATAACCATTCCCCATTGGTTGAAGGGGCAAGATACCACCGACGCCTTGATTAGTTCAGCAGGCTATTGGGAGAAATTTTGATATTTCTGACAGCTGAGACAAACATGTATACAACAGGTGACATCCTTCTGAAGCATTGGCCAAAAGTACCCGGCCAATATAATTTTGCGGGCTAGAGATGTACCCCGTGAATGATTTCCGCAGTAGCCCTCGTGCACTTCCCTTATAACGTACTCGGCCTCCTCAGGACTGAGGCATTTAAGCAAAGGCCGAGCGAAAGCCCTCTTATATAGGGTGTCTTCGATCAAGACAAATCGAGCCCCTCTTTTCTTGATGTTCTGTGCCTCGGCTCGGTCATCCGACAATGCCCCCCTTTTCAGATAATCAACAAGGGGAGTTCTCCAATCCGACGGGCTTTCAGGCACAATTGGATCTTGATCTATATGAGTAATGAGCTGAGTCTCGGCCAGTGAGTCTTCCAGGCTCCAAGTAGTGAAAGCACTAGTCATACGAGCCAACTCGTCAGCCTTCTGATTATCCGCTCGATGGATTTTATGTAGGGCGACCTTTTGGAATTCAGATGTCATTTTGCAATAAGCTTTCATATACAATTGGAGTCGCTGATTGTTGATGTCATATGAGCCTTTAACTTGCTCCACGGCGAGTTGTGAGTCAGAGTATAAGGAAACCCGCGAGGCTACGACATGCCGAGCAGCCCGAAGACCGGCCAGTAAAGCTTCGTATTCGGCTTCATTGTTAGAGGCCCGGAAGTTGAGTTGCACTGCGATTCGGATCATATCTTCCTGCAGAGATACTAGCAGCACTCCCACTTCGCTTCCTTGTTTAGTAGCCGAGCCATCGACATATACTCGCCATGTTTCATTTCTTTCTACCCCCGGTGTCTCAGCTAGGAAATCCGCTAACACTTGTGCTTTGAGGGTCGTTCTGGGCTGATACTGGATATCATAATCGGCTAGTTCTGTGACCCACTTGATTAAGAGATTGGATGCCTCAGGATTTGTCAATATTCTTCCGATGTCACTGTTAGCCAGGACTGTAACCGGATGAGACAGGAAGTAGGGGCGGAGTTTTCTAGTCGTTATAAGTAGAGCTAGCGCCCATTTTTCCAATGTTGTATACTTGCTCTCGGTAGTTTTCAATAGATGACTAACAAAATATATAGGCAATTGCTTACCCTCCTCTTGCCGAAGCAAGACTGACGCCACGACTTCTTCTGCAGTGGCCAAATATAGTTGCAATCTCTCTCCGGGCACCGGCTTGGCAAGTGTAGGCAACTTAGAAATATATTGTTTTAGCTCCATAAAGCCATGTTCACATTTCTCGTCCCATGAAAACCGAGTCGACTTGCGGAGCACCTTGAAGAAAGGAAGACTCTGCTCAACCGACTTAGGGATGAAGCATGAGAGCGTTGTTATCCTTCCGAGCAACCTTTATACTTCTCTGATATTTCGAGGAGAGATCATGTTCTGCAATGCTTGAGCTTTTTCAGGATTGACTTCGATGCCTTGTTCGGTCACAATGTACCCGAGAAACTTGCCTCTTCATATGCCGAATATACATTTGTTGGGATTGAGCTGAATTCTGTACTGGGCAGCGTGTTGAATGTCTCTGCCATGTCCTTAACAATGTCTTCAGCTTTTATGGACTTGCTGAGAATGTCGTCCACATATACTTCAATATTTCGGCATATTTGCGACCGAAATATCTTGTCCATTAGCCTTTGATAAGTGACGCCAACATTTTTTAATCCGAATGACATTACCTTATAGCAGAAAGTACCGTCTACCGTGACAAAGCTGACTTTCTCTTGATCTCCTTCAGCCAACGAAATTTGATGATATCCTTGATGCACGTCTAACATGCAAATTAATTCGCACCCTGTCGCAGAATCAACTAGCTAATTTATCCGAGGCAAAGGGTAGCAATCTTTAGGGCATGCTTTATTAAGATCTCTAAAATCTATACATACCCTCCACTTCCCTCCTGGTTTAGGTACTAGTACAATATTTGACAACCATTCAGGGAACTGAACCTCTCGGATGTACCCGACTTACAGTAATTTCTGTACTTCGGCTCGGATGATCTGATCTTTCTCTGAGCTGAAATGTCTTCTCTTTTGTTTTACTGGGTGAGATCCAGGAAGAACATTCAACCGATGCTCCATTATGGCTCGGGAGATACTCCAATTTTGTTCTTCAGGCCAAGTAAAGACATTTCAGTTGTTTGCCAAACAATTAGTTACTCCTTGTTTTAGCTCGGCTGGCAAATCGGTAACAACTCGGACGACTCGATCAGGTTGATCCGGCCATATTTGTACAACTTCCTCATTCAATGGCTCTTCCCGGAGAGTATAAACCTCTGACATTTCAATCTTTCGATTTTTTCTAGGGTCAGTCCGGACTGCTTCCATATAGCATCTCCGAGCTGTCTTTTGATCTTCAGTAGCCTCCCCAACTTGATTATTCACGGGGAATTTGATCTTCTGGAGATAAGTTGATACGACAGCTTCAAAGGAATGTAACACCGACCTTCCCAAGATGACATTATAAGTTGAAGTCGCGTCTACCACCGTAAAGGTAGTGATTCTGGTCCGGCGGAGGGGTTCTTCTCCCAGAGATAGAGGCAGGTCAATCTGGCCGAGTAGAGATACCTCGTGCCCCGAGAAATCAAATAGAGCCGTATTCATTGGTTGGAGCTGAGTCGGGTCGAGCTGCATACGATCAAAAACGTCTTTAAACAAAACATTAACCGAGCTACCTGTATCCACGAAGATCTTGGCCACGTCATAATTGGCGATGGTAGCTTAAATCACCAAGGCATCATCATGCGGGACGGAAACTCCTCGCAGGTCCTCGGGACCGAATGTGAGTGAAGGTCGTTCGGCCTATCTCCAACTGGTATTCATCTCCATATTTTCCAACCGCCTCTTGTGAGCTTTCCTGACTCGGTTTGAATCTCCATCCGTGGCCTCGCTGGTGATCATGTTGATAGTGTCGCGGTGTGGAGTGTTGGAGAGTTCCCTTGGCGACTTTGGCCGAGGAGCAGGTTGCCTTGGGGAATCTTCCCTGGTTCTTCGTGGGGCCTGAGCTCGCCTACTCGGCTCCTCCGGTGAAGGTTGACATTCTTGCTTAAAAGGATTTCACCGCGCATAGTTTCTTGGCCCAGGTCGCGCTTCTATTTGCGGAAACCTAGGTTGAGTACTAAAATTTTGTTGTTGTTCCCGCATTACTTATCTGACTTCTTCAGCCAGGTTACGACACTCCCGTGTTGAATGACTATAGACTTGGTGAAAGGCGCATAAAGGGTTGTGTTGACTGGGTATCATCAAGGGTTGTTGAACCACGTGATTTCCCCGATCTTTGACCAACCGTGGTGCATAAACAAGTGGGGCTCGAGGAGGACGAGCTGATCTTGTTGGGAGAGCTTTTTTGTTCGAATTTGAGGATTGAGGTTTACTATGCTCCCCCACGCCTTTCTTTTCATCTGCTGCTCTTTCGGCCTCCTCCAGGTTGATGTATGCTTCCGCTCATCCCAATAGTGCCTCAAAGTGAGGTGGGGTCTCTTTATCAAAGATTTCGAGAAATCTCCCTGTATTAAGCCTTACGAGAAGACATTAACTATTGTCTCAGGCGAAACGCCCGAGACATCCACAACTATCCGGTTGAATCGGTGTATATAAATCCTATAAGGGCTCATGACTTTTTTGCTTTACGGACATGAAGTACTGAGCAATTTTTTGATACCTTTTACTGCTGGCAAAGTACTGAAGGAAGAGAGCCGAGAATTCTTGGAAGGAGCCGATAGATCCTTCCGGGAGTCGATCAAACCATCTCTGGGCAGGATCCACCAGGTTGAGAGAGAAGACTTGACACTTTGCTCCATCCGAATATTTGTGCAGCAGGACAGCTTTCTTAAATCGCCCTAAATACTCTTCGAGATCAGTGGAGCCGTTATATTCTCCAATAGACAACATCTTGAACCTCTTGGGTAATCTTTCGGCTATAATGTTGGAGAAGAGAGAAGAATCCAAGTTGACAGATGGAGCTTTTCCCTTTTTGGGATCCCAGTGTGGCAGTGTGCAAGAAGGCATTTCCTCCGAGGATTCTTGCAAAGATATCGTTTAAGATGACTCAGTCGATAGTGATACTATGGGAATAACTTTGGGAGGAGCTGGAGTTGATGGGGCAAGCGTTGGTGTTGGGCCTTGAACCGGGCTAGGGGATGCCGACATAGAGGCAGGCTCTCTAGGAAAGTGCTCATGTATGACGTCCTCCATGGTGGCCTTGACTAGGGCGATGATGCTTTCCCTTGTCAGGTTTCCTTCGGTAGAGTTCAGGTTGTCGGAATTCGCTCATTGGTCTCCCATCCTAGTCTTAGTAGTGTTTGTGTTTCCCACAGACGACGCCAATGATGTTTCGGCTGAGACCGGGATGATGAGGTGTCCAATGGTGAAAGCAACAAAGGAAGGATGACTCAGTTCGAAGGGTTGATATGGCAAGGGTGCCAAATGAGGGCGTGAGTTATCTCGAGAGTGGGCCGAATGAAGCTCCAGAGCCAAGACAAGTCTTGCGCAGAAAGAAAACGGTTAAGGGCGCCGAGAGAGATCTCGGCTAGGCCCCTCCGACGCTCAAGGCAGGAATTAATAGGCAGAGAAAATATAGAAACACTAGCGTAAGGTAGAAGATGTCGAACCTCCTTCTTCTCTTCAAATGCCCCTTATATAAGCGAAGTCCTGCCTGCGGAGCGGTACGGAGGGACGTGGGTGATATAGCCTTATGACGTGATGCCCCCAACTATTAGAGAAAATTGAGATCATTACCCTCACAAATATTGTCGGTGTATGGGTTGTAATTAATGCCCTTGCGTGGTTGATAGGAAACATGTCTTCATTTAATACTTTTGACATATTCCTCTGATGCAGGTATAATCATATGTCTTTCTGTCGGCCGGGATTACTATCAGGGAATACCCTATTGGCTATTTGGTCTTGACCGAGCGCCACGTCATTTGATTAAAGCCATGATATAATATATGCTAGGAATGCCACATGGCAGGAGGAGAATATGTAACTGCGTGTCAGATCTTCGCATTGTCATATAGCCGTGATAGAATATATTAGCCGAGATATAAGGCCTTTGTTTTAAAATGATCTTCTTCATTCGGCAAGGTCGAGATTCATTCAGCAAGTTGCCGAGAGATAATAGCTTCGTCATTCGGCAAGTTACCGAGATGTAATGCCATACAAAAGCCTTTTTACTCATGGGTTAGTTTTGCCCAGTATCATAGGCACCCCCCAAGTCTAGTCGAAGAACGTGCGCAGCATGAGTGACTACACTAGCCTTAACTTATTACAATTTATTCCTTTGATTTAATAGGGTATGGGAGGTAACGCTTAACATTTGTCCTCGAGACTGGACAAAATCTGCCTTTAGGGATATGTCATAAATGTGAATATTCGGATATGATCGCCTCGTTTCCCGAGGCTTTGCACCGCCTTGCCACGTGTTAGTGGGATCTCGAAAAAGGATCCTCGAGAGACGAAGAGGCGAGGTTTCTTTATAAATACCCTTCGACGCCTAGGTTTCGTCACTTCTGCGTTCGACCTTCTCATCGTCTTCTTCTCTGGCGATCATTTTCACCCTTCCTTCTCCGTCGAGGTTCCCCGTCCCGTAAGTCCTCTATCCCTTTCTCCCTTTTCCGACGGCTGCATCCACTGATCTCTGGTACCTTATGACCTGTAGCGTTGTTACCTCCGACCTTCGTAATGAGATTAGGTCCACTTTCACATCCCCAATTCCTATAGACTTAGGGCTCCACAGCGAGACCAACACCCCCATGAGCCCCCTTCCGAGTTTACGACCTTTTTCCATGATCAGCTAGCAGTTGGTCTTCGTTTTCCTATCCATCCCTTTCACATCGAATTATCCAACTATTTCCTCATCCCTTTACAACAGTTAGCTTCTAATTCCTTCAACCTCATCAATGGCTTCATTATTATCTTTCTTTTCTATCACCTTCCTCTATCGGTCGCTGCCTTCCACGTCTGCATCGTCCCGAAAAGGAAAGAGGCAAGTATTTTCTTTTTCACGACTCGCCGAGAGACCAAATTCTTGGCGAAGCTTATCACCTTAAACAAGTATTGGAAGACCCGATACTTGTTTGTAAAATTGCAGTCCCCTTTCCTTTGGCCGAATGGGTGGCAGCTCGAGCTGCCCTCTTCTCCTTCTCTTCGAAGCTTTAAGAAGTACTGAGAGATAGTGGGAGTTCTCTCGGGCTTTAGCTTCAATGTAAATGTTTTGCTCGAGGAGGGGCTCTTATACCACTTCGGCTTAAGTCCGATAGAAGCCGAGCTGAGTGGGACCTTAGGTAAAAAAAAATTTATTCTTTCTTGCTTTGTATTATTAACTTTAACTAACTTTTTATCTCTTGCAGCCAAAGTCATATTCAAGGCTTCTATTAATAAGAAGATGAAATGGAAACGGGCACAAATGATCGCCCCTACGGATGCTCCAGCTGAGACATCGGAAAGGACCGATTCTGAAGGCCCCCCTCCATCTCGGCCCTCCATGGTGACCGAGGTGATTAGTTCAGAAGGGTCCGAGAAGCTGCAGCAGCACCAGAAAAGAAACCGGGTGGTGCTTTCCTCCATCGAGGAAAGTCCCTCCCGCGGATCGCCTAGCCCAAGTCTCCATGACTCAGCTGGGACGAGTGGTGTCGGTCCCTCTGACGAGCCCGGGGCTCCCCGATCCTCCAGCTGAGCCCACCGCCTCGCATCCGCACAGCCCCAACCCGTCTCTGCCCAAGATGTCATCCGAACATTTCATACTGAGACGAGAACGCCCAACCCGGGGTTTCCTCTAGGAAATCCGAGATGCGATAGGGGCGTCCGCCAAGGAGAAGTTCATCCCGGCTTTAAGCGACGAGATGAACACTTACTTGGCACAGGTAAATTTTTTTTAAGTTTTTAAGTTTTTCTCTTTCGTCCCGTGTACTAACTTAACTTTTTCTTTGCAGTTCTAGGGGGTACTACTTGGAACTGATGACCTGCCTGTCTCGCCTGACCACAACCTTCTAAGGTATGCGGGCTCAGGTGACGACCGCCAACGCTCAACTCCGCGATAAGGAGGCGGAGCTCGAGATCGCCCAATCCGAGGTGGTCGTGTCTCGGTCGAAGGTCCTTCATTACGAGGACGACCTTCGAAGCCAGGCGCAGGCAAACCAAGCGCTTTCGTCTTCAAGCGGCCAAGGCGAAGGAGCTCCGGACTCGGGCAGTGGAAGCGGAGGACAAACTGCTAGAAGCCGAGTAGGTCAGGGCGGTCCAGGCGGGTTCTGAGGTGCACCGGCGTGAAGAGCTGGCAGCTCAGGCCGAAAAGGCCAGGGCTGAACTAGTCTCTTACCGGGCAGGCAAGAAAGGTCGATGGGAGCGGCGTAAGAAGGCCTTCCTCGCCTCAGAAGAATTTTCCGACATCCTAAGAGGTCGCACTGTCGACCTCCTAGAGATAAACTATGAAGGGGTCATTCGGCATTTCAAAGAAGCCGGATACACCCCCCCCCCCCCCGAAGGAGCCTCAGCCAAATTCCTGGATCTACAACACCTGATCGACAAGACCCCTGATTCGGCGCTTGGTGGGTTCCACAAATAGATTTAGTTTTTATTTCTAGTATTTTTGTAGCTGCACCAGGCATTAAGTTTCTTCTCTTCGGTAATTTTGAAAGCTTGTAACTTCATGCAACCCTACTTTTTAATATAACAAGTTTTTGTCGGGCTTAACTGCTGTTGTTTCGGAAAAATTAATCAAGTTTCTCAGCTTTTTCATAGTATAAAGGAACGTAAAGAAATAAATCATACTTATGCAGGGGTTCCTAAATCTTGGGATGGTTATTGGTTATAATAAGTACCTTCGCCGTGCCCTAAGGTAAGAGTCTTAGTCGAGACGCGCCACGATAGGCGACTTAAGAAGTAATATGCCCCATCAATCGGTCATAATAAGAATGAGCCGAGAGATAATACTTAGAACCAGTTGTAATAGACGATCTTTAATGAGAATACTTCGAGAGAGAAATACTTGAGGCCATCCATGATAGGCGATCTTTAATGAGAATAATCCGAGATGCACCGTGATAGGTGACTTTTATAAGAATGCGTCATAATAGACGTCTTAGTCCGAATTGCACCGTGATAGGTAGCTTTGATAAGAATGCGTCGTGATAGACAACTTTTTATAAGAATGCGCTGTGATATGCGGCTTAATCCGAATTGCACCGTGATAGGTGACTTTTTATAAGAATGCACCGTGATAGACGACTTAATCCGAATTGCACTGTGATAGGTGACTTTTGAAAAGATGCACCGTGATAGACGACTTTTTATAAGAATGCGCCGTGATAGGCGACTTATTCCGAATTGCACCGTGATAGGTGACTTTTGTAAAGATATGTTGTGATAGATGACTTTTTATAAGAATGTGTTGTGATAGGCGGCTTAATCCGAATTGCACCGTGATAGGTGGCTTTTATAAGAATGTACATCTGCAATCCTGAGGGAAAGCTCTTATTATTATTCACAAATTAAAAGCTTTCTTACATACCGTGTGCATGTTACACGTGATGGGTCGCAAATGAAAAGCTTTCCATGGTCGGGCGAGCTCTTTTCCTTTATTATCTTGGAGATAATAAGCTCCTGAGCTTAGCTTCTTAATAATTTTGTACGGACCTTCCCATCGATGTGCCAATTTGCGGACTTCTCCTGCGGGCTGAATTTTCTTCCATACAAAATCGCCAGGCTGAAAAGAGCAAGGTACCACTCTCTTGTTGTAGGTCTGTGCTAGCTTTCTCCTAAAATATCATTCACAAGGCATGTTCTTGTCTCACATTAAGTCTAACTCACTATCCCGCTTTATCAGTTGCGGTTGCCGTCCCCAAAGCGAAACCGAGATTCTAGTGACTTATTACCAATTTCAACCGACCAGTAGTCGATACATAGACTAAATGAAAAGGAGCGAACATACGATCGCCTTCGAGTTGTCATGCGATGCCAAAGAATGTTGGGCAATTCTTCCACCCAACTTCCTCCCGTATGGTCTAACTTAATTTTGAGCCCCCGAACCAACTCGCGGCTGACATTTCAAATACTGGTCCGTCCGCTTCCGAGGGTACGCCATCGACGCGTGAAAGTCTGCGCATGCAATTTCCAAATTATTGGCACCATTCCTTTATTTTTCGACCTTGAAACTGTCGCCCATTATCCGAGACCAACTTTCTTGGAATGCCGAATCGGCAAACTATATTTTTCCACAAAAACTTCAATACGGCTTCTTCGGTTATCCGGGCCAAGGGTTCGACTTCTACCCACTTTGAAAAGTAATCCACTACGACCAATAGAAACTTTTTCTGATTCGGCCCGGTCAGTAACGAACCTACTATATCCATTCCCCATTGGTTGAAGGGGCAAGATACCATCGACGTCTTGATTAGTTCAGCAGGCTGTTGGGAGAAATTTTGATGTTTCTGACAACTGAGACAAACACGTACACATCGGGTGACATCCTTCTGAAACGTTGGCCAAAAGTACCCGACCAATATAATTTTGCGGGCTAGAGATGTACCCCTTGAATGATTTCCGTAGCAACCCTCGTGCACTTCCCTCATAACGTACTCGGCCTCCTCAAGGCTGAGGCATTTAAGCAAAGGTCGAGCGAAAACCCTCTTATATAGGGTGTCTCCGATCAAGACAAATCGGGTCCCTCTTTTCTTGATGATCTGTGCCTCAGCTTGGTCATCTGACAATGTCCCCCTTTTTAGATAATTAATAAGGGGAGTTCTCTAATCCGGCGAGCTTCCGGGTGCAATTGGATCTTGATCTATATGAGCAATGAGCTGAGTCTCGGCCAGTGAGTCTTCCAAGCTCCAAGTAGTGAGAGCACTGGTCATACGAGTCAACTAGTCAGCCTTTTGATTATCCGCCCGAGGGATTTTATGTAGGGTGACTTCTTGGAATTCAGATGTCATTTTGCGATAAGCTTTCATATGAGCCACTGATTGTTGGTGTCATATGAGCCTTTAACTTGCTCCACGGCCAGCTGTGAGTCAAAGTATAAGGAAGCCCGCGAGGCTCTGACATGTCGAGCAGCCCGAAGACCGCCCAGTAAAGCTTCGTATTCAGCTTCATTGTTAGAGGTCCGGAAGTTGAGTTGCATTGCGATTCGGATCATATCTTCTTGCGGAGATACTAGCAGCACTCCCACTCCGCTTCCTTGTTTAGTAGTCGAGCCATCGACATATACTCGCCATGTTTCTTCTTTCTACCCCCGGTGTCTCGGCTAGGAAATCCGCTAACACTTGTGCTTTGAGAGTCATTCTGGGCTGATACTGGATATCATATTCGGCTAGTTTTATAGTCCACTTGATTAAGCGATCGGATGCCTCAGGATTTGTCAGTATTCTTCCGAGGCCACTGTTAGTCAAGACTGTGACCGGATGAGACAGGAAGTAGGGGCAGAGTTTTCTAGTCGTTATAAGTAGAGCTAGCGCCCATTTTTCCAATGTTGTATACCTGCTCTCGGTAGTTTTCAATAAATGATTAACAAAATAGATAGACAATTACTTACCCTCCTCTTGCCAAAGCAAGACTGACGCCATGGCTTCTTCTGCAGCGGCCAAATATAGTTGCAAGCTCTCTCCGGGCACCGGCTTGGCAAGTGTAGGCAGCTCAGATATATATTGTTTTAGCTCTATAAAGGCCTGTTCACACTTCTCGTCCCATGAAAACCGAGCTGACTTGCAGAGCACCTTGAAGAAAGGAAGACTCCGCTCAGCCGACTTAGGGATGAAGCGTGAGAGCGTTGTTATCCTTCCAAGCAACCTTTGTACTTTTCTGATATTTCGAGGAGAGATCATGTTCTGCAAGCCTTGAGCTTTTTCAGGATTGACTTCGATGCCTCGTTCGGTCACAATATACCTGAGAAACTTGCCTCCTCGAATGCCGAATATACATTTGTTGGGATTGAGCTGAATTTCGTACTGGCGCAGCATGTTGAATGTCTCTGCCATGTCCTTAACAATGTCTTCAACTTTTATGGACTTGAAGAGAATGTCGTCCATATATACTTCAATATTTCGGCCTATTTGCGACCGAAATACATTGTCCATTAGCCTTTGATAAGTGGCGCCAACATTTTTTTAATCCGAATGACATTACCTTATAGCAGAAAGTACTGTCTGTCATGACAAAGCTGACTTTCTCTTGATCTCCTTTTGCCGACGAAATTTGATGATATCCCTGATTCGCGTCTAACATGCAAATTAATTCGCACCCTACCGTAGAATCAACTAGCTGATCTATCCAAGGCAAGGGATAGCAATCTTTAGGGCATACTTTATTAAGATCTCTGAAATCTATACATACCCTCCACTTTCCTCCTGGTTTAGGTACTAGTACAATATTTGACAATCATTCAAGGAACTGAACCTCTCGGGTGTACCCCACTTGCAGTAATTTCTGTACTTCGGCTCGGATGATATGATCTTTTTCGGACCGAAATGTCTTCTCTTTTGTTTTACTGGATGAGATCCAGGAAGGACATTCAACCGATGCTTCATTATGGCCCGGGAGATACTCCGATTTTGTTCTTCAGGCCAAGTAAAGACGTCTCGATTGTTTGTCTAACAGTTAGTTACTCCTTGTTTTAGCTCGGCTAGCAAATCAACAGCAACTCGGATGACTCAATCAGGTTGATCTGGCCATATTTGTACAGCTTCCTCGTCCAATGGCTCTTCTCGGAGAGTATAAACCTCTGACATTTCAATCTTTCGGTTTTTTCTAGGGCTAGTCCGGACTGCTTCCACATAGCATCTCCGAGCTGTCTTTTGATCTCCAGTAGCCTCTCCAACTTGATTATTTACGGAAAATTTGATCTTCTGGTGATAAATTGATATGACAGCTTCGAAGGAATGTAACGCCGGCCTTCCCAAGATGACGTTATAAGCTGAAGCCGCATCTACCACCGTAAAGGTAGTGATTCTGGTCCGACGGAGGGGTTCTTCTCCCAGAGATAGAGGTAGGTCAATCCGGCCGAGTGGAGGTACCTCGTCCCCCGAGAAACCGAATAGAGTCATATTCATTGGTTGGAGCAGAGCCGGGTCAAGTTGCATACGATCAAAGCGTCTTTAAACAAAACATTAACCGAGCTACATGTATCCACGAAGACCCTGGCCACGTCATAATTGGTGATGGTAGCTTGAATCACCAAGGCATCGTCATGTGGGACGGAAACTCCTCGCAGGTTCTCAGGGCCGAATGTGAGTGAAGGTCGTTCGGCCTGTCTCCGGCTGGTATTCACCTCCATATTTTTCAACCGCCTCCCGTGAGCTTCCTTGGCTCGGTTTGAATCTCCATCCGTGGCCCCGCCGGTGATCATGTTGATAGTGTCGCAGTGTGGAGTGTTGGAGAGTTCCCTTGGCGACTCTGGCCGAGGAGCAGGTTGCCTTGGAGAAGCTTCCCTGGTTCTTCGTGGGGCCTGAGCTTGCCTACTCGGCTCCTCCGGTGAAGATTGACGTTCCCGCTTAAGAGGATTTCACCGCGCATTGTTTCTTGGCCCAGGCCGCGCTTCTATTTGCGGAAGCCTAGGTTGAGTACTGAAATTATGCTGCTGTTCGCGCATTACTTGTCCGATTTCTTCAGCTAGGTTACGACACTCCCGTGTTGAATGACCACAGACTTGGTGAAAGGCACAGAAAGGGTTGTGCTGACTGGGCATCATCAAGGGTTGAGTGGTTTCTTGAACCGCATGAATTGCCCGATCTTTTACCAACCGTGATGCATAAGCAGGTGGGGCTCGAGGAGGACAAGCCGATACTGGTGGGAGAGCTTTTTTGTTCGACTTTGGGGGTTGAGGTTTACTATGCTCCCCCACGCCTTTCTGTTCATCTGCTGCTCTTACGGCCTCCTCCAGGTTGATGTTGTTGGTGCAGTGAGGCACCGAAATCGAACCTGTGTTTTTGATTATAGCAAAGACACAAAGTTAAGTCTATTTTGTTTTCTCACGAGCTGAATCGAGTGTGCAGAAGATTGATATAGCTGGAGCTGAAGGCTAGCGACACCCGGAGGAAGCCGCGGTGGTCGGGCGATACTCGAGTTACTTCGGAGGGAGCCGAAGGAATCGAGTGGAAGGCCGGAAGCAAAAGCGACACGTAAGTATCGAGGTAAGCTCGTGTGTGCAAGAGTAAGTAAGGTCGTATCCTCTTTACGGGGATGATCTTAAGCGTAGATCCGACCAAAGACATCTTATAGATGGTCTAGGTCGAGATCGGATGGTCGACGACCATCGAAATTATGTTTTTATTGAGCTAACTTTGACTTGCGTGGCGTCGATCATTGCCGACGGAGGACTCATTGCCGTGTATCGATCGATTAGAAGGTCGTGATCGTGATCATCGATCGGTGATGATGGCCATCGATCGTGATGGTCGATGATCGGTCAGTCGAGGCTTATCACTCCACCTCAAGCGGTTTTGGTGTCCATTTGTGATTGGTTGAAGACCCACTCGAAAGGGGCTCAAAGGCTATAAAGGAGGAGCGAACCTAGGGTTTCATCAACAATTCTAAGTGCTCAAAAAGCCTCCGTTCTGCTGACTCTCTGACAACGAAGTCCTTCCAAGCGTCTAGGTTTAACTTTCTTTATTATTGTCGTCGGTCTTAGTTTTTTATTATCAGTTTGTCATTTATATCAGGAGCTTTTATCATTATCACGAGGAGAGAGTGTCCCTCTACCTCAGTTTTGTGATTTCTTCTTGTATCGATTAACTCCTACCTCTAGCGAGGAGGAGTTCCTTTAGTGCTTTTGCCCTCCGTCGTGGTCAAGGACCACTAGGGCCTTGGAGTAGTAGCCTTGACTCTGAACCAAATAAATCTCTTGTGTCTATTGTCTCCTTTACTTTTTGTTTTGCTTATCTTTCCGCTGCATATAAGTTTTCTTTTAAAAGCGAGTTAAAAAAAGAAAAATTTTCTTTTTTATTCACCCCCTCTGGCGAACCGCATCGATCCAACAATTGGTATCGAGCGGGCGCTTAGATTTAGTGAAACCACCAATCTAACTTTTTTTCAGATTTGTTTTTCGTTCGTTTAAATTTTTCTCGCACTACTAATCGAGGCGAAGTCTTGGTACTCTTCGTTGATTTTGTTTTGCAAGTATTCGCTTTTGGAGTAGCCGACGGTCAAGCGGGCATAACTTTTCGTCAAGTTGACCCACGACACGGTCTACCTACCAAATCGAAGCTCTCGCGAGATCTACACTTCTTACGGGGTTTACCCCGTAACAACTGTTTTCATCCTCAGCAGCGTTTAGTAGCCTTTGGGGACATCGAAGGTTGTAGTACTTACTTTTATTTAGTTTCTTATTTCTTTGCTTAACTTTCTATTTTTCGTTTATTTCTTTTTATTTCCCTTTCTACTAATCCAAGGCGCAAGTCTTGGTACTTTAAATGTGTTTTTGTTGTTGCTAGGTTTTCATTTTAGTCTCCTTGTCTTTTTGTTCTAATGGCCCCGTCTCGAGGTTTTTAGCCGTCAGGCCTCCGTTTACAAGCGGAGATGATTTCCGTTCTTGGAAGGTCGGATGGAATGCTTTCTCAAAACCCAAATTGAGATGTGGATCATAATTCAAGCGGGTTTCACACTTCCGCCAATGAAGTGGGTGACTCCTTGGATTATGATCAATGGACGTTGCAACAAAGCGACAAGTCGGCCGCAAGGCAACACAAATCCTCGATGTGGCTATCAGGAGGAGCTAAATCGCGTCGGCCCCTTCATAGCGCAAAGGATCTTTGGACAAAACTAATCGAGTTACGAAGGATCGGATCAAGCTAAGGTTTGCAAGCGTGATTTGTTATTCAATAAATTGTACACACTAAAAATGCGAGGAACACGAGTCGCGGCGCGCGACTCCACGCCCGTGTCAAGACATAGTCAACAACCTACATGCAATCGGGCAAAGGTCGAAAATCGCGACCTTATAAGGTATGTCTAAACTCTTTTCGAGGACTACCTTATGGGCATCCATGGTTGATGCTATAAGGTCTCGAGACCTTTCTAAAATTAGGTTAGATGAACTCTTTTGGATTTTGAATTACATGAAGCAATCCAACTTTCGAGAGGGGTATAGCCTTGTTTGCGAGTTCAAAGAAGAAGAAAATGCGCAAGCAAGCCACCACCAAGGAGGAAGGCGAGTCAGAAGAAGTTGACCGGAGTTATTGCCGAACTAATGAACCTGGCTCGAAGGATAGCCAAGGGGCCAGCGAACCACGACTCGACCCAACCAAGGTAAGTCTAAAAGTTCTAACATTAGGTGTTATGAGTGTAGCGAGTTTGGACATATCAAGTCCAGTGCCCCAAGCTCGACCACCCAAGCACCTAAGCATAAGAAGGCCCTCAGCGACATGGGAAGAAGCGTCATCCAGAAGAAGGCGAAGACCACGTCTTCATGGCGAAATCGATTAGTCGGACACGGAGGCCGAACTTGAGTCGGAACACGAGGATGACTCGGACTCTGAAAGCTACCTTGAGTCAAGTGCCACGGATCGCATCCGGTTCAAAAGATACCCTTAAAGTAAGTCGAAATTTATTTAATACTTTACATAATACGGTTAGGTTTTTGTCTAGGAAAGTTAGTTAAATCAGGAGTCGAGGTCGAGACCCTAGTTGAGGAAGTTAAACTCCTCGAAACACGAGGTCTCCTAACCTCTTCGACTAGTCGAGTTCAAGAAGGACTCAACTCGGGTTGAAAAACTCGAAGTTGAGAACTCTCTCTTGAAAAGTCAAGTCGAAGATCTTAGGAACACGTTGGAAAGGTTCACCGGGATCGAAGGACTTGACCTCCTACTTGGATCTCAAAGGGCCGTGTCTGCAAAAAATTTGGACTAGGGTTTAACTCAAACACGACTAATAGGTCGTATATATCGATTGTAAGTAGACATAAAAAATGTCCAAGCATGGGTCCACTAAGAACTTTGATTTCAACTCTAGGATCCAACCGTCTTTGGGTTCCCAGGACCAAATCCACTATGTGGATAGACCGAACCGATTCAGCGGTCTAGGGAGCGATTACAAATATGTTGTGCTTTAACTTAGAAATTGCATGTTTTAACTTAGAAAGTTTGTGCTTTAACTTAGAAATTGCATGCTTTAACTTAGAAAGTTTGTGCTTTAAAACTTGTGAACTCACTTAGAACAAAAACATAACCAACTAAAATTTTTGAAAAGATTGAGCCTCAGGAGCCTCTTTTCAAAAACATAACCAACTAAAATTCTTGAAAGATTGAGCCTCGGGAGCCTCTTTTCAAAAATAACTTGATTAGACTAGGAAATAATCTTAGGTGAGTCAAGTCATCATTTTCTTGAAAATGGCTTTGTCTAAGGAAGTGGTCGATGATCCGATAAAAGAAGGCCCACTGTGCCTGCCACGACACAGGAAGCCATGATCTTGAAAAGGTAAACTTGACAAGCCTAGGGTTAAATCCAAATCTAACGTAAAATTACTTGAACCTAAATCCACTTAATCAACTTAATTGAAAGTCATCTCAAAAAAACAAAGTATAACATGCTTGATCATATAGACTCGGTGAGATGACCTAGGGTTAACAACTTACAACCAATTTTCTTAACAAAAAATCTAACATCAATCCAACCACCTTGTGTGTAGGATCGATGGATGTTAGACGTGATTGCTCACACATGGAGGATCAACTCAAATTCAAAGCCGATTCAAGCGAGGATCGGTAGCCTTTGGGAATAACGCAAGCTCAAAATCATCGGATCGGGTGATATCGAGCTTAACAATTTGTTATTAAAAATGTATTACTTGTAGAATTTTGAATATAACTTACTTAGTGTAAGCCAATTGTGTGATAATAACTATAAGGTTATATTTCTAGAAAATGAATCGTAATTAATACCAGCGAAACCTCTAAAACAATTCTTAAAGGAACTAGAAATAACAACATTTATCGATCAACTTAACCAACTCCTCAACTAAGTGTCTTATGACACGGCAAGAGGAATCATGGTTAATGTGCAAGCGACTCGATCGCTCGCTTTTAAGACTCGTCCACAAGATGAGTCGAGTGAAACTAGTCGGAGGCTTACCCAACCTCAACAATTTGGTTAATAAAATGCTGTAATGCTTGTCAGCAAGGAAAACAACCTAGGGCACAAACAAGTTAACTAACCAGAGCAGACCTCAGTGTACTTGAGCTCCTGCATATGGATCTATTCGATTCACATGGAGCCAAGTCACTCGATAAGTCAATATTGCTTAGTCATAATTGGCGGACTACTCGAGTTACAGGTTAGGTTCATCAAACATAAAAATGATACCTAGATCAATTAATCAATCTATTCAAATTAATCGAAAATCAAAAAGACCTTAAGGTTAAAAAGACTTAGAAGCGATCGTGGTGGTGAATTGAAAATCGAGGTTCACCGACTTACGTAACCTAAGCGGATACCATGAATTCTCTTGCCTAGGACCCTCAACAAAATGGCCTAGTGGGCGGAAAAAGCCGAACTCTACAAGAAGCCGCTAGGACCATGTTGAGCGAATCGACCTACAGATGGGTTTTGGCGGCGAGATTAACGCGACTTCTTTATGTCAAAATAGGATCCTTATGGTAAGAGGCACCTTAAGACCTCGTCTGAGATTTATCACGATAAAATACCTAACATCAAGTACTTTAGGGTATTTGGGTGTAAGGTACATATCTTAAACACTAAGGATTACCTAGGAAATTTTACATCCAAAACCACGAGGAATCTTTCTAGGATACTCATTCTACAAGTCGAGCTTATAGAGTATATAACCACGACACCCTTAGAGTCGAGGAGACTATTAATGTAGTATTCGATGAAGGACCGAACCTACAAAACCCAGACCCGATTGCTGAGCCCATCATACTAAATTCGTCCGACGAGATCGAGTCTAATCCACATCAATCGACTTGTCACTCTATTGATCAAGTGATAGATGGCTCGATCCGAGAACTAGTGTTGACCAAGTCACCCCATTGATCAAGCATTAGGTGACACAAACCCATCTAGGATTCGGACTAACCACCCTATCGATCAAGTGATAGGAGATCCTAATCTAGGAGTTCGAACTAGAGCATCCTATAGGAACCTTAGTCAAATTTCCTTAATTTCAAAGATAGAACCCAAATCAATTGAACAAGCTCTTCTTGATCCGATTGGATTATTGCAATGCAAGAAGAGCTAGCTCGATTTACTAGGAATGAAGTGTGGGAATTAGTACCACCACCTAAAGACAAAGCGATAATTGGAACAAGGTGGGTGTTTGAAATAAGCTTGATGATAAAGGTGAAGTAGTTAGAAACAAGGCTAGGTTAGTCGCCAAAGGGTTTAGTCAAGTCGAAGGCTTAGATTATTCGAAACCTATGCCCCGATGGCTAGACTCGAATCCATTCGAATGTTGCTAGCTTATGCTTTATCGAGGATTTAAGCTATTTCAAATGGATGTTAAGTCGGCATTCCTAAATGGATACATTAAAGAAGAAGTTTATGTTAGCCAACCCCGGATTGAAAATCTAGATAAACCCGACCATGTTCTAAAACTTAAGAAAGCTCTCTATGGACTTAAACAAGCTCCTCGAGCTTGGTATGAAGACTTTCAATCCATCTTAAGTCAAAGGGTTTAACCAAGGCTTGGTTGACCCAACTCTCTTCGTAAAACCTTAGGTAAAGAAATATTTATAGCTCAAATTTACGTAGATGATATAATTTTTGGAACCTCTAACTCGACCTTACTAAGCGAGTTCGTTTCACTCATGGAAAGTGAGTTGAAATGAACTTGGTAGGTGAGTTAAGTTTCTTTAGGTCTACAAATTAAACAAACTAAGGATGGTATATACCTATATCAACAAAAATACACTAAGGAGTTAATTAAAGATTTGGAATGCAAGGCGCTAAGATAATAAACACCCCAATGGCGATTAATGTTAACATAGGAGAAGACCTGAAAGTAAGTCCATTGACTTAAAGTACTATAGGGCCGATAGAAGTCTCTATACTTAAGCGAGTCGACCCAGGCATCCTATTCGCGATGAAGTATGTGCGCCGAGTTCAAACACTGCTAAGAGTCTCACACTAACCCTAGTTAAGCGTATCCTTAGATATCTTAAAGGGTACACTTAAGCGTTGGTATTTGGTACCCTAGATCTCGGAGTTCGAACTAATCGGCTACTCCGATTCGGATTATGCGGTAGTAAACTCGATAGAAGAGCACGAGTGGTTGTTGTCAACTACTACGGCTCAAGTCTAGTGAGTTAGTGCGATGAAGCAACATTGTGTTGCCTTATCTACCACAAGCCGAATACGTTGCGATGGGTGAGTGTGTAACTCGACTTCTTTGGATGAAGCACACTCTCGAGACTTTAGGTTAGACTTCACCAAAACTAAAATTTTTAGATAACATTAAGTTCGATAAATCTAACTAAGAACCCTATATGTCATTCAAGGACCAAACATATAGAGGTAAAACACCATTTCATTCGAGAACATGTAGCCAGCGGCTCCATACAACTCGAATATGTTGACTCGAAAGTCTAACCTAGCAGACGTATTTACTAAACCACTACCGAAGCGAATTTAGTCTCTTGAGGCGAAAATTGGGCATGTCGTAATAGAATAGGAACTTGCAAAATTATATTTTCTTACTACTATTTCTTACTTTTCATGGAACTAGCATAGGACATACCTTAGATATCATGATCCTATAGATTTAAGGAGCGATACATCTCACAACACATAGGACTAATGTGTTTGTGTACTATATGCGTAGATGGGCGTGAGATGTTAGGACCTTACTCAGTTCGGATGTAGATCTAGTGCATCGCTATGAACCTCGGAGTATAAATATGCAACTAATATTAACCAACTCTAATCAGGACTTGGTTGATCCTTCATTTCAATCAAGCGAATATGAGTCGAACATTATAGATGAATTATTTTCACATATATTATTTTAAAATAAAAATGTGGAACATGCTTGGACTTTAAATTTAACTTATTTTGGTTTTCCACACACTTACTCTTGATTTATGTCAAAGGGAGAAAAGGCAAAGTTAAGGTTGAAAATTTTTTTTGATAACTTAACTCTTACTTCATATTAAACCAAAAGTTAGGTTTAACTTTTGAAAACTTATTTAACTTTTAAAGGCCAAGTTAAGAAATCAAAAGTTAAACCTTTTGAATAATTAAACTTAACTTTTAATTACTTAATTTAATTCTTAACTTTGTGTGTTTTTGCCATATATCAAAGGGAGATTGTTGGTGCGGTGAGGCACCTAATCGAACTGTGTTTTGATTATAGCAAAGACACAAAGTTAAGTCTATTTTGTTTTCTCACGAGTGAATCAGTGTGCGGAAGATTGATATAAATGGGTGAAGGCTAGCGACACGGAGAAGCGCGGTGGTCGGCGATACTCGAGTTACGGAGGGGCCGAAGGAATCAGTGGAAGGCGGAAGCAAAGCGACACGTAATGTATCGAGAGTAAGCTCGTGTGTGAGAGTAAATGGGTCGTATCCTCTTTCACGGGGATGATCTTAAGCGTAGATCCGACCAAAGACATCTTATAGATGGTCTAGGTCGAGATCGGATGATCGACGACCATCGAAATTATGTTTTTATTGAGCTAACTTTGACTTGCAGCAAGCATCGGTCATTGCCCGGACTTGGAGGACTCATTGCCGTGTATCGATCGGCATTGAGGTCATCAATCGGCCGATCTTGCCCATCGATCGGTGATGATGGCCATCGATCGTGATGGTCATCGATCAGTCAGTCGAGGCTTATCACTCCACCTCAAGCGGTTTGGTGTCCATTTGTGATTGGTTGAAGACCCACTCGAAAGGGGCTCAAGGCTATAAAGGAGGCCCGAACCTAGGGTTTAATCCATGCAATTCTGTGCTCAAAAGCCTCAGATTCTGGCAACTCTCGACAGCGAAGTCCTTCCATTCAGCGTCTAGGTTTAACTTTCTTTATTATTATGCGTCGGTCTTAGTTTTTGTTATCGGTTTGTCATTTATATTTCAGGAGCTTTTATCATTATCACGAGGAGAGTGTCCCTCTACCTCAAGTTTTTGTGGTTTCTTCTTGTATCGATTAACTCCTACCTCTAACGAGGAGGAGTTCCTTTAGTGCTTTTGCCCTCCGTACGTGGTCAAGGACCACTAGGGCCTTGGAGTAGTAGCCTTCGGCTACGAACCAAGTAAATCTCTTGTGTCTATTGTCTCATTTACTTTTTGTTTTGCTTATCTTTCCGCTGCATATAAGTTTTCTTTTAAAACGAGTTCGTACGAGAAAAATTTTCTTTCGCTATTCACCCCCCCCCTCTAGCGAACCGCATCGATCCAACAGATGTATGCTTCCGCTCGTCCCAATAGTGCCTCAAAGTGGGGTGGGGGTCTCTTCATCAAAGATTTCGAGAAATCTCCCCGTATTAAGCCTTGCGAGAAGGCATTAACTATTGTCTTGAGCGAAACGCCGAAGACAACCATAGTTATCCGATTGAACCGGTGTATATAATCCCTTAAGGGCTCATGACTTTTTTATTTTATGGACATGAGGTACTGAGCAGTTTTTCGGTACCTTTTACTGTTGGCAAAGTGCTGAAGGAAGTGAGTCGAGATTTCTTGGAAGGAGTCGATAGATCCTTCTGGGAGTCGATCAAACCATCTCTGGGCAGGACCCACCAGATTGAGAGAGAAGACTTGACATTTTGCTCCATCCGAATATTTGTGCAGCAGGGCAGCTTTCTTGAATTGCCCTAAATACTCTTCGAAATCAGTGAAGTCGTTATATTCTCCAACAAACAGCATCTTGAACCTCTTGGGTAATCTTTCGGCTATAATGCTGGAGGAGAGAGGAGAATCCAAGCTAACAGATGGAGCTTTTCCCTTTCTGGGATCCCGATGTGGCAGTGTGCAAGAAGGCATTTCCTCCGAAGATTCTTGCAAAGATGTCGTTGAAGATGACTCAGTCGGCAGTGATACTATGGGAATAGCTTTGGGAGGAGCTGGAGTTGATGAAGCAGACGCTAGCGTCAGGCCTTGAACCGGGCTGGGGGACGCCGGCATAGAGGCAGGCCCTCTAGGAAAGTGCTCACGTATGACGTCCTCCATGGTGGCCTTGACTAGGGCGATGATGCTTTCCCTTGTCAGGTTTCCTTCGGTAGAGTTCAAGTTGCCGGAATTTGCTCCTTGGTCTCCCATCCTCATCTCAGTAGTGCTTGTGTTTTCCACAGACGGCGCCAATGATGTTTCGGTTGAGATCGGGATGATGAGGAGTCCAGTGGCGAAAACAGCAAAGGAAGGCTGACTCGGTTCGAAGGGTTGATACGGCAAGGGTGCCGAATGAGGGAGTGAGTTATCTCGGGAGTGGGCCGAATGAAGCTCCAGAGCCAAGACAAATCCTGCGCAGAAAGAAAATGGTTACGGCGCCGAGAGAGATCTCGGCTAGGCCCCTCCGACGCTCAAAGCAGGAATTAGTAGGTAGAGAAAATATAGAAGCACTAGCGTAAGGTAGAAGATGTTGAACCTCCTTCTCTTCAAATGCCCCTTATATAAGCGAAGTCCTGCCTACGGAGCGGTACGGAGGGACGTGGGCGATATAACCTTATGACGTTATGCCCCCAACTATTAGAGATAATTGAGATCATTACCCTCATAAATATTGTCAGTGTATGGGTTATAATTAATGCCCTCGCGTGGTTGATAGGAAACATGTCTTCATTTAATACTTTTGACATATTCCTCTGATATAGGTATGATCATATGTCGTTCTATCGACCGGAATTACTGACAAAGAATGCCCTGCTGGCTATTTGGTCTTGACCGAGCGTCACGTCATTTGATTAAAGTCGTGACATAATATATGCTAGGAATGTCACTTGACAGGAGGAGAATATGTAACTGCGCGCCAGGTCTTCGCATTGCCATATAGTCGAGATAGAATATATTAGCCGAGATATAAGACCTTTGTTTTAAAATGATCTTCTTCATTCGGCAAGACCGAGAGATAATAACTTCTTCATTCGGCAAGTTGCCGAGAGATAATAGCTTCGTCATTCGACAAGTTGCCGAGATGTAGTGTCATACAAAAGTCTTTTTACTCATGGGTTAGTTTTTCCCAGTATCAATACTATTTTAGATGAAACACAAAGTCCAAATTTTAATTATGTTATCTTCTTTTTCTTGTTCATCGGCTTCCTCTTTCTACCTCAAATTCACTTTTGATACCATAAATCAAAACGTCAATATGACATCGAAATAGTATTAAGGCTGAAACTCCAATAGTGATTTTGAACCTTGATGGTTTCTTCAGTAGACAGTGTCAATGTCATCAACGAGGAAAGGACTTGTGGAATTGAAAAGGAGGGGGAGATGAATGGGAATAGGAAGAGTCCATCATAGATGGAGTTGCAAAGCTACCATTTGCACCCATAGAAATCCCTTGTGGTCACAGCCCGTGAAACTGTGTACGCTCACGGAAATGAGGAAGGCGGCTTGCACCTTGCATGGCTCATAAAATCGAGGAAGACACCTGTATCGTGTCTCGAAGTGTTTTGTGAGCCAACCAAAGGACAAAACGATAGGTTTTGTCAATCTTGACCAGCACAAAATAAAACTTAAAACCATATTAATAACTACTATTTGATATTTATCCAGAGTAAATCAATTCCCAAGCAACATATTACGTTCCTATTCTTGGTTGCCCGTTGGAGCATTTATAAAGCAGGAAAGCACAGGCTTCCAGAAACCAGGTAAACTTTCATCCTAATCCGTAAGTACCTCAAGTAACCAAATAGTTTTTTTTTTTTTTTTTTACTAAAAGATCAAATAAGATGATATGGTTGGAGTAACTTTTCAGCAATATTTTGTGAAGGAGAGACTTAATGCAACAATAAAATTGTTGCTGCAGGATCTAAAAGTCACGAATTCAAATCTCAAAAATAGTTTCTTATAAAATAGAATAAAACTGCATACAATAGATTTTTATCCGAGATCCCATACTGACCACAACTTCATACAACTGCTTACCCTTTTTTTATGCGACAATATTTTCTGATTTCCATAGCAATAGTTGTATAATCCATCTGTTCGTCTTCTCAGTTTACTTGTCAACTAAAATGATTTTTCAAGAACCACGAAGCATATTAGCTCTGAATTCACCAAATTGAAGTTGTCAGAGTGTCGATAAATAACGCAACCCACTTTAGAGCATTATACAAAATAAGTTGCGGATAAAACATCTATTTGTTCATTTGGTTTCAGCAGTGGGAGGATGCTATGAGGACGTCTGTCAGCCACAAAATTTGATAGACTGACTTAGTAAAACCAAAACAAACTGATATGAAGCGATAACTAGTTCAACCCTACAATATTCGCATGGTTTTGTGAGAAAGGAAGATTAAGGAATTACCAAAGATTCATATCCAATAACCGAAACATCTTATGTTCTAGGCTGTCCAAAGAAAATGACTTTGCGCAGAGTAGGAGAAGAAAATTTGGGTATATCATAAAAGTGCAAATGCCGTACCAAGTATTAGAGTTTGCAAGGAGTAGAAGAAGATTTGGGGATATCACAGAAGGGCAAATGCTGCATCACCCCTTCTATTACTCATTAGATGTGTACTCCAAGAAAAAGGAACCTATCAAGTATTAATGCAAGTAAGTGTTCCATACGGATCCCTCTCAATCAGCAATTGCTATTAGGATGATGCAGGCATGGGGTTTCATGATATGCCAAAGATGCACTGCGCATGAAGCTTCCAGGCGGAGAGGGCTTGTTTGTTAGACAGGAACTCCTTCCAAATTCTATCATCATTTTATTAACAAGCCAAAGCCACAGAAAACCTGTGATGCACTAAACAAATTGGCTTGTCTATTAATTAGCCAGGAATTCATTCCATATTCTATCGTCATTTTATTGGCCGGTCAAAGTTAGAGAACACCTGTGATACACTTAAAATTGTATTCATAATGGTTTATTGTTGGGTAGTTCCCTTGTCTACTGCTTATTAAAGCCAACTAAGATAATGGCCAGTGCAGCCAACAGTTACCAACTATTATTTTTTATTTCTCCAAATCCATTTTCTCTCCTTTGCAGCAGTTATACAACACATATAATCTCCTCCTATTCTTCCTAACCATCGTAGGGTTCTCTTTAAGAAAAATGTAGCTCTACATAACCATTTAATTGGTGCTCTCCTTGAGAGTCATTAACTAATTTTATAATAGTTCTACTCGAGCATCATTCTTCCAAGTGCCTCAAATGCATCTCATGTCACCTTGAGTCTCAACATCTCAAGCAAGGCTCAAGTCAGATATTCCAGCAACTATAGTTGTAGTTGGACTTCTTTTTTTTTTTTTTTTTAGTTAGGCCAACAAAATAGCCATGGTGACTAGAGCTTCTCCATATTCCTTTCTCAGTCTAATTATAAAACATCAGGTTCAGTCTCAAATTGTGCAAGGAATCTCTTGTAATTGCTCAATGACTAATCTAGTAATCTCAATACCTTGAAGGCATATCTGAACCAACTTAGTACTGGCACTACATATTGGATTTGGAATCACCTTAATTGAATAAATGAAAGAAGCAGCTTATAGAAGCACACTATATCACAATATCTACTAAAGCTAAAGACTAACTAAATCACCCTTGCTTGGCAGAGAAATACACTACATTCAAGGCCACTGAACTTGTACAAGATCTTGCTTGTCTGACTTGCCATGAATCTCTTCACATGCTTGCTTCCTAGGTGCTTGAAGGGCCCCTATTGATGGTAGTGGAAGGAACTTCATGAAGAGTCTTTAGTTACTTTTTACCAGTAATGCGAATTGTTGAAACAGTTAAAAAAATTCTTATACAGGAATGAGAAGAGAGATGGCAATGTCAACTCTCAACATTTACTGAAAGGTGATGTCAACTATTGGCATCAACCCAGCTTACCGAAACTATTTGAAAATATTGCATGTGCAACGAGATGAAGTATGAAAAATTAGAACCAAATGCCACCACTATATGGACATATTAGGATATCCTAGATATCTATATTAGTATGGTTTGTTGTTACCTAAAATCACAGTTAAAAAATTGCAGGAACTTACACAATCTGAAATCATTCAACTCAGAGTTAACTTAAAGCGGGCAGTTTCAATCTACAACACACTGCTTGAATTGTCATAAACAAAATTCAAAGTTTCATGTTTTTCAATCTCGATCCTCCAGTTTCTTGATTTTGTCAACTAGGAAAACATGAATGTTATACGATATGAAATGCTATTTATTATATAACAGAACATAGCAGGTCTTGCCTAAACTAGTGATAGACACCTATCTTAATCCTGTAGTCATCTTAAACCGATCAAACCACAACTAAAGCAATCCTACAAACAGTGTATCAGAAAGAGAAAGATATAACCAATGCACAAAATTTGTTTAATGCAATAGCTTATTTCAATTCTTAGCAAAGATCTCATCTAACAGATGAACATAGATACATTCTCTAAAATAAAATAGGCAAATATAAACAATAAACAATAAATCTCACCCACCTGCCTTTGCTGCTCGCTAATGAATGAACCTGTTAACTCTCGTAATACGCTCAATATATCATCAAATGTGACTTTCCCATTGGAGTTGAAATCATAGACCTTGAATAAAACTACCCAAAAAAATGTGATGTTCAACAAGAAAGAGAGGCAAAGTGAAAAAAAAAAATTGGAAAGATAAAAACATAGTGATCACATTCAATTTTTTGCTGGAGGCTAGTCCGAGGGCTGAAAGCAGACAGGAACGCGACGAATTCTTTAAAATTTAAGCCATCAAGCATCCTTAACAGCCTCTGAGACAAGCAAAAACTCTAAAAAAGAACTTTGCCCAACGTATGAAAATACAAATCTCTAAAAATTGAATTTTTAATTCCAAATGCACCTTTCTTTTTCTTTCTTTATTTTTCTCTGAAGTGTTCATGTGTTAGTATTTTGCTTGCTAGATTTTATCAAGCTTGTTTCAACAAGCATTAACTTTTCTCAGCCTAACCTGGATGGTCTTATAGACAAATAAATCACTGTAAATTGCTGGTTAATGGCGTTGAATAGAGCTTAGTGGATCTAGATTCACCATTACTCGTTATCTAAAAATAAAAAATAATAATAATAATAATTTAAAAAAAAAAGGAACAAATGCAGCAAACCTGAGAGAGCGGATTAACTGCAAACTCTGGCACTGACAAGAACTCATCTCCAGAGATGAACCCGCTGCTGTTACGATCGAGCTGGCAGAACCTGTGATACAAAGATACAATCTCCTGCTGCGAAACTAAAAATCAAGCAAATAAATAAACAAATATTAACATACCTAGATCAATATCAAGCCACAACTCATGATCGTAGAGGACAAACTACAAGAAGAACAACAGAGCGCGAAGCTTGACTGAGGAACCAAAAGGGCACATCGGAAGACTCACAGGCGTGGTTGCAATGCTCCTGGACCTCTTCGATGTCGTATTGGGTGAGCATGGAGGAAGAATTGCCCATCGCTAAGGCCAATTGTCTGAGATTGAATCGCGCAACAAAAATCTCGCAAACCCTAACAGTCTGATCCCACGCTCAATGTCGCTCTGGATTCAAGAAGCTAGCATTTTATATATCTTTTATTTCCCTGGAAAGAGTGAGTTTGTTTTTTTATCAGATTTTATATATTAAGATGCAATAATACGTAAATATTTTTATTATTTATCGTCTCATCTATTTTTTTTAATTTAAAAATTAAATTATAATATTTATTAAATAATAAAAATATTCATTAATATTCACGGATAAATTATAAAAAACTCATTCAATATAAATAAAATATTTTTTTATGAGACCTTACAAATTTATATGATTACATATTGTAATTTATATACTTTGAAACCGAAACTCTCTCATCCTTCTTACGTAAGACTACGTTTGGTACGGAGTAATGTAATCAACCTTGTAATGTAATCAAGTTTGTAATGTAATGTAATGTAATGTGTATTACATTACTGTATTTGGTTAGCGATTGACGTGTAATCTTTGATTACAAAAGTGATTATATTCGTTTGTTTGATGTCCATATTTGTTATAAGGAATGTAATTCATATTATTATAAAATGACAAAAATACCCTTATAAAGTCGCCGATCGTGGGCATCGGGCGATCGCCGTCGGTCGCGGCCGTTGTCGCTTACGGCCGTCGCCACGCCGATCATCGGGACGATCGTCGCCGGACGATCGTCGGACGTCGCCCGTCGCCGTCTCATCGGCCGGTCATTGTCGGTCATCGATCGTCGGCCGTCGATCTCGGCTGCCGATCGTCATTGTCGGCGGGCCATCGCCCGCTCGATCGCCGACGCCAAGAATCGGCGGTGGTCATCATCGATGAGCATCTGGAAGCAATGAGAAAAATAAAAGAAGGATATATTTGTCATGATAAATATTGAGTCCGTAATGTAATCGGATTACGTAGCTTTTCCTTCGTAATCGAGATTACGGATCTTGACTCTTATTTTGTAATGCGATTACATTACATTACATCTTTGAAATGTTAACAAACAAAGTAAATCATCTTGTAATGTAATCTTGATTATATTACAAGCTTGATTACCCCGTACCAAATGTAGCCTAAGTGATTTGTGTTATGGTGTTAGAGTCCAAGCCAAGTGCGCTCTTGCACGAATAGAGTTTGGATAATTTTGATATACCGTATATATCATATTGATATTAATGGTATATATAGATATGAGATTTAATATTTTTTAGAAAATATATTGAAATTTTGATATACCGCATATACTCTACTTGTATATACCAAATACATAGATATTAACGATAGATAAATCATCTCCTTGGCGCTTTTATTTTATTTGTTGTATGTGTAATTATTTTTCCATAGTTTAATCTACGAAATTGTACCGTAATTAAAAATGTATAGTATTTTTGTCTGCGACGGTTGCTCAGATACAATTATAGTCAATTCTTTGAATCTACCGAGGGTCGTCATAACCATCTCTCTCGCCATATCACGATTGAATCGTAGCCAAAGTTCGATCTGATTGCAGTCGCAATCGGATTGAATTCCAATCATGACTCGATCAGAGATCCACTACGATCCGATCGGATTTTGACTATAATTCGATAAAATTTTGATGTCGATTGAGTTCCGATTGGATCGAGATCAAAAATCGATCGATCATTGATGATAGCTAGCGAAGTGCACGGAAAAGAAACGATTCTCATTTACTGTGCATTCATATTTTATGTACGAGCGTATATAAAAAATAGACGATGGATAATAAAAATATTCATGGATGAATTGAATAGGATAATCATTTCTCTATTTTTTTTATATTGAAATTTTCCAAAAAAAAAAAATGGATATGGCGCCCTATGAACGAATCCCGTTTTCCGGCTGGCGTCGTCCCGTTACGCCTGCCTCTCAAGTCGCAATGCGGCTGACAGATCTCGCTTCTCTTCTTGTTTCTCCTCTTCTGGGTTGTTTCCGTACCGCCTCTGCCGGCGCCGGCTACGGCTAGGCTGTCGCGGCATCTGCTCACTGATCTCCCGATGTTGACGATTCAAATAGTCATTGAATGGTGGGCGTTTGCTTGAATTCTTCGAAAAGTCCAATGTCTTAAATTGCTTTAGGCTTTTTCTTCCGTTAAATTGAATTGAAATTTTTGTTTGAGGGGTGCTATGCCTATGCTCTTCCTGTGAACATTATTGTGCAAAATCGATAAAATCGAAAGAGATGGAAAATCTCTGGCATTAACTTGATGTTGATGGATTGTGCATATGTTGTACAACCAAAGCTTTATTTCTTGGAGATGAAAAATCTCCGAGAGATTTCGGAATGGTCTTCATCCAAATTATAAGGAGTTGATGTGATGAAAAAAAAGAAGCACAGAGATCAAAGTTGCACAGTGAGAGCGTGGTGTACGTGAGTCGCAGAGGAACATCCAAGACACTGTTGGAATTTAGTTTGTGAATCAAGAAGTGCTTTTCGAGTTCGTAATTGCTCTTCGGATAGCGAGAAAAGATTGTAGGATCTTCTTCTTCGCAGAACAACAAGGTTCGAAGAAGTTTCAAGAAAAATTGTAAGTGCTTCGAGTTTTATAAATACTCATGCATAGATTTATGGTAATCGTTTTCTAACATTGATATCAGAGCTCGTTAGATTAGATTACATTTTTTTATACATGAAATACTGTTCATGGATTCTTCATGAGGAAGAAGATGAACAATATGAGAAATCTTGAAAATAAGATTTTTATCGAGTAGTTGCCATGAGAAAAGTGTCGCCCAAAGCACTTGTGTGTTTGGGATGCAGGAGCGTGAAGTGATTGATTTTTCTCTGATGTTTTCCAAGTAGAAGGCGACGGCTTCGGCAAAGCAAAGAGCGATTCGTAAAAGCAACTCGACAGAGCCAGTTCAGCATAAGTAGCTCGATAGAGAGCAGCTTGGTTGAGGCAGTTCAGCAGAAGCAACTCGACTGAGACAACTCGGCAAAGAACAACTTGGCTGAGGAAGCTCGATAGAGAGTAGCTCGGCTAAGGTAGCTCGGCAAAAAGTAGCTCGGGGTGAGGCGGCTCGGCAGAGAGTAGTTCAAAAGAAGTAGTTCTAGAGAGACACTGACAGAGGCAACTCAGAGGCTCACCAACTCTACTCACTCTCCTCAACTCTGCCGAGCTACCATTTCGAGAAGCAGCTCTGCAGAGGCCTCTACTGACTAAGTACAATGCTCGGTAGTCGACATTGGTTGACATGCTTTAGTTGACAATGTTCAACTAATCTCATAACTGAGCAAAGTAACGAGTAGTTGTTAGAACAATTTAAACTCGGAATACAACAACTCAAACTAGGGCAGTCGATTATTCAGTTGGACTCATCAACCGAAAACTCCTGAAATTAAGAAAATTGATTTTTCTTGATTATTTGCGTAAGGTCTATACCCTTATAAATTGAATTAAGCTGAATTCGTATTGGTTAGTCGGTTTTGTACTGATTAATTTCAATTTCAGATGGCACAGAAAATAACTACGATGACCTATTGCGATGTGTTGTGAAACAAGTTGAGGGAAGCTATCAAAGAGATAGTTTATAATCCTGATGGTGGGGTCATCGAATACATAGGGAGGCTCGATGATCTTTTCTGGAGACTCAAACAGCAGGAGTTTTCTGTTAGGATCTTTGTAATGGCTAGAGGGGGGGGGGTGAATAGCGCGTGTTCGTTCATTGATGGAATTTGATCGTGATCGTCTCTACAATTTCGTTAGTACGCAGCGGAAATAGAAATAATACAATAACGAAATAAACAATCACACACGAATATAATTGTTTAACGTGGTTCGGAACCGCACGGTTCCTACTCCACGGATCGGGTTCGTACGAACCCTAGCGATGCCAATCACACACCACTATAAAACACTCCTTCTCGGAACAATCCGGAGGCGGAGAAACCTCGTACAAGATGATTACAACAATAATCAAAAGCTACAAGCAAATACAATGAAATACAAAGCAAGACTAGTAAAGAAAAATACTTTACAAATGCTCTTGAATGCTTGATCGCTAGGTTGATCGAGTAGCACTTGGAGACCCTGAATTGCAGCAGCAACTCGCCCCAAATCGCCTCAAAGAACCATGCCAAATTCCTCCATCACGAGCTCCTTATAAAGCTTCAACCTGTGCTGGAAAAAGTCGATCACCGATCGCCGACCATCACGATCGATGCCACTCATTGTTGTCGTGAGACAACGGCTAGATCCACGCTGGATAAGTCCAACGGATCTACCATCAGTCGACTGATCAAACCCATCAGTCGACTGATGGTGTCCTCACTCGACTGCTGGTCCCAGCGGTCGAGTGAGACTACACTCTGTGGCCGAATTCCCGAGCACCGGATCGGTGATCATGCGATCGATCATTGCTCGAGCCATCGATCATTGCCCGTCCTCTGGCGGTTATTGCTAGGTCACTCTCCGATCAAACCCCAGTTGACTCGGTCCAGTCGACTGGCACACCTCAAACATGAGGTTTTAGCCCAAGTATGGTGCCCCCATACTTGCTAGACCACCCTTAGCCTAGACCTAAGCCTTCTAGCCACCTCCATCAGCCTCATGCCTCTCGGATCCCTCCAAGTCATCCATGACTTGTTCATCCATCGCACTAGCCTTCAGGTGCTTCCATCGGCTATGTCATGCTAACGGTGTCTACACTGCCAAGGCACATTGGACTTACGCCGCCAAGACTCCGCTTGGACTTTACGCCGCCAACCATTGGACTTATGCTGCCAAGACTCCCGCTTGGACTTTACGCAGCCAATGCCAAGACTCAAGCTTAGACTTTCCCTTGCCAACCCATGTTGGACTTCTCAAATGCCAAGACCATGCTTGGACTTTCCCTTGACAATTACATTGTCATATGTTTTTGTCGAACATCAAAACATCACTCGAGTCAAACTCGAGTCCTGGTCAATCGTGACTTGGGCCGATTGCACCATCAACCAAGGCATCAATGGCTCTTCAAGAGGGATATAGCACCGCCAAGCCACCGCTCTTCGATGGGAGTCATTTTGCGTATTGGAAAGGTAGGATGAAATATTATCTAATGAGTAATATTGAAATTTGGCATAGCATTGTAGATGACTTTGAAGAACCGGTGGATGAACATGGAGACCCTATTCCAAGCAAGGATTGAAAAAGGGAAATGAATAGGCGGTTCGAATCAAATGCAAAGGCGGTACTCACCATCCAATGCGACATTACAATGGAGCAACTCAACAAGGTGGGGCCTTTCGAATCCGCCAAGGAGTTATGGGAAAAGCTCATTGAGCTAAATGAAGAATCCAAGGAGTCAAAGAGGGCCAAGAAAGACTTGCTAATTGGACAACTTCAAGCCTTCCAAATGAAGATGCATGAAACCGTAAGCCAAATGCATGGAAGGTTCAAGGAGATTGTGAATGAACTCCATATCATAGGTGAGCGAGTTGACAACCGGGATTTGGTAAGGTATATTCTTCAAGCATTTCCTAGAACTTCTCTATGGACTTCTATAGTTGATGCTATTAAGGTAACTAGGGATCTTTCTCAAATTAAAATTGATGAATTATTTTGTGAGTTTGAATTGCATGAGCAAACTAACATGGCTTCTAAGGAAAAGGGCTTAGCTCTATTTGTTGAAAAGAAGGAAAAGAAGAATTGAAAGAATTGAAAGAGGTGTCATCATCATCCGAGTCGGAGCATGATTCAAGTAGTGATGGAGACTCGTCTAGTGAGATGACCCATTTTGTCAAGAAGTTCCTTAGAAAATCAAGGGAGTTCAAGAATAGAGAAGCAAGGAAGGGGTCTCTTTCTTCAAGAGGTAAGTTTAGTGGTAATTCAAATTTTAATAACAATGTGATTTGCCATGCTTGCAATAAGAAGGGGCACATAAAGCCAAATTGCCCGGAGCTAAAGAAGAAGGAGGAAAAAGAAAAGAAAAAAAAGGACAAGAAGGAGAAGAAGAAGAAGAAGGCCATGGTGGCTCAAACCACATGGGACACACCAAGTGTTGAAGATTCTTCCTCCGATGATGAGCTTTGCCACATCACACGCCATGTGACACTCATGGCCCTAAGAGATGACTCCGGTACATCAAGCCAAGAAGAAGACTCTTCAAGTGATGAATCGTCATCTAGTGACGATGAGGTAATGAACTCTCCCAAAGTTAAGCTTCTTTATAAATCAATTGCTTATCTTAAAGAGGCTCTAGATAAGTCTAAATCTAAGGTTAAAAGCATGAAGGTAGAACTAAAGACCATTAGGAATGAAAAACCTTCACATGTTGACTCTTGCATACTTAAGGAAGAGAATGACAAACTTAAGGCCGAGGTTAGTGAGTTAAAGGCATGTCTAGAGAAATTTACAAATGACTCAAAATATCTTGACATGATCCTTAGCCAACAAAGAGCCGTTTACAATAAGGCCGGTATAGGATATAAGCCAAAAGAAAAAGAAGTTGCCTATATTTCATTGATTAATAGGAAAGCAACCATTAAGGGTAAGGTCAAGAAAGCATGGGTACCTAAGAAGTTTTTACTTAATGCTACCGGTCCAAATGTTTGGGTACCAAAAGCTTGTATTTTTCATGTGATTTAGGTAGGTGAGCAAGGTTTGTGGATTGTGGATAGCGGTTGCTCAACACACATGACCGGGGATGTGAGCAAGTTCTCCACAATTAAGTCTGTGAAGAAGGGAGCGGTGTCTTTTGGAAATAGTAGAAAACTCAAGATATTAGGTAGAGGTACAATTGAGGTATCCCCCAAAATTGTCATTCACAAAGTTTTACTAGTTGAAAATATGAAATTTAATTTATTAAGTGTTAGTCAACTTTGTGGTGCAAACTATCATGTTTCTTTTGAATCCTCTAAATGAATGATTAGACACAAGGAATTAAATGATTGTATGTTAGTTGGATATAGGAAGTCAAATATCTATTATGTTGATCTTTCATATGCTTCTAACATTTCTACTAAGTGTCTTGTTGCAAAAGAAGAAGAAAGTTGACTATGACATAGGAGATTGGGGCACATCAACATGAAAAACATAGCCAAGGTAGCCAAGATGGAGTTGGTCAAAGGGCTACCAAAGATCAAGTATGTCAAGAACAAAATGTGTGATGTATGCCAAGAAGGAAAACAAACAAAAGCATCACACAAAGGTAAAACCTTAACTAATACTTCCTTACCATTAGAACTATTGCATCTTGACTTATTTGATTGTCATAGTACTCTTTCTTTAAATGGTAGCAAATATTATTTAGTTATAGTAGATGATTTTTCTAGGTATACTTGGGTCTACTTTATGAAACATAAGGATGATACCTTAGAAATAATCATAGGATTTAGTAAAAGGGTTGAAAATGAAAAGAGTCTCAAAATCAACCGGATCCGTAGTGATCATGGTGGTGAATTTGAGAATTCTAAATTTTCACAATTTTGTTTAGAGCAAGGGTACAAGCATGAGTTCTCTTGTCCTAGAACACCCTAACAAAATGGGGTGGTGGAAAGGAGAAATCATGTCCTACAAGAGGCGGCTAGGACTATGCTTAATGCATTTCTCTACCTAGCTACTTGTGGACGGAAGCGATTAATACCGCTTGCTATATCCAAAATAGGGTTCAAATCCATAGGTTTTTAGGAAAGACACCATTTGAATTATGGAATGGGACTATTCCCACAATTCATTATTTCAAAGTCTTTGAATGTAAAGTTTATATTTTAAACACCAAAGATAACTTAGGAAAATTTGAATCCAAAGCGGATGAGGGAATCCTAGTTGGATACTCATCCACAAGTAGAGGATATAGAGTCTACAATAAGAGAACCCAACGGATTGAGGAGTCCTCCAATGTTCAATTTGATGAAACCACTAGTACCTACCCTAGAAAGTCCTCCATTGATAAGGATATTAATGACAATAATCAAAACATTACCCAAAAACTTCAAAATTTGACCATAAGGGGTAATGATCAAGGGGGAGGAAGAGGAGATTCCGATGATGAAAGAAGGGTGGAAGATAACAATGATCAATTTGAAACCCCTTCTAGAACCCTAAGAATTCATCAAGATCATCCACTTGACCAAGTAGTAGGAGATATATCTCAAGGAGTAAGAACTAGGTCATTTCATAGACCTCATACTAGTCAAGTTGCTCTTATTTCACAAATTGAGCCCAAATCGATCAATGATGCATTACATGATCCGGATTGGATCTTGGCAATGCAAGATGAATTGGCTCAATTTGAAAGGAGTCAAGTATAAGAGTTAGTACCTAGACCCAATGATTGCACCATAATTACTACAAGATGGGTCTTTAGGAATAAGCTAGATAACCAAGAAAATATCACTAGAAATAAGGCTAGGTTGGTTGCTAGGAGATTCAATCAAGTTGAGGGGCTTGACTATGATGAGACTTATGCCCCGGTTGCTAGATTAGAATCTATTAGAATTCTCTTAGGGTATGCTTCCTATATGGGATTTAAACTTTACCAAATGGATGTTAAATCGGTATTCTTAAATGGTTATATTAAGGAGGAAGTATATGTAAAGCAACCACCCGGGTTTGAGAACATAGATTATCCAAACCACGTATATAAACTTAGGAAAGCATTATATGGGTTAAAACAAGCTCCCCGGGCATGGTATGAAAGATTGTCATCTTTCTTAATTTCTAAGGATTTTAGGAGAGGCCAAGTAGATCAAACCTTGTTTATAAAGCCAATATTAAAGGATATCTTTATAGCCCAAATATATGTTGATGACATTATTTTTGGGTCAACAAATGATGATCTTCTTCAAGACTTTATAAAAAATATGGAAAATGAATTTGAAATGAGTTTAGTTGGAGAGCTCAACTTTTTCCTAGGGTTACAAGTCAAATAAACCAATGAAGGTATTCATATTTATCAAACCAAATATGCAAATGAAATGATCAAGAAATTTGGTTTGGACCACTAGCAGCACTAGAATAGATAGTGATCATGATGGTAAATCAATTGATCTTAAACTTTATAGGAGTATGATTGGTAGCCTACCATATCTTACCGCTAGTAGACCCGATATCTTATTTACGGTAGGTATGTGTGCAAGATACCAATCTTGTGCCAAAGAATCACATTTAGTAGCCGTTAAGAGAATTTTAAGATATATTAAAGGCACCCTAAATGTAGGACTTTGGTATCCTAGGACTAGGTCCTTTGAGTTGCTTGGTTATACCGATTCCGATTATGCCGGTTGCAAATTGGATAGGAAGAGTACTAGTGGTGGATGCCAATTTCTTGGGTCTTCCCTAGTTAGTTGGAGTAGTAGGAAGCAACATTGTGTTGCTTTATCAACCACCGCCAATATGTGGCTATGGGTGGTTGTGTAGCTCAATTACTTTGGATGAGACATACTCTTGTGGACTATGAGCTACACTACTCTAACATTAAAGTTTATTGTGACAATGTGAGTACCATCAACTTGACCAAAAATCCGGTACATCACTCTAGGACCAAGCACATTGAAGTGAAACATCACTTCATAAGAGATCATATGGCAAGAGGGGACATTGAACTTAATTATGTAGAATCTAAGTCTAACCTTGCCGATATCTTCACCAAAGCTCTTCCCGAAACCGAATTTTTATCATTAAGGAGAGAGCTTGGTATGTGCTTTGTAGAGTAAAAGTCTAGGTTTGCATGATCTCATATTCATATGTTAGCCTTATACCTTAATGCATCTCACAAAAGCCTTAAGAAACCTTGATTTTTGTATTGAGACACTTAGAAATATGTGAGATGATAGGGAAGGTGTACTTGGCTCATCATGCTTGTTATGATGTATTACTATGAGCCAATGACACACCTAAAGACATGAATACCTTATGGACCAATCATTGGGAAGACTTGTATTCAAGTAATGAATACATAGCTCTAAGAACATGACCCTCAAACTTATTTTTAGGTAATGCCTTAGTTAAAGGATCCGCTAAGTTCCTTTCAGTGGGAATTTTCTCGATTTGTATTTCGTTTCTACTGATGATCTCTCTGATAAGATGATAGCGGCGAAGCACATGTTTGGATCGTTGATGAGACCTTGGCTCTTTCGCCTGTGCAATTGCTCCATTGTTGTCGCAGTAGACCGGTATTGCTTCAACAATGGCCGGAATCACACCAAGTTCATGAACAAACTTCTTGATCCAAACCGCTCTTCACGCTCGCCGCAATATATTCTCGCCTCGGTAGAATCCGCCATGCCTCTTGTTTGGAACTTTTCCAACTCATCGCGCTCATTCAAGGTGAACACATATCCGCATCGAGACTGAATCATCCTTGTCCGTCGAAGCCGCATCCAGATACCCGTATCACCATGTCCCCTTCTTCATATATTAGGAACACATCCTTAGTTCTTCTCAAGTACTTAAGGATCGTCTTAACAATACCGCCCAATGATCCATTCTCGATCGGATTGGTATCCGCCGTGACACTCGTGAGCGTACGATACATCGGGCCTCGTACATAACATAGCATACATGATAGATCCTATCATGCATAGGAATCTTACTCATGCAAATCCTCTCGCCTTGTGCGCGGACACATAGACTTCAAAGGTGTACCCCCATGCCCGATGGGTAGATAACCTTTCTTGGATTCCGACATGCTAAACCTCTTAGCACTCCTGGCCTATATATGTAGACTACGAAGACTAGCAACCGCTTCGATCTATCTCTATAGATCTTAATCCCAAGGATGTAGGTTGCTTCTCCTGTGTCTTTCATGGAGAATGTCTTGATAACCAAACCTTAATCGATTAAGATTGACACATCGCTTCCTATAAGTAATATGTCATCGACATACAATACTAGGAACACGACTGCACTCCCACTAACCTTCTTGTACACACAAGGTTCGTCTGGATTTTGTGAGAAATCAAACTTTTTGATCGTCTCATCAAAACGGATATTCCAGCTCCTGGATGCTTACTTCAATCCATAAATGGATCGTCGCATTTGTATACCTTGGTTTTATCAACCGATGTGAAACCTCAGTCAGTATCATATACACGCCCTCGAAAGGTGTTTCCATTAAGGAAAGCTATTTTCACATCCATCCGCCATATCTCATAATCATAATGAGCCGCTATGGCCAGAGCATCCGAATGGATTTAAGCATAGCTACAAAGTAATAGGTTTCGCCATAATCAACACCTTGTTTTTGACGATATCCTTTCGCCACCAATCTAGCCTTATAGGTAATCACATTACCATCCATGTCGGTTTTCTTCTTGAAAACCCACTTGCACCCTATAGGCTTTATGCCTTCAGATGGGTCAACCAAGTTCCAAACTTTGTTTTCATACATGGAATCCATTTCCGACTTCATGGCATCAAGCCACTTATCCCTTTCTGAACTTGTCAGCACTTCTTCATAACTGGTAGGCTCCTCATCATCAATGAGTAACACGCCGCTCGATTCACTTACGAGAAATCCATATCTCTCGGAATGTTGCGTGTTCTACCAGATCTACGAAGATGTGGTGTTATAATAGGTCCAAATTGATTGCTCATCACTATGAGTTATCTACATTGCAGCTTTCACTGTGCATCTCATTAATGTTCATTTGAGTCTCTCGAGCCTCCTCAAGCTCGACGACACTCCCAATCGCTTTCTGCAAGAGAAACTCTTTCTCTAGAAACACAAAGATGCCTCAAACAAACACCTTTTGTTCCACAGATGATAGAATTGGTAACCCCTTGCTTTCCTTAGGGTATCCAATAAATAGACATTTATCGACTTAGCATCCAATTTGTCCGACTTCCGCTTCACATAAGCAGACAACCCCATATCTTCAAGTAAGATACATGAGGTTTCTTACTATTCCATATCTCATATGGAGTAGTTGAGACTACTTGGTAGGCATTCTGCTTAACAAGTAAACAAATATCCAAGTGCATAACCCCAAAAGGACTTGGGAAGAGTCGCATGATTCATCATTGACCGACCATGTCCAACAAGGTCCTCGCCTCTCTCGATACACCATTATGCCGTGGTGTATATGGCGGAGTCCATTGAGACAATATGCCATTGTCTCTTAGATAATCAAGAAACTCTTGACTTAAGTATTCACCACCTCGATCCGATCAAGTGTTTTAATACTCTTGTCATGTTGTTTCTCTACTTCATTTCTGAATTCTTGAACCTTTCAAAGGCTTCGGACTTGTGTTTCATCAAGAACACATACCCAAACCGTGAGTGATCATCTGAAGGTAATGAAGTAGCTTATAGCCTCCTAATGCTTGAGTTGACATAGGTCCACATACATCAAGCATGTATTAGACCTAGTAACTCTCCCACTGCTCACCTTTTCCCGAAAGGTAACTTAGTCATCTTGCCTTTTAAGCATGATTCGCATGTATCGTATGAATCCAATTCAAACGATTCCGAATTCCACATCGGTGTAATTCGACATGCTTTCTTGCTTATATGGCCAAGACGACAATGCCACATATAGAGTCTATGTGATTATCCTTTGAGCACGCTGTTGCTCGCTCGATATTGAAAATGTCACCGATACGTCAACGATAAATGCCATTACTCAAAGTTCCGCCCATAAAGTACGCCATTCAAAGTTATATAACAACAATTGTTACTAAACGTCAAATGGAAACCATTTCTATTTAAGGAAATAGAAACAATGTTCTTTATTAGAGAAGGAACATAATAGCAATTGTCCAGCCAAGACTAGTCCACTAGGAGCTTCAAAGAATAAGTTCCGATGATGCACCGCAAAGAACCTTTGCTCCATTGCCAACTCGAAATTTGACTTCTCCGACAAGTCTTCTTCTATTCCTTAGCCCCTCAGTATGTCATTACATATATGTGAGCTACACCCAAGATCCAATACCCAAGTGTCTAAGGAAATAGAATGACAATCAATAACGAAGATATAAGAGGATGGGGCATCTGGATGCCTTCTTCTTCTTCATGGACTCAAGATAAATCTTGCAGCTTTCTTCGCCAAAGGGCCTTCCTTGCCTACAATGATGGCAAGTGCCCTTTTATACCGGTTCCGCCTTTCTTTGCCTTTTGTTCTTTCCTTTCTTCTCTTTTGCCTTCCTCTTAGAACCTTTCTTTGAGGAATCAACTAATGTAACCGCTTTCTCTCATGCTTCACTGTAAGGCTCCATGCCTTCAAAGATATCGAGGAGCTCGAATGGTGGATTCCAATTTGTTCATCCGATAGTTCATCACAAATTGCGAGAAACTCTTGGGCAAACAATGCAATTAAGTCAATACTTAACTCATGATCCATCACAAAACCGAGGGTAGCTAGCCGCCGATGTACCCATTCATCTTTAGCACAAACCGCACTACAGATGAACCTTCTTGCATCTTCGTGGTGAAGAGGAGCCTAGAGACCTCGAACCTTCGGATCTCGCTTGCTTCATCGAACAACTCATGAAGATGGAAGACCATAGTATTAGCATCCATATGCTCATGCCGCTGTACTGTACCATCGCCGCTAGCATGATGCAACTCGCCACCGTAGACCGCCACATGCTTCGATAGTAGACCAACATTTGGTCTGAGTTGCATCGCCCTTAGGACGGTCAGAAGAGGCTCTTCAAGGACATATGCAAGCTTTTCCGCTTGAGAACAATTCTCGTGTTTCTAAGCCACCAGAAGTTAGGCCCACTTTGTTCAATCCAAAATAGTGCAAATTCAAAGACGCTATGATCAATTTATTGACCTAGAAATACAAAACGAGCATATATGAGAAAATGATTTTAAAATGCATCAATATACATTTATAAATCCCATTCATTTTTCGAATTTCAAAACCCCAAAATCACTTCGAGATCGTAGGTCCATCTCCGAATCGGGCTGATATCCATCATAGTTATGAACAACCTCGAGAGAGTCCAACAAGCCATTCATAACTACGACTAGGTATCATCTATACCGATTGCATATCCCGTATATGCAACTATCACAATGTGCTATCAACTAATTGAATGTTCACACATACATCGGGTTGTTAACACATTAACAAGTATGTATCATATGCATAGCACCCAACTTCACCTCCCTTTACATCGACCTTGGAGAGAGTCCAACAAGCCGATGCTCCAGGTTAAAGCCAACCCATTAATCAGACATAGTTTTAATATGGTTATTCAACCAATTAGCCTGCTTGGAGAGAGTCCAACAACCAAAGCTAACGATTGACCTCTGACTCTTACCATATTAGTATTAAACTATTCCATGGTTTGAACATATTCGTGTTCGAGCCGGGCTCGAGAGAGTCCAACAACCCAAACAAGAAATAACTCGGTTCTAACCATATTAATGGAAGGTGTAGGCTTTAATATTGATTAAGGGTTTTTATGTCTCATCCTCTTTGCATGCAAATAACTATTATCTACATGGCATGACATACATGACATACATCTACATGTCACGACACGCATGGCATAATGTTATGCATCTAATGCAATTACATGACATACAATTATGTCATGTATATGTTTCCTTATATGTCATAACTATTTATGGAAATAAAATATGTTTAAGATTTGATTCTCCAAATCAAATCATAATTAAATTAGGAAACAAATTTCCAAATCTAATCACATATTTTATTCATGGAATTATTTGATTAAGGAAAATCTATTTAGGAAACCAATTTCCTAAATCATAAAAACTACTTATGGAAATAAAATATTTTAAGATTTGATTTCCCAAATCAAATCATGATTAAATTAGGAAACAAATTTCCAGAATCTAATCAAATATTTTATTTATGGAAAATATCAATTTCCATAAATACTTCCAACTTTCCAAAAGTGGAAGATTTCCATAAATACTTCTAGACTTTCCAAAATTGAAAAATTTCCATAAATACTTCTAAATTTCCAAAATTTAGAAAATTTCCAGAAATACATTATGACTATCGCAAAACCAATTTTACGATTATGTCGAAACACAACCTGGGCTCGATACCACGTGGGTTTCCGCATCACAAGGCAGTGTGTGTTCGATCATGTTTCGTAAACATGAACACAGCGGAAGCAATAAAAATAATAAATCTACATTTATTACAACACACACAACACACGCATGCATATTCCAACAAGTGTAGACATAACCGTAAATTTAAATTTGCAATAAAAGGAAATTTATCTACGTTATACCTTTCGTATGACGTGTAGCGGGAACGGCATCAACCGGAACGATCCTCGCTAGAATCGTCTCTATCCGTATCCACGCCGAGTTCCTCGGGATGACTTCGCTAAGCCACGAGCTTCGTCTTCGTACGGGTTACTAGCCTCGTGGTTGAAGACGACGTGATCGAGAGATGATCACGATCCAATCCAAATTCGATCCAAAACCGAGTCCTCAAACTCGCTTCTCCGAGAGGTATTCGCCAACCGCTTGACGAATCCTTCGCCCTCCACTAGAGGATTACCGAGATCAAATCCCCGTAAGTTAGCCGCTGTCGGAGCACTAACCGCCGCCCAAACGACGCCCGACAACAAGAAACAAGCTGTCCAGAAAACTGGACAGCGGTGGAGGAATAGAGGCCGCCAAAGGAGATGTGGAGCTCACCTTATCACCGAACCCACAAGAGATCACCGAGGGTCGCCGAGGTTCACTGCTGAAGCTTGGATGACGGCAGCAAGGAGGTGGCAGAGCACCCATGAAGTTGGCGGCAACACCATGTTGGGCGGCAACAACAAAGGAGGCTAGGGTTGGGCGGCCAAAACTTCATTAGGGTTTTTAGGATTAGGGTTTAAGCCCTATTTTATAGAGAGACTAATTTCTCTTAATGGTTAATGGATCATATCCATAAAGCCCAAGTAACCCGCCTCCATTAAGATAAGTTAAAATAAACCAAACCATGATGGTTTATTTTAAGTTAAAACGAACCGAACCAACTTTGGTTCATTCGCTTTAAAATAAACCAAACCCTTTGGTTTATTCATCCATTGGATTAAACCACCAAACCATTTTGGTCCATCCATTATGTCTTCATAAGACCACGGCCCATCCATGCTTCCATTGCGACTGAAACAATTTCATGCTCGCTTTATGTTTGGTCCAACCAAACATAGTTTCTCTCGGTCTGAGAATCCCATTCTCAAGCTCATTTTAAATCCTTTGGATTACACTCGTTGTGCGTGTGACCAAATAGGTTCTCGATTTATGTTGGCTGTCTATAATTAACCATTAATTATAGAACGATCATGAGTGACACCTAGTAGTACATCATGATCCCCAATTAACCGAAAAGATCAATGATTGATCCAGAACTATTTCTGAAACTCTTCAGTAGCTCGAATGAATCGTGCCCCATTCCCTTCACTAATCTTATACCCACTTGGTTCAGGACATGGTCTATAGTGTCAGTCCCCACTAGGCTGACTACGTCACACCTAGCCCAAGTATCATTTCCTCGTCCTACGGATTCTAGTTACTACACATGTATCGAAGAGTACCTTACTCTAAACATGTAATGCTTTGGCCAAAGACTTTAGTAACAATCCGACGAGAGGCCATGGGTATACATCTCCTCGCAAGGAGTGGTGAATCCTTTATAGGCTATTCAAACACCTTCGATCACTTCGACTTATACCCAATCATCCCGGGTCTATATCTCCTTAGAGATGTTTGCTTAAGATGTCAAAGCATAAGTCTCCATGATCAAGATGACTTGAATACCGCAAGTCAAAGGAACATCGCACTTAAGCCACAGTAAGAACTTCATTGACATATCTATATATGCAGAGAACCATATGAAGTCTTACGACTGGTCACTCCAATGAACTAGTTACCATAACTAGCATCCACGATTAACTCCGGACATCACTATGTCTCCAACCAGTGAGAATCAGCTGCTTGGATACACCAAGGAGTATACCTCGTGCTAGTCTCGACAGAATTGATGGTGTCCAGATCCATCAATTCATCGACTAGGGATAATTCCGATACATCACAATTACACATGTAGAGATACTCACTAGTTGTGATCCAATCACAAATTCTCTCATGCTGTGAATCACATCGTGGACATTCAGTAAATGAGTTTAAGATCCAATCAAATACATGAAACATGTATACTCAAATAGTGAATCTTCATTTATCATATAAATGGTTCATACATAAGGCGATTGCCTTAGGACATCTCTCATATATTACTAACAGCATGATCTCATATTCATATGTTAGCCTTATACCTTGATGCATCTCACAAAAGCCTTAAGAAACCTTGATTTTTGTATTGAGACACTTAGAAATATGTGAGATGATAGGGAAGGTGTACTTGGCTCATCATGTTTGTTATGATGTATTACTATGAGCCAATGACACACCTAGAGACATGAATACCTTATGGACCAATCATTGGGAAGACTTGTATTCAAGTAATGAATACATAGCTCTAAGAACATGGTTGGAAATTCCAAATCATATATATTTTAAACTATATTCATCATAGTTTGAAAAACAGTTTTCAAGTGGAGCACAAAAGTGATACAAAGTTTGCAAAATCTTTAGAACTTTTGTTAGGTTCCAAGTTTGTATCAATATTGAAATCTAGAAAACATATATTTTTCAAACTATTTTTCCTTAATAAAGTATGATTCCAGAAATGTGTACGCAAAATTTCATAATTTTTTGAGATTTTTGGAATTTCTACCGCATTTCTGAAGTTGGGCTGAAAAGGTTGAAATTCGGATTTTAGGCCTAGCGATCATTGGTTGAAATGATCGACATACGTATTTTCTGATAAATAGCTCCATTCTCTGATATTCAGTGTATCTTTGATGTCCTAAAACTATAGCACGATAATATTGAGTATAAACAAATTTTTAGGACTATTTAATGCAGTGTTTTAGGGGGAGTGTCATAAAATATATCTTTTTCATCCCCAAACTTACATTGTTGGTGCAAAGTTAGGACTTAACTTTCTTAACTTTTGTATGCTTTGCTTCCAATGTTATTCACACATCATGAAGCATATCTTGAATTAAGGGGGAGTTTAATATCAATTTTATACCTTAGTCCAAGATACAACAACTTTAATTCTTTCTTGAAATTTATAAAACCTTCTCTTTTTGATGCGTGTCAAAGGGGGAGAAGGGATGTTTAAGTTAGATTTCATATTATGATTATGTAAAGACCTAACTTAAGTGATTGTCAAACATAAAAAAGGGAGAGATTGTTGGTGCAATAATGCCCCAAGCATTTATATGTTTTGATGTTTGGATAATCATCTAAGTTAGGCAATGCTTTGTGATCTAATTACGAACATGTTTAAGTGACAGGAAAATCTAAGGATGAAGACTTGGTAAAAGAGAAGTCCAAGTATGATCTTGGCAAAGGAAGCCCAAGGGACGGACTTGGCAGCATAAGACCAAGCTTGTAGTCTTGGCAGCGTAAAGTCCAAGTGAACCTTGGCAAAGGAAGACCAAGTATGATCTTGGCAAAGGAAGTCCAAGGGATGGACTTGGCAGCGTAAGACCAAGCTTGTAGTCTTGGCAGCGTAAAGTCCAAGTGAACCTTGGCAAAGGAAGTCCAAAGTAAGGTCTTGGAAACATAAGTCCAAGCTTGTAGTCTTGGCGGCGTAAAGTCCAAGCATTTGGCAACCCAAGATATGACAAAACCGAAGTAAGTTCTTGGAAGCAAAGCGCAAAGGATGAACAAGTCGCAGACTCGGAGGGATCCTGGAGGCGCAAGACTTAATGAGGAGCTAGAAGGTTGAGTCTAGGTCTAGGGCATAAAATCAAGTGTGAATCACTCATACTTGATGAGTATCGATCGGCGTCGATGTATCGATCGGCCCAGTGCTCGGCCGAGTTAGGGTGAAACCACGACCATCGATCGGCTTTGGCGATGTGATCGGCTTAGCGATGGCGATCGGTGATCAAGCGCAAATATGAGTACAGAGTGTAGTCGCACTCGACTGCGACCTATGATCACTCGACTGATCACTCAATCAGTCGACTGATGGAGGGATCAGTCGACTAATCACTTGGCCGTTGGAAATTGCGACTACGTATCTTCGCGGATCTGCTTGTTCAGAAGCCGTTGGCTTCGACGGCAGTCGACTGATGGTGAGAATCAGTCGACTGATCGAAGCCCAACGAGAAAAATAACTCCTCTTCTATAAAAAGGGGCCTTGGGGAGCTTGGTGAAGCTAGTGCTCTCATTCCTAACTATACTCTTGTGCTCACCAAGCTTTCTCCAAGTATTTGTGTGATTCTAAACCTCCTCTTCTAGAGTCTTAATCTTTCATCATTGTAAAGAAGAGGAGTGCATTGTAAAACAAGGTTTCTCCACCTTGGTTCATCCAAAGGAGATTTAGTGAAGCTTGGCTAGGGCAAATCCACCTTACGGATTACCGTGGAGTAGGAGCGTCATCTCCGAACCACGTACATCGGGTGTTAGCATTGCTTTCATTGTTTTCTTATTTGTATTCTTATTTGTATTTGTATTGCTTCCGCTAACATTCTTGTAGAGATAAAGAAAGGCTAATCACCCCCCCTCTAGCCATTACAAAGATCCTAACATTTTCGATACTTGACAACTATCAGATTAGGGCATTGGTGGGCTCTCTACCAAACAATCTCATGGTAGTTGCACATCACATATGGGGCCGCTATGAAGGGTGGATAACATATGCTGAGTTGTGCTGGGAACTGCTAGAGCACAAGGTTCAGGAGAATCCTATGGAGGTTGATCTCGAAGAGATTGAAAAGAGTTCTGTAAACGGTTAACTTACTGGTCAGTCTGAGTCTACCCTAGTAGAGCCATGAAAGATAGGACTTGAAATAATTACAACTGCACTAGGATTTGTCCTAGTGGGAGTCGTAATAAACTATCTTATCTAGTAGAGTTGTTTAGGTTAGAAATAAGAGATGCTATATGTTAACAGTTCTTTATTTCTGAAAAAATGAATAAGAAATGATAAGTTCATTTTCTTTTGAACCATGATTAATTCACATGATAAATTAATGATTATTTCATTGCATGGGATGTATGTAATATAGTTGATCAATGTCTATTAGATTGAAACATACAAATGATGAGTGGAAACAAAGTTGCCACTTGATTTTGTAAACCAATTCAAACTTATATTGAGTTAATTAGAAAATTGCATACATTGAATTTACAGTAAATAACTATATAATATGTTTATTTATGTGGATTATGACAATTAAAAACATCATAGTAACAAGGGTGAGAAATTGAACGGGGAAAACTACAAAATCTGGTACCTCAAGATACAATATGTTCTTGAGGAACAAGAAGTTCTTGAGGTTGTACATCAGGTAATGACAGAACCTATTGATGGTACAACTGCACAGCACAGATTAGATCTTGATACCTATAAGGTATGGAAGAAAAAGGACTCCACTGCTGAGGGCATATTGATTAGTTTAATGGTGGATGATATGGTTTTTGAGTATGAGTCGTATCCAACAGCTCATGCAGTCTGGGTATCCCTTAGGGAGAGATACAATGAAGTTAGTTTGAGCAAACTTCGACAGTTGACGATTAAGTTTGACAACTATAAGAAGTACTCGAATATTTCAATGGTTCAGCATCTAAGAGAGATGCTAAACATGATTCGGGAGCTTAAAATTGTAGGTCATGAGTTGACCGATGAACAACAAGTTCAAGTAGTTATACGTTCCCTTTCTGATTCTTGAGAAACCATGAAGCAGAACCTGACTCACAGTGAAAGTATAAAGATTTTCACTAATGTCTCACGCCATGTGGAGTTAGAGGCGGAGAGAGTCGAATCCGCAAGGATTTTAGGATAAGCTTATGTAGTTGTCGGTTTTGTTGGATCATCTGGATCCAAAAAGAAAAAATGGTACAAGAAAGAAAAAGGAAAGGGAAAGGAAGTTGCTACTGTTGGGCAAGGCCCAAACAATAAGGAAGGAAAGAATATTGGAAAGAAATTGAAAAACAAGTTGTCTTATTATAACTGTGGCAAGAGGACCACTTTGCTCGGAAATGTACCGAGCCTAAAAAGGTAAATCCAAGTCTGTATTCTTTTCCTAAGCATTATGTTGCTAGTTCTGTATTGTTAACTGATTCTTATCATTTGTGGATTATAGATTCAGAAGCAACTAACCATATAGCTCGGGAGCGAGCTACATTCATGTAGTAGCGTCGGGTATCAGTTGACAACCAATGGATATATGTAGGAAACAATACAAGGGTTGAAGTCAAAGGAGTTAGCACTAGCAAACTCAACCTTTGTGGTGGACGAACCTTGTTTTGACATGATATCCTGTATGCTCCTGAGATTCAACGAAATTTAGTTTCCATTAATTGTCTTCTTAGTTTGGGTTATTGTATGAATTTTTACAGCTACTGTGTAGAACTAAAGATTGACTCTGTATTAATAGGATATGATTTTCTGACTAATGATTTCATGATTTTTGATGTGGAACTAGACATCAATAGAAATGATAGTTGTCTTTCAAACATTGCTCTTACTAGTGATGCAGATATATCTGATGATGTTTGACATGCTAGATTAAGACATATAGAACAAGAACATATGAATCGGTTAGCGAGAGAGGGCTTATTGGGCACTCGTGCTAAGATTAATTTATTTATATGTGAGCATTGTCTTACTGAAAAGGCAACTAAGAAACTATTTAGTAAGGCTATTAGGGTTGATTCTCCATTGTAATTAGTTCATTTGGATATTTGTGGTCCAATGAATGTAAAGGCTAAACATGGTGCTTCCTATTTAATTACATTCATTGATGATTTCACTCGTTTTGGTTATGTATATTTGATCTCTCATAAATCTGAAGCATTAGATTGCTTCATTTGTTATATGAACAAAGTTGAAAATCAAATGAAAGGTAAGGTTAAGACCTTACGCACTGATCGTGGAGGTGAATATTTGTCTGATTTGTTCAATGCAATATGTAATGATAAAGGGATAATTAGATAGCTAACGATCTCAGGAACTCCACAGTAAAATGAGATTGCTGAAAGAAGAAATAGGACTCTTCTTGAGATGGTTAAGTCTATGATGTCTCAGGCTAATTTATCAGTCTCTTATTGGGGAGATGCATTATTAGCAGCTGCTTATATACTTAACAGAGTGTCTTCGAAGTCAGTTCCATCTACCCCATATGAACGTTGGACAGCTAGAAAACTAGATTTGAGTAATCTAAGATCCTGGGGGTCAGTTGTTTACATTCATGATAATTCTCACAAGTATGGAAAACTAGGACCTAGAGGTAAGAAATGTATTGATGGGGTCGGGGCTTTCGAAGTCAATTTATGCTTTTCTCGAGTAGTCTATGTGTTTCCCGAGCAGTATATATAATTCCCGAGCCAGTAGGGGTGAGTAGTGTAGTGTTGCTCAGTGCTAAGTATAGTGTTGACAGAGCAGTTTATACTTTTCCAGAGTAGTCTATGTGTTTCCCGAACAATATATATAATTCTCGAGCCCAGTAGGGGTGAGTAGTGCAGTGTTGCTCAATGCTAAGTATAGTGTTGACAGAGCAGTTTATGCTTTTCTTGAGCAGTCTGTGTTTTTCGAGTAGTATATATAATTCCTGAGCCCAGTAGGGGTGAGTAGTGCAATGTTGCTTAGTGCTAAATATAGTATTGACAGAGCAGTTTATGCTTTTCCCGAGCAGTACATATAATTCTTGAGCCCAATAGGAGTGAGTAGTGAGTGATGTTCTGAATTAAGTATTGTATTGGCAGACTAGTTTATGTAAATCTCGAGCGACATGTATTTCCCGGGTCCAATAGGGTGGCAGAGGACAGTAATGCTTAGAGTTAAGTATGGTATTAGCCCACCAGTGTATATAGTTCCCGAGCAATTAGTATATTTTTTGAGACATTTGTGTATTCCCCAAGCAGTATGCTTGTTTCCTGAGCCATGTAGGGGTTTTGGGGATTCTTTCTAAATACGGTGAAAGGAAGAGATATGGGTATTCTTGAGCACAGGATGAAGATAACTTTGCTTGATCTTGTTGGTTGCTTGGATGACTCTTGAAGGTCTGGAATGCAACAACACTTCCCCTTTAAAATCTCTCAAAAATCGCCACCTAAATCCTCCACGAGCTGCTCCATTTATAACCTGCATTGGGATGAATTTCTGCCTAGCAATCGATTACTCACCTATCCGTTACATCACAATGGACTAATCCACGTTGGCTTCTACCCAACGTATACTTGAGTAGTCGACTGCCATTACCATCAGTCGACTGCCAAGTCAGTAGTCGACTGTCCAGTCGACTGTGAGACTTTCTGTGCCCTATCCACTTATGGCCAGCTGATTGCCCATCCATTGTAGTCAACTTCCAGTGGCCAATTGACTGGTGAAAGTTACCAGTTGACTTTTAGAGCATCAACAATAGTCGAGCTGCAGTCGACTACACGACTAGTCGACTGGGCTATAACCTCTATTGGCTGCTCGAGTCAACTAGGCCTCTAAGTGCTGAACACTCGACTAGTCAACTGGATAAATCCATCAGTCGATTGGTAAAACTCAAACATGAGGTTTAATCCAAGTATGATCCCCTCATACTTGATACTAACCCTTAGCCTATACCTAAGCTTTCTAGCCACCTCCATTAGCCTCACACCCTCAGGATCCATCCGAGTCCTCCATGATTTGTTCACCCTTCGCGCTAGCCTTCAGGTGCTTCCACCGACTATGTCATGCTAACCGGATCTCCTTTGCCAAGAGGCCTGCCTCCGAGACTTCTCCATTGGCAAGCCTCAATACTTGGACTTTCACTGTCAAGACTATACATTTGGACTTACATGACAAATACTATACCCTTGGACTTTCCTTTGCTAAATATTCAGATTTGGACTTTTATCGCCAAGACTATACACTTGGACTTACGTGGCCAAGACTACACCCTTGGACTTTTCAATTGACAAGTATTCATACTTAGACTTTCCTTTTCCAAGACTTCACCCTTGGACTTTTCCTCGTAAAGTATCCATACTTAGACTTCACCAATGCCAAGACTCCTATCTTGGATTTCTCCATGCCAAGTATCCATACTTGGACTTCTACTCGAGTCTCACTCGAGCTTGGTCAACCTTGACATGAGGCAGATTACTCTAACAATCTCCTCATCACAATCTTCCCCATATGACCTTCGATATCCCAATCATCCACTAGTTATATAGTCAATATATGGTCAAAACATATTGTCAAACGATATTGGCAAACATCAAAATATTACTTGAGTCTCACTCGAGTCTAGTCAATCGTGACCTGGGTCGATTACACTAATAATCTCCCTCTTTTTGATGTTTAACAATACGTTTAAGTTAGCCTAATCCATAAGCCCAACTAACTCTTCTTATGCCAAAGCATAATAAAGATTTACCTAACTTAGACCCTCACTTCTTCCCCTTTGGCATACATTAAAAAGTCTACCAAGGTTCTCAATATCTCATCTCCCAATGAGATCCCACATTCTCCCCCGTTGGTCCAAAATCATCTTAAATATCTTCATTCTCCTTAGTGATACACCCTTATCACTAAATGACAGACAACTTCTAATGAAGGTTTGCTTAAACCCTTATTTCTCCCCCTTTGTAACCAAAATTTATCCATCATACCTTGATGGATGACCTCCCTCTAAAGACTTACTCCCCCTTGACCATTGCACCAACAATGTCCCTGGAGAGTTCCTAAACCTATAGGAAATTTAAACAATCAAAAATAAGGATAAAAGTTTAAACTTGAACTTTAATCTCCCTTAAAATTCGATACTCCACCCTAACTAACACTTCTAATCATTTTCAATGACCCTTCCAGTGTTTCTCTAAGCATATCATAGGGTTAGAAGACGTTAGGGTACCTTAGGAGTGTTGATAAATAACTGAACAAATCCTGTTCAACCAATATCAGACACGATAGTCCATTAAAATGAGAAGCCAGTCGACTACACCAACACCAGTTGACTGCTCCAAGAGCCAGTCAACTGATTTCTGCAGTTTGTAGAAATCATGTTTCAGATCTAAAATTCAAAAATTCATAAGTAATTATACGTTTTTCTAAAAAACTTGAAATTTCATACATATAATACTTATGTAAAACATTATGGGTGAAAAATAATTTTATATGAAAACACCCATTATTTTGAAAGATTGATACAAAGTTCAAAAGAGTTGAAACCTTTCAATGTTTTGTCTAACTTTGTGTCAATATTATCAATGGTGATTGCTATCAAAAGATAGACTTCACCAAGGTTTTTCAAAATAATTTTAAAATGTTTTTAAAACCTTATATTTCATCATGGTTAAAGGGCTCAATACACATGACTTGTACATTAACTTTCCTCATGAATCATCCTTATGATTGAATGAGTTCTAAGTCCATATTGATGTATCATTCAAGTAACTTGAACTTAACTCATATCCCTAACATCTCACATGTGTCTATGGTATATCAATACACATACATGTCATCCTATGGATTTTGTGAGATGTAGATTTGTTCTTCTCTAAATCTAAGGGTTCATGCATCATACCTAGGCATATCCATTTGATTCCTTTATCTAGGACATCAAATAATATCATTGTCCTTAATTTCAATTTTAATTGATTTTAATGCATTAATATTATCATGGCATAAATTGATTGCATAATTAAAGCATTTGCCAATGATGCATGATGTCATGACATAAAGATAAATCTAAGTGCAAACATGACTCAATTAACCTAAGTATTATCATGCCATTATAAAATGATCATATAAGCATGATGTCATGACATACAAGGCAAACAAAGCATGACAAATTTTATATAAGAATACCTAAGCGTTAAGACCATTTGCCAATTTGTAAGGTTATATTAACTTTGCTATAATGCCTAATTTCCTTCAAGTGTGCTAAAACCCAAAATGACACACTTTTTGACTCTAATCCTATTTGTGCCAATTTTGATCAATTTTTCAACCTTTATAATTTCTATTGGCACATCCTAAAATCTTTTAGGATAATAACTAAAATCATTTCCAAGGTATCACATAACCTTGAAAATGTCCTAAGTGTCAACTACTATGGTTAGGTTAACTATCCATCCATTTAGGATTGACACACTCAAAACCCATCTAGCGTGAAGGGATCATGCTCCTAGGAACCCAAAACATATTTGAGCTCCTTGGATTTACAAGGTACTCTCTATGGATAACTTCCCTTAGTACCTTCCTAATGACCCTCCTCACTTGGAAGCCTTGGTCATTATGGTTTTGTCTAGGTTTCCTAGGTTTCATGGAAACTTTGGCCACTAGACACTTACCATGGTCAACTCTAGGGATGACTTCCCTTGTGACCTTGATTTTCCTAGACCTAGAGTTAGTTCTATAATTAAATGAAATATTGTGGTAGGTTGGCGTAACTTCCTTGGACTTAAGTTTGTAACCCAAACCTTTTCTATCCTTGGGTAATTCTTACCTCCTAATCCCTATACCTTGCCCATAAAGACCCTTTAAAAATATTTTTCATCTTCCTAAGGGTCTTTTCTATTTTCTCAAGCTTTGACCTCAAAGCTAGACTTTCCATTTCTAACTTCTCCATTTTTGATTTTTCATTATACTTTTAGGAATTCCTCTTTCTAGGCATATGTCTAGTTTTTTTGGATTAATGCCTAGATTCTTGTTATCCTTAGGTAAGGTAGTTCTAGAGCTAACAATCCTAGAATTATCCTTAGACCTAAATTCATGAGGTTTTGCTCCTAAGCAAAAATATTTATTACTAGCTTGCTTCTTATGATAAATTGCAAGTGAATTAAAAACATGTCTTTCATCATTAATAATTGAAATTGCATTATTAAATGATACCTTGACCTTAGGAGCTCCCCTACACTCAAGCTCTCCACCTTGTCCTTCTGAGGGTGCCTCCCCCTAGGATATTGGATCCAATAATGCCCCCTTTGTTGACACTTGAAGCACACCATGTGATCCTTGCTCTTGCGTATCGAGGCTCCGGTCTCCTTGGCCTTCTTCTTCCCCTTTGGCACTTGAGTCATCATCTTGACTCTTTTGGGGCATTTGCTCTTATAATGCCCTACTTCCCTACACTCAAAATATATTATGTGATTTTTATCTTTATGAATTAGGCTTGAGTTACCTTCTTTGATGGTAGGGGAAGCTTGGGAAGGTTCTTCACTTCTTCCGGAGGTAGAGGTCTCCTTTTGCTCTTGCTCTGACATTGATGATGATCTCTCCTCCCCCTCAATCTTAGAGGTGGAGGCTTCTTCAACCTCTTCGACTTCTTCTAATTTGGATGTTGAGCACCTCTCAGCCTCCGAATCTCCAAGCTCTTGAGTGAATAATCTTTCTTCCTTGGTCTCATCCTCACATTGTACCAGTGAGGGATCTTCATGGAGCTTGGCTATCTTGCTCCATAGATCCCTTGCATCATCGAATTCCCTTATGTTGTACAATAAATCCTTAGGTATGGAATTAACTAAAATTATGGCTACTTTTTATTTGTCTTGGACTTTTGGATTTGCTCCTCGGTCAACTTCTTCTTCTTGAGGAGTGTTCCCTTCTTGTCCATGGGAGGTTCAAATCCATCCATGATGATGAACCAACTCTCAACATCCATCATTAAGAAAGTCTCCATCCTCACCCTCCATGATGTAAAACCTTCTTGGTTGAATGAAGGAGAGATCTCAGTGTCATAGCCGAATCCATCACTTGGCTCCATATTCCTCTAGCGTTGCTCTTGCGGCAATGAGTCCGGTGAAGAGCACCCTGCTCTGATACCACTTGTTGGGAATCGATTTGATGCACTAGAGGGGGGTGAATAGCATTTCGTTGATTCTTTAATTCATTCATTGTCGTGCTCGTCTATAATCATTAGTGCACAACGAAATATACAAAAACAAATACACATAAATATGACACAAGCACAACACAAAGCTTTTTACGTGGTTTAAAACCCTAGTTCCTACTCCATGGAGGTGCTCTAGTGATCTACCTTTACTATGAATTTCTCCTTCGGTATAACACCGAAGGTGGAGAAACCTCGTACAATGAGTTTACAACAATATAAGCAAATACAATGCAAAGAATAAATGCAAATACAAAATCACTTTACAAATGAAGAGAACTTTGCTTGATCTTGGTGGTTGTTTAGATGACTCTTGAAGGTTCGGAATGCAACAACACTTTCCCTTCAAAATTATATGATCCTTGAGGATTGGCTAGATGGGGGTGAATAACACTTCTTTGTTTTCTACAAGAATTGTTAGCGGAAGCAATAGATAAAACACAAACTTAAATGTGAAAACAAAGAAAACAAGCTAACACGAGTATGTAATGTGGTTCGGAGATGACGGTTCTACTCCACGACAATCCGTAAGTTGGATCAACCCTCACAAGCTTTCACTATAACCTCCTTTTGATGAGAACACTAAGGTGGAGAAGCCTTCTTTACAACTACACTCTTTTTCTTACAATATAATGGAGTTAAGTATGGGAAGATGAAGTTAAGAGCACTAGAAAGCTTGGAGAAGACTTGGTGAGCTTGAGAGCAAAGTTTGGAATGAAAGCACTAACTATCTCAAGCTCCCCAAGGCCTCCTTTTATAGAGAGGAGACTGATTTTCCTGTTGAGCACATCGTGATCATTTCTAGTAGATCGCTACATATCAATGATCGGGTTGTTCTTGACGACCTAATCCAACGACCCGGCGAAGCTTGATATGCAGTCGTCACAGCTCAATGGAACTCTGATCAGTCGAGGCGTTGGTCGAGCCTGCCTCGCTTCTGACCTATTGATGTCGAGCCTCTAGTCGACTAATCTACCACATCAGTCGACTGCTTGTCGGGGCTACTATTTCTCAAATCGCCCGACCTTCCTTCAGACTTCCTGAGCACCAATCAGCTTTCCTGAGCTTACATTAGCTAGTCGACTGCCTACATACATCAGCCGAATGTTGAGCACCTAAGCTGTTTGCTGAGCCACATAGTGTTGAGTGCTCAACCTGAATGCTGAGCTACACAGTGCGAGCACTTAGCCTAAATGCCGAGCCACACAGTGCCAAACACTTAGTCTGAATGCCGAGCTACACAGTGTCGAGCACTTAGTCTGAATGCCGAGCCACACAGTGCTGAATACTCAGTTTGAATGCCGAGCCACACAGTGCGGGTTGACCATATTGGACCAGTCGATTGGGAAAAACCTCTAGTCGACTGGCATACTTCAAGTATGATTAATTCACACTTAAAGTCAAACACCCTAAACCTAGACTCAACTTTCTAGCACTTCCTTCAGCCTTGCACCTCCAGGATCCCTCCGAGTCCGCGACTCCTTCATCCTTGCGCTTGCTTTCAAAAGCTTCCCTCGGTTTTGTCATGTTTCAAATTTCTACTTTGCCAAAGTCTTCTTGGACTTTACGCTGCCAAGACTACATGCTTGATCTTACGCTGCCAAAACCTTGCCTTTGAACTTCCTTTGCTAGGGTCTTCTTGGACTTTACGCCGCCAAGACTATATGCTTGGACTTACGTTGCTAAGACCTTCCCCTAGACTTTCCTTGCCAAGACTCACACTTAGACTTTTCTATCTCTTAACACATTCATGGTTAGATAAAAAATATTGCCTAACTATAAATGATTATCCAAACATCAAAATACATAAATACTTGGGGCATTGTTGCACCAATAAACTCCCCCTTTTTGATGTTTGACAATCATTTAAGTTAGGTCTTAAAATATAAAAGCATCAAATATGCAATTCTAAATTAAATTCCCTTTTCTCCCCCTTTGGTACACATCAAAAAGAGAAAAGAATATAGACAATAAGTTCGTAAATGAGTAAAATTGGTTATGCCCTGAACTAAGGTATAAAATAGACATAAAGCTCCCCCTTAATCCAAGACATAAGTTATCGTGTGTAAATGATATGTTGAGAAAAGCAGAAAATTATAAATGAGAATAAATACTAACTTTGCACCAACAATGAAACATATGCATTTAGGTTATGGGAATAGATAAGTTTCATGAAATGCTTCCCCTTAACCCTTGCATCAATCTAGTCCTATTCCCTATAAAATATAACATATTACCGCTACACTAATTCATATTATGGAGTTAGGACACTTAGGATTGAAGTCTAAGCATGGAAACAAGGCTGATTTATGAAGAAATTAGTGTAGTAGTCGACTGGATACTGAAGTAGTCGACTAATGTTCCTGAAACGCCAATTTTAGGTTTTCAGCCCCAAATTTCGAAATGCATAAGTAATTCAAGAAAAGTAAAAAATTCATGAAATTTTTTGGATACATTTGTCAAGTTATTTTCTATCAAGGAAAAATAATTAAAAAAAATATATCTTTTCCAGATTTTGAAATTGACAAAACTTTGAAAACTAGCAAAAACTTTAAGTTGTTTTAAAAATTTTGTATCACTTTTGCCTACTAATTGCAAACTGTTTTTCAAAATATGATAAACATAGTTTAAAAGATATTTTGTTTGACATTTCCAATCATGTTCTTAGAGTTATGTGCACATCAATTGTACACAAGCCTTCCTAATAATTGGTCAAATTAAGGATTAATGTCTCTAGATGACACTTTGGTTTATAGTAATGCATCATAACAAGCATGATGAACCAAATGCATCTTCCTAACATCTCACATGATGTCTAAGTGGCTCAATACAAAAATCATGGATTCTTAGGTGTTTTGTGAGATGCTTTGAGGTATAGTCCTAGATTATGCTATGAGATCATGCAAACCTATACCACTATTCTACAAAGTACATTTCAATTTCTCTCCTAAGTGATGAAAAATCTACTTCGCGGAGAGCCTTGGTGAAGATGTCGGCAAGGTTGGACTTATATTCAATGTAATTAAGTTCAATGCCCCCCTTTGCCACATGATCTCTAATGAAGTGATGCTTCACTTCAATGTGCTTGGTCCTAGAGTGATGTACCGGATTTTTAGTCAAATTGATGGTGCTCGCATTATCATAAAAGATCTTAATGTTGGAGTAATGTAGCTCATAGTCTTCTAAGGTATATCTCATCCAAAGTAGTTGAGCTACAAAACCACCCATGACTAAATACTTGGCCTCGATGGTGGACAAAGCAACAAAAGGTTGCTTCCTACTAAATCCAACTAACTAGGGAGGATCCAAGAAATTGGCATTCACCACTAGTACTTTTCTGATCCAATTTGTAACCCGCATAATTAGAATCAGTGTACCCAACCAAGTCAAAAGACCTAGTCCTAAGTACCAAAGTCATACAATTAGTGTGCCTTTAATATATCTTAAGATTCTTTTAACGACCACTAAATGAGACTCTTTGGCATACGATTGATATCTTGCACACATACTTACCACAAATAAAATATCGGGTCTACTAGATGTTAGGTATAATAAGCTACCAATCATACCTATAAAGCTTTAAGTCAATTGATTTACCTTTAAGATCATTGTCTATCTTAGTGTTAGTTGCTATAAGAGTGGTTACTACCTTAGCATTTTCCAAACCAAATTTCTTAATCATTTCTTTGGCATATTTGGTTTGGTATATATGGATTCCCTCTTTGGTTTGTTTAATTTGTAGACTTAAGAAGAAATTTAATTCCTCAACTAGACTCATTTTAAACTCATTTTCCATATTTTTGATAAAGTTTTGAAGGAGTTCATCATTTGTTGACCCAAAAATGATGTCATCAACATACACTTGGGCAACAAAGATATCCTTTGACTTTGACTTAATGAAAAGAGTTTGATCTACTTGATCCCTTCTAAAATCTTTAGAAATTAAGAAAGATGAAAATCTTTCATACCAAGCCCGAGGAGCTTGTTTTAATCCATATAAAGCTTTTCTAAGCTTATATACATGGTTTGGGTAATCAACACTCTCAAACCCAAGAGGTTATTCTACATATACTTCTTTCTTAATAAATCCGTTTAAGAATGCCGATTTCACATCCATTTGATAAAGCTTAAATCCCATGTGAGAGGCATACCCTAATAAGATTCTTATTGGCTCTAATCTAGCAGCCGGTGAATAGGTCTCATCATAGTCAAGTCCTTCAACTTGATTGAATTCTCTTGCCACTAATCTAGCCTTGTTTCTAGTTATGTTCCCTTGATCATCCAACTTATTCCTAAAGACCCATCTTGTGGTAACAATAGTGCTATCATTGGGTCTAGGGACTAGCTCTCATACTTGACTTCTCTCAAATTGAGCCAATTTTTCTTGCATTGCCAAAATCCAATCCGGATCAAGTAATACATCGTTGATTGATTTAGGCTCAATTTGTGATATGAGAGCTACTTGACTAGTAGGAGCTCTATGGAAAGACCTAATTCTTACTCCTTGGGATAGTTCTCCTACAACTTGGTCTAGGGGATGCTTTTGATGAATCCTTAATGTTCTAGGAGGTGAATCAAATTGATTTAGATCATGGTTATCCTCCTTCCTCCTCTCATCACCGGAATCTCTTCTTCCTCCCCCTTGATTACTACTTCCTAATTTTCTCCCTTGATCATTACCCCCTAAGGTCAAGTTTTGAAGTTTTTGGATAATGTCTTAATTATTGTCATTGATATCCTTATTAATGGAAGCTTTTCTAGGATAAGTACTAGAGGTCTCATCAAATTCAACATTAGAAGATTCCTCAATCGTTTGAGTCCTCCTATTGCAGACCCTATAACCTCTACTAGTGGATGAGTATCCAACTAGGATTCCCTCATCTGCCTTAGACTCAAATTTTCCTAGATTGTCTTTGGTATTCAAAATGTAAACTTTACATCTAAAGACCTTAAGATAGTGAATTGTAAGAATTTTGCCATTCCATAATTCAAATGATGTTTTGCCTAAAAACCTATGGATTAGGACTCGATTTTGGATATACCAAGCAGTATTAACCACTTCTGCCCACAAGTAGTTAGGTAAGGAATATGCATTAAGCATTGTCTTAGCCGCCTCATGTAGGGCACGATTTCTCCTTTCCACCACTCCATTTTGTTGGGGTGTTCTAGGACAAGAGAACTTATATTTGTACCCTTGTCCTAATTAAAATTTTAAAAAGTTAGAATTCTCAATTTCTCCACCATTATCATTACAGATCCAATTGATTTTGAGATTTCTTTCATTTTCAATATTTTTGCTAAATCCTATAATTTTTTCTAAGGTATCATTCTTATTTTCATAAAGTAAACCCATGTATACTGATACTGCTGTTACCTCTTCTCTATAAACCAGATAGGAAGGCTCGCATGTAAGGCATTACCCGAACCAAATAATTGATTCGGCAGAGAAAGAGGAGAGGAACGGTTCGGGCGCAATCGCCTGAAATAATTGGCACGGGAGAGCTAGTGAAGGTAATCAACACGGCAAAGCGGAGGTGGGGGGAGGCATTTCGCTAGGAAATAAGCAAGAATCGGTTCGGCTAGATAGGCCTAGAAGCAGACGGGACGGATAAGAATCGACTCGGCTTAGTCAGTCCGGAGGTAGTTTGGTGAGGGAAGAAGGGGAGTTGGTTCGAGCTGGTGAGGAGCCCAAGGGCTATGCCACCCGTGAGCTATAGACCTAAGTTAGTTTCACCAAAAGCGGATGGTTGAGGGGGACAGGCTAACCTAGTTTCCCAAAATGTAGATGAAGAGGTGTTATGTAACAGAAGGAGGGGTCCCCACATAATATTCCGAGGAGCCTTCGCTCCTCGTATCTGTAACAGAATTATTCTCCAGGTGGAGGTGGCGGCCACGTGTACGATGGGGACAACTCGCGAGGGAATGCTGGATCAAAGAAGGAGGATAAAAGGGAGGAAGAGGACAGAAGGAAGGGGATCTGCATTATTCCAACTAGCAAGAAACGAAGGCGCATCAGAAGAAGGAGAGCTACCACCGCGTCGGAGAAGGAGAGTAGCGATCTTTGCTTTTGCGTTGCGTGTACTCTTTCTTGTATTATGATTTGACTGTAAGAGGTTTTACTCCTCCACCTCCGGAAGTTTCCTTTCCGTGAAGGAGGATGTTCATAGTGAAAGTGCTTTGGTACTGTATCCGGTGAGGGAGCTCACCTCCGTGGAGTAGGAATCCTTATTCCGAACCACGTTACATTCTGTGTCTTAGTTTCGTTGCCTGTGTTGGTTTGTGTTTCTCTGTTTTAGTCTCTCATCTTTACTGTTGCGGCCGGAGAGAACCCCCAAAGCTCCCTTCGTGCTCCATCACATCGGAAGGAAGTGAACGAATCTTCCTCGCCGCATCAGTTGGCATCGTCTGTGGGAACATTTGAGCTAGACGTCGAGATGCAGCCAGAAGAGATACCGCACCCAGGTGCCTCCGCAGCGGAGGAAAACCCCATTACCATACTGCCATCACAACTGAGGGCTCTAGTTGACGACGCTGTAACTGAGGCCCTCGCTTGAGAAAGAAGAATGACAGGGTACCTTCATCCTCACTCTGGTGAACCTTCTTCTCGAGGCCCACCCCCAGAAGTTCCTCCTCCACCTCGTGCAGCCATTAACATTGAAGTAGTGCATGGAGAGGGGCCTGGAGGGTGAGCACATCAGAATACTATACCCTTAACCCAGACTCGATGGGAAGAACAGGATGAAAGCCGGTCGACCAGGGCCCCAGAAGTTTATGAGCCCAGTCCTTTTACCATGGACATCCTCTCTGAAATCCCCCCATCATACATCCGGAATCCCCAAGTAGATAAGTACGATGGCTCAACGGATCCCGAAGAACATCTATCGCAATTCAATGGAGCGACCTCGCTCTACTGCTACACCGACGCCCTCAAGTGCCGAGTCTTCCGGACCACCTTAACCGGTTCGGCACAAAAATGATTCAATACCCTACCCCCGGGGTCTATTACTTGTTTTGCTGATTTTCAGGAGATGTTCCGCCAGGAGTTCGCCAGCTGTAAGGCGTATAAGCATGGCGCTTCTATCCTGATGCACATTACGCAGGGGCCCTCAGAATCACTCAGAGGGTATCTTCATTGGTTCACCTCTGCAGCTAGGGGTATTCCTTCCGCAAGATCGGAAGCTTTCAGAGTCGCTATTCCGCACGGGCTGAAGGAGGGCCCCTTCCTAAGTTCCCTTTTGAGGAAGCCTACTAACAGCTACGAGGAGCTGCTAAGTCATGTGGAAAAATTCATCAACGAATAGGAAGGACTAAAAGTGCGGAGAGCTGAACGTGCTACCGCAGCAGTCCCAGCCGAAAGAAATCGCCTCGCCGCCCCTCAGGCACCCCCTCGGTGGGGATATGCACGACCCCTTCTACTGGAGGCTTCTAGGCCTCAGTTATTGCTACAGGGCACTCTCCCTACGCATCCATTACAGATTATGGCTGCTGATGCACTCCCTCCCGTGAGGACTTGGAAGGAGCGGGAGATGGAATTCTATGATCAGCAGGGTCTACTACAGTGACCCTCAGGATATAGGGGGTACCACGTAACCCCCCCCCGGTCTCATTTTTCTGCTAATATCATATGGAGTACCACCACATCAGTGGCCGGTGTTTCAAGCTACAGGAGGAGCTGGAGCACCTCCGAGCCGCATACCCGCAATTGCGGCTCCAAATGGGAGGGTCGGCACGGCGAGGGCAACGACCCAATGTGGCTCGCCCAGGACCGTATAACCAACCACCGCAAGTTACTTTCCCACAAACGCCGTCCCAGGAGGTTGTTTCTCAAGAAGGCCCATCAGGTAAGAGCCCCTCATCTAATCCAAATAACGCTCCCACATGGGGGGTTATTCATGTCATTGCAGGAGGACCCACTGACGGGGACTCTAATCGGGCGCGGAAGTCATACGCCCGCCTCATGGAGAGTCTGGCCATCATCACCGACCAGACTGTCCAAACCGCGCAGCCTATTTCATTTGGGCCGAAAGATCTCCGAGGTGTCCTACTGCCCCACACGGATGCCTTAGTTATCCGCATATCCCTGGCCAATTACGAAGTGACCAGGGTATTGGTCGACTCGGGAAGCTTTGTCAACATCCTCTTTTAGGAGGCCTTTGGACAGATGCAGCTGGGAAATGCCCAGCTAGAAGATGTGGCCACACCCCTCTTCGGGTTCGTGGGACATGTGGTCCATCCCATAGGGCAGATTTCATTGCCCCTGACTCTGGGCGCAAAGCCCAACCAAAAAACTAGTATAGTCCCCTTCCTCATCGTGGACGCTCCGTCCACTTATAATGCCATTCTTGGTCACCCTTTCCTTGCCATTTTTTAGGCGGTGGCTTCCCCATACCATCAGAAGGTGAAATTCCCAGTCAGACAGTTGGTGGGAGAAGTCCGAGGTGAACAGAAAGCCGCTAGGAGCTGTTATGTGCAGATGGTTCGGGATGACTAGAAGAAGCCCCGAACTGATGATCTCAAAGGGAAGACCATCATCATTTCTGATGTCTGCATCCTGGAAGAATCTCCCCCCAAAGCAGACAAGATAGAGGAAGGAGAGCTGGTGGAAATAGCTTCAGGAAAGGCCACACGGGTGGCACAACAGCTGGAGGCCAAGGAGGAGCTGGTGGTCTGCCTGAAGAAGAACGAATACATCTTCGTAGGAGATGTGCATGATCTCACGGGGATTAACCCTCGTGTGGCTGAACACCATCTCAACATAACTAGAGGAGTCTGACCCATCCAACAGAAGCGGTGACACTTTGGACCTGAGAAGGACAAGGTCATAGCTGAGGAAGTAGACAAATTGTTAAAAGCGGGTCATGTGAAAGAAATCAAATTTCCCGAGTGGGTCTCCAATGTAGTCCTGGTCCCCAAGCCTTCTGAGCAGTGGAGGATGTGTATTGACTTTCGCGATTTGAATAAAGCATGACCTAAAGACTGCTACCCCTTGTCTCGTATTGATCAGTTGGTAGATTCTACTGTAGGATACGAAGTGGTGTCCTTAATGGATGCATACCAATGATACCATCAAATACCCTTGGCTAAGGAAGATCAGAAGAGGGTTAGCTTTATGATGGCAGGAGGGTTGTACGCTTATGTGGTAATGCCCTTCGGCCTAAAGAACGCAGGGGCCACCTACCAACGGCTCATGGATAAGATTTTCACTAAGCAGAAAGGGAAAAATGTGGAAGTTTACGTGGATGATATCCTAGTCAAATCAAAAACCACTCGGGATTTGGTTAAAGATCTAAATGAAATCTTCGCTACACTGAGATGGTATAATATGAAGCTGAACCTCAAAAAATGTCTGTTCGGGGTAAAAAGCGACAAATTCTTGGGGTATATAGTGACTGAGAAGGGGCTGCAGGCTAACCCCGAGAAGGTACAAGCACTATGCAATATGAAGTCACCCACTAATTTTCGAGAGACTCAAAAGCTAGTGGGGAGGATTATTTCCTTATCCCGATTCATAGCCAGGTCGGCGGACAAAGGGTTACCTTTCTTCAAGATTCTGCGCAAAGCTACCAAATTTCAATGGGACGATCAATGTGAGCAGGCTTTCCAAGAGTTGAAGAAATATTTAGCCGGGCTTCTACTGTTAGCCAAGCCAGTGGCAGGAGAACCATTGTGGATGTATTTGGCCGTCTCGGAGGGAGCTATCAGTTCGGTTTTGCTGAAACAAGAAGGCTCTCATCAGCAACCTATTTATTATACTAGCCATATTCTGAAGGGGGCTGAATCCCGTTATACCGAGCTAGAGAAGCTGACATATATTTTAGTCTTGACTGCCCACAAATTGAGACCATACTTTTTGGCTCATCCTATCACTGTTTTAACTTACAGTGAATTGGGTAAGGTCGTCACTAAGCCCAATTTTTCTGGAAGATTGGCTAAATGGGTGGTAGAACTAAGTGAATATGACATTCATTACCAACCCCGAACCATTATCAAGGCCCAGACGCTTGCTAACTTTTTGGCGGAAGTACCTTTTGGCTCGGAAGATGGCTCGTCAATAAAAGAGGAAGGGTCAGATGCATGGAACATATTTGTGGACAGTTCTTCAGGATCTACGGGTAGCGGCATTGGTGTTTTGTTAATTTCCCCTGATAAAGAGGAGAGTCGCATAGCCGTACGCCTGGGGTATTGGGCATCTAATAATGAAGCGGAGTATGAAGTCATTCTAGCGGGATTACAGGCTGCCAAAGCTGTAGGGGCTCCTTTGATTATAATCCACTCGGATTCCCAGTTGGCGATATCACAACTTCAATGTTCTTTCGCGGTTAGGGAAGAAAGGTTGCAAAAATATTTGAAAGCTTTCGAGAAAGCAAAAGCTCAGTTTCAGCAAGTCCTCTTGAAGCAAATTCCAAGGGAGAACAACGGGAGGGAAGATGAATTGGCTCGGGTGGCCAGCGCTATGGAAGGAGTGAAATCATTGGAAACGGTCTGTGTGGAAAATCCCTACTTCCCTAGCAATATGCAATGTGGAGGAGGCTGCGCCCGAATCGGATCCAATCCTTGATTGGAGGACCGACATCATAACTTATCTACAGCATGGAAAGGTTCCCGAAGAAAAAGGGGCAGCATATGCTTTAATGTGCAGAGCCAGACGATTCACCCTCTTAAACGGAGACTTATACAAGACATCTTTCGGACGACCTTTATTGAAGTGTTTGGGAAGTGAAGATGCTGAATGGGTACTCTGGGAGATTCATGAAGGTTGCTGCAGTAATCATCTGGGGGGGAGAGCTTTAGCAAGAAAGGCCCTGTTAGCAGGATATTTTTGGCCTACCCTCCAACAAGATGCCTCTCGTATAGTGCAAACTTGCCCAGCCTATTAAAAGCATAGCAACCGGTCCTAACGACCAGCTAAATTAATGAAAGTTGTGGTTGCTTCGTGCCCTTTTGATCATTGGGGAATGGATATAGTGGGTCCGATGCCTGTGACACCTTTGCATAAGAAATTTTTATTGGTGGCTGTAGATTACTTCTCCAAGTAGGTGGAAGCGGAGCCTCTTGTCAAAATCACTGAGAATGCTGTAATACGATTCCTGTGGTAGAATATTGTTTGTCGATATGGTATTCCTCGGAGGATAGTTAGTGATAATGGACGACAATTCCAGGATAAGAAAATTAAAGAATGGTGCCAAAGTCTCAATATCCAGCAAGCTTTTACTTCAGTAGCCCACCCTCAAGCCAACGGGCAAGTTGAAGTCACTAATAGAATTCTCATTCAAGGGTTGAAGACTAAACTGGGGGCTCAGAGGGGGAACTGGGTGGAGGAACTGCCTGGGATTCTGTGGGCCTAGCGAACCACACCAAAAACTGCAATGGGAGAAACTCCTTTCAGTCTGGTATATGGGATGGAGGTCGTTATTCCGGTCGAAGCTCTTTTAAGTAGTGTCCGAATAGAAATGTACGAGCCGGAGCAGAACCAAATTATTCGAAGCACTGAGTTGGACTTGGTGGAAGAAAAGAGGGAGACGGCACGAAGACGAGCGAAGTTTTACAAGCGGAGAGTACAACAAGCCTTTAATAAAAGGGTGATGCCCCGAAGATTTCAGGAGGGAGATTGGGTGCTGCGTAAAGTTAATCCTGCGAGAGATCCTGGAAAGTTAGCTCCAAATTGGGAAGGACCCTATGAAGTGATGCGTCGCATAGCAGGGTCGGCGTATTATCTAAAGGATGACCAGGGCAAGGAATTTCCCCGACCGTGGAACGCTATTCACTTGAAACCTTTTCACACTGTATAAGAAAGGATGGATAAGAGAAAAGGAGTTGAGGGGCTCTCGAGGGGATGTACTTGATAATTTGTTGTATTGAGTAGATGTATAGTGCATCTGAGTTTGATTGATTCATAATAGTGTTGTAGTCCTTATAGCGAACTATGAAAAAGAAAAGAAGATAACAAAGGGACCACGTCTCGAAGCAATACATCAGGTTATAACTTAAATCGATCGGGAGGATAACGTCGGAAGCCGACCTTCCAATTTAAGGAGAAAGTAGGATGGTTCACCGGAGGAAGCCCTTGATCAGCGTACTGTTGAACCACCTCATTAAACCCGTCTTGATAGGTGACGCGCATTAGGATGGCTAGCCGCTCCTACTGGTTCGGGCGGTCAGGGCTCCGATCCCGATGGAGCCTGTGACATTTCTCTTGTTGCTCCCGAAGGGCTCGGCGTATGTCACTATAACGCCGGGATACTTCCATAATAGCATCTGCCAGGACGGGAATATCATCGGCTCGGGAAGTTTGATCTTGCTGGATAAGGTTCGTCATGTCCATCATATTCTGGCGCATTGAGGCTGAAATTCCCTCTACCGCCTCGGAGTAGGATCTGGTGCGGATAAGCTCAGTGCCCAGCCTCTGGAGGGAGGTTTCTTGCCTGCGTATATGGGCGTGAGCATGCACCCTAGAAGTTATGAGGGAGGAGTTTTCTTGTACCTCCTTGCACAGGCGAGTGCGGAGGTCTCCTATTTTGTCCTCTGCTTTCTGGTGCTGAACCCGCAGGCGGGCGATGATGTCAGAGTCTCGTTGTTTCTCTTGAAGGAGCTCTGTTACCTGCTCCCGAAGACGTATCAAGTCCTGGGAGGGGGAGGCCTCCTTGTTAAGCTGTGCCGGCTGAACATCCTACCGGAGTGAGGGTGATTCCATGCCAGCTCATTGTTGTTCTTGCAATGCCTCTATAGTCTCGACATCTTTTTGGTGTCGGTGGCGAGCTTCTGTCAGTTGCTCTTGACATTGCTGTAGTTGTTGCGATAAGAGGTGCTCTCAATTTTGAGTAGCCACCAGATCCTCCCGTTGCTGCTGTTCCAACTTTAGAGATTGACCTCGATATTGTTGGAGGGAGCGATCCAATTCTTGGTAGTTGGTCAGGGCCTGTCAGCCGTTTGTTGAAAGGAAGTTATTCAGTAAGGGAAATTAGAGAAGTTGATTAGAGAAACATACCAATTCTAAAGCATGACGCAGACCTTCCATTCTGGGAACCAGTTCTTCTAAATTCAAGATTCGAAGACCCCGGGGAGAAAGGGAAGGAGATGGGATGGACGATATTGAAGGTGGAGGTTCACTTATAGGAGGAAGAATAGGGGTAGTAGCCATAGGCTGCGACAGAGGTTCGAAGGGGAAAGAAGAAGGAGCATTGGTCAGGAGGCGCAATGGGGTAGAAGTTGGGAGCAAAGAATCAAGAGCCTGAGGGGGGAGGTGTACTATGGCTGGCTGTGAGGTGGGCACACCAGAAGTTGCAGAAGAGGATTGGTTTGGCGAGGAATCTGGAGAGGAGGATATAGTAAGCATAGGACTGTAGAAACCTTCGCTGGGAAGGCGAGAAGTGGAAGGGCCTGGGCTAGTACCCGTAGAAGGCGAGGGGCTCTTCAAGCGATGAGCAGAAGGGGAGATAGGCAGTGGAGGAATATCAACTACCATGGGTTCAGGGGCGGTGCCATATTTTGGAGAAAGAGAAGGCATGGATGCAGAAGCACCTGTAGTCGATTGGTGTGGATGCACTACCTCCCTGAATTCATCTTCAGGTTGTGACGAAATAGGGGGCGACTTCTGAATACCTAAGGCGGAGGGGGAGAAAATGGGAGAGTTAGGGTTTGTAAGTAACAGGGGAGATGAGGAGGGGCTGGTTACTCCGGTTTCATCTGGTACAGATGGAACAAGAGTTTTAGGCGGAGGCGAAGAAGAAAAGAGAGATGGGGCAGGTGGGATGGTAATAGAGGAGGATGAAGGTGAAGTTGAAGCTGGCGACTGACCATCACCCCGTTTGATGTGTGGGTAATGACTTGCTATTTCTCGGAAGAAAGAGGAATGCATCCTGCCCATGGGAGAAAGAAGAAAAGTGCTGAGGTAGGTGACTGGAGCACCGGAGGATGGAGATGGAAAGAAGAATAGACGAAGAAAAAGGAGACGAAAAGACGGAAGGAATGAAGGTAACAAAAGAAAGGAAGATGAAGCATCCCCTATAAAAGGAGGGAAGAATGGGCTTGTAACGACTATTGGGCTCCTAGTTTATAGAAAAGGAGGCCCTAAGCGGAAGGGTAATAAGGATTTATTTCTTTGATGGCCCGTTATATACTAAAACTCTTGCTTTCATAGGAGGGGATGGATGGAGGTGTTCCCCTTCGGGATGAAGGAAGGAAGAATAGCAGTGTGAAAGCAACACACTCTTTATGCCGAAGGCCTTTGGGCACTATATATTATTTTATCCCCGTGTGGTGGTGGAACGGAAGAACTGAGGTCTCCTCAGTTATCTATCATTTTTATCCCTGTGAAATGGAAGAGTTGAGCTTACTTCTCAACTATATATTATTTTATCCCCGTGTGGTGGTGGAATGGAAGAACTGAGGTCTCCTCAGTTATCTATCATTTTTATCCCTGTGAAACGGAAGAGTTGAGCTTACTTCTCAACTATATATTATTTTATCCACGTGTGGTGGTGGAACGGAAGAACTGAGGTCTCCTCAGTTATCTATCATTTTTATCCCCGTGAAACGGAAGAGTTGAGCTTACTTCTCAACTATATATTATTTTATCCCCGTGTGGTGGCGGTGAAGCGGAAGGCGAGGTCTCCTCAGTTATCTATCATTTTTATCCCCGTGAAACGGAAGAGTTGAGCTTACTTCTCAACTATATATTATTTTATCCCCGTGTGGTGGTGGAACGGAAGAACTGAGGTCTCCTCAGTTATCTATCATTTTTATCCCCGTGAAACGGAAGAGTTGAGCTTACTTCTCAACTATATATTATTTTATCCCCGTGTGGTGGTGGAACGGAAGAACTGAGGTCTCCTCAGTTATCTATCATTTTTATCCCCGTGAAACGGAAGAGTTGAGCTTACTTCTCAACTATATATTATTTTATCCCCGTGTGGTAGTGGAATGGAAGAACTGAGGTCTCCTCAGTTATCTATCATTTTTATCCCCGTGAAATGGAAGAGTTGAGCTTACTTCTCAACTATATATTATTTTATCCTCGTGTGGTGGTGGAACGGAAGAACTGAGGTCTCCTCAGTTATCTATCATTTTTATCCCCGTGAAACGGAAGAGTTGAGCTTACTTCTCAACTATATATTATTTTATCCCCGTGTGGTGGTGGAACGGAAGAACTGAGGTCTCCTCAGTTATCTATCATTTTTATCCCCGTGAAATGGAAGAGTTGAGCTTACTTCTCAACTATATATTATTTTATCCCCGTGTGGTGGTGGAACAGAAGAACTGAGGTCTCCTCAGTTATCTTTCATTTTTATCCCCGTGAAACGGAAGAGTTGAGCTTACTTCTCAACTATATATTATTTTATCCCCGTGTGATGGTGAAACGGGAGAACTGAGGTCTCCTCAGTTATCTATCATTTTTATCCCCGTGAAGCGGAAAAGTTGAGTTCATTCCTCGACTATATATTATTCTATCCCCGTGCGGTGGTAGAACGGAAGAGTTGAGTATTCCCTCAGCTATTTAGCATTTTATTTTCATACCAAGAATATATATGCGTGGTCCCTGTGCACTGAAAGGGTGAAGAGGCGGTGCATCTATTTGATTTTCATATGAAGAAGATAGGATTTGACATAGCTCGAGAAATGTTAGAAGAAAAAGATAAGCGAGGAAAATATAGGCGAAAGCTGTTTTCACAGAAAGTTCCTTATTTCAGAAAGATTACATGTTACAACTCCTCCCTGGGGAGAGGATAGCAAAAGAAACCCTTATGTATAGGGCATTACAGTTCTTTATTGGGAGGAACTGACGGAGTTTCTTTCTTGGCGTGACGGGGTTAATACAATAGTTTGCGAAGGTAAGATTAGTTGCGAAAGAGTTGCGAAAGATTTGCTTAGATAGTTCCTTCTGGGACCCGGCTAGTTGCTGGCGCAAAGAGTAATTATTGTCAGAAACTTCCCTCAATCGTTGTTGTAAGTATCTCACCTGTTCCTCCAAATTAACAATATAACGCTGCTCGTCGACCTTTTCGTTAGAAGGAGGGGAACTGCTGCCCTGTTCAGACATTTTGTCCATGGCGAGGATAAGAGAAAGGAGAAGATGAATGTTGTACAACAATGGTTAGAGTGTCCTTATAACGATAAAGGAGGAGGGCACATTTATTCGCAGAGGAAATAAGGATAATGAATGCTAGTAAAGAAGGGGAAGCGTAAAGACAGTAGGTGAAAAGTTGCTGGTACAGTAATTATGAGGGAAAGAGTCCGAATCCCATGGAAATGATAAGAAAAAGTAAGTTCAGGCGAGATTACAGTTTTCCTGATGACAGAAACCTTACATCCACAGGAAAAAGACCACTTTACATCCACAGGAAAACGTCCAGAGTGGATACCAATTCCTCTCTTCATTTTTATTAACATACTTGAGAATGATTACATCATTTAATCTATGAAGGCTTTTTATGATTATTCTTAATAGGAGAATTGTTAGGAGGCTCCTCGGGGGGGGGGGGGGGGGGGGGGCCCGATGACTCTGTAGAGCTCGCCTTAAGCAGAAGGTATCACTGGTGGAGCTTCATCAAAAGGGGGCGGACGAATCCTCGTTGGAGAGACCGGAATGAAAGCCAAGGCCGGTGGAAGTGGGGGAAGTTCAGCAGAGGCCCGGGGATCTCCCACTGTGTATTCCCATGTTAAAGGAGGGTTCCACACTCGATTGCGGAAGGAAGGGAAGGGTGCTCGGAAAGACCTCCCTGCAGAAGGGGATGGAGCTGTGATGTGGGGTGGAAAAGGAAGGGGGCGAAAGGCCGAGGTAGCTGTCGAGCGGGTTTCAGAATCTTCAGTGTCTCCAGTAAACCAGTCCCATAGCTCAAAAGATTCAGAATATGAGGAAATCTCAATAGGGTGTTCCGCCGAAGCCATGAGAGTGAGATGGAAGGATGAAGACATGGGGGGTGATAATTTATAGTTAAGGGGAAAGGAACTGCAATAGTTCTTGGGAAGGAGAAGAAGGTGAAGAGACTGATATCATAATGGCAGTAGCATAGGTACTTATCAAGATGTCGTTTCCGAAGCAGTAAGGTAGACGAAGAAGATCAAAAGGCTGAAGTAATTTAATTTTTAGCCAAGGCAAAATTGGGTCGGATATGAATAAGATCATCTGGGACCTTCTGAGTGAGTTCCCAAACAAAGGAGGTGATTGCGCCATGCGACACGGGAAAAGGAACGCAATTGTAAAAAGAAAAAAAGCACAGAGTTAGTTCATAATTCCCAACCCGCAATAAGGCGTACAAAAAAAATAATAAAAGGCTATGCTAATATAAGCATTCTTCAACATCAAGAAAAGGGTCATTACAGGGAGTAAGATATTAGGGGTTACAGTTCAAAGAGCTCGGGGGGACACTTAGATAATGCATCTACAGGATTTAGATAACTAGTGTCCGTGCCGGGGGTGGATATCCCCATTTAGCATTTAGAGCTAAAGACCCGTTAAAGCCCAGTATGAACAGATCCACTCCCTTCTTGACGTATCACCCCTTTAGGTCAGCCTCCTGCTCCTTCAGCTGGGACTGACAACTGGTTAGTTGAGCCTGACAATCGGCCAGTTGGGCTTGACTTTCGGTTAGCTGGGCTGCCAGGGCATCTTTCTCAGTTGATGCTTTTATGGCTTGCTGACCCAGAGCCGAAAGGGCCTTTGAGTACTCTTGATGAAGGTCTTATTGTTGCCGGACTGCTGCTGATAGGGCTTGAGGAAAGGCATCCACCATGGAAGAGAGCTCTTTACACTTCTCTATGCAGGATTTTTTAGTGGTTTCCCACGCAGCGCTCTAGAGGTGTTGGCGTTCTCGCCGCCGCTGACGCCTCGCCGGCGAATGGTAGTAGAAGAATGAGCAGCTTGAATAATGGTGTCTCCAAGCTGTCTTTTGTACCCTGTTAATTCGTGGGTAAGAAGATCCACCTGCTGAAGTTCGTTGGACTGGAGGAAGATTTGCTATTCGAGGTCTTCATTTTTTCGCTAAAGCTCCTCCTTTTCACTATGAACCAAGGCTAACTGTGTCATGACATCTTCACATTGGCCCTTCAGGTCGGATTCCTTCTGTTCTTTCTCGCTTAATTGCCGAGCGAGTTGTTTTTGATGCGCTAAGGAGGCAAAGAGGCGTGCCTCCACGCTGGATTAGAATTGGGCTATGTGAGATACCATTTTGCTGTGATTGGCCGAGGCCTGAAGGAAAGAAAATGCCATCATCAGGTGTTGACATACAGTGGCATGTACATGTATGAATACATTAAATATGGGAAGGGAAAGGTAGTTACCTCAGCCAACAATTTGCCCACCTGGTCACAGGGGCCTTGGATGCCTGATTGATTGAAGAATTTCACCTCCGAAAGGTGACGGATCTACAGCAGCGACCCCAATGTAGCCATTGAGGGGGTCGGGAGGGGAAGGTCTTCCCCCTCCGAAGGAAGAGTGGGACCGGCATGTCGGAGGGGGGCAGGAGAAGGGAGTGCTTCTGGAGGGATGGTGGCGAGGGTGGATTCAGTCGGAGAATTTGCGGGAGAGGAATGGAGGATGAAATAGGAGAATGGGAAGGAGAATCTTCCCCTTGGGGAGAAGAAGATGGGGCGGCTAACGAGGTATCCCTTATTCTTGGTTCATAAATAGTGATGTGTTGGGATTCTTGCTGATCAAAGGAAGATAAAGGAAGGAAGGAAGAGCTGGGAACTCCTTCCCTAATCAGGCGCAATTTCTTTCGCGGAGAAGAAGGGGCAGCTACATATTTACCTTGTTTGTTGGAGGTCTTCTTCTTCTTGGCTGCTTCAATCTCCTCTCCTTTTACCAGAGTGCTTTGCATTAGATTATTTGCAAAATACATGGGAAAGAAGGGTAAGTTGATTAAAATAACAGATTATATCGAAATGTTAATACTATCCTACCTATAGCGGCCGGAGCTTTTAGAGGAAAAGGGGACAGTTTGAAGTGGTAGAAGAGTGGTTGCTTCATCAGGCGTTCCGAGCAATAGTGGGATTCCCCCAATACTTTACAGACCTTCGAGAAAGGACATTGCGTCCTCATTTCACGAAAAGGAGGCAACTCTGGAAGATCTAGCTTCCAAGCATCCGAGTGGGGTAAAGATGATGGAAGCTGAGCGAAGAAGTATAATTCTTCCTATCCTTTGTGGGAAGAAGGCATATTTACTAGAAATTGGTAGTCCATGAGGCTAGAAAAATAAAAAAGCCCTGCCTTGGAAGACTTCAGTTGGAAAAAGCAATGGAATAGTTGGGGGGATAAAGGAAGATTCAAGTGTTGGAACACTACGATAGCCCCCGACAAGAGACGGAAGGAATTGTTGGTGCAACAATGCCCCAAGCATTTATATGTTTTAATGTTTGGATAATCATCTAAGTTAGGCAACAATTGTGATATAATTGTGAACGTGTTCAAGTGACAGGGAAATCCAAGTATGAAGACTTGGTAAAGGCAAAGTCCAAGTATGATCTTGGCAAGAGAAGTCCAAGGTAAAGGTTTGGCGGCATAAGACCAAGCATGTTGTCTTGGCGGCATTAAGTCCAAACAAACTTTGGCAAAGGAAGCCCAAAGGCAAGTCTTGGCAGCGTAAGTCCAAGCATGTAGACTTGGCGGTGTAAAGTCCAAGCACGCTTTGGAAAAGGAGAACCCAAGACATGACAAAACCGAAGGAAGCTCTTGGAAGCAAAGCGCGAAGGATGAACAAGTCGCGGACTCGGAGGGATCCTGAAGGCGCAAGGCTTAAGGAAGAGCTAGAAGGTTAAGTCTAGGTCTAGGGGGTGAAATCAAGTATGAAATAGTCATATTTGATGAGTATCAGTCGACTGGTCAGGTGCTCGACTGAGTCAGGATGAAACCCTGACCATCAGTCGACTGCTTTGATCAAGGCAGTCGACTGATGTTGCGATCAGTCGACTGCCAACAGTGGGCGCCGATCGATAAACGTAAATCTGAGCACATAATGGAGTCTCACTCATTGCGGTGATCACTGATCGATCACTCCATCACCGATCGGTGATTGAGGATCGATCGGTGATGAAAGTGCCGCTGGATGAAATGACTCAATCCCGAATCCGCGATTCCGTTAACCACGCCAACAGTCGACTGATGCCGTACATCAGTCGACTGATCGTGCTCCAACGGGAAAATCAGCCTCTTCTCTATAAAAAGAGGGATGGTGGAGGTTTTTGGAGTTAATGCTCATTCTCTAATCCTTCTCAAAGGCCTCCACGAATTTTCTAGCTTTCTAAGTGATTTTAAATCTCCTCCTCTTCTCTCTAAGCTTAGATCTTCATTCTTTGTAAAGAAGAGGAGTTGTGTTGTAAAGGAAAGCTTCTTAGTGGATTTGCTTGGATTGATCCACCTTAAGGATCGCCGTGGAGTAGGAGCGCTATCTCCGAACCACGTAAAGGCTTTGTTTGCGTTGTTGTTGTTTTTACATATATTATTTGTGTTTGTTTCCGCTAATCATTTTTGTAGAAACGAAAAATGCTATTCACCCCCCCTCTAGCTTCCAAACGATCACCAACAAGTGGTATCAGAGCCCGGATCGCATCGGAAGATCTAGCAATCAACCGGAGCAAAGATGACATTTCAAGAGGGGTATAGCACGGCGAGGCCTCCGTTCTTCGACGGCAACGACTTCGGATATTGGAAAGGTAGGATGGAGTATTATTTAATGAACAATATTGAGAATTGGTTTAGTGTTGTAGATGGTTTTGAAAAGTCAGTCGACGAATTCGGAGCACCACTACCGACAAAAGATTGGACAAGAGAGATGGCCAAGAAAGCACAAGCAAATGTAAAAGCAACGATCACACTTCAATGTGGTCTATCCAAGGAGCAACTCTCTAAGGTCGGGCCCTTCAACTCCACAAAAGAGCTTTGGGAGAAGCTCATCGAACTCAACGAAGAATCCAAAGAGACAAGAAGGGCCAAGAGGGATCTTTTAATTGGCCAACTCCAAAGCTTCACTATGAAGACAAACGAGACTGTGAGCCAAATGCATGGGCGTTTCAAGGAAGTAGTCAACGGACTACACGTTATAGGTGAAAAGGTCGACAACCGAGACCTTGTAAGGTATGTATTACAAGCTTTCCCAAGGACCACCTTATGGGCCTCAATGGTAGATGCCTATAAGGTCTCTAGGGATCTTTCATTAGTCAAGTTAGATGAACTTTTTTGTGAATTTCAATTACATGAACAAGCTAACACTTCATCCAAAGATAAGGGTATAGCTCTTTTTGTAGGAAAGAAGGAGAAGAAGAAGAAGGAGAAGAAGGAAGTATCCTCCTCATCCGAATCCGAGGAAGACTCATCAAGTAGTGAAGATGAGTTATCGGCAAGTGAGGTGGCACATTACGTCAAGAAGTTCAGTGGGAAGTCAAGGAGACTCACCAAGAAAGATGTGAAGAGGTTGTTCCAATCCTCAAGAGGTAAATCTTCAAGTAATTCAAATTCTATCTCTAATGTGACTTGTTTTGGTTGCAACAAGAAAGGGCATATAAAGCCAAATTGCCCGGAACTAAAGAAGAAGGAGGAGAAGGAAAAGAAAAAGAAGGAGAAGAAGAAGAAGGAGGCAATGGTGGCACAAACATGGGACACTCTAAGTATGGAGGAGTCTTCCGACGATGAGGAAGTATGCCATGCCACCCGAAACCTAGCCCTTATGACATTAGAGGAAGAAGCCGGGAGCTCAAGCGAGGAGTCCTCTTCCTCTTCAAGTGATGAATCATCATCAAGTGATGATGATGAGGTAAACAACTCACCTAAAATAGATTTACTTTATAAGACTATTGCATGTTTACAAAATGCTTTAAATAGATCAAAAATTAGGGTTAAGGATCTAAAATTAGAAATCAAATCACTTAAAAGTGTAGATTCATCATGTTGCAAACAATCTAGTGATATTGATGAATGTACTCTTAGGGATGAAAATGATGAGTTAAGAAAAGAAATAGGTAAATTAAGAGCATGGCTAGAAAAATTCACTAATGGTTCTAAATATCTAGATATGATTATTAAGGATCAAAGGGCAATTTACAATAAGGCCGGATTAGGATATAGACCTAAGGAGAAAGAGGTAGCATTTGCATCCCTTGTTAGTAGAAAATCAATGATTAAAAGCAAGGGGAGAAAGTCATGGGTACCAAAGAAATTTATAATTGATGCTAGTGGTCCTAAGATTTGGGTACCTAAGGATTGTGTTTTTCATGTGATATAGGTAGAAGAACCAAGCTTGTGGATAGTTGATAGTGGGTGCTCAAAGCATATGACCCGGGATGAGAGAAAATTCTCCACTATCAACCACACTAGCAAAGGAAAAGTGTCATTTGGTAATAGCGGCAAACTTAAAATTTTAGGAAAGGGCACCATTGAGGTATCTCCCAATCTTGCCATTCATAAAGTTTTATTAGTTAAAAATATGAAATTTAATTTACTTAGTGTAAGTCAATTATGTGATGTAAACTTTGATGTTAAATTTGATTCCTCAAAATGTTTTATAAGACACAAAACTATAAATGATTGCATGTTAGTAGGCTTTAGGAAATCAAATATATATTATGTTGATTTATCCTATGCTACTAATCCTTCCACTAAGTGTCTTATTGCAAAAGAGGAAGAAAGTTGGCTTTGGCATAGGAGGCTAGGACACATAAACATGAAGAATATAGCCAAAATAGCAAAATTGAAGCTAGTCAAAGGATTGCCTAGAGTCAAATTTCTCAAGGACAAGATGTGTGATGCTTGCCAAGAAGGGAAACAATCAAAAACATCACACAAAGGTAAAAATTTACTTAGTACCGCTTTACCATTAGAATTACTACATATGGATTTATTTGATTGCCATAGTACCCCATCTATAATTGGTAGTAAATATTGCTTGGTAATAGTAGATGATTTTTCTAGGTTTACTTGGGTGTTTTTCTTGAAAAATAAAGATGAAACCTTAGGAATAATCATAGGATTTAGCAAAAGAGTAGAAAATGAAAGAAAACTCAAAATCAACCGGATCCATAGTGATCATGGTGGAGAATTTGAGAATTCTAATTTTTCAAATTTTTGCTTAGAACAAGGGTACAAGCATGAATTTTCTTGTCCTAGAACACCCCAACAAAATGGGGTTGTGGAAAGGAAAAATCGTGCCCTACAAGAAGCGGCTAGGACAATGCTTAATGCATATTCCTTACCTAGCTACTTGTGGGCGAAAGCGGTTAATACCGCTTGCTATATCCAAAATAGGGTATTGATTCATAGGTTTTTAGGAAAAACTCCATTTGAATTGTGGAATGGTACAATTCCAACAATTCATTATTTTAAGGTCTTTGGATGTAAAGTTTATATCTTAAATACCAAAGACAACCTAAGTAAGCGGATGAAGGAATCCTAGTTGGATACTCATCCACTAGTGTAGGATATAGAGTTTACAATAAAAGGACTCAAAAGATTGAAGAATCTTCAAATGTTCAATTTGATGAAACTTCCAATACATACCCTAGGAAATCCCCTATTGATGATGATATAAATATTGAAAATCAAGAAATTACCAAACAATTTCAAGACTTAAACTTAGGGGGTAATGATCAAGGGGGAGGATTGAATCAAGGGGGAGTAAGGGATGATTCCGATGATGAGCATAGGATTGAGGTTGATCATGATCAAACTCCATCTAATACACCTCCTAGAACCATAAGAGTTCATCAAAGTCACCCCTTAGATCAAATTGTGGGTGAATTATCTCAAGGAGTTAGGACTAGGTCATTCCATAGGGATCCTACTAGTCATATTGCTCTAATCTCTCAAATTGAGCCCAAAACAATTAAAGATGCATCACTTGATCCGGATTAGGTCTTAGCAATGCAAGATGAATTGACTCAATTTGAAAGGAGTCGAGTATGGGAGTTAGTTCCTAGACCAAGTGAAAACACTATTATTACTACAAGATGGGTCTTTAGGAACAAACTAGATGACCAAGGGAATATCACTAGAAATAAAGCACGATTAGTTGCAAGGGGTTTTAATCAAGTTGAAGGACTTGCTTATGATGAAACATATGCCCCGGTTGCTAGGTTAGAGTCCATTAGAATACTTTTAGCATATGCCTCCTATATGGGTTTCAAACTCCATCAAATGGATGTCAAATCGGCATTCCTAAATGGGTTTATTAAGGAAGAGGTGTATGTAGAACAACCTCCCGGGTTTGAAAATATAGACTACCCAAACCATATATACAAGCTTAGGAAAACCTTATATGGTTTGAAACAAGCTCCTCGGGCTTGGTATGAAAGATTGTCATCTTTCCTAATCTCTAAGGATTTTAAAAGGGGTAGTATAGATCAAACTCTCTTTATAAAGTCAACATCTAAGGACATCTTTGTAGCCCAAGTGTATGTTGATGACATTATCTTTGGGTCAACAAATGATGAACTTCTTCAAGACTTTATTCAAAATATGGAAAAAGAGTTTGAGATGAGTCTAGTTGGAGAATTAAATTTCTTCCTAGGATTGCAAGTTAAACAAACAAGTGAAGGAATTTACATTTATCAAACCAAATATGCTAAGGAAATGATTAAGAAATTTGGTTTGGAAAATGCTAAGGTAGTGTCAACTCCAATGGCAACCAATACTAAAATAGATAGTGATAGTGAAGGAAAACAAATAGATCTTACCCTTTATAGGAGCATGATTGGTAGCCTCTTGTATTTAACCGCTAGTAGACCCGACATATTATTTGCGGTTGGTATGTGTGCTAGGTATCAATCATGTGCTAAGGAATCTCATTTAGTTGCCGTTAAGAGAATTTTAAGATATATTAAAGGCACACTAAATGTAGGTCTATGGTACCCTAGGACTAGGTCCTTTGATTTGATTAGTACACCGATTCCGATTATGCCAAGGTGCAAATTGGATCGGATGAGTACTAGTTGTGGATGACAATTCATTGGGTCCTCCCTATTGAGTTGGAGTAGTAGGAAGCAACATTGTGTTGCTTTATACACCACAGAGGATTAATATTTGGATATGGGTGGTTGTGTAGCTCAACTACTATGGATGAAACATACCTTAGAAGATTATGAGCTATCTTACTCCAACATGAAAGTATTTTGTGATAATGTGAGCACCATTAACTTGACCAAAAATCCGGTGCATCACTCTAGGACCAAGCACATTGAAGTGAAACATCACTTCATTAGAGATCATGTGGCTAAGGGGACATTGAGCTTAATTATATTTAATCCAAGTACAACCTAGCAGAAATATTTACCAATTCTCTCCCAGAAGTAGAATTTTCATCACTTAGGATATTACTTGGAATGTGCTTTGTTTAGTAAAGGTGTAGGTTTGCATGATCCTATAGAAAGACTAGGATTTATACCTTAAAGCATCTCACACAATACCTACGAAACCATAATTTTTCTATTGAGCCAACTAGACAACATGTGAGATGTTAGGAAGATGCACTTGGTTCATCATGCTTGTTATGATGCATTATGAACCAAAGTGTCATCTAGAGACATTAATCCTTCATTGGACCAATCATTGGGAAGGCTTATTCACAATTGATGTGCATATAGCTCCAAGAACATGATTGGAAATGTCAAATAAAACATATTTTAAACTATGTTTATCATATTTTGAAATTTTCAAGTGAAACACAAAAGTGATACAAAGATTGCAAACTATTTAGAACTTTTGCTAGTTTCCAAGTTTGTATCAATATTGAAATCTGGAAAACATATATTTTCAAAATATTTTTCCTTGATAAAGTATGATCTCGGAAATGTGTACACAAAATTTCGTGATTTTTCGAGGTTTCGGAATTTCGCATTTCAATTTTGAAAAAAATTTCGATATACAAGTGTAGAAATGATCGTTCGTAAACCAGATCGATACACTGTGTTTTCGGAAAAATAGCTCCATTTTCTGATATTTAGTGTATCTTTGATGTCCTAAAACTCTAGAATGATAATATTGGGTATAAACAAATTTGTATAGATCGTTAATGCGCTGTTTTAGGGGAGTTTCATACAATTTTATCTTTTCATCTAAAATTTAACATTGTTGGTGCAAAGTTAGGATTTAAATCTTCAAATTGTTTGATAGATTTTTGCTCCACATGTTTTTGTTACTCATCATGAACTATATCTTGGATTAAGGGGGAGCTAATTTTCAATTCTATACCTTAGTTCAAGATTTCAATATTTTCAATTCTTCTATGGAATATATGATTTCTTCTCTTTTTGATGTATGTAAAAGGGGGAGAAGAAATGTTTAAGTTAGAATTGGATATATGATTATGTGTGTATCTTTAAAAGACCTAACTTAAATGATTGCCAAACATCAAAAAGGGGGAGATTGTTGGTGCAACAATGCCCCAAGCATTTATATGTTTTGATGTTTGGATAATCATCTAAGTTAGGCAACAAATTGTGATATAATTGTGAACGTGTTCAAGTGACAGGGAAATCCAAGTATGAAGACTTGGTAAAGGCAAAGTCCAAGTATGATCTTGGCAAGAGAAGTCCAAGGTAAAGGTTTGGCGGCATAAGACCAAGCATGTTGTCTTGGCGACATTAAGTCCAAACAAACTTTGGCAAAGGAAGCCCAAAGGCAAGTCTTGGCAGCGTAAGTCCAAGCATGTAGACTTGGCGGCGTAAAGTCCAAGCACGCTTTGGCAAAGGAGAACACAAGACATGACAAAACCGAAGGAAGCTCTTGGAAGCAAAGCGCGAAGGATGGACAAGTCGCGGACTCGGAGGGATCCTGAAGGCGCAAGGCTTAAGGAAGAGCTAGAAGGTTAAGTCTAGGTCTAGGGGGTGAAATCAAGTATGAAATAGTCATATTTGATGAGTATCGATCGATACGATGTATCACCGATCGTCAGTGCTCGGATGTCGATGAAACTCGACAACCCGACCTGATCAAGGCAGCGATCGATGATGTTGCGATCGATCGCCAAGCGCATCGATCGTAAATACGAGCACAGAATGGAGTCGCACTCGACTGCGGTCGGCGATCACTCGACTGATCACTCCATCAGTCGACTGATTGAGGGATCAGTCGACTGATGAAAGTGCCGTTGGATGAAACGACTCTGAATCCCACGAATTCGGCTATTCAGAAGCTGTTAACCATGTCAGCAGTCGACTGATGCTGTACATCAGTCGACTGATCGTGCTCCAACGGGAAAATCAACCTCTTCTCTATAAAAAGAGGGCTGGTGGAGGTTTTTGGGGTTAATGCTCATTCTCTAATCCTTCTCAAAGGCCTCCATGAATTTTCTAGCTTTCTAAGTGATTTTAAATCTCCTCCTCTTCTCTCTAAGCTTAGATCTTCATTCTTTGTAAAGAAGAGGAGTTGTGTTGTAAAGGAAAGCTTCTTAGTGGATTTGCTTGGATTGATCCACCTTAAGGATCGCCGTGGAGTAGGAGCGTTATCTCCGAACCACGTAAAGACTTTGTTTGCATTATTGTTGTTTTTACATATATTATTTGTTTTTGCTTCCGCTAATCATTTTTGTAGAAACGAAAAATGCTATTCACCCCCCCCTCTAGCTTCCAAACGATCACCAACAGGAATTAGGGGTAAACTGATTTAAGGGCAGTCCGTAAAAGTCCAGGATTTCCAAATAAGGGGAAGGTATGGGTAAAAATAGGCCATTAAGGAATTGTTCAGAGAAAAAGCAGGTCATGCCAGGAGGAGGACGATGTGGTCGGTATGTTTTAGTGTTGCAGAGACATGGAATGGAAGAGTCTATGAATTGGTTTCTCATATTAACGAAGTAATGGTCGCTGGACAGTTGGGTGATGGTGTGCTCGTACTAGGGAGATGAAGGTAAAGTCTTGGAAGCCATAGGTGCAAAGCAAGGAGGAGCACTTACTTGAAGGATGAAGGATGAACGTTTGCAGAAGAGGGGATTGGGTCGCTGAAATGCTGCTGAAGAAAATTGCTAGAAAGAAGAAGCGGGAGAGGCTGAATTGTTAGGCACGCTAAGTAATACCTAAAAGAAAAGGTGGAGATTTATATAGGGTTTTCTGTGACGGTTCGACTACATAAGAGAAAAGGAGAAGCGGGGCCCATGGGCCCATTAGGCCATTTCAAGTATATAGGGTGGAGCTATAAGAGAAGAGTGAATTTGATGAGCCAAGGACGGAGTAGGGATTTTATATAGTTGGAAAGTCAAGCTTATAACTTCGCTTGACTATTTTTGGGGTTAACTAATGATACTGCTGTTACCTCTTCTCTATAAACCAGATAAGAAGGCTCGCATGTAAGGCATTACCTGAACCAAATAATTGGTTCGGCGGAGAAAGAGGGGAGGAACGGTTCGGGCACAATCGCCTGAAATAATTGGCACGGGAGAGCTAGTGAAGGTAATCGACACGACAAAGCGGAGGCGCTTCGCTAGGAAATAAGAAAGAATCGGTTCGGTTAGATAGGTCTAGAAGCAGACGGGACGGATAAGAATCGACTCGGCTTAGTCAGTCCGGAGGTAGTTCGATGAGGTAAGAAGGGGAGTTGGTTTGGGCTGGTGAGGAGCCCAAGGGCTATGGCACCCGTGAGCTATAGACCTAAGTTAGTTTCACCAAAAGCGGATTGTTGAGGGGGACATGCTAACCTAGTTTGCCGAAATATAGATGAAGAGGTGTTATGTAACAGAAGGAGGGGTCCCCACATAATATTCCGAGGAGCCTTCGCTCCTCGTATCTGTAACAGAATTATTCTCCAGGTGGAGGTGGCAGCCACGTGTACTATGGGGACAGCTCGCGAGGGAACGCTGGATCAAAGAAGGAGGATAAAAGGGAGGAAGAGGATAGAAGGAAGGGGATCTGCATTATTCCAACTAGCAAGAAACGAAGACGCATCAGGAGAAGGAGAGCTACCACCACGCCGGAGAAGGAGAGTAGCGATCTTTGCTTTTGAGTTGCGTGTACTCTTTCTTGTATTGTGATTTGACTGTAAGAAGTTTTGCTCCTCCACCTCCGGAAGTTTCCTTTCCGTGAAGGAGGACGTTCATAGTGAAAGTGCTTTGGTACTGCATCTGGTGAGGGAGCTCACCTCCGTGGAGTAGGAATCCTTATTCCGAATCACGTTACATCCTATGTCTTAGTTTCGTTGCCTGTGTTGGTTTGCATTTCTCTGTTTCACTCTCTCATCTTTACTGTTGCGGCCGGAGAGAACCCCCAAAGCTCCCTTCGTGCTCCATCACATCGGAAGGAAGTGAACGAATCTTCCTCGCTGCATCATATACCTACAAAAATTATCAACTATGACTAAACAATATTTACTACCATTTAAAGAAGGAATACTATGACAATTAAATAAATCTAAATGCGCTAGCTCTAAGGGTAATGAAGTACTAGTTAGGGTTTTACCTTTGTGTGATGATTTGGATTGATTCCCTTCTTGGCATGCATCACACAATTTATGTTTAATGTACTTGATCTTTGGTAGCCCCTTTACTAACTCTAATTTAGCTACCTTGGCTATGTTCTTCATATTGATGTGCCCTAGCCTTCTATGCCATAGCCACCCTTCCTCTTCTTTTGTCATAAGACACTTAGTAGAAATGTTAGAAGCATAGGATAAATCAACATAATAAATATTATATTTCCTATATCCAACTAACATGCAATCATTCAAGCTTTTGTGTCTAATTAAGCATTTTGAGGATTCAAATTCTACTTTGTAGCTTGCATCACAAAGTTGACTAACACTAAGTAGATTAATCTTCATGCTTTTAACTAGTAAGTCTTTATGAATAATGATTTTAAGGGATACCTCAATTGTGCCAATACCTAAAATTTTGAGTTTTCCACTATTCCCTAAAGACACGGTTCCTTTGTTAATGTAGTTGATTGTGGAAAACTTGCTCACATCTCTGGCCATGTGTTTTGAACAACCACTATCCACAATCCACATACTTGGTCTTGTTAGGATTCGATGGCCTGGATAGAAGGGGCGATGAATAGCCTTTCGATGCTCGATGGAAATCGTTCGTGCTTAATTTGTTGGGTTTCCCCGGCACCGCGGAGAGTGTGTGTTCGAACACGTTTCGTAAATATGCACACAACGGAAGCAATAAAAGCAATAAATCTAATTTATTACAACACACACATCGCACACATGCAGGATACAACATGTGTAGACATAATTACTATTTAAAATTTTGCAATAAAAGGAAATGTATACTAGGTATACCTGACGGATCACGTGTAGCGGAAATGACATCAACCGTAGCGACCCTCGCTAGAATCGCCTCTATCCGTATCCACACCAAGTATCATCGAGATAGATTCACAAATCCAGGAGCCTCGTCTTCGCAAAAGTCACTAGCCTCGAGTCGAAGACGATGTGATTCGAGAGACGATCACAATCCGAAATAAATTCGGATCCCAAAATGAGTTTCACAAACTCGCTTGTCGGAAGTGGTTTTCGTCAACCGTTTGACGAAAACTTAACCCTCCACCTATGAGGATTGCCGAAGATCCAATCCTTGGCAAGTAGACCGCTATCGGAGAACAAAATACCGACCAAATGGCCTCTCCACGCGAAGGAGATCAAGCTGCCCAAAACTGGACAGCTTATTGTGGAGGAAGAAGGGGCCGGCCAAAGGCTTGGCCGGTTACTCCTTGGTCGCCGGCGACCAAGGGAGGTTGGCCGGTGGCTGAGGGTGGCCCAAGGGATGCCGGTGACTGGTGGATGGCCAGCGGCGAGGAGAGGCAGCGACTCCAATGGGCGGCGGCGGCACAAAGGTGGGCGACAACCACCTTGGCTTGGGCGGCAAGAAGGAGGAGGAGGAAAGGAGGCTAGGGTTTCCAAAACCCTTGAACCAATTATTTCTTCTCGAAAAACCCTTAAGCTGTGTTTTTTTATAGAGACTACATTCTCCTAATGGTTATTGGTTCATAACCAAAACTCGTTAACTCACTTAAATAACTTAAGTTAAAATAAATCAAACTGTGTTGGTCTATTTTAAGTTAAAACGAATCGAACCAACTTTGGTTCATTCGTTTAAAACAAACCAAATCACTTTGGTTTATTTTCTACCATTGGATTAGAACTAAACCAATTTGGTTAATCCATCATGTCTTTAAAAGACACGACCTATCCATGCTTCCGATGCGAGTGAAACCATTTCATACTCGCTCTTTGTTTGGTCCAACCAAACCTAGTCTCTCTTGATATGGGAATCCTATTCTCAAACTTGTTGTAAATCCTTCGGATTATGCTCATTGTGCGTGTGACCAAATAGGTTCTCGGTTTATGTTGGTCAACTATAATTAACCATTAATTATAGAACGATCATGAGTGGCACCTAGTAGTACAACATGATCCCCAATTAATCGAAAAATCAACAGTTGATCCCAGAACACTTCTGAAACCCTTCAGCAGCTATAGTAAATCGTGCCCCATTCCCTTCACTCATCTTATACCCACATGGTTCAGGACATGGTCTATAGTGTTAGTCCCCACTAGGTTGACTACGTCACACCTAGCCTAAGTATTACTTCCTCGTCCTATAGATTCTAGTTACTGCACATGTATCCAAGAGTACCATACTCTAAACATTTAATTCTTTAGCCAAAGACTTTAGTAAAAATCCAATGAGATGCCATATGGTATACATCTCCTCGCAAGGAGTGGTAAATCCTTTATAGGCTATTCAAACACCTTCGTCCACTTTGATTTATACCCAATCATCCCGGGTCCACATCTCCTCGGAGATGCTTGCTTAAGATGTCAAAGCATAAGTTTTCATGACCAAGATGACTTGAATACCGCAATTCGAAGGAACATCGCACTTAAGCTGCTGTAAGAACTTCATTGACATATCCATATATGCAGAGAACCATATGAAGTCTTACAGCTAGTCACTCCAATGAACTAGTTACCATAACTAGCATCCACGATTAACTCTGAACATCCTAATGTCTCCAGCCAATGAGGAACAACTGCTTGGATAAACCAAAGAGTTTACCTCGTGTTAGTCTCAACAGAATCGATGGCATCCGTATACATCAATTCATCGACTAGGGATAATTCCAATACATCACAAATACACATGTACATATACTCACTAGTTGTGATCCAATCACAAATTCTCTCATGCTGTGAATCGTATTGCGGACATTCAGTAAATGAGTTTAAGATCCAATCAAATACATGAAAACATGTATACTCAAATAGTGAATCTTTATTTATCAAATAAATGGTACAACCATAAGGCGATTGCCTTAGGACACCTCTCATATATTACTAACAAACTTCCACTTGGCCTAATGCCAATCGCCATGGTATCCAATACCATAAGCTTAGCATGACCCTCAAACTTACTTTGAGGCAAGACCTTAGTTAAAGGGTCCACTAAGTTCCTTTCAGTGGGAATCTTCTCGATTTATATTTCCTTCCTACTTATGATCTCTCTGATCAGATGATAATGGTGAAGCACATGTTTGGATCATTGATAAGACCATATCAAGTTCAAAGATGAACTTCTCGATCCAAACCGCTTCCTTTGCTGCTTACGAAGCTGCAATGTATTCTACCTTAATGGCAGAATTCATTATAGTATCTTGCTCGGAACCTTTTCAGCTTATTGTGTCTCCATTCAAGGTAAATACGTACTCAGACTAAGACCTAAAATCATCCTTGTCTGTCTGGAAGCTGGTATCCGTATACCCACGTATTGTTGGATCGAAAGTGTCGCTAGAGGGGGGGGGGTGAATAGCGATACGATGTCGTTAAAAAACTTTTGCAATAAGTAAAAAGCAAGTAGAGAGTGCACAGCGGAAATATAAAGTAGACAAGATATTTTTACGTGGTTCACAATCTTTCGATTGCTAATCCACGGCCCTAGTGATCCTTGATCACGTACGGAGGGCAATTCACTAAAACCACTCCTCCTCGTTGGAGGTAGGAGCAACGATTACAAAAAGAAATCAAGGCAAAGGGACACTCCCCCTTTCCTTGTTACGATTAAAGCACAAAGACAATTTAAAGAAGTAGAACTTAAATAAATATACCGACAACTCTTATAAGTAGAAGATGTAGCTTTCGTTGTCGGCGGCACTTCGTCGTAGCAAATGTGAGTAGTAGTAGCGGCGTTACGACGGCGTGTTGAGAGCTCTTGATGTCTTGTAATTTGCTTGGAGTGAACATGTCTATTTATGGATATTGATCTATGAATTTAGACATAGGTAGTGTCCAAGGTGAGGTTCTTATCCCAACTCAAGGATGAGGTGTTTCATCCAACCACCTTGTGCCACCTCCAACCTTCTTGTGCGCCAACTCAAGGATGAGGTGTTTCATCCAACCACCTTGTGCCACCTCCAACCTCCTTGGGCGCCAACTTGAGGATGAGGTGTTTCATCCAACCACCTTGTGCCACCTCCAACCTCCTTGTGCGCCAACTCGAGGATGAGGTGTTTCATCCAACCACCTTGTGCCACCTCCAACCTCCTTGGGCGCCAACTTGTTGGAGCCATTCAACTTGTGCCACATCATGGGAGCCAACCATCTTGTGCCAACTCACCTTATTTTGGGCGTCCACCACAAGGAAGCTTGGTGATGGTTTGGATGTCCACCTTGATGCCACATCACCCTTTGTACCAAAACACGAGTCAAGTCCAAATTCACCCCTTGAAATTCGAGCTCTTCTCGAGGTCGAACTTGACTAGCATTGGATCGTAGTCAAAGGGTTTTGGACCGCAGCATACAAGTTAGCTTAAAATATAAAGTACGATGGTTCTAACCATCGATCTCGACCAAGACCTTCCATTGGAGGTATTGGGTCGGATCTACGCATAACGACCTTGCTTCGCTTTCACACGAGCTTACCTTGTAGCCTCGCTTCCGGTCTTCACCCGAGTACCTCGGCTTCCTCCGAAGTCCCTCTGGCGTTGCCCGACCACCTCGGTTCCCACCGGGTGTCGCAGACCTTCCGCTCAACTTTAGCATTTCTGCACACTTAATTGAGCTCGTAAGATAACAAATATACCCTTAACTATTGAGCCTTTTGCCATAATCAAAATACCGGTTCGACTTTGGTGCCCACTGCACCAATAATCTCCCCCTTTTTGATTCATGGCAAACCGACACAAAAGTTAAGGAAAAATTAAGCATAACAGTAAGCTAGCATAATGATTAAGCATGAATGAGCTAGCATAAAGATTAAATATGAATGAGCTAGCATAATGATTAAGCATGAATGAGCTAGCATAATGATTAAGTATGAATGAGCTAGCATAAAGATTAAGCATGAGTGAGCTAGCATAAAGATTAAGCATGAGTGAGAAATATTATTGTTTCAAGTTCTCCCCTTTGAGGTAACCTCCCCCTTGACCGAAGGTGAGTTCTTGAAAAATAATTTTTACTCCCCCTTAATAGTTGCTTAAGTAAACGGAATTACTTAATATAAAAGGTAATAATTTTGTTTACTTTCTTCCCTAGTTGCTTAAGTAAACGGAATTACTTAATATAAAAGGTAATAATTTTGTTTACTTTCTTCCCCTTTAATTTTGGTAATAATTTTGTTTACTTTCTTCCCCTTTAATTTTGGTTAATTTTGGTTACTTTTGTGACTTTCTCCCCCTTTTGCCTTAACTCAAAAAGTTTGTAAATATATTTTAGGGTTTGTAAGTCCAAGCAAGTTCCCAATATGATTTCTAAGGTAAGACTTAGGCTAATTTCATAAAAAGAAGCAAAAATAGAGTACATATATAGAAAAATTTAAATCCTACTCTATTACGCACATACCTAACTTTCGTCTTAATAAACTAAATTCGGCTTCGGGTAGTGGTTTGGTGAAGATGTCCGCTAGGTTTGATTTGGACTCAACATACTCTAGTTGTATAGTTCCATTAGTTACATGTTCCCTAATGAAGTGGTGTTTAACTTCTATATGTTTTGTCCTAGAATGACATATTGGATTTTTAGTTAAGTTAATTGAACTAATGTTATCTATGTAGGTTTTAATGTTGTTAAAGATTAAGCTCAAGTCTTGGAGAGTGTGCTTCATCCACAGGAGCTGAGAGACACACTCACCCATCGCAATGTATTCGGCTTCGGTGGTAGATAAGGCAACGCAATGCGCCTTCCCTCGCACTAACTCACTAGACTCGGTAGAGGATTTGACAACAACCACTCGTGCTCTTTCTATCGAGTTTACTACCGCATAGTCGGTCGGAGTAGCCGATTAGATTAAACTCGGTAGATCTAGGGTACCAAATACCTACGTTTAGCGTGCCCTTTAGATATCTAAGGATACGCTTGACTAGGGTTAGGTGAGACTCCTTGGCACAGGTTTGTAACCTTGCGCACATACTTACCGCGACTAAAATGTCGGGTCGGCTCGCGGTTAAGTATAGGAGACTTCCTATTGCGCTCCTATAGTATTTTAGGTCAACGGGTTTTCCTTCTACATCTTCGTTTATATTAACATTAGTTGCCATAGGTGTATTGATTATTTTATCATCTTGCATTCCAAATCGATTTATTAAGTCCTTAGTATATTTTTGTTGATGTAAATATATTCCATCTTTAGTTTGTTTAATTTGTAAACCTAAGAAGAAACTTAACTCTCCCACTAAATTCATTTCAAATTCACTTTCCATAAGTGAGATGAATTCGTTTAGCAGGATCGAGTTGGTAGTTCCAAAAATTATATCATCTACATAGATTTGGGCTATAAAGATTTCTTTTCCTACGGTTTTAACGAATAAGGTTGGGTCGACTAAACCTTGGTTGAATCCTTTGGACTTAAGATAGATCGAAAGCCTTTCGTACCAAGCTCTTGGGGCTTGTTTGAGTCCATATAGGGCTTTCTTAAGTCTAAGGACATGGTCAGGTTTATCTAGATTTTCGAATCCAGGAGGTTGGTAGCGTAAACTTCTTCCTTAATGTATCCATTCAAAAATGCTGACTTGACATCCATTTGAAACAATTTAAAACCTCGATGTGCAAAGATATGCTAACAACATTCGGATGGACTCTAGTCCAAGCTACGAGGCGTAGGTCTCATCGTAATCTAAACCTTCGACTTGACTAAACCCTTTTGCGACTAACCTAGCTTTATTTCTAACTACTTCACCTTTATCATCAAGTTTATTTCGAAATACCCACCTTGTTCCAATAATTGATTTTTCTTTAGGTGGTGGTACTAATTCCCAGACTTCATTTCTAGTGAATTGAGCTAGCTCTTCTTGCATAGCAATAATCCAGTCGGGATCAAGAAGTGCTTGTTCAATAGTTTTGGGTTCGATTTTGGAAATTAACGAGATTTGACTAAGGTTTCGATATGAAGCTCTAGTTCGAACCCCTAAATTTGGATCACCTATAACTTGATTGATAGGATGATTTGTTTGAGTCTTAGTGTGACTCGGGTTAGGGTCATCTATCACTTGGTCGATAGGATGACTTGGGTGAGTTCTAGTTTGACTTGGGTTAGAGTCATCTATCACTTGGTCGATAGGATGACTTGGGTTAGGGTGAGATTCAAGTTCAAGATCAGTCGGGTTCGCTATAAGTTGATTTGCTAGTTGGTTTTGTTAAGGATTGAGCGGGTTCGTGTCCTTAAATCAAAACTATATTAATGGTTTCTTCGACTCTTATGTGTAGGATCAATGGAATTACTAAAGGGTTGTTTGTAAGTTTTTAAACCTAAATCATCTCACCAATATCTACATGATCAAAACATGTTATTCCTATGTGTTACTGTGAGATGACTTTCAATTTTACTTGATTAATTTTAATGAATTTAAATTAACCAACATTAGGTTAGATTCGGATTTAGTCTAAGCTCATCAAGTAATCTTTTCAAGAGATTAGCTTCCAGGTCGTGGCGAGGCACAGAGCCTTCTTTGATCGGAACAACGACCACTTCCTTAGACAAAGCTAATTTCAAGAAATTGATAACTCGACTTACTTGAGACTACATCTTGGTCTAACTAGTTATTTTTGAAAAGAGGCTCCCCGAGGCTCAATCTTTTCGTAGGATTTTAGTTGATTTATTTTTGAAAAGAGGCTCCCCGAGGCTCAATCTTTTCGCAGGATTTTAGTTGGTTATGAGTCCTATCTAACCATTCTAAAAATAAAGGAAAAACTAAGCATGCAATTTCTAAGACTTAACAAAAATACATTTTGTATTGGCTCCCCCTGGACCATTGAATCGAGTGGGTCTATTCACATAGTGAATTTGGTCCTTGGGAACCCAATACATGTTAGATCCTAAAGTTGAAATCAAAGTGATCTTAGGGACCCATGCTTGGACATTTTTCTTATGTTGGTTTACTATAGACATATATGACTTATTGGTTGTATTTGAGTTAAACCCGAGTCCGGCCTTGTTGTACACGGCCCTTTGTGATCCAAGTAAGAGGTCAAGTCCCTTGGATCCCAAAGTGAACCTTTCCAACGTGTTCCTAAGGTCTTCGACTTGTGTTTTCAAAAGCGAGTTCTCAACTTCAAGCTTTTCAACTTGAGTTGAGTCCTCCTCTTGAATACGAGTAGTCGAAGAGGTTAGGGAGACCTCATGTTTGAGGAGGTTAACCTCCTCAATTAGGGTCTCGACCTTGGACTCGGACTTAGCTAGTTTCTTATTTAAAAATTTAATTGCACCATACAAAGTATTAAGTAACGACCGACTTACCCTTAATGATTCTTTTTGAACCGGATCACGGATCCGCGTGGCTTGTCTTGAATGGAAGCTCATCGCCATTCGGACTCGGACTCTTCTTGGTTTGAGTCGTGCTCGATCGGCTTGGCCATTAGAGCTTGGACATCGCCTTCTTCCTCCGGGGTGGCTTGCTTGGGGCTTCTTCTTCTTGGAACTCTGCAACTAACGCAATACTCTTCTCGGCGACCACGTTAGTTTGCTCATGTAATTCAAGTTCAAAACAATTCGTCTAACCTAATCTTAGAAAGGTCCTTGGAGACCTTGTAGGCATCGACCATGGATGCCACAAGGTGGTCCTAGGAAACGAGTTAAGAGAATACCTGATAAGGTCGCGATTCTCGACCTTTTGTCCGATGGCATGGAGTTGGTTGACGATGTCTTGGATACGAGCATGTAGTTGAGTTGCGGTCTCGTTTTCCTGCATTTTCAAGTTATACAACTTATTTAAAAGTAAATCTCTTTTACATACCTTCGTGTCGTCGGTGCCTTCGTGTAGTTCCACTAGCTTGGTCCATAAGTCCTTTGCACTAATGAAGGGGCCGACGCGGTTGAGCTCTTCCTTGGACAACCCACATTGCAAGATTTGAGTTGCCTTGGCATCGGCTTCTACTTGTTTTTTCATGGAATTTGACCATTGATCGTAACCCAAAGATTCACCATCTTCATTAATAGGAAGTGTGAAACCGGTTTGGATTACGATCCACATCTCGATTTGGGTTTTAAGAAAGCATTCCATCCGACCCTTCCAATAACGAAAGTCATTACCGTTGTAAAATGGGGGTCGGGCGGTGCTAAACCCTTCGAGATGGGCCATTTAAAAACAAGAAGAAGAACGACGAAAAGAATCTTGCAAAACACACACGGAAAGAATATTCCAAGACTTTCGTCTTGGATTAGTAAGTCTTGGAAGTAAAAAAATATAAAATGTAACTTGCAAAAAGAAATAAACAATCAAATGCGAATGTCGTTGAAGTTCCGTAGGACAACCTTACTCGGGATCTAACCCGAAGGACAACCTTATCCGGATCCTAAAGCCTCTAATGCAATTCTATATGTAGGAGAAGATAAGCAAGTGAAATAATTATACGAAAACAGAAATAAATAAATAAAAAATCTGTAAAAAAGAAAAACAAAGCTAGATTGGTGGTTTCACGAATCTTAGCGCCGACTCGATACCAATTGTTGGATCGAAAGTGTCGCTATAGGGGGTGTTTTATAGCGATACGGTGTCGTTAAAAAAAAACTATTGCTATATGTAAACAGCTAGTAGATAGTGCTAATCGGTAATATAAAGTATACAAGATATTTTTACTTTGTTCACAATCTTTCGATTGCTAATCCACGGCCCTAGTGATCCTTGATCACGTACGGAGGGCAATTCACTAAAACCACTCCTCCTCGTTGGAGGTAGGAGCAACGATTACAAAAAGAAATCAAGGCAAAGGGACACTCACCCTTTCCTTGTTACGATTAAAGCACAAAGACAATTTAAAGAAGTAGAACTTAAATAAATATACCGACAACTCTTATAAGTAGAAGATGTAGCTTTTCGTTGTCGTGCACGTCAGTAGCAAATGTGAGTAGTAGTAGCGGCGTGTTACGAGTGTTGAGAGCTCTTGATGTCTTGTAATTTGCTTGGAGTGAACATGTCTATTTATGGATATTGATCTATGAATTTAGACATAGGTAGTGTCCAAGGTGAGGTTCTTATCCCAACTCAAGGATGAGGTGTTTCATCCAACCACCTTGTGCCACCTCCAACCTTCTTGTGCCAACTCAAGGATGAGGTGTTTCATCCAACCACCTTGTGCCACCTCCAACCTCCTTGGGCGCCAACTTGAGGATGAGGTGTTTCATCCAACCACCTTGTGCCACCTCCAACCTCCTTGGGCGCCAACTTGAGGATGAGGTGTTTCATCCAACCACCTTGTGCCACCTCCAACCTCCTTGGGCGCCAACTTGTTGGAGCCATTCAACTTGTGCCACATCATGGGAGCCAACCATCTTGTGCCAACTCACCTTATTTTGGGCGTCCACCACAAGGAAGCTTGGTGATGGTTTGGATGTCCACCTTGATGCCACATCACCCTTTGTACCAAAACACGAGTCAAGTCCAAATTCACCCCCTTGAAATTCGAGCTCTTCTCGAGGCTGGAACTTGACTAGCAGTTGACTGTAGTCAAAGGGTTTTGGACTGCAGTACAAGTTAGCTTAAAATATAAAGTACGATGGTTCTAACCATCTGATCTCGACCTAGACCTTCCATTGGAGGTATTGGGTCGGATCTACGCTTAACGACCTTGCTTCGCTTTCACACGAGCTTACCTTGTAGCCTCGCTTCCGGTCTTCACCCGAGTACCTCGGTTTCCTCCGAAGTCCCTCTGGCGTTGCCCGACCACCTCGGTTCCCACCGGGTGTCGCAGACCTTCCGCTCAACTTTAGCATTTCTGCACACTTAATTGAGCTCGTAAGATAACAAATATACCCTTAACTATTGAGCCTTTTGCCATAATCAAAATACCGGTTCGACTTTGGTGCCCACTGCACCAACACGTATTACTATATCACCTTCTCCATATATTAGGAACATATCGCTAGTTCTTCTTAAGTACTTAAGGATTGTCTTAACAGCCGCCCAATGATCCATTCCTGGATCAGACTGATATCTGTTCGTGACACTCAGAGCATACGATACATCCAACCTCGTACATAACATAACATACATGATAGATCCTATTGTGGATGCATAGGGAATCTTATTCATGCAAATCCTCTTGTCTTCTGTGCGCGGACACATAGACTTCGAAAGGTGTATCCCATGCTTGATGGCAAGGAAACCTTTCTTGGATTCCAACATGCTAAACCTCTTTAACACTCGGTCTATATATGTAGACTATGAAAGACCAAGCAACCATTTCGATCTATCTCTATAGATCTTGATCCCGAGGATGTAGGTCGCTTCTCCTAGGTCTTTCATGGAGAATGTTTTGGATAACCAAATTTTAACCGACTGTAAGACAAATATATCATTTCCTATAAGTAATATGTCATCAACATACAACACTAGGAACACGATAGCACTCCCACTAATCTTCTTGTACACACAGGGTTATTGGGTTTCCGGCACTGCTACGAGTGTGTGTTCGAACATGTTTCATAAATATGTGCACAGCGGAAAATTAAAAAGTAATAAATCTAATTTATTACAACATACACATCACATGCATGCATAGTACAACATGTGTAGACATAATCGCAGTTTTAAATTTTGCAATAAAAAGAAATTATACTAGTTATACCTGACGTATCATGTGCAGCGGGAATGACATCAACCGGAGCAACTCTCGCTAGAATTGCCTTTATCCGTATCCACGCCGAGTACCATCAGGATAGCTTCGCCAAGCTATAAGTCTCGTCTTCGTAGGAGTCACTAGCCTGGTGTCGAAGACGATGTGATCGAGAGAAGATCACAATCCGAATCAAAATTCGGATTAAAAAATGAGTCCCTAAAACTCGCTTCTCCGGAGAGGTATTCATCAACCGATTGACGAATCCTTGGTCCTCCACCTATGAGGATTACTGAAGATCCAATCCCCGATAAGGAATTCACTGTCGTAGCTCTAAACGTCGTCCAAACAATGCTTCGACAAGAAGGAAACAAGCTGTCCAAAAATTGGATAGCTTGGTGGAGGACTTGGCACCGACCAAAGGGAGAGGGCCGGCTGGTCCTTGGTCACCAGAGCCAAGGAGGGTCGCCGGAGGATGGCCGACAGCAGCTAGAGGCCCAAGGCAGCAGGTGGTGGCATCCAACAAAAAGGGCAGTAGCAAGGTTGGGCGGCAACCTTGTTGGGCGACAAGGAGAGGAGAAGGGCTTGGGTGGCTAGGGTTTCCAACACACAAGTTATCCACGAAAAACCCTTAAACCATGTTTTTATAGAGAACACATTCTCCTAACGATTATTGGTTCATAATCAAAACCCGTTAACCCGCTCCAATAACTTAAGTTAAAATAAACCAAATCACATTAGTCTATTTTAAGTTAAAACGAATCGAACCAACTTTGGTTCATTCGTTTAAAAACAAACCAAATCCCTTTGGTTTATTCTCTACTATTGGATTAGAACCAAACCAATTTGGTTCATCTATCATGTCTTCATAAGACTCGGCCCATCCATGCTTCCATTGCAACTGAAATAATTTCATGCTCGCTCCTTGTTTGGTCCAACCAAACCTAGTTTCTCTCGATCTTAGAATCTCATTCTCAAGCTCATTTTAAATCCTTCGGATTACGCTCATTGTGCGTGTGACCAAATAGGTTCCCAATTTATGTTAGTCACCTATAATTAACCATTAATTATAGAACGATCATGAGTGACACCTAGTAGTACATCATGATCTCCAAATAACTGAAAAATCAACGGTTGATTCCAGAACCATTTCTAAAACCCTTTAACAGCTACATTGAATCGTGCCCCATTTCCTTCACTCATCTTATACCCACTTGGTTCAGGACATGGTCTATAGTGTCAATCCCCACTAGGCTGACTACGTCACACCTAGCCCAAGTATCATTTTCTCGTCCTACAAATTCTAGTTACTGCACATATATCCAAGAGTACCTTACTCTAAACATGTAATGGTTTGACCAAAGACTTTAGTAACAATCCGATGAGAGGCAATGGGTATACATCTCCTCGCAAGGAGTGGTGAATCCTTTATAGGCTATTCAAACACCTTCGGGCATTTCGACTTATACCCAATCATCCCGAGTCCACATCTTCTCAGAGATGTTTGCTTAAGATGTCAAAGCATAAGTCTTCATGACCAAGATGACTTGAATACCGCAAGTCAAAGGAACATCGCGGTTAAGCTGCAGTAATAACTTCATTGACATATCCATATATGCAGAGAACCATATGAAGTCTTACAGCTGGTCACTCCAATGAACTAGTTACCATAACTAGTATCCATGATTAACTCCGGACATCACAATGTCTCTAGCCAGTGAGAATCAGCTGCTTGGATATACCAAGGAGTATACCTCATGCTAGTCTCGACAGAATTGATGGTGTCCAAATCCATCAATTCATTGACTAGGGATAATTCTAATACATCACAATTATACTGTAGAGATACTCACTAGTTGTGATCCAAACATAAATTCTCTCATGCTGTGAATCATATCGTGGACATTCAGTAAATAAGTTTAAGATCTAATAAAATACATGAAAATATGTATACTCAAATAGTGAATCTTCATTTATCATATAAATGATTTAAACATAAGGCGATTGCCTTAGGACACCTCTCATATATTACTAACAAACTCCCACTTGGCCTAATGCCAATTGCCACGGTATTCAATGTTAGGATCTTTGTAATGGCTAGAGGGGGGGGGGGTGAATAGCGCGTGTTCGTTCGTTGATGGAATTTGATCGTGATCGTCTCTACAATTTTGTTAGTACGCAGCGGAAATAGAAATAATACAATAACGAAATAAATAATCACACACGAACACAATTGTTTAATGTGGTTCGGAACTGCACGGTTCCTACTCCACGGATCGGGTTCGTACGAACCCTAGCGATGCCAATCACACACCACTATAAAACACTCATTCTCGACACAAGTCGGAGGCGGAGAAACCCCTTACAAACTACTCTTACAACAATAAGAGATGAATACAAGCAATATACAATAATACAATGCAAAACTAGTAAAGAAAACAACTTTACAAATGCCTTTGGATTGCTTGCTTGTTGATTGCTTGAATCGTGGTTGAAGACCCTGATTTGCAACAGCAAATCGCCTCAAGATGTCCAAGAAATCGATGCAAAATTCTTCCATCACGAGCTCCTTATAAAGCTTCAACCTGTGCTGGAAAAAGTCGATCAGTCGACTGCTCGGGACCATCAGTCGACTGATGCCACTGTTGTCGTGAGACAATGACTAGATCCACGCTGGATAAGTCCAACGGATCTACCATCGATGGTGTCCGTGAGACTACACTCGTGATCATGCAATCGGAAACCCTAGTTGACTCGGTCTAGGCACACCTCAAACATGAGGTTTTATTCCAAGTATGGTGCCCCCATACTTGCTAGACCACCCTTAGCCTAGACCTAAGCCTTCTAGCCACCTCCATCAGCCTCACGCCTCTCGGATCCCTCCAAGTCATCCATGACTTGTTCATCCATCGCGTTAGCCTTCAAGTGCTTCCATCGGCTATGTCATGCTGGACTTACCATTGGACTTATCCCAAGACTCAGACTTTACAATACCAAACCCCTTGGACTTCTCATGCCAAGACTCAAGCTTGGACTTTCCCTTGCCAACCCATGTTGGACTTCTCAAATGCCAAGACCATGCTTGGACTTTCCATTGCCAACCCATGTTGGACTTTCACATTGCCAAGACCCATGCTTCGACTTTTCATGTGCCAAGTGTCCCACTTGGACTTTACCAAATGCCAAGTGTTTCACTTGGACTTCCATGCCAAGTACCTATGACTTGGACTTTACCTTGACAATTACATTGTCATATATTTTTGTCGAACATCAAAACATCACTTGAGTCAAACTCGAGTCCTGGTCAATCATGACCTGGGCCGATTGCACCAACATCCAATACCATAGGCCCTAACATGACCCTCAAACTTACTTTGAGGTAAGGCCTTAGTTAAAGGATATGCTAAGTTCTTTTCAGTGGGAATCTTCTCGATTTGTATTTTCTTCCTACTTATGATCTCTCTGATCAAATGATAGTGGCGAAGCACATGTTTGGATCGTTGATGAGACCTTGGCTCTTTTGATTGTGTAATTGCTCCATTGTTGTCGCAGTAAATCGGTATTGCTTTAACAATGGTTGGAACCACACCAAGTTCACGAATGAACTTCTTGATCCAAACCGCTTCCTTTGTTGCTTCTGAAGCTGCAATGTATTATACCTCTGTAGTAGAATCTGCTACAGTGTCTTGTTTGGAACTTTTCCAACTCATTGCACCCCCATTCAAGGTGAACACATACCCAGACTGAGACCTGGAATCGTCCTTGTCTGTTTAGAAGTTGACATCCGTATACCCGCGTATCACCATGTCCCCTTCTCCATATATTAGGAACACACCCTTAGTTCTTCTTAAGTACTTAAGGATCATCTTAACAGCCACTCAATGATCCATTCCTGGATCAAACTGGTATCTTCTCTTGACACTCAGAGCATACGATACATCGAGTCTCGTACATAACATAACATACATGATAGATCCTATTGCGGATGCATAGAGAATCTTACTCATGCAAATACTCTCGTCTTCTGTGCGTGGACACATTGACTTCGAAAGGTGTATCCTATGCCTGATGGGAAGAAAACCTTTCTTGGATTCCAACATGCTAAACTTCTTTAGCACTCGGTCTATATATGTAGACTGTGAAAGACCAAGCAACCGATTCGATCTATCCCTATAGATCTTAATCTCGAGGATGTAGGTTGCTTCTCCCAGGTCTTTCATAGAGAATGTCTTGGACAACCAAATTTTAAATGACTATAAGATAGAAACATCGTTTCCTATAAGTAATATGTCATCGACATACTACTAGGAACACGATTTCACTCCCACTAACCTTTTTGTACACACAAGGTTCATCCGGATTTTGTGAGAAATCAAACTTTTTGATTGTCTCATCAAAACGGATATTCCAGCTCCTGGATGCTTGCTTCAGTCCATATATGGACTGACATAGTTTGCATACCTTGGTTCTATCAACAGATATGAAACCCTCAGGATGTATCATATACACGTCCTCGAGTAGATTTCCATTAAGGAAAGCTATTTTCACATCAATCTGCCATATCTCATAATCATAATGAGCCGCTATGGCCAGGAGCATCTGAATGGATTTAAGCATAGAAATAGGTGAATAGGTCTCGTCATAATCAACATCTTGCTTTTGACGATATCCTTTCGCCACCAGTCTAGCCTTATAGGTAATCACATTACCATCCATGTCGATTTTCTTCTTGAAAACCCACTTGCACCCTATAGGCTTTATGCCTTCAGGTGGGTCAACCAAGTTCCAAACTTGATTCTCATACATGGAATTAATTTTCGACTTTATGGCGTTAAGCCATTTATCCCTTCCTGAACTTTTCAGAACTTCTTCATAACTGATAGGCTCCTCATCATCAATGAGTAACACGTCGTTCGATTCACTTACGAGAAATTCATATCTCTAAGGAATGTTGCGTGTTCTACAAGATCTACGAAGATGTGGTGTCTCAATAGGTCAAGCCGATGGCTCATCACTATGAGTTATCGATTGTGGTGCTTCTCCAGGTATCTCATCAATGTCTATTGGAGTCTCTCGAGCCTCCTCAAGCTCAACGACACTCCCCTCAAGCTCAACGACACTCCCACTGTTTTCTTGCAAGAGAAACTCTTTCTCTAGAAACACAGCATGCCTTGAAACAAACACTTTTTGTTCTACAGGATGATAGAATTGGTAACCCTTTGTTTCCTTAGGGTATCCAATAAATAGACATTTATCAGACTTAGCATCCGATTTGTCTGATACAATCCGCTTCACATAAGCAAGACAACCCCATATCTTCAAGTAAGATACATAAGGTTTCTTACTATTCCATATCTCATATGTAGTAGAGACTACCTTGGTCGGGACTCTGTTTAACAAGTAAACAGATGTCTGAAGTGCATAGCCCCAAAAGGAATTGGGAAGATTCGCGTGATTCATCATTTACCTGACCATGTCCAATAAGGTCTGGTTTTGCCTCTCAGATACACCATTAAGCTGTGGTGTATACGGCGGAGTCAATTGAGACAATATACCATTGTCCCTCAGATAATATAGAAACTCTTGACTTAAGTATTCACCACCTCGATCCGATCGAAGGATTTTAATACTCTTGCCAAGTTGTTTCTCTACTTCATTTTTGAATTCTTTAAACCTTTCAAAGGCTTCAGACTTGTGTTTCATCAAGAACACATACCCAAACCGTGAGTGATCATCGGTGAAGGTAATGAAGTAGCTATAACCTCCTAGAGCTTGAGTTGACATAGGTCCGCATACATCAGTATGTATTAGACCAAGCAACTTATCCACCGGTTCACCTTTTCCAGTAAAAGATAACTTGATCATCTTGCCTTTTAAGCAAGATTCACATGTATCGTATGAATCTAATTCAAACGATTCCAGAATTCCACATCGGTGTAATTCGGACATGCATTTCTTGCTCACATGGCCAAGACGACAATGCCACATGTAGAAGTCTAATTGATTATCTTTTCGAGCATGCTTGTTGCTCGCTTCGATATTGAAAATGTCATTGGATATGTCCAACGTATAAATACCATTGCTTAAAGTTTCAGTCCCATAAAGAACGCCATTCAAAGTTAAGTAACAACAATTATTACTAAAAGTTAAATGGTACCTATTTCTATTTAAACAAGAAATAGAAATGATGTTCTTTATCAACGAAGGAACATAAAAGCAATTGTCCAGCTCTAAGACAAGTCCTGTAAAGAGTTTCAACAAATACATTCCGATGGTGAGTGCATCAACCTTTGCTCCATTCCCAACACGTAAATTTGACTCTCCCTTGACGAGTCTTCTTCTATTCCTTGGCCCATGTATGTCATTACATATATGTGAGTCACACCCAGTATCCAATATCCAAGTGTTTGAGGAAATAGAATGACAATCAATAACGAAGATATCTGAAGAAGATGGGGCATATAATGCCTTATTATTCTTCACGGACTCAAGATAAATCTTGCAGTTTCTTCGCCAATGGCCCTCCTTGCCATAATGATGGCAAGTGCCTTTTTGAGTTGATTCTGCCTTTTTAACTTTTTTCTTCTTCCCCTTATGCTGTTCCTTTAACTTCTTCTTAGAACCTTTCTTCGAGGAATCAACTAATAGCACCGTCCCCTGCTCATGCTTCACAAAAGGCTCCACAGTCTTCAACATTTTGAGTAGTACCACAGATGAACCTTCTTGCATCTCAGAGGTGAAGAGGAGCTTGGAGACTTCGAACCTTTCGAATCTCACTTGCTCATCAAACAACTCATAAAGTTGAAAGACTATGGTATGAGCATCCATATGCTTATGCTGCTTCCGCCGCTCGGGTACTATCACGGCTAGCATGATGCAACTCACTAGTTCAGAATCACTCATATGTTTCTGATAGGCCAACAATTGGTCCAGAGTTGCGTTATTACTAGGACGGGCGGGAAGAGGCTCTTTGAGGACATACGCAAGCTTTTCCGTCTTGAGAACAATTCTCAAGTTTCTAAGCCAGTCCAAGAAGTTTGGCCCAGTCAATTTATTCGAATTCAAAATAGAGCACAAATTCAAAGACACTATGATCAAGCGATTAACCTAGAAATACAAATCGAGCATATATGAGAAAGATGATTTAAAATGCATCAACTTACATTTACAAAATCCCATTCATTTTTTGTATTTTAAAACCCCAAAATCACTTTGGGAGATCGTAGGTCCATCTCCGAATAGGCTGATATCCAACATAGATATGAACAACCTTGAAGAGAGTCCAACAAGTCATTCATAGCTACAATGGTAGGTATCAAGTATACCGATTGCATATCACATATATGCAACTATCACAATGTGCTATCAACTAATTAAATATTCACACATACATCGGGTTGTTAACTCATTAACAAGTATGCATCATATGCATAGCACCCAACTTCACCTCCCTTCACATCGACCTTGGAGAGAGTCCAACAAGCCGATGCTCTAGGTTAAAGCCAACCCATTAATCGAGAAATAGTTTTAATATGGTTAGAGCGCATTCAACCAATTAGCCCGACTTGGAGAGAGTCTAACAACCAAAGCTAACGATTGACCTTTGACTCTTACCATATTAGTATTAAACTATTCCATGGTTTGAACATGTTCAGGTTTGAGCCAAGCTTGGAGAGAGTCCAACAACCCAAATAAGAAACATAACTCTGATTCCAACCATATTAATGGAAGGTGTAGGCTTTAATATTGTGTAAGGGTTTTAATGTCTCATTCTCTTTGCATGTAAATAACTATTATCTACATAGCATGACATACACGACATACATCTACATGTCACGACACGCATGACATAATGATATGCATCTAATGCAATTACATGATATACAATTATGATATGTACAAAAATTTCCTTATATGTCATAACTATTTATGGAAATAAAATATGTTTGATATTTGATTCTCCAAATCAAATCATGATTAAATTAGGAAACAAATTTCCAAATGTAATCACATATTTTATTTATATAAAGTCTTAATTAAGGAAAGTCAAATTTAATTTAGGAAACAAATTTCCTAAATTGTTAAAACTATTTATGAAAATAAAATATATTTTAGATTTGATTTCCAAATAAAATCATGATTAATTTAGGAAAAAAATTTTCAAATCTAATCACATATTTTATTTATGAAAAGTGTTAATTTCCATAAATAGTTCAAAACTTTCCAAAAGTAGAAAATTTTCATAAACACTTCTAAACTTTCCAAAATTAGAAAATTTCCATTAATACTTCTAAACTTTCCAAAAGTAGGAAAATTCCATAAATACAATTATGACTTATCGCAAAACAATTTTATGATTATGTCGAAACACAACCTGGGCTCTGATACCATTGCTGGGTTTTCGACACCACGACGAATGTGTATTCGAACATGTTTCATAAACATGTGCATAGTGGAAGAATTAAAAAGCAATGAATATAATTTATTACAACACACATCACACACATGCATAGTACAACATGTGTAGATATAATCGCAGTTTCAAATTTTACAATAAAAACAAATTATGCTAGTTATACCTGACATATCACATGCAGCGGAAATGACATCAACTGGAGCAACTCTCGCTAGAATTGCCTCTATCCATATCCACGCTGAGTACCATTGGGATAGCTTCGCCAAGCTACGAGCCTCGTCTTCGTAAGAGTCACTAGCCTCGTGTCGAAGACAATGTGATCGAGAGAAGATCACAATCCGAATCAAAATTCAGATTCGAAAATGAGTCCCCAAAACTCACTTCTCCGGAGAGGTATTCGTCAACTGATTGACAAATCCTTGGTCCTCCATCTATGAGGATTACCGGAGATCCAATCCCCGGTAAGGAAGTCACTGTCGGAGCTCCAAATGCCGTCCAAACGATGCTCTGACAAGAAGAAAACAAGCTGTCCAAAAATTGGACAGCTTGGTGGAGGACTTGGCGCCGACCAAAGGGAGACGGCCGGCAACAGTAGGTGGCGACTTCTAGCAAAGAGGGCGACAGCAAGGTCGGGCGACAAGGAGAGGAGAAGGGCTTGGGTGGCTAGGGTTTCCAACACACAAGTTATCCACGAAAAACCCTTAAGCCATGTTTTTATAGAGAACACATTCTCCTAACAGTTATTGGTTCATAATCAAAACCTGTTAACCCGCTTCAATAACTTAAGTTAAAAAAAACCAAACTGTGTTGGTCTATTTTAAGTTAAAACGAACCGAACCAACTTTGGTTCATTCATTTAAAAATAAACCAAACCCCTTTGGTTTATTCTCCACCATTGGATTAGAACCAAACCAATTTGGTTCATCCATCATGTCTTCATAAGACTCGACCCATCCATGCTTCCATTGTGACTGAAACAATTTCATGCTCGCTCCTTGTTTGGTCCAACCAAGTCTAGTTTCTCTCGATCTGAGAATATCATTCTCAAGCTCATTTTAAATCCTTCGGATTATGCTCATTGTTCGTGTGACCAAATAGGTTCTCGATTTATGTTGACCGTATATAATTAACCATTAATTATAAAACGATCATGAGTGACACCTAGTAGTACATCATGATCCCCAATTAATCAGAAAATCAACTGTTGATTCCAGAACCATTTCTAAAACCCTTCAGTAGCTACATTGAATCGTGCCCCGTTCCCTTCACTCATCTTATACCCTCTTAGTTCAGGGCATGGTCTATAGTGTCAGTCCCCACTAGGCTGACTATGTCACACCTAATCCAAGTATCATTTCCTCGTCCTACAGATTCTAGTTACTGCACTTGTATCCAAAAGTACCTTACTCTAAGCATGTAATGCTTTGGCCAAAGACTTTAATAACAATCCGACGAGAGGCCATGGGTATACATTTCCTCGCAAGGAGTGGTGAATCCTTTATAGGCTATTCAAACACCTTTGGATATTTTGACTTATACCCAATCATCCCAGGACCACATCTCCTCAGAGATGCTTGCTTAAGATGTCAAAGCACTGCAAGTCAAAGGAACATCGCAGTTAAGTTACAGTAAGAACTTCATTGACATATCCATATATACAGAGAACCATATGAAGTCTTACAGCTGGCACTCCAATGAACTAGTTACCATAACTAACATCCACGATAAACTCTGGACATCACAATGTCTCCAACCAGTGAGAATCAGCTGCTTGGTTACACCAAGGAGTATACCTCATGCTAGTCTCGACAGAATTGATGGTGTCCAAATCCATCAATTCATCGACTAGGAATAATTTCAATACATCACAATTACACATGTAGAGATACTTACTAGTTGTGATCCAATCACAAATTCTCTCATGCTGTGAATCGTATCTTGGACATTCAGTAAATGAGTTTAAGATCTAATCAAATACATGAAAACATGTATACTCAAATAGTGAATCTTCATTTATCATATAAATGGTTTAAACATAAGGCGATTGCCTTAGAACACCTCTCATATATTACTAACAAGGGTTTGTCTGGATTTTGTGAGAAATCAAACCTTTTGATTGTCTCATCAAAATAGATATTCTAGCTCCTGGATGCTTGCTTCAGTCCATAAATGAACCGTCGAAGTTTACATACCTTGGTTTTATCAACTGATGTGAAACCCTTAGACTGTATTATATACACATCCTCGAGTAGGTTTCCATTAAGGAAAGCCATTTTCATATCAATTTTCCATATCTCATAATCATAATGAGTCACTATGGTCAGGAGCATCCGAATGGATTTAAGCATAGCTACCGGTTAATAGGTCTCATCATAATCAACACCTTATTTTTGACGATAGCCTTTCGCCACTAATCTAGCATTATAGGTAATCACATTACCATCCATGTCGATTTTCTTCTTGAAAATCCACTTGCACCCTATAGGCTTAATACCTTTAGGTGGGTCCACCAAGTTCCAAACTTGATTTTCATACATGGAATCCATTTCCGACTTCATGGCTTCAAGCAATTTGTCCCTTTCTGAACTTTTCATAACTTCTTCATAATTGGTTGGCTCCTCATCGTCAATGAGTAACACGTCGTTCGATTCACTTACGAGAAATCCATATCTCTTAGGAATGTTGCGTGTCCTACGAGATCTACAAAGATGTGGTGTCACAATATATTCAACCGATGTCTCATCACTATGAGTCATCGGTCGAGGTGCTTGACCAGGTATCTTCTCAATATCTATTGGAGTCTCTTGAACCTCCTCAAGTTCAACGACTCTCCCACTGCTTTCTTGCAAGAGAAACTCTTTCTCTAGAAACACAGTATGCCTTGAAACAAACACCTTTTGTTCCACAGTATGATAGAATTGGTAACCCCTCGTTTCCTTAGGTTATCCAATAAATAGACATTTATCAGACTTAGTATCCAGTTTGTCTGATACAGTCCGCTTCACATAAGCAGGACAACCCCATATCTTCAAGTAAGATAAATGAGGTTTCTTACTATTCCATATCTCATATGGAGTAGTAGAGACTACCTTGGTCGGGACTCTGTTTAACAAGTAAACAGCAGTCTGAAGTGTATAGCCCCAAAAGGACTTGGAAAGATTTGCGTGATTCATCATCAGCCTAACCATGTCCAACAAGGTTCGGTTTCACCTCTCAGATACACCATTATGCTATGGTGTATACGGTGGAGTCTATTGAGATAATATACCATTGTCTCTTAGATAATCCAGAAACTCTTGACTCAAGTATTCACCACTTCGATCCGATCGAAGTATTTTAATACTCTTGCCAAGTTGTTTCTCTACTTCATTTCTGAACTCTTTGAACCTTCCAAAGGCTTCAAACTTGTGTTTCATCAAGAACACATACCCAAACCGTGAGTGATCATCGGTGAAGGTAATGAAGTAACTATAGCTTCCTAGAGCTTGAGTTGACATAGGTCCACATACAACAGTATGTATTAGACCAAGCAACTCTCCCACTGGTTCACCTTTTCCCATAAAAGGTAACTTAGTCATCTTGCCTTTTAAGCATGATTCGCATGTATCATATGAATCTAATTCAAATGATTCCAGAATTCCACATTGGTGTAATTCGGACATGTGCTTCTTGCTCACATGGCCAAGACGACAATGCCACATGTAGGAGTCTAATTGATTATCTTTTTGAGCATGCTTGTTGCTCGCTTCGATATTGAGAATGTCACTGGATATGTCTAACGTATATATACCATTGCACAATGTTCCAGTCCCATAAAGCATGCCATTCAAAGTTATGTAACAACAATTGTTACTAAAAGTCAAATGATATCCATTTCTATTTAAACAAGAAATAGAAATGATGTTCTTTATCAACGAAGGAACATAAAAGCAATTGTCCAATTCTAAGACAATTCATGTAGGGAGTCTCAACAAATACATTCTGATGGCGAGTGCAACAACCTTTGCTCCATTCCCGACACGTAAATTTGACTCTCTCTTGACGAGTCTTCTTCTATTCCTTAGCCCATGTATGTCATTACATATATGTGAGTCATACCCAGTATCCAATACCCAAGTGTTTGATGAAATATAATGACAATTAATAACAAAGATATCTGAAGAAGATGGGACATTTAATGCCTTATTCTTCTTCATGGACTCAAGATAAATCTTGCAGTTTCTTCGCCAATGGCCCTCCTTACCACAATGATGGCAAGTGCCCTTTTGAGCTGGTTCTGTCTTTTTAGCCTTTTTCTTCTTCCCCTTCTGCTGTTCCTCTGACTTCCTCTTAGAACCTTTTTTTGAGGAATCAACTAACAACATCGTCCCCTGCTCATGCTTCATAGAAGGCTCCACAGTCTTCAGTAAGTTGAGTAGTACCACATATGAACCTTCTTGCATCTCAGAGGTGAAGAGGAGCTTGGAGACTTTGAACCTTTCGAATCTCACTTGCTCATCAAACAACTCATAAAGATGAAAGACTATGGTATGAGCATCCATATGCTCATGCTACTTCCGTAGCTCGGGTACCATCGTGGCTAGCATAATGCAACTTACTAGTTTAGAATCACTCACATATTTCTGATAGGCCAACAATTGGTCCAGAGTTGCGTTATCACTAGGACGGGCGGGAAGAGGCTCTTCGAGGACATATGCAAGCTTTTCCACCTTGAGAACAATTCTCAAGTTTCTGAGCCAGTCCAAGAAGTTCGGCCCAGTCAATTTATTCAAATTCAAAATAGAGCGCAAATTCAAAAACATCATGATCAAGCGATTAACTTAGAAATACAAATCAAGCATATATGAGAAAATGATTTTAAAATGCATCAACATACATTTACAAAATCCCATTCATTTTTTGAATTTCAAAAACCCTCAAAATTAATTCGGGAGATCGTAGGTCCATCTCTGAATGGGTTGATATCCAACATAGATAAGAACAACCTTGGAGAGAGTCCAACAAGCCATTCTTAGCTATGATGGTAGGTATCAAGTATACCAATTGCATATCACATATATGCAACTATCACAATGTACTATCAACTAATTGAATGTTCATACATATATCGGGTTGTTAACTCATTAACAATTATGCATCATATGCATAGCACCCAACTTCACCTTCCTTCATATTGACCTTGGAGAGAGTCCAACAAGCCGATGCTCCAAGTTAAAGCCAACCCATCAATCGAGAAATAGTTTTAATATGGTTAGAGCGCATTCAACCAATTAGCCAGGCTTGGAGAGAGTCCAACAACTCAAACTAATGATTGACCTCTGACTCTTACCATATTAGTAATAAACTATTCCAATGGTTTGAACATGTTCAGGTTTGAGCTTGGCTTGGAGAGAGTCCAACAACCTAAACAAGAAACGAAACTCTGGTTCTAACCATATTAATGGAAGGTGTAGGCTTTAATGTTGTGTAAGGGATTTAATGTCTCATCCTCTTTGCATGCAAATAACTATTATTTATATGACATGACACACATGACATACATCTACATGTTACGACATGCATGACATAATGATATGCATCTAATACAATTACATGACATACAATTATGACATGTACAAATATTTTCCTTATTTGTCATAATTATTTTGCAAATAAAATATATTTTAGATTTGATTTCCCAAATCAAATCATGATTAAATTAGGAAACAAATTTCCAAATCTAATCACATATTTTATTTATGGAAAGTGTTAATTAAGGAAACAAATTTCTTAAATTATAATTTCCTATTCATATTAGGAAATTTCCAATTTGAATTTCCTTATTTGTCATAACTATTTATGGAAATAAAATATGTTTGAGATTTGATTTCCTAAATTAAATCATGATTAAATTAGGAAATAAATTTCTAAATCTAATCACATATTTTATTTATGGAAAGTGTTAATTTTCATAAATACTTCTAAACTTTCCAAAATTAAAAAAATTCCATAAATGCTTCTAAACTTTCCAAAAGCAGAAAATTTTCATAAATACTTTTAAACATTCCAAAAGTAGAAAATTTCCAAAAACACAATTATGACTATCATAAAATAATTTTACGATTATGTCAGAACACAGCGTGGCTCTGATACCACTGTTGGATTTCCCTGGCACCGCGGCGAGTGTGTATTCGAACACGTTTCGTAAACATGCATACAATGGAAGCAATAAAAGCAATAAATATAATTTATTACAACACACATCACATGCACGCAAGATACAATATGTGTAGATATAATTGCTATTTAAAATTTTGCAATAAAAGGAAACTTATACTAGGTATACCTGACGGATCATGTGTGGCGGGAATGACATCAACCGTAGTGACCCTCGCTAGAATCACCTCTATCCGTATCCACGCCGAGTATCATCAGGATAGATTCATAAAGCCACGAGCCTCGTCTTCGCAAAAGTCACTAGCCTTGAGTCGAAGATGATGTGATCCGAGAGACGATCACAATCTAAAATAAATTCGAATCCCAAAATGAGTTTCACAAACTCACTTGTCGGAAGCGGTTTTCGTCAACCGTTTGACGAAAACTTAACCCTCCACCTATAACGATTGCTGGAGATCCAATCCTCGACAAGTAGACTGCTATCAGAGCATAAAACACCTACCAAATGGCCTCTCTATGCGAAGGAGATCAAGCTGTCCAAAACTGGACAGCTTGTTGTGGAGGAAGAAGGGGCTGACCAAAGGTTTGGCTGGTTACTCCTTGGTCGCCGGCGGCCAAGGGAGGTTGGTCGGTGGCTGAGGGTGGCCCAAGGGACACCAACAACTGGTGGATGACCGATGGCGAGGAGAGGCAGCGGCTCCAATGGGCGGCAGCGACACAAAGGTGGACGATAACCACCTTGGCTTGGGCGGCAAGGAGGAGAAGGAGGAAAGGAGGCTAGGGTTTCCAAAACCCTTGAACCAATTAATTCTTCTCGAAAAACCCTTAAGCCGTGTTTTTTATAGATAATGCATTCTCCTAACTGTTATTGGTTCATAACTAAAATCCGTTAACCTGCTCAAATAACTTAAGTTAAAATAAACCAAACTGTGTTGATCTATTTTAAGTTAAAACGAACCGAACCAACTTTGGTTCATTCGTTTAAAACAAACCAAACCACTTTGGTTTATTTTCCACCATTGGATTAGAACCAAACTAATTTGGTTCATCCATCATGTCTTCAAAAGACACGACCCATCCATGCTTCCAATACAAGTGAAACTATTTCATACTCGCTCTTTGTTTGGTCTAACCAAACCTAGTCTCTCTCGATCTGAGAATCCTATTCTCAAACTTGTTTTAAATCCTTCGGATTATGCTTGTTGTGCATGTGACCAAATAGGTTCCCAGTTTATGTTGGTCGTCTATAATTAACCATTAATTATAGAATGATCATGAGTGGCACCTAGTAGTACATCATGATTTCCAATTAATCGAAAAATCAACATTTGATCCTAGCACGCTTCTGAAACCCTTCAGTAGCTATAGTAAATCGTGCCCCATTCCCTTCACTCATCTTATACCTGATGGAGGATCGGTGGTCGGTTAGAGAGGGATGAATAGCCCTCTTTCGCATACGGTGGAATTACTCATTGAATTGTCTACAAATTACGATTAGCGCAAGTGGAAATATAAAGCTAAAGACAAAATAAAGAAACAAGAAATACAAACACTAACAAGAGTGTGTAATGTGGTTCACGACCTTGCCGCTAATCCATGGATCGATTCGTTCCAGGTGAATCATGCCTAAACTCCCACTATTCTCTCCTTGGCACCAAGCAAGGTGGAGGTAACCTTTTCTTACAAGATCACTCTTCTTACAATAAAATTTAGATAAAAACAAGTAAGAAGAGTAGGGAAGCGTTTCGGTCACTTGGGTGTTGATTGGAGTTAAAGCATTAGGCTCCCAAGTTGACCCATGACTTCTTTTTATAGAGAAGAAGCCTTTCTTCTCATTGGGCGCTTGGCAGTCGAATGATGCCTCGATCAGTCGACTGCCTCTGTAGCCATTGCCCTATAACGGCTTCTTCCATGTTGGATTTCATCCAACGACTCCCACATCAGTCGACTAATCTTTCCATCAGTCGACTGATGGAGCCAACAGTCGAGTCCTGCGAGCGAGCAGTCGACTAACAACCATTCTGTGCCCGAAACCCTCGCGACCAGTCGACTGTTGCCATCAACAGTCGACTGATGGTTTCGGCAGTCGACTGCCAACCCTTGGCAGTTGATTGCTGGGACACAAACCTGACTCGAACACCAATTGAGTCTAAGTCGAATTGGAGCAGTCGACTGCCATGGCATGGCAGTCGACTGATGTTAGGAAATCCCATCCCGGGTTACAATCACTCACTCTCATTCCGACTGATGGCCCATCCATGCCAATCGGCCAAGTTTCACCTAAGCGCTACCCCATCCCAGGTTACAATCGCTCACTCTCATTCTCTTGGAGTCCCTCTCCTTTGAAGTTGTCTTCGTCCGACCACATCCCTCGGATGCGCCAAGTGCACGGCTTCGCAATGTCATCCTTCGCGTCTCGCCCTGAAGTCTACTTCCTTCAGCTTCACTCCAATGCTCCTCGTCCAGCAGTCCCTTGGATGCACCAAGCGCACGACTTCCACAATGCATCTTTCACCGACTCAAAGACCGAGTCATGAGAGGTGAAACTTGCCAATGCTCCATGTGCAAATTACTAAGTCTTGCATGACTTCAACACACACATCAAATCCAATACAATCCTAACTTAAACCCTTTGCCACACACATCAAAACCACATCACATGGGTTGATTGCCCTAACAATACCCACTTGGTTCAGGACATGGTCTATAGTGTCAGTCCCCACTAGGCTGACTACGTCACACCTAGCCCAAGTGTTACTTCCTCGTCCTATGGATTCTAGTTATTGCACATGTATCCAAGAGTATCATACTCTAAACATGTCATGCTTTGGACAAAGACTTTAGTAACAATTCAACGAGAGAACATAGGGTATACATCTCCTTGCAAGGAGCGGTGAATCCTTTGTAGGCTATTAAAACACCTTCGGCCACTTTGACTTATACCCAATCATCCCGGGTCCACATCTCCTCGGAGATGCTTGCTTAAGATGTTAAAGCATAAGTCTTCATGATCAAGATGACTTGAATACCGCAAGTCAAAGAAACATTGCACTTAAGCTGCTGTAAGAATTTCATTGACATATCCATATATGCAGAGAACCATATGAAGTCTTACAGTTGGTCACTCCAATGAACTAGTTACCATAACTAGCATCCACGATTAACTCTGGACATCCCAATGTCTACAGCCAGTGATGAACAGCTGTTTGGATAAACCAAAGAGTTTATCTCGTGCTAGTCTCAACAAAATCGATGGCATCTATATACATGAATTCATCAACTAGGGATAATTCCAATACATCTCAATTACACATGTAGAGATACTCACTAGTTATGATCCAATCACAAATTCTCTCATGCTGTGAATCGTATTGTGGACATTCAGTAAATGAGTTTAAAATCCAATCAAATACATGAAAACATGTATACTCAAATAGTGAATCTTCATTTATCAAACAAATGGTACAACCATAAGGCGATTGCCTTAGGACACCTCTCATATATTACTAACATAATTGTCTACAATGCTCGTTAGCGCAGCGGAATGATAATAAAACTAATGCAAAGAAAATTGAAGCTAAAAACAAAGTAAAGAAAGAACACCACTAACACAATTTATTTAACATGGTTCACGACCTCTCGCTGCTAGTCCACGATAATCCGTTAGGCAGATCACTCCCTCAACCTTTCCACTAAACTTCTCCTTTAGCTTAATACAGGGTGGAGAAAACCTTCTTACACAAACCCTCCCTCTTACAATATGATAGAGATAGAATTAGGGAAGAGGAGAGTAAAAACGTTTAGAAGGCTTGGAGCAATGTTAGGAGTGAAAGCATTAGCCACCCCAAGGCTCCCAATCCCTCTTTTTATAGAGAAGAGAGCTTTCTTTCCGTTGGGCATGCAGCAGTCGACTGTTCCTATAGCCGTTGTCTCACAACGACTTAATCCATGCTAGAAAAGTTCCAACAGATAACCCATCTGTCGACTGCCAAACCCTAGCAGTCGACTGATGCACAAGTAGTCGAGCCGCTGGTCGAGCTGCCTCGCTTTTATGGCTGTGTCCTCAACCATCAATCGACTGCCAACCCTAGAAGTCAACTGGTGGGCCACAAACCTTTAGCCAACTTCAGTAAACTGACTCGTTGACTTATACCAATCGACTGATACCTATATTAATCGACTGTTGTCGGGTAAAACCTCAAACAATAAGGTGTTTGAGCATCCGATCATCGGGTAAAACCTCAAATATAAGTGTTTGAGCATCTGACACTTGATCTTAGCCATTTGGCCAAGTTCACCTAAGTTGAACAACCCCGTCTCGGGTTATAATCGCTCAACTCTCATCTCCCATGGAGTCTTCCCTTAAAGCTCTCTTCTTTTGGCCTACGTCCCTCGGATGCACTAAGCTCACGACTTCTCCCCATGCTTTCCTTCGCATCTTGCTCTGAAGTCTGCTTCCTTTGGCTTAACTCCATTGCTCCTCGTCCGGTGGTCCCTCGGATGCACCAAGCTCACGACTTCTCCTCGTGCCATCCTTCACCGACTCAAGGACTCGAGCCATGAGATGATGAACTTGCCAATGCTTCATCAAGATACTCATGTGTGATTCACCAAGTCCTTCACAACTTGAACACACATATCAAAAGTATAACATCCTAACTTAAACTCTTTGACACACACATCAAAACCATGATCATACTTGGGTTGATTGCCCTAATAATCTCCCCCTTTTTGATGTGTGGCAATATGTATAAGTTAGGTAAATAAACTTAAGGAAAGTAAAGCATGAATATCAAACATGGAAATCAAGCTCCCCCTTAACACATGCAAACTCCCCCTTAACACATGCTTAGCTTAAACCTTAACACTTCTCCCCCTTTGACACCAGCAAAAAGATCATACATATCTTATACAATGTGGTATCACTATCTAAGGGAATAAAAATACCAAAATAGACTTGAAAAGCTCAAAACTGAGCTGTTGTGTCCATGCGCAGTGTCATCAGTCGACTGGTACATTCACCAGTCGACTAGTGTTTGATAATTCCGAATTCTGATTTCTGAAGCCAACTTCAGAAATGCATTAAAAATTCAAAAAAAATCGAAAAATCATGAAATCTGGGGAACACATTTCTTATGAGTTCCTTTATCATGAAAAAATAGGTTTTCATGAAAATGCATCAAATTTCCAAGAGTTGGTAAAAATTCAAAAGTTTCAAAATTTTGTCATATTGTATCAACTTTGAAAACTAGTTTTGTCTTTAAATGTTTCAATGCATAAATTTAAACTTTTCAAAACATGAAATGGTTTTCAAATATCAAAAATATCCAACTATGATCTTTGGGCAAAATGTTCATGAGTTAAACATTTATTTTCCTCATAGTTGGTCAATGATTGCTATGTCATGATACACTTAATGACTTATCAAAATTCCATAAGCATTAGTGAATCATTTGTATCAACCTAACATCTCACCCATTGCTATGTTTTTCAATCAAGTTATCCTTATAGTGGGTTGTGAGATGTAACTAAGGTATTTCTACTTAACCAAAAATTTCATGCAATGCTATCAAGGTTAAGTGTTATCCAACATCCCCCATCATGATCATAAGTCAACCAATTAACAAGATATGAAATAAGTCCAATTATGGTTGACTATCCTAGGTTTTCCTAACCTTTAAGGATTGACTTGGGTACCCAATATAGGTTCTTTCCAATAGGGTTTACCAAGTATTCCTTAGGGATCCATTTCATAGCTACCATTGTTGTTTTTGATTGCCCCTAGCAATTAGACAATGGTAAGATTTCTCATTCTTTGATCCCTTATATCCTAAGCCCTTTTTGTTGAAATTTCCCTTTGGCTCCCAATAATCATTTTCAAAGTATTTGAGCCTATGGTGAATTTTTTAAGGGCCTTACTAAGGTAATCTACCTTTTCCCTTAAAACCATATTTTCTTCTAAACATGCATCATTAGTACTAGAAGAAGAAACACCATCATGTGAACATGCATTCTTAAGTTTTTCTTCTAGAGTTCTAATTTTATTTTGCATGCATTTATTTTTCTTCTTAGATATAAATAAATCCCTAGTTAAACTTGAAATCATATGGACAATATCTTGAGTAGGGAGATTTTTTATCTCACTTACCCAATCTCCTTCCGAGTCCGAAGATTATACTCCCCCTACACTTGAGCTCTCCTCCTCACTTGAGCTTCCTTCTTCTTGTTCGGATGAGGTGGAGGCTACATCTTTTACTCCCATAAATGCAAAGTCTGAAGCCCCCAGGGCAAACCCAGATGGCTAGTGTAGCCGTGTTAAGGCTCGAAAGGGCAAGGGGTCGATTCCTGGAGGTGACGACCAGACTACCGATGACTCCGTATTTCTGCGCTAGCCACTTGGGACATGATTTACCCCCCTCCACATGTAGGGGCAGCAGTGGGGGGCCGCTAATGTGGCGGTTCCACATAAATGTAAAGTGTGAGACAACTTCTTCTTCCTCTAATGAAGATGAGTTATCCCATGTAGCTTTTAGATTTTACGATTTTGCCTTCCCCTTTTCTTTTGATTTTTCTCTTCCTTCTTCTTGCCTTCTTTCTTCTTGACATTTTTTTTTCTTTTCTTCCTTGTTCTTGTTCAATAAAGGACACTCATCCCTCATGTGTCCTTCTCCTTGGCAATTGTAGCAAATGGTCTTCCTTCTCTTTCTCCTATCATTAGACTTGTTAAATTTAAACCCTTTTAAAGCACGCCTTACCCTTCTTACCATATATGCTTCTTCATCGGTGTCCATAGAAGAATGAGAGTCGTCATCCGATGAGGAGGGTGTGGTCTTCTCCTTCTTCCCCTTGTTTGCAACAAGCACTACTCCCCTTGATTAATTGCTTGGTTCTTCCGCTATTCCTTCAAGGTGAGTTTCGTGAAGTTCCATGTTGAGAAAAATTCTTCTAAAGTACTAACCTCTAGATTCCTTGATATATAGAAGGAATCCACCATGGAGCTCCATTTTGAAGATCAGGGGAATGCATCGATAGCTTTTATTATCATGTCTCGATTTGATAGCTTCTCCCCTACACGAAACAAACCATTAACAATTTCTTTAAACCTAGAATGTAAAGACAATACCTTTTCTCCTTTGTCTAATTTAATGTTGTTGAGTTGAGATCAGAGAAGATCCCATTTTGCTAGCTTGGCTTCGGATGTGCCTTCATGAAGCTCAATTAGCTTCTCCCACATCTCCTTGGCACTTGAGCATTCTCCTATTCGGTTTATCTCTTGTTGAGGAAGCACGTTGAAGAGATGATGCTTGGCCTTTGAATTTGCTAGGTGCTCATCCTTTTGCTTCTTAGTCCATCTTGAATTTTCTATTGGCTTGCCTTCTTCATCCCTAGGTATCTCGAAACAATTTTCCATTATAATCATGATATTGAAATCGATTTCGAAAAATACCTCCATTCTCTTCTTCCACCAAGAGAAATCTCCTTCGAACTTCGGTGGATGGATGTTCATGCCGACCATTGTTGATTTGCCTATTGCGACGATGAGTTCGTTGACAAGCTTCTTGCTCTGATACCACTTGTTAGGATTTGATGGCCCAGCTAGAAGGGGGGATGAATAGCCTTTCGATGCTCGATGGAAATCATTCGTGCTTAATTGTCTACAATACTTGTTAGCATAGCAAAATGATAATAAAACTAATGCAAGGACAATTAAAGCTAAAAACAAAGTAAAGAAAGAACACTGCTAACACAATTCATTTAACGTGGTTCACGACTTCTCACCGCTAGTCCACGACAATCCGTTAGGCGGATCACTCCCTCAACCTTTCCACTAAACTGATCCTTTAGCTCAACACAAGGTGGAGAAAACCTTCTTACACAAACTCTCCCTCTTACAATATAATAGAGATAGAATTAGGGAAGAGGAGAGTTAAAATGTTTAGGAGGCTTGGAGCAATGTTAGGAGTGAAAGCATTAGCCACCCCAAAGCTCCCAAGCCCTCTTTTTATAGAGAAGAGGACTTTCTTCCTGTTGGGCATGCAACAGTCGACTGATGCATGACAATAGTTGACTACTCCTATAGTCGTTGTCTCACAATGGTTTAATCCATGTTGAAAAAGTTCCAATAGATAGCCCATCAGTCGACTGCCAAACCCTAGCAGTCAATTTCGGTCAGCCCTTCGTGGTAGTGTCCTCAACCATCGATCATTTGCCAACCCTAGCGGATCATTGGTGGGCCACAAACCTTCAACCAACTTCAGCCAACTGACTCGTCGACTTGTACTAGTCGACTGATACCTATATCAGCCGACTGTTGTCGGGTAAAACCTCAAACAACAAGGTGTTTGAGCATCTGACCGTCGGGTAAAATCTCAAACACAAGTGTTTGAGCATCCGCCACTTGATCTTAGCCATTTGGCCAAGTTCACTTAAGTTGAACTACCCCATCCCGGGTTATAATCACTCAACTCTCATCTCCCATGGAGTCTTCCCTTGAAGCTCTCTTCCTTCGACCTACGTCCCTCGGATGCACTAAGCTCACAACTTCTCCCCGTGCCATCCTTCACGTCTTGCCCTGAAGTCTGCTTCCTTTACCTTAACTCCATTGCTCCTCATCCGGTGGTCCCTCGGATGCACTAAGCTCACGACTTCTCCTCGTGCCATCCTTCATCGACTCAAGGACTCGAGCCATGAGATGATGAACTTGCCAATGTTTCATCAAGATACTCATGTGTGATTCACCAGGTCCTGAACAACTTGAACACACATATCAAAAGCATAACATCCTAACTTAAACTCTTTGACACACACATCAAAACCATGATCATACTTGGGTTGATTTCCCTAACAGGTCCATCTACCTAAACAACATGAAAAACAAATTCCTTAGGTACCGAAATGTTTGGACCGATAACATCATTCAAAAACTTCTTTGGGACCCAAACCTTCTTAACCTTACCCCTAATTGTTGCCTTTCTACTAATTAAGGAGATATATGATACTTCCTTGTCCTTAGGTCTATATCCTATGTTGGCCTTATTATAAATGACCCTTTGATCCCTAAGAATAATGTCAAGGTATTTTGACTCACTAGTGAATTTTTCTAAACATGCTCTTAATTAACACACTTCATTCTTAAGATTTTCATTTTCTTTTCTAAACATGCAAGAATCACCACATAAAGATTCTTCATTTTTAATAGCCTTTATTTCTACCTTCAAGTCCTTAATCCTAGATTTTGACTTGTCTAATACATTTTTAAGATAAACAATAGTTTTATGTAAAAATGCTACTTGGGGTGAGTCTTTTATCTCATCGTCACTAGATGACGATTCGTCGCTAGAGGAGGCTTCTTCTTGGCTTGATTTGTGGATTCATCCCCTAATGCCATGAGTGCCACATGACGTGTGATGTGGCAAAGCTCATCATCATTGGATGAGTCCTCCACACTTTGAGTGTCCCATGTGGTTTGGGCCACCATAATCTCTTTCTTCTTCTTCTCCTTCTCCTTCTTTTCTTTTTCTTCCTTCTTCTTCAATTCTGAGCAATTTGGATTGATATGCCCCTTCTTATTGCATTCATAGCAAGTAACATTAGTGTTAGAAATCAAATTGCCACTATATTTACCTCTTGAAGATTGGGACATTTTCCTCGCATCTCTATTCTTGAATCTTTTTGATTTCCTAAGTAGCCTCTTGACAAGATGAGCCATCTCACTAGCCGACAATTCTCTATTGCTACTTGACTCATACTCCGACTCGGATGAGGAGGAAACTTCCTTCTTTTTCCTTTTCTTTTTCTCCTTCTTTTCTACATAGAAAGCTAACCCTTTTCCCTTAGAAGACATGTTAGTTTTCTCATGTAATTCAAATTCACAAAATAGTTCATCAATCTTAATAGATGAAAGATCCTTCGAGACCTTATAAGTATCGACCATTGATGTTCATAAGGTGGTTCTAGGGAAGGCTCAAAGAATATACCTGATAAGGTCTCGGTTCTCCATATTTTCTCTAATTGAATGGAGACCATTAAGGAGTTCCTTGAATGTAGTTGACTTACGGTTTCTCCTCCCTTCATGGCAAAGTTCTGCAGTTGATTGTGTTGGGTTTCCGGCACCGCGGCGTGTGTGTGTTCGATCATATTTCGTAAACATAAGCACAGCGGAAGCAATAAAATTAATAAATCTACATTTATTACAATACACACATCACACGCATACATAGTACAACATGTGTAGACATAACCATAAATTTAAATTTGCAATAAAAGGAAATTTAACTACATTATACCTTTCGTATGACGTGTAGCGGGAATGACATCAACCGGAACGATCCTTGCTAGAATCGTCTCTATCCGTATCCACGCCGAGTATCCTCTGGATGACTTCGCTAAGCCACGAGCTTCGTCTTCGTATGGGTTACTAGCTTCGTGTTGAAGACGACGTGATCGAGAGATGATCACGATCCGAATCCAAATTCGGATCCAAAAACGAGTCCTTAAAACTCGCTTCTCCGGAGAGGTATTCGTCAACCGATTGACGAATCCTTCTTCCTCCACCTCAGAGGATTACCGGAGATCGAATCCCCAGTAAGTTAGTCGCTGTCGGAGCTTTAACCGTCGTCCAAATGACGCTCCGACGAGAGGAGAACAAGCTGTCCAGAAAACTGGACAGCTTTGGTGGAGGAGATAGGCGCCGGCCAACCAAGGGAAGATAAAGCTCACCTTGATACCAAACCTAAAGGAGATCACCGGAGGGTCGCCGGAGGATCACCGACCAAAGCTTGGACGCCGGCACAAGAGGTTGGGCAGCAATGGAGGTTGGCGCCAACTCTTAGAGGGGATGAGGTGGGCGGCAACTTGAGCTAGGGTTTTTGGATTGGGGCTTAATTATCCCTTAAGCCCTCTTTTATAGAGAACTAATTCTCTTAATGGTTATTGGATCATAACCATTAGGCCCGTTAACCCGCTCCATTAAGATAAGTTAAAATAAACCAAACCATGATGGTTTATTTTAAGTTAAAATGAACCGAACCAACTTTTGGTTCATTCGTTTAAAATAAACCAAACCCTTTGGTTTATTCTCCTCCATTGGATTAGAACCAAACCATTTTGGTTCATCCATTATGTCTTCATAAGACATGGCCCATCCACGCTTCCATTGCGACTGAAACGATTTCATGCTCGCTTCATATTTGGTCCAACCAAACCTAGTTTCTCTCGGTCTGAGAACCCCATTCTCAAGCTCATTTTAAATCCTTTGGATTACGCTCGTTGTGCGTGTGACCAAATAGGTTCTCGATTTATGTTGGCCATCTATAATTAACCATTAATTATAGAACGATCATGAGTGGCACCTAGTAGTACATCATGATCCACAATTAACCGAAAAGATCAACGGTTGATCCAGAACTATTTCTGAAACCCTTCAGCAGCTCGAATGAATCGTGCCCCATTCCCTTCACTCATCTTATACCCACTTGGTTCAGGACATGGTCTATAGTGTCAGTCCCCACTAGGCTGACTATGTCACACCTAGCCCAAGTATCATTTCCTCATCCTACGGATTCTAGTCGAAGAGTACCTTACTCTAAACATGTAATGCTTTGGCCAAAGACTTTAGTAACAATCCGATGAGAGGCCATGGGTATACATCTCCTCGCAAGGAGTGGTGAATCCTTTATAGGCTATTCAAACACCTTCGATCACTTTGACTTATACCCAATCATCCCGGGTCCACATCTCCTTGGAGATGTTTGCTTAAGATGTCAAAGCATAAGTCTCCATGATCAAGATGACTTGAATACCGCAAGTCAAAGGAACATCGCACTTAAGCTACAGTAAGAACTTCATTGACATATCTATATATGCAGAGAACCATATGAAGTCTTACGGCTGGTCACTCCAATGAACTAGTTACCATAACTAGCATCCACGATCAACTCTGGACATCACTATGTCTCCAGCTAGTGAGAATCAGCTGCTTGGATACACCAAGGAGTATACCTCGTGCTAGTCTCGACAGAATTGATGGTGTCCAAATCCATCAATTCATCGACTAGGGATAATTCCGATACATCACAATTACACATGTAGAGATACTCACTAGTTGTGATCCAATCACAAATTCTCTCATGCTGTGAATCGTATCGTGGACATTCAGTAAATGAGTTTAAGATCCAATCAAATACATGAAACATGTATACTCAAATAGTGAATCTTCATTTATCATATAAATGGTTCATACATAAGGCGATTGCCTTAGGACATCTCTCATATATTACTAACAGATTGATGAGCAAGTCTCTCTTGGTGATTCTGGAGTATTTGTGCCTTCGTTTAGTTCAATAAGCTTATCCCATAGCTCCTTGGCACTTCGGAAAGGACCAACCTTGTTTTGTTGTCCCTCAGCAAGTCCGCATTTTAGTGTTACGAATGCCTTTGCATTGGACTATGTCTTCCTTCTTTGTTCGGTTGTCCATCATCCAGATTCCAACACTTTTCTCTCCTCATCAATAGGTGGAGTGAAACCCTCCGTCACTGCAAACCACATGTCGATGTAAGTCATCAAGTAATACTCCATGTGACTCCTCTAGTAGATGAAGTTGTTTTTGTCAAAGAGCGGTGGTTGTATAGTGCTATGTCCCTCTAGAAAGGCCATCTTGCTCTGGTTGATTTGTTAGATCTTCCGATACAATCCGGGCTCTGATACCACTTGTAGGATCCTTGAGGATTGGCTAGAGGGGGGGGGGTGAATAGCACTTCTTTGTTTTTTGTAAGAATTATTAGCAGAAGCAATAGACAAAACAAAAACTTAAATGCGAAAACAAGCTAACACGAGTATGTAACATGGTTCAGAGATGATGCTCCTACTCCACGGCAATCCGTAAGGTGGATCAATCCTCATAAGCTTTCACTATAACCTCCTTTTGATGAGAACACCAAGGTGGAAAAGCCTTCTTTACAACTACACTCTTCTTCTTACAATATGTTGGAGTTAAGTATGGGAAGAGGAAGTTAAGAGCACTAGAAAGCTTGGAGAAGACTTGGTGAGCTTGAGAGAAAAGTTTGGAATGAAAGCACTAACTATCTCAATCTCCCCAAGGCCTCCTTTTATAGAGAGGAGGTTGATTTTCCCATTGAGCCTGTCAGTAATCAACTACTACATACCAGCAATTGACTGATGCTATTATTGACCTAATCCAACGGCTTCTGACGAAGCCTGATCTATGGTCATCACAGCTCAATGAGACTCTGATCATTCGATTGATCATACCATCAGTCAGTCAACTGATCAAGTCATCAATTGAGGCATTGGTCGAGCCTGCCTTACTTCTGACCAACTATTGTCGAGCCTCCAGTCGACTGATCTACCACATCAGTCGACTGCTCATAGGGGCTACTATTTTTTAAATCACTCGACCTTCCTTCAGACTTCTTGAGCTCCAATCAACTTTCCTGAGCTTACATTGGACAGTCGACTGCCCGTATATAGAAACATCAAAATACATAAATGCTTGGGGCATTATTGCACCAATAAAAATCTCTCAAAAATCACTGCCGAAATCCTCCATGAGTTGCTCCATTTATAACCTGCATCAGGTTTTATTTCCGCCTAGCAGTCGACTGTCAAAAGGCCCCAGTTGATTGCTCGCCTATCCATTATCTGATAACGAACTAATCCACGTTAGATTCTTCCTAACGTATACTTGAGTAGTCGACTACCATTACCATCAGTCGATTGCCCAGTCAACTACGAGACCTTCTGTGCCCTATTCACTTATAGCCAGTCGACTGCCCATCCATGACAGTCAACTGCCAATGGTCATTCGACTGCTAGAGCCACAATAATAGTCGAGCTATAGTCGACTACACGACCAGTTGACTGGGTCATAACCTCAGTCAATTATTTGAGTCAACTAGGACTCAGAGTGTTGAACACTCGACCAGTCGACTGGCCAAATCCATTAGTTGACTGGTAAACCTTAAATATGAGATTTAACCTAAGTATGATCCCCTCATACTTGATACTTATGGGTGCAATTAACCCAGGTCATGATTGACTTGACTCAAGTTTGACTCGAGTAGTATTTTGATGTTTGACAATGGGTTGACCATTGTTTGACAATGGGTTGACCATATGATGAAGAAGTCCAAGTTGAGCACTTGACATGGAAAGTCCAAGCATGGGCCTTGGCAATGGTAAAGTCTAAGTCATGGGTACTTGGCATGAAAAGTCCAAGTCATAGGTACTTGGCATAGAAAGTCCAAGTTATGCGCACTTGACAATTGGAAAGTCCAAGCATGAGTCTTGGCAATTAGAAAGTCCAAGAGTGTGATATTGGTGGCATAAAGTCCAAGCATAGATCTTGGCAGCATAAGTCCAATATTTGACAACGTAAAGTCCAAGGGTGGAGTCTTGGCAGCATAAGTCCAAATGGATCTTGGCATATGGGAAGTCCAAGGGTATGATATTGGTGGTGTAAATTCCAAGTTGTAGTCTTGGCGACATTAGTCCAATGTTTGGCAGCGTAAAATCCAAGCATGTGTCTTGGCAGCGTAAGCCTAAATGTACCTTGGCGGTGGAGACCTAATTAGCATGACAATAGCCGATGGAAGTACCTAAAGGCTAGCGTATGAATGAATAAGTCATGGATGACTTGGAGGGATCCAATAAGCGTGAGGCTGATGAAGGTGGCTAGAAGGCTTAGGTCTAGGCTAAGGGTGGTCTAGCAAGTATGAGGGGATCATACTTGGGGTAATTCTCATGGTTGAGGTTCATCAGTCGACTAGAGGTTTTGCCCAGTCAACTAGCTAGTGTGGTTGACTCACACTGTATAGCTAGACATTCAGATTGAGTGCGTGACACTATGTGGCTCGACATTCAGACTGAGTGCTCGACATTGTGTGACTCGACATTCAGACTGAATGCTCGACACTGTGTGGCTTGACATTGAGGCTGAGTGCTCAACAGTCGACTGCTATATGCGGGCAGTCAACTGGCCAATGTAAGTTCGGGAAAGCTGATTGGTGCTCAGGAAGTCTGAAGGAAGATCGGGCGATTTAAGAAACAATATCCCCTACGAGCAGTCAACTAATGTGGTAGATCAGTCGACTAGAGGCTCGACAGTAGCAAGTCAAAAGCGAGGTAGGCTCGACCAGCGCCTCAACTGATGGCTTGATCAGTCGACTGATAAGCTATCTGTTGGAAACTTTCCAGCTTGGATTAAGCTGTTGTGAGACAACGGCTGCAGGAGCAGTTAACTGCTAGGCAAAAATCATTCTGAGTTGCAGCTTTATAAGGAGCATGAAGGGGAGGTTTTCGGAAGTGATTCCATGGGCAATTTGAGGCGAAGTGCTGGTGCATGTCAGGGTCTTCAAGTGCAGTCCAAGCAACCAAACAAGTAAGCAAAAGTCTTCTTCATTGTAAAGTTTTCTTTACTTGTATTTCATTGTATTTGCTTATATTTATCTTGTTTATTGTTGTAAACATTGTATAACGTTTCTTCACCTCTGGATTGTTCCGAGAAGGAGTGTATTAGTGGTGGTTTGCATCACTAGAGCTCATTTGAGCTTGCCCTGTGGAGTAGGAACCCTAGTGAGTACCTAGTAAACCCAAGAAGCTCCAATAGGTATTGGGTTCCTAGGAGTATGATTCCATCACGCTAAATGGGTTAGGATGTATCAACCCTAAGTGGATGGATAGTTAACCTAACCATGGTAGAGTTGACATTTTAGGACATTTTCAAGGTTATATGATACCTTGAAAATGAGGTTTAATTTCATATCCTAAAGGATTTTAGGATGTGCCAATAAATTTGAAAAATTGATCAAATTGGCACATTAGATTTAGAGTCATAATGTGCCATTTTAGGTTTTTGGTACATTTGGGAGATGAGTGGTATTATGACAAATTGGACCTAATCCTAACAAATGACAATTAATATTAAAATTTAAGTATTCTTATGTCTTACACTTTATTTGCCATGTTTTGTTTGCCATATGCCATGTCATGACATCATGCTTCATATTACTATATAAAATGTCATGATACCTTAGGTTTATCCTTTTATGTTATATTAGTGTTTAGATTTTATTTATATGCCATGACATCATGATTATTGACACATACATTATTTATACTATCCTTATATGCCATAATCATCATTCATGCATTAATAAAATTGATTTAAGGACTATGACATGATTTGAAGTCCCATGTATAAGGTAATCAAATAGAGTTACCTAGAAAAATGCATGAGACCTTAGTCTAGGAATAATCAAAACCCACATCTCACATCAAATTGACATGTCCGTGTATTGATACACTCTAAATACATGTGAGATGTTAGAAAAAGTGAGTCAGGTTCAAGGTGCATAGATATTGCATCTAGATGAACTCAAACTCATTTCAATCTAATGAGGGATCATGGGTAAAGCTAATGTGCAAGTCATGCACATTTAGCCCATAAATCATGATCCAATATAAGGTTTTAAAATCATTTCAAAATCATTTTGAAAAAACCTTGGTGAAGTCTATCTTTTGATAGTAATCACCATTGAAGAAGTTGATACAAAATAAGTCAAAAACATTGAAGTTATCAATGATTTTGAATTTTATATCAATCTCACTATTTTATGAGTATTTTATTTTTTAAATATTTTTCACCCATAATGATTGATATAAGTATTATACGTATGAAGTTTCATTATTTTTTAAATTATGTATAATTACTTATGAATTAACTAAACTCGATTCCTGAAACTAAATTTCTGCATATGTAGAAACCAATCAACTGTCGCCTTGGGCAGTCGACTAACGTTGAGGGCAGTCAGCAAGTTGCTGACTGAATCAACTGCCAAGGTCGATTTCAGGTAAATAAGGTTTGTTTAGCCCATTTTTTAGCCATCCCTATGTATCTTAACTGCTCATAATCCTAGGATATGCTTTAGAAAGCATTGGAAGGGTGAAAATCCATTAGATATGGATTATGAGAGTTGTTTAGGGTGAGAATCAAATCTTAAGGTGTGTGGAAGTTCAAGTTTGAACTTTTGCCCTTAATTTTGATGATTTAGTATTCCTATAGGCTTAGGGAATCTCTAAGGACATTGTTGGTACAATGGTCAATGGGGAGCAAGCCTTTAGGGGGAGGTTATGCATCATAGGATGATGTATGTGTATTCCTCAAAGGGAGAGACATGAAGGTTTTGGAAACCCTTATTGTGCTCACCAAAGGAGGAGAATTGGAGAATGAGGATTGCCTCTCATTTAGTGATATGGGACTTATGACTAGGAAGAGTGAAGACATCCTAAATGTTTTTGGACTAAGAGGGATATTGTAAGATCTCATTGGTATATGAGACATTGATACACTTGGGGAGTCTTTTTGATGTATGCCAAAGGGGGAGAAGTGAGGTTAAGTTAGGTAAACTTTCACTATCTTTTGTCATTGGAAGTGTTTAAGTTTAGGTTATTGTTAGCCTAACTTAAAGGTATTGTCAAACATAAAAAGGGAGAGATTATTACTGCAATCGACCCAGGTCACGATTGACCGGACTCGAGTTTGACTCGAGTAGTAGTTTGATGTTTGACAATGGATTGACTATATGGTTGACATGAGGTTGGCCATATGATGGAGAAGTCCAAGTTGAGCACTTGACATGGAAAGTCCAAGCATGGGTCTTGGCAATGGTAAAGTCCAAGTCATGGGTACTTGACATGGAAAGTCCAAGTCATGGGTACTTGGCATGGAAAATCCAAGTCATGGGTACTTGGTAATTGGAAAGTCCAAGCATGGATCTTGGCAATTGGAAAAATTCAAGAGTGTGAGATTGGTGGTGTAAAGTCTAAGCATGTGTTTTGGCAGCATAAGTACAATGTTTGGCAGTGTAAAGTCCAAGGGTGGAGTCTTGACAGCATAAGTCCAAATGGATCTTGGCCTTTGGGAAGTCCAAGGGTGTGATATTGGTGGCATAAAGTCCAAGTTGTAATCTTGGTGGCATAAGTTCAATGTTTGGCGGCGTAAAGTCCAAGCGTGTGTCTTGGCAGCATAACCTCAAATGTACCTTGGCGGTTTAGACTCAATTAGCATGACAATAGTCGATGGAAGCACCTGAAGGCTAGTGTATGGATGAACAAGTCATGGATGACTTGGAGGGATCCAATAGGCGTGAGGATGATGGAGGTGGCTAGAAGGCTTAGGTCTAGGCTAAGGGTGGTCTAGCAAGTATGAGGGGGTCATACTTGGGGTAAACCTCATGGTTAAGGTTCATCAGTCGACTGGCCAGTGTGGCTGACTCACACTGTGTGGCTCGACATTCAGACTGAGTGCTCGACACTGTATGGCTCGACATTTAGGTTGGGTGCTCGACACTGTGTGACTTGGCATTTAGACTGAGTTCTCGGCATTGAGGCTGGGTGCTTAGCAGTCGACTGCTGTATGCAGACAGTTGACTGGCCAATGCAAACTCGGGAAAGCTAATTGGTGCTCAGGAAGTCTGAAGGAAGGTTAGGCTATTTAAGAAATAGTAGCCCTAATGTGCAGTAGACTTATGTGGTAGATCAGTCGATTGAAGGCTCGACAGTAGCAGGTCAAAAGCGAGGCAGGCTCGACCAACACCTCGACTGATGGCTTGATCAGTCGACTGATAAAACTTTCTAGCTTGGATTAATTCGTTGTGAGACAATAGCTACAGGAGCAGTCGACTGTTAGGTTTGGGTAGTTGACTGTTGGGCGGAAATCAACTCGAGTTGTAGCTTTATAAGGAGCACGAAGGGGAGGTTTTCGAAAGTGGTTCCTTGGGCGATTTGTGGCGAAGTGTTGGTGCATTTCAGGGTCTTCAAGAGCAATCCAAGCAACCAAACAAGCAAGCAAAAGCGTTCTTCGTTGTAAAGTTTTCTTTGCTTGTATTTCATTGTATTTTCTTGTATTTATCTTGTTTATTATTGTAAACATTGTACGAGGTTTCTCTACCTCCAGATTGTTCCGAGAAGGAGTGTATTAGTGGTGGTTTGCATCACTAGAGCTCATTTAAGCTCGTCCCATAGAGTAAGAACCCTAAGGTTCCGAACCACATTATATCCTTGCATTTGTGGGTGTGCTTTGTGTTGTTTGTTTTTGTTTTAGTTTATGCTTTATTATTTCCGCTGCGGATACTAACAAGTATTGTAGACAAGAATGTAAGCACACGAATGAATTCCATCGACGCAATCGAAAATGCTATTCATCCCCTTTAGCGGATGCTACCGGTCCTATAATACTCACCCTTTGCCGAGACCTAAGTCTTCTGGCCACCTCCATCAGCCTCATGCCCTCAGGATCCATCTGAGTCTTCCATGACTCATTCACCTTTTGTGTTAGTCTTCAGGTGCTTCCATCGGCTATGTCATGCTAATCGGGTTTCCTTTGCCAAGAGGTTGCGCCTCCGGGACTTGTCCATTTCCAAGCCTCAATGCTTGGACTTTCACCGCCAATACTACACACTTGAAATTACATAGCTAAGACTATACCCTTGGACTTTACTTTGCCAAATATTCATATTTGGACTTTCACCGCCAAAACTACACACTTGGACTTATGTGGCTAAGGCTACACCCTTGGACTTTTCAATTGCTAAGTATCCATACTTGGACTTTCCCTTGCCAAGACTTCACCCTTGGTCTTTTTCTCTTCAAGTATCCATACGTGGAGTTCACCATTGCCAAGACTCTAATCTTGGACTTCTCCATTTATCCATACTTTGACTTTTACTCGAGTTTCACTCGAGCTTGGTCAATCTTGACCTGAAGTAGATTGCTCCAACAATCTCTTCATCATAATCTCCCCCATATGACCTTGATATTCCAATCATCCACTAGTCGTATGGTCAACATATGGTAAAACCATATTGTCAAATCATATAGGCAAACATAAAAATACTACTCGAGTCTAGTCAATCATGACCTGGGTCGATTGCATCAACATGCAAATTGTATACATTCCAAGGTCGAACCAACAATCTCCCATGTGCATCCTTCAGATAATAAGCTCTTATCTCTGCACGACTCTCCATTTGAAAAGGACCCTCCCACTTGGGACCTAACTTACCTTTGCAACCTTCTTGCAACACTATTCGCAACACTAGATCTCCTACTTGAAAAGAACATGATACAACTCTTTTATTATAAGCCCACACCACTTGTGATATGTATTTCTCAGCATGATAAAAAGCTTGAACCCTTCTTTCCTCAATCAAATCTAACTCCATATGCTGAGCCACCTCATTGCTACTTAGAGAAGCTGTAACCCAAGCAGACTCCACCCCAACCTCTACATGTAACACTACTTTTGAACCATATACCATATTAAAAGGAGTTTCCCCCATGGCATTCCTAGGAGTAGTGCAAAAAGACCACAACACATTAGGAAACTCTTCTACCCAACTACCCCCAACATGCTTCAATTTTGTTTTCAACCTATGTACCAACTCTCTATTAGTAACTTCAGTCTATTCATTACTCTAAGGATATGCTACTGACATGAATACTTGTTCAATCTTAAAATATTGACACCATTTTTCCAATTTTTTTACCATGAATTATCGTCCATTATCTGATACTAATCATTTAGGTATACCAATACAACATACTTATTCTTCCATAAAAATTTTAATATCATTTGTTTGGTAATACATGCTAAAGGTTCAACCTCTACGCACTTAGAAAAATAATCAATGGCTATCAAAAAAAACTTTTTCTGAGCTGCCCCGATCAGAAACAACCCTATTATATCCATACCCCATTGATCAAAAGGATAAGATGATATAACTGACTTCATATATTCAGGCGAATAATGATGGCAATTATGATGTTTTTGACAACTTTCACACTGCTGCACTAATTGAATATCATCCTTTATCAATGTAGGCCAAAAATATCCAGCTAACAATACCTTTTGAGCAAGTGATATTCTTCCTATATGACTCCCACAAGCTCCCTCATGTATTTCTCTTAATACATAGTCTACCTACATCCTTCCCAAACATTGCAATAAAGATCCAACACTAATTCTTGTATACAAAATCCCCTTTAACACACAAAAATGAGTAACCTGTTGTTTGAATTGCTGAACACGCATAGGATCCTTGGGTACTTTATTTTCTTGGAAAAACAACAACAATTATTTTCTCCAATCATCTTCTATTAAACCCTTTGATACTTTGGCTCGAGGCAACGACTCCACCTGCACAATTATCTCTCGAGTACTCCAATTACCTAAAGAGCTAGCCAACTGAGCAAACTCATATACTCATTGATTTTCCATTCGGGTAACCTTTTTTTATCAACACCTTCATAAAATGTTTCTTAGCTTTTCCCACCAATTCACAATAATTATGAAATTTATCTTCCCTAACTTCAAACACTCCACTTGTTTGTTACACCACTAATTGAGAATCCATATGGACTATTACTCGTTCTGCCCCCACATTCTTAGCAGCTTGAAGGGCTATAAGTAAAGCTTCATACTCAACTTCATTATTAAAAGCTCGGAAATACAATCAGACTACCAACTTAACCTCCTCCCCCTGTGGTGAAGTCAGGATTATCCCCACTCCACAACTTTCTTTCTTAGAGGACCCATCTGCATATAAAACCCACGGATCATGATCCTCTCTATATACAGTTTCAACCAAAAAATTAGTTAAATTTTATGCCTTAATAGAAAGATGAGGTTGATAGTTAATGTTGTACTCACTAAGCTCAGTTGCCCATTTAATAAGCTTTCCAATAGCCTCCGAATGAGTAAGTATGCGACCTAAGGGAGTATCAGTGATTACTACCAATGGATGTGATAAAAAGTAAGGACGTAATCTCCGAGCAGTTAAAACTAAACACCAAGTTAACTTTTCCAAATTAGTATAACGAATTTTTGGCCCTTTTAATAGATAACTAATGTAATATATCAGATGTTGTTTATCCTATTATTGTTATATCAATACTGAACTTACAACAACTTCCGAGAGAACCAAATACACCCATGATACTTCTCCAAGCTGAGGCTTAGCTAAAAAAGGTGGCTCAGACAAATATTCTTTTAATGATTGAAAAGCTTTATCACAATGCTCATCCCACTGAAACCGAATAGCTCTTTTCAATATTTTAAAAAAGCGAAGACTCCTATTTGCTGACCGAGAAATAAAATGAGAAAGTACAATAATTCTTCCCAACAACCTCTATACTTCCATCACACTCTTTGGTGGTTGTATCTGTTGAATAGCATCAATCTTCCTAGGATTAGACTTTATACCATGCTCAGTCACAACATACCCAAGAAAACACCTCTGAGTGACCCCAAACATACATTTTTCCAGGTTAAACTTCATCCAGAATCTCCATAGAGTACTAAAAGTTTCTTCTAATCAAATATTAACTGCTCAGCTTGTAAAGTCTTAATAAGGATGTCATCTACATATACCTCAACATTTCTTCCCAATTTCTTCTCAAAAATTTTATCCATTAACCTCTGATAAGTAGACCCAACATTCTTTAACCCAAACGACATGACAATATAACAAAAAGTACCTTCGGTTGTAATGAAGCTAACTTTGTCCTGATCATCTAATGCCAATGGTATTTGATGATATCCCTAATAAGCATCCATCATAGAAATAAATTGATGTTCTTCTATAGAATCTACGAATAGATCTATATGAGGTAATGGGTAACAATCCTTAGGACAAGCCTTATTCAAATCCCTAAAATTCACACACATCTACCACTTTCTTGATGGCTTAGGTACCAATACTACATTAGATAACCACGATGGATAATGCACCTCCCAAATATGTCCTGCCATCAATAATTTGTGCACCTCCTCCTTAATAATTTCATCTTTCCCAACTCCAAAGTGATGATGCTTTTGTTTAACTGGTACCATCATAGGTAAAATGTGTAATTTATGCTCCATAATAGTAGGGTTAATTCCCATCAGATCTTGAGGTGACCATGCAAAAACATTGGCATTTTTAATGAGGCATTCTATTAAGGAAGCTTTAAGATGTATTGGAAGTTCTCTAGCTATAAAAGTAGTATGTTTAGGATGATTAGAGTCAATTCTAACTTTTTCCTTATTTGATTCTCCTATATCATTAGAACTCCCTTTCTGAATTACACATACTGTATCCCCATATTGACCCAATTTCTTTAAAGGTCTTTGCAAAACCATCCCCTTCTGCCTAGTCCGAATAGCATCTACATAATATCTTCTAGAGAGCTATTGACCTCCTTTGACTTCCTCTACTTCATTTCCAATAGGAAATTTAATCTTCGGATGATAAGGGGAGGCAACTCCTTAAAAACTCCCAATAACTGGCCAACCTAAAATAACATTGTAAGAAGAAGGTATATTTACTACCGTAAAATTAATAAGTATTATCCTTCTTCTTGGTTCTGTCCCCAATGACAAGGTTAATTTTATCTGCCCCATGGGATGCATCTCATGCCTAGAAAATCCAAATAGAGAAGTAACTACAGGTTGCAAATCCTTTATCCCTATCCCCATTTTCTCCAAGGCTGACCAATACAAAATATCTATTGAACTACCTGGATCCACAAATACCCTCCTCATATCAAAATTAGCAATGAGAGCTCGAATTACTAAAGAATATGTATGAGGAGCCATTACTCCCTCAAGATCACTAGGTCCATGATGTGTGCATTTTATATAGGATTTTAGCTATCATTTTAGCGCACATCTTACCTCATTTTTAGGGTATTCATTGCATATTATCTTTGTTTACTCCACTTTTCTATTATCTTCGTTCGAAGATTTACTTTTGTTAATTTTATGTGTAGGATGACATTTTTGGAGAAAAATGAAGCATTTTATGGAGAATGAATTTTAGAGAACATGCTCTGGCCATGTCCTAAGACACGAACATGTTTTTGAAGCGAAACAGATCAAAACAGAGGCTCTAGAGTGACATACGGGCTATGTATTTTTTTCCAGCCCAATTTTAGCCAAGATTTCAACAGTTTCTAGCCTTGCACATGGTTGTCCGTGTGAAATTCACACGATCATGTGGTTGTGTTGCAAATTCGAGGGAATAGGGTTTTCGAGCATTTATGGAAAGCCAGAGCCACCTCTATATATAGGAAACTTGTCCAAGAGGCTAGGATCGGGAGGATCATGAGGGGAGCCACCTTAGGGCTCCCAAGCCCCAAAAGGGGGTCGTCCATGGGCCCCTAACCATCGAAGGAGGAGATCTCGATGCTGCTACTCCAAACATGGGTACAAGCTACAACCGAAGACACTCTTCGATCAAGACTAAGCCCTTCTCTTTCCTTTTCTACAATTCCTATGTGTTGAATCTTGTTTTGTCGATGCCTTATGGTCGTACTTCTATTTATGGAGTAGTTTTTATGATTCTTTGATTAGGGAGTAGCCTATCTTGATTTGTAAACAGTATATTGCAATGAATCCATGTTTGCTTGCATTACTTTCAATTGCTATATATTTATGCTTGCTTTTATTCTATGATATGATTGTTCATGGTCCAACTCTATTGTGTTAATCCAATTTAGATGCCAAAAGAATTAGGTCATATTTTAGAGGTATGAAGAAGGATCAAAAGAAGAACCCAATCCTCTGACCCATAGAGAATCGAAACATGGGGGTAATCTATTACGAGTGAGGATTTAAAGTCTAGAATTGATCTACTGGGGTTCTAGTGACAGGTTCCCTATGCGACTAAGGTCAACCCACAAGTAGATTGATTCACTACAAGGACCCATAGGTATCATAGAATGTAATGAACCTATTCTAGCAGAAGGTCTAAATTAAGTAAAAGAAATCAACTCTAGAAGGGTTGTGGGACCCAATGATAGGGGGCTTCCAAGGATAGGAACCCCCTGAGCTCTGACGATCCGAAAGGAAAACTTAGCTAGGAATAGGGTAATTCAGTGTAGTTCTAAAAGATTGTTGGTGCAACAATGCCCCAAGCATTTATATATTTTGATGTTTGGATAATCATCTAAGTTAGGCAATGTTTTGTGATCTAATTGTAAACATGTTTAAGTGACAGGAAAATCCAAGTATGAAGACTTGGTAAAAGACAAGTCCAAGTGTGATCTTGGCAAAGAGAAGTCAAAGGAAAGGTCTTGGCAGCGTAAGTCCAAGCATGTAGTCTTGGCGGCGTAAAGTCCAAGCAGTCCTTGGAAAAGAAAGACCAAAGGAAAGTCTTGGCGCATGTAGTCTTAGCGGCGTAAAGTCCAAGCGTATTTTGGCAAAGAAGAAACCCAAAGCATGACGAAACCGAAGGAAGCTTTTGAAGGCAAGCGCATGGATGGAGTCATGGACTCAGAGAAATCCTAGAGGCGCAAGGCTGATGGAGAAGCTAGAAGGTTAAGTCTAGGCTTAGGTTATGTTTTCAAGCTAGAAGATTAGTCATATTTTTGGAGTGTGCCCGAACATGGTGGTCGGCCAGCCCTTAAAATGCGGAGAGTTAGAGGAAGAAGGTCGTTAGCGATCGGGAGTTATCCCATCGAACTGTAGTAGTCGACTGACTACCATCGATACAAGTGGCACGATCGCCAAAATGGTGGAAGTCGAGACTCACCAAGATGTGAAGAGGGATCGGTGATAGTCTTCCCGTTGGTGATGACGATGACAAATCCCGTGAATCCTATGTTAAGTTAGAATGCGGATGATCGATGTAAGTCATCACCGATAGACCTCCAACGGGAAAAAGAGGCTCTTTCCTATAAAAAGAGCCCAAGGGGAGCAAGAAGGGGCAAATACTTATATTCTGATCATTCTTCTAAGCTCCTACAAATTTTCCAAGCTTTCTAAGTGTATTAATCTCCCTCCTCCTCTTAAATCTTCATTGTCATCTTTTGTAAGAAGAGGAGGTCTTTGTAAAGAGAAAGCTTCTTAGTGGAATTGCTTGGGTTATCCACCTTAAGGATCGCCGTGGAGTAGGAGCGTTATCTCCGAACCACGTAAAAGCCTTGTTAGCATTGCTTTTTGTTTTTACATATATTATTTGTGTTTGCTTCCGCTAATTCCTCTTGTAGAAACGAAAAGCGCTATTCACCCCCCTCTAGCTTCCAAACGATCACCAACAAGTGGTATCAGAGCTCGGATCGCATCGGAAGATCTAACCATCAACCGAAGCATGGCATTTCAAGAGGGATATAGCACGGCGAGGCCTCCATTTTTCGACGGCAACGACTTCGGCTATTGGAAAGGTAGGATGGAATACTATCTCATGAATGACATAGAAAATTGGTTTAGTATTGTAGATGGATTCGAAAAGCCGGTCGACGAATTCGGAGCACCACTACCGACAAAAGATTGGACAAGAGAGATGGCCAAGAAAGCACAAGCAAATGCAAAAGCAACGACCACACTTCAATGTGGTCTATCCAAGGAGCAACTCTCTAAGGTCGGGCCCTTCAACTCCGCAAAAGAGCTTTGGGAGAAGCTCATCGAACTCAATGAAGGATCCAAAGAGACAAGAAGGGCCAAGAGGGATCTTTTGATTGACCAACTCCAAAGCTTCACTATGAAGACAGACCGTGAGCCAAACTTGGTAGATGCCTATAAGGTCTCTAGGGATCTTTCATTAGTCAAGTTAGATGAACTTTTTTGTGAATTTCAATTACATGAACAAGCTAACACTTCATCCAAAGAGAAGGGTATAGCTCTTTTTGTAGGAAAGAAGGAGAAGAAGAAGAAGGAGAAGAAGGAAGTGTCCTCCTCATCCGAATCCGAGGAAGACTCATCAAGTAGTGAAGATGAGTTATTGGCAAGTGAGGTGGCACATTACGTCAAGAAGTTCGGTGGGAAGTCAAGGAGACTCACCAAGAAAGACGTGAAGAGGATGTTCCAATCCTCAAGAGGTAAATCTTCAAGTAATTCAAATTCTATCTCTAACGTGACTTGTTTTGGTTGCAACAAGAAAGGGCATATAAAGCCAAATTGCCCGGAACTAAAGAAGAAGGAGGAGAAGGAAAAGAAAAAGAAGGAAAAGAAGGAGAAGAAGAAGAAGGAGGCAATGGTGGCATAAACATGGGACACTCTAAGTATGGAGGAGTCTTCCAACGATGAGGAAGTATGCCATGCCACCCGGAACCTAGCCCTTATGGCATTAGAGGAAGAAGTCGGGAGCTCAAGCGAGGAGTCCTCTTCCTCTTCAAGTGATGATGATGAGGTAAACAACTCACCTAAAATAGATTTACTTTATAAGACTATTGCATGTTTATAAAATGCTTTAAATAGATAAAAAATTAGGGTTAAGGATCTAAAATTAGAAATCAAATCACTTAAAAGTGTAGATTCATCATGTTGCAAACAATCTAGTGATATTGATGAATGTACTCTTAGGGATGAAAATGATGAGTTAAGAAAAGAAATAGGTAAATTAAGAGCATGCCTAGAAAAATTCACTAATGGTTCTAAATATCTAGATATGATTATTAAGAATCAAAGGGCAATTTACAATAAGGCCGGATTAGGATATAGACCTAAGGAGAAAGAGGTAGCATTTGCATCCCTTGTTAGTAGAAAATCAATGATTAAAAGCAAGGGGAGAAAGGCATGGGTACCAAAGAAATTTATAATTGATGCTAGTGGTCCTAAGATTTGGGTACCTAAGGATTGTGTTTTTCATGTGACATAGGTAGAAGAACCAAGCTTGTGGATAGTTGATAGTGGGTGCTCAAAGCATATGACCGGGGATGAGAGAAAATTCTCCACTACCAACCACACTAGCAAAGGAAAAGTGTCATTTGGTAATAGCGGCAAACTTAAAATTTTAGGAAAGGGCACCATTGAGGTATCTCCCAATCTTGCCATTCATAAAGTTCTATTAGTTAAAAATATGAAATTTAATTTACTTAGTGTAAGTCAATTATGTGATGCAAACTTTGATGTTAAATTTGATTCTTCAAAATGTTTTATAAGACACAAAACTATAAATGATTGCATGTTAGTAGGCTTTAGAAAATCAAATATATATTATGTTGATTTATCCTATGCTACTAATCCTTCCACTAAGTGTCTTATTGCAAAAGAGGAAGAAAGTTGGCTTTGGCATAGGAGGCTAGGACACATAAACATGAAGAATATAGCCAAAATAGCAAAATTGAAGCTAGTCAAAGGATTGCCTAGAGTCAAATTTCTCAAGGACATGATGTGTGATGCTTGCCAAGAAGGGAAACAATAAAAAACATCATACAAAGGTAAAAATTTACTTAGTACCGCTTTACCGTTAGAATGACTACATATGGATTTATTTGATTGTCATAGTACCCCATCTATAATTGGTAGTAAATATTGCTTGGTAATAGTAGATGATTTTTCTAGATTTACTTGGGTGTTTTTCTTGAAAAATAAAGATGAAACCTTAGGAATAATCATAGGATTTAGCAAAAGAGTAGAAAATGAAAGAAAACTCAAAATCAACCGGATCCGTAGTGATCATGGTGGAGAATTTGAGAATTCTAATTTTTCAAATTTTTGCTTAGCACAAGGGTACAAGCATGAATTTTCTTGTCCTAGAACACCCCAACAAAATGGGGTTGTGGAAAGAAAAAATCGTGCCCTACAAGAAGCGGCTAGGACAATGCTTAATGCATATTCTTTACCTAGCTACTTGTGGGCGGAAGCGGTAAATACCGCTTGCTATATCCAAAATAGGGTATTGATTCATAGGTTTTTAGAAAAAACTCCATTTGAATTGTGGAATGGTACAATTCCAACAATTCATTATTTTAAGGTCTTTGGATGTAAAGTTTATATCTTAAATACCAAAGACAACCTAAGTAAGTTTGAGTCCAAAGTGGATGAAGGAATCCTAGTTGGATACTCATCCACTAGTGTAGGATATAGAGTTTACAATAAAAGGACTCAAAAGATTGAAGAATCTTCAAATGTTCAATTTGATGAAACTTCCAATACATACCCTAGGAAATCCCCTATTAATGATGATATAAATATTGAAAATCAAGAAATTACCAAACAATTTCAAGACTTAAACTTAGGGGGTAATGATCAAGGGGGAGGATTGAATCAAGGGGGAGTAAGGGATGATTCCGATGATGAGCATAGGATTGAGGTTGATCATGATCAAACTCCATCTAACACACCTCCTAGAACCATAAGATTTCATCAAAGTCACCCCTTAGATCAAATTATGGGTGAATTATCTCAAAGAGTTAGGACTAGGTCATTCCATAGGGATCCTACTAGTCATATTGCTCTAATCTCTCAAATTGAGCCCAAAACAATTAAAGATGCATTACTTGATCCGGATTGGATCTTAGCAATGCAAGATGAATTAGCTCAATTTGAAAGGAGTCAAGTATGGGAGTTAGTTCCTAGACCAAGTCTATTATTACTACAAGATGGGTCTTTAGGAACAAACTAGATGACCAAGGGAATATCACTAGAAATAAAGCACGATTAGTTGCAAGGGGTTTTAATCAAGTTGAAGGACTTGATTATGATGAAACATATGCCCCGGTTGTTAGGTTAGAGTCCATTAGAATACTTTTAGCATATGCCTCCTATATGGGTTTCAAACTCCATCAAATGGATGTCAAATCGGCATTCCTAAATGGGTTTATTAAGGAAGAGGTGTATGTAGAACAACCTCCCGGGTTTGAAAATATGGACTACCCAAACCATGTATACAAGCTTAGGAAAGCCTTATATGGTTTGAAACAAGCTCCCCGGGCTTGGTATGAAATATTGTCATCTTTCCTAATCTCTAAGGATTTCAAAAGGGGTAGTATAGCTCAAACTCTCTTTATAAAGTCAACATCTAAGGACATCTTTGTAGCCCAAGTGTATGTTGATGACATTATCTTTGGGTCAACAAATGATGAACTTCTTCAAGACTTCATTCAAAATATGGAAAAAGAGTTTGAGATGAGTCTAGTTGGAGAATTAAATTTCTTCCTAGGATTGCAAGTTAAACAAACAAGTGAAGGAATTTACATTTATCAAACCAAATATGCTAAGGAAATGATTAAGAAATTTGGTTTGGAAAATGCTAAGGTAGTGTCAACTCCAATGGCAACCAATACTAAAATAGATAGTGATAGTGAAGGAAAACAAATAGATCTTACCCTTTATAGGAGCATGATTGGTAGCCTCTTGTATTTAACCGCTAGTAGACCCAACATATTATTTGCGGTTGGTATGTGTGCTAGGTATCAATCATGTGCTATGGAATCTCATTTAGTTGCCGTTAAGAGAATTTTAAGATATGTTAAAGGCACACTAAATGTAGGTCTATGGTACCCTAGGACTAGGTCCTTTGATTTGATTGGGTACACCAATTCCGATTATCTTGGGTTGCAAATTGGATCGGAAGAGTACTAGTGGTGGATGCCAATTCCTTGGGTCCTCCCTAGTGAGTTGGAGTAGTAGGAAGCAACCTTGTGTTGCTTTATCCACCACCGAGGCCGAATATGTGGCTATGGGTGGTTGTGTAGCTCAACTATTATGGATGAAACATACCTTAGAAGATTATGAGCTATCTTACTCCAACATGAAAGTATTTTGTGATAATGTGAGCACCATTAACTTGACCAAAAATCCGGTGCATCACTCTAGGACCAAGCACATTGAAGTGAAACATCACTTCATTAGAGACCATGTGGCTAAGGGGGACATTGAGCTTAATTACATTGAATCTAAGTCCAACCTAGCCGACATCTTTACCAAGCCTCTCCCCGAAATAGAATTTTCATCACTTAGGAGAGAACTTGGAATGTGCTTTGTAGAATAAAAGTGTAGGTTTGCATGATCCTATAGAAATACTAGGATTTATACTTTTAACCATCTCACAAAATACTTAGGAAACCATGATTTTTGTATTGAGCCACCTAGACAACATGTGAGATGTTAGGAAGATGTACTTGGTTCATCATGCTTGTTATGATGCATTACTATGAACCAAAGTGTCATCTAGAGACATTAATCCTTCATTGGACCAATCATTGGGAAGGTCTATGTACAATTAATGTGCATATAGCTCCAAGAATATGATTGGAAATGTCAAATAAAATAAAATTTAAACTATGTCTATCAAACCTTGAGAAACAATTTCCTATTGATAAGCCAAAGTGATACAAAGTTTTGCAAAATTATCATAACTTTTGCAAAATCTCAAGATTGTGTCAATATCTAAATCTAGAGGTGATATAATTTTAAAATAATTTTTCCTTGATAGGAAATGATCTAACAATATTACCCACAAAATTTCGTGATTTTTTGATCTTTATTGAATTAATTATGAATTTTTTAATCTGCCAAAAATTTATCGGTGATATCACGATCGGTACCTAACGGATTCGGTGATCTGACAATATCGAAGCAAGACTTACGGTTCGTTATCGATTCGACTGCCATTTATGGCGATCATTACCCATGCGCGATTCGTATCGATCGATTCGTGATTTATCGATTCGATTTCCATTTATAGCGATCGGTGATCTGAAATCGTTCTCTTCCTCTTCCGACGAACTTCCACCGCACCTCTTAGCCGTTCTCCCTTGTTTTTCCAGTGACTTCACCGACCGGTGATCCCATTTGGAGTGCTCTCCGACTCAAGGACCTCCCCTTGTCACCCCGTTCATGCCCTAGTTTCCACTGAAGATCGCTCACTCGACTAGGGTTCCGTGGACACTCGCATTCTTTGATTTTTCACCATGCCGCCTAGGTAAATTCTCATCCCTGATCACGGTTTGTTTGTTCCTATAATTTTGTTTCACTAACCGGTGCTTGTTTTGTTGTTTTTGTCCATGCATCATCCTTAACCTACATTGTGCTTACTTGTTTTGTTATCTTTTCGCCCATTTAGACTTAAGCACTTTGCTACTAAGCGTGCCCGGGCACCTCCGACCAACGAGGGCCCGTCAAACCCTCGACCCTCTGTTGATCCTCGATTTCCAAATTCCGCACTTGAAAGTGCTTTTAATAAAAATAAATTCCAACTTATTCCACCTAGATCAATGGATCCCAATTTTCTTAAAGACTACTATTTTGACATTGTTCAAATCATCCAACATTACAAACTTGAGTCTTTAGTTTTTTGTGAACATCATGTAAATATCACTCTTCTTTCTGAATTTTTACCTACGACCGGCTGGAGATGGGCTGAGATACCGGACTCGCGTTGCTCGGTGATCTGATTTGATCCCTAGATCTGACCGATTTTCTCGGATGTCTCTCTTAGAATGATCTCATTATATCCATCTTGGAGTGAACCTCTTCCACCTCCCTTTGAGGAGATTTCTTTAGATTCCCTTCATACTACTTTCTATCACTCTCCTCGACCTTTGAACACCAATCTATTTCAATCACAAGAACTTTCTACCTCTGACAATGTCCTTTATAAGGTCATTGCTCATTGTCTTCTCCCTATAGTGACCCGTGGTTTGGCCTTGATTTGACCTACACACTTCCTTCTCATGCATATCTTTCGGCAATACTTAGACATCAATCTTGGTCTCAATACCTTCCATTGCATCACTCATTTCATAAGGCCAAACAATGGGAAGGTTCATATACCTTTTGGAAATGTCCTTACTCAATGGCTCAGCTCCGTAGGCATTGATGCCAACATAGGAGTCATTAAAGTAATGAATAGAAAATATGATCAGATGACTCGTCGGAGCTTCTCCTTGGCGGGCCTGAAGGCTGACAGAGGGTCCATTTTCTGGGACCCAGCACGACGGCTAGCAGGTGGCGCTCCAGCACCAGAGGATGCCGCTGTGGAAGGAGTTGCTGAGGGAGCTGATGTGGGGGAGACTACTGCAGGCGATACTGTTCTGCCAGACACATCCCTCATTGCCCGCTTCGATGCTTTTGCGAAGCGGGTAGACACACGTTTTGAGGAGCTGCGCTTAGGCCAACAGGAGCTTCGCCAGGAGCTCCTCTCCCTCGTGAGAGGGATGTATCGGCAGCAGCAGGACATCTTGGCGATTCTCCGCCCTACTGCACCTGGACACCCACCTCACGATGGTTCGTCATCTGCACCGATGGATGCTGAGGACGACGATCGTTAGCTCGCTTTTTTTTTGTTTTGTTTGTTATTTTCTTTTTGGCCGTATGTACGGCATGAACTCCTACTTGTGTAATGACTTTTGATTAATGAAATGAAATTGTGTTTTTGTTTAGTTCACTTCTATCAGTGCCTACAATTTGTTATTTGTCAAGTTTAGAAGTTGAGCATGTAGTACGAAGTTATGAATATTGATATGATACAATTACACTTTTTACGTCATAATTTTGTTATTTTGAATATCGTATCAATCCATTAATCTGATGAGCTTGTTTTTCGTCTAATATTTTTCATTTGTTATATTAATTTGAATAAAATGTCATATGGTTTCGTGATTTTTGGACACCCACGAATTTTCTCGCATTTTCAAACCTTGTCAAAAAATTTGAATTTGATTTATCGATATCGATCATTGTCATTATTATCGATTGCCAAGGCCAGTTGATGATCGATGCCTATTTTAATTCGAATCGGTGACCTTTGTTTTGGAATAGAAAACGGTTTTTCATCGGTTAAAAGGTTCAATTTTGGACATTATATGATTTCCACAGTATATACATGATAACTTGTATGGAAAGGCGGATTTTCTTGGTGCACTGGTTTAGGGGGAGCTACATCCCTTATTTATATAATTGTTGGTGCAAGGCTAGGACATATTTGCCTATTCTATTGCTTATGCTTTGCTTCACATGTTATTTCCACATCATGAAACATGTCTTGGATTTAGGGGGAGCTTCATATCAATTTTATACCTTTGTTCAAGATGTGTCAATTATAATTCTTTCCTGCACTTATTGGATAACCTCTTCTCTTTTTGTTGTATGTCAAAGGGGGAGAAGGGATATTTAAGTTAGAATTCATATTGAAATATGTTTATATGTATGTGTTAAAGACCTAACTTAAATGATTGCCAAACATCAAAAAGGGGGAGATTGTTGGTGCAACAATGCCCCAAGCATTTATATATTTTGATGTTTGGATAATCATCTAAGTTAGGCAATGTTTTGTGATCTAATTGTAAACATGTTTAAGTGACAGGAAAATCCAAGTATGAAGACTTGGTAAAAGACAAGTCCAAGTGTGATCTTGGCAAAGAGAAGTCAAAGGAAAGGTCTTGGCAGCGTAAGTCCAAGCATGTAGTCTTGGCGGCGTAAAGTCCAAGCAGTCCTTGGAAAAGAAAGACCAAAGGAAAGTCTTGGCAGCATAAGTCCAAGCATGTAGTCTTGGCGGCGTAAAGTCCAAGCGTACTTTGGCAAAGAAGAAACCCAAAGCATGACGAAACCGAAGGAAGCTTTTGAAGGCAAGCGCATGGATGGAGTCGTGGACTCAGAGAAATCCTATAGGTGCAAGGCTGATGGAGAAGCTAGAAGATTAAGTCTAGGCTTAGGTTATATTTTCAAGTATAAATTAGTCATACTTGAGTGTGCATCGAACATGGTCTCCCCGGCCCTTAAAATGCGATTAGAGGTTGGAAGGTGTTAGCATCATCGAGTTATCCTCCGAATTGGTGAGAGTCGACTCACTGACCGCCAGATGGGCCGCGCCGATCACAGAAATGGCCGTAGCCGGTGACGACGGCTGACGCGATTATCGATCGAGCGCACTGTTGGCAATCGACTGATAGTCTTCCCGTTGGCGATGACGATGGCAAATCCCGCGAATCCGGCTGTTCAGAAGCCGTTAGAATCGGCGGCAATCGACTGATGTAAGTCATTAGTCGACTGATAGACCTCCAACAGAAAAAAGAGGCTCTTTCCTATAAAAAGAGCCCAAGGGGAGCAAGAAGGGGCAAATGCTTATATTCTGATCATTCTTCTAAGCTCCTACAAGTTTTCCAAGCTTTCTAAGTGTATTAATCTCCCTCCTCCTCTCAAATCTTCATTGTCATCTTTTGTAAGAAGAGGAGGTCTTTGTAAAGAGAAAGCTTCTTAGTGGAATTGCTTGGGTTGATCCACCTTAAGGATCGCCGTGGAGTAGGAGCGTTATCTCCGAACCACGTAAAGGCCTTGTTAGCATTGCTTTTTGTTTTTACATATATTATTTGTGTTTGCTTCCGCTAATTCCTCTTGTAGAAACGAAAAGCGCTATTCACCCCCCTCTAGCTTCCAAACGATCACCAACAAAGATCACGTCGGATAAAATAGATATCCTACCTACATGAACAACGATTGAGAATTATGAGCAAGACATATGTTTACAATTATTTAGGTGAAATCGAAAACATAGAATCATTCTGTCGATCATAACAGGGACCTAGTGACAATGGTGTCGCTGTAAAGTGATCTCCCAGTCCTCTCATTTTCCTTTCAACCCTTTTTGTGTATCAACCAACTGATTCGGTCTAAACAATCTATATTCGCTTAGTAAATCAGTACTCAATTATCAGTCCCTATGAGATCAATATTGTATTACTTGACAATAATCATGCACTTGCAGGCATTGAGCGTGAGCATGCGCTTCAAGTCCTTGGTGGTCTCAGCCAGAGATTTGGGGTCGTGCTCGCGTGCATTAGACCAAATCCTAAGATAGGTTCTGCTCGATTAGGTAGAGTGGTTGATGCTAAACATTCTTCATGACTATACCACTTCCGAGCTCTCTTAGAATCCCCATTAGTAGAACCCCTAGAAATCATGTTAATAGCACCTCTTACAGGAGGTTGATCCACAGGAACAATTCCTGCAGAGGATACTACCCTTGACTGAGAAGATTGAGGGTCTCGATTAATAGGAGGCCCCGATTGATTTCCCTTGGAAAAATTTCTAGACCACGATCTCTATTGATAAGGAGCTTGATTCATAACCATTGCTTTAACTCTCGAATGGGCTCCCATTATCCTCTGCAATTCATAATTTAGTTATTGACATTCTTGTGTACTATGCCCATTGTCCTGATGATAAGAACAGAAAGTAGGAGAAGGTGGCCTTCGAGGCCCCTTAGCAGCCCCGACCGACCTCTCAGCAATTGATGTTCTTCACAAATATTCATAACTTGCTCCTTAGAAATTTGCAACTTGGGAGCATACGAAGAATGCTTCTCAACCAATGAACGAGTAGGCCTTCCCCAATCAGCTCGGCGTTCAGACATCTCCATCATTCTATGCTCCCGAGACTCATGATGAGCCCTCTGAGCTTCCTCCAGATTAATAAATTTCTCTACCCAAGTCAATAGGACATCAAAATCCATAGGCGGTGTCTTAGATAAAGATCGAAAAAAATATCCTTCCCGTAATCCCTAAGTAAATGCACCAACATTCCAGATGCTACTGCAGGAATTCCCCGTGCGACCTGAGTAAACCTTTACACATATTGTAGTAATTTTCTTGACCCCTTTATTGAATATTAAAAAGACTAAATGGAGGAGGAGGATATGGCTTAGAACTATAAAAATGCCTCAAAAATAATGTGGCAAAATCCTTAAATGAAGTGATACTTTGTGGCCTTAAAGTATCAAACCACTGTTGAGCAGGTCCAATCAAAGTAGTAAGAAAAACCTGACACTTAACTCCTTCGGTATATCGATGCAATAACGCAGCATTCTCAAATCTGCTCAAATGATCCTGAGGATCTGAAGAACCATTATACTAAAAAATATGAGGCAATTCATGATTCAAAATATTTTCTGTAAAGAGCCTATGTTCCTCCCCGCTCCTTGCGACACTACCTCCTACAAAAGGACATCCCCAACCAAATTGTTCCTGCAACTAAGGGGTTGTATACTCCTCCTTTCCCTTTGAATGCTCACAAAAATGAAGAGATTTATCTTTTTGTTTAGATACCTTAATCGGGACTCCTTCAGAATCATCCTCAGATGTATCATCCTCTTTTACTTCTTTAGGCACAACTCATTGTGAAATATGATCCATCAAAACGACCACTACCTGAATAAGGTCCTCCTTGCATATAGACCCCTGCATCCTCCTACTAGTACCTCCTCGGGATGTACTAGTGATGCATGAGAACACGACCTCAAATCTACGACGGGAATCATCGAGGACTCGAAGCGCACGCTCGCGCTCAACGCCCACAAGTGCACAGATGTCGTCAAATAATAAAGATTATCGATCCCACAGGGAATGAGATTTGAATACTATTTGTTCAGTGGGTGTTATTGTTTGGAGTTAAGATCCTTAGAGTTGTGGCTGTGAGGTTGATGACAGTCCTAACTCAAGTACGGTGTCACTCGGAGGAAGGAAATGTTGGTTCGAAGTTCTCAAAAGAGATTCTAGGACTTCGATTTCACTTGTGCATCATGGAACATGCTATCAATTAAATATTGTCTAGATCTCTAATTATGATATTGTGGGAGGATCATCATGTTAGGGCAATCAACCCAGTGATATGGTTTTGATGTGTGTGGCAAAGGGGTTTAAGTTAGGTTTGATATGGATTTGATATGTGCATTGAAGTCATGCAAGACTTAGTAATTCACACATGGAGCATTGGCGAGTTTCACCTCTCATGACTTGGTCCTTGAGTCGGTGAAAGATGCATTGCGAAAGTCGTGCACTTGGTGCATCCGAGGGACCGTCGGATGAGGAGCATTGGAGTGAAGCTGAAAGAAGTAGACTTCAGGGCGAGATGCGAAGGATGGCGTTATGGCCGTCGCTTGGCATCCGAGGATGTGGCGGACGACAACGATCGAGGAATGAGAGTGAGCAATTGTAACCCGGGACGGGGTAGATCGTAGGTGAAACTTGGCCATTTGGCTAAGTGTCAGATGGGATTTCCCGACATCAGTCGACTGCCATGACATGACAGTCGACTGCTCCAAGTCGATTGTGACCCGACTGGTGTTCGAGTCAGGTTTGTGTCCTAGCAATCGCCAGGATGATGATCATGATGATGATGGCGTGATCGATCACAAGGGTTTCAGGCATAGAATGTTGATCAGTCGAGTGCTCGCTTCCAACACTCGACTGTTAGCTCCATCAGTCGACTGATGTGGGAGTCGTTGGATGAAATCCAACGTGGAAGAAGTCGTTATTGGACAACAGCTACAGGAGCGGTTGACTGATCGGGGCATCAGTCGACTGCCAGGTGCCCAACGGGAAGAATGAGTTATTCTCTATAAAATGGGGCCTTTGGACACTTGGGGAGCCTAATGCTTCTACTCTAAACATCTTCTCAAGTGCCCAAACGTTTTCAATCCTCTTCCTTGAGCTTATTTTCATCTTATTGTAAGAGGAGAGAATTGTTGTAAGGAAAGGTTACCTCCACCTAGCTTTGTGCAAAGGAGAGATTAGTGGAAGTTTTAAGGCATGATTCACCTTGGACAAATCAGGTCATAGATTAGCGGCAAGGCCGTGAACCACGTTACATCACCGTGTTAGCGTTTGATTTCCTTTACTTATTTCTTTGTCTTTATTGTTTATATTTTCGCTTGCGCTAACAAATTTGTAGATGAGCAATCAATGAGTAAATTCCATCATACGACGAAAGAGAGCTATTCACCCCCCCTCTAGCAGGCCACCTACGTTCCAACAAGTGGTATCAGAGCCAAGTCGCTTGTCACTTGACTAACCGCCGCAACAGGCACAACAACTAAGATGGTCGGCTCCAACATTCACCCACCAAAGTTTGAAGGAGAATTTGCATGGTGGAAGAAGCGTATGGAGGTATTCTTTGAAACCAATTTTGAAATTATGCTAATAATGGAGAATGGTTTTGAGATACCTAGGGATGAGGAAGGGGAGCCATTGGAAAAGTCGAAATGGACAAAGAGACAAAGAGAGGAGTACTTGGCGAATTCAAAGGCCAAGCATCATCTATTCAACGTACTCCCCCAACAAGAAGTCAACCAAATAGGAGAATGTGCTAGCGCTAAAGAGATGTGGGAGAAGATAGTGGAGCTTCATGAAGGCACATCCGAGGCCAAGCTAGCAAGGAGAGATGTCCTTCACTCCCAACTCAACAATATTAAACTCGATAAAGGGGAGAAGGTAACATCTCTACATTCTAGATTTAAAGAAATTCTTAACGGTTTATCTAGTGTAGGGGAGAAGCTCTCCAATAGAGACATGATTATGAAGGCAATTGATGCCTTTCCCCGATCATCCAAGTGGAGTTCAATGGTGGACTCATTCTATATCTCAAAGAATCTAGAGGTAAGTACTCTAGATGAATTTTTCTCCACTATGGAATTGCATGAATCTAGGCTTGAAGACATAAGTGAAGAACAAAGCATCAAGCCATCAAGGGGAGTAGCACTAATGGCCAACAAGGGGAAGAAGAAGAAGGAGACTCCCTCCTCATCCGATGAAGACTCCTCCTCCTCCTCCATGGATAGCATGGAAGAAGCATACATAGTAAGGAAGGTAAGACGTGCTTTGAAAAATTTTAAATTTAACAAATCAAATGATAGGAGGAGAAGGCCAAGGAGGAAGATAATGTTGGTGCAATCGGCCCAGGTCACGATTGACCAGGACTCGAGTTTGACTCGAGTGATGTTTTGATGTTTCGACAAAAATATATGACAATGTAATTGTCATGGGAAAGTCCAAGTGGAACACTTGGCATTTGGTAAAGTCCAAGTCTTGAGTACTTGGCATGAAAAGTCCAAGTGGGACACTTGGCACATGAAAAGTCCAAGTATGGGTCTTGGCAATGTAAAAGTCCAAGCATGGGTCTTGGCAATGTAAAGTCCAACATGGGTTGGCAAGGAAAGTCCAAGCATGGTCTTGGCATGAAAAGTCCAACATGGGTTGGCAAGGAAAGTCCAAGTCTTGAGTACTTGGCATGAGAAGTCCAAGCATGGGTCTTGGCAAATGAGAAGTCCAAGCATGGGTCTTGGCAAATGGAAAGTCCAAGCATGGGTCTTGGCATGGAAAGTCCAACATGGGTTGGCAAGGGAAAGTCCAAGCTTGAGTCTTGGCATTTGGGAAGTCCAAGGGTTTGATGTTGGCAGCGTAAAGTCCAAGCGGGAGTCTTGGCAGCATAAGACCAATGGTTAGCGGCGTAAAGTCCAAGCGGAGTCTTGGCGGCGTAAGTCCAATGTGCCTTGGCGGTGTAGACACCGTTAGCATGACATAGCCGACAGAAGCACTTGAAGGCTAGCGCGATGGATGAACAAGTCATGGATGACTTGGAGGGATCTGAGAGGCGTGAGGCTGATGGAGGTGGCTAGAAGGCTTAGGTCTAGGCTAAGGGTGGTCTAGCAAGTATGGGGGCACCATACTTTGGGTTAAAACCTCATTTTTGAGGTTGGCAGTCGACTGACATTATGGCCGGTTCGACTGCCGTGAGTCGACAGTTATTGAGTTTAAGGCTGCGCTGGCTCGGCTCGCTGATCGATTGGAGCTGATCGGCGATATCTCTGACGATCGGATCCAAGGTCGGCGATCATCGCGATTCAACCGCGAGCAGAATGCTCGCGTGGCCGTGATCGGGCGATCGATTACGCGCGGTGCGATCGGCGCCAAGAGATCCGTTGGAGTTTTTTCAGCGTGGATCGAGTCGTTGTCTCACGACAACAGTGGCATCAGTCGACTGGTGACTTATGGCAGTCGACTGATAGGCGGAAATCCAGGTCGCGCGGAAGGATAAAAGGAGCTCGACGGGAGGATTTTTGGCAATGGTTTCTTGAGCATCTTTGGGGCGATTTGTTGCTGCAAATCAGAGTCTCCAAGACCACTCTTCAAGCAACCAAAAGCAAGCAATCCAAAGCATTTGTAAAGTGTTTTCTTTACTTGTATTGCATTATTCTTCATTGTATTTGCTTGTTGCTTTTAGATTATTGTTGTAATCTATTGTAAGAGGTTTCTCCACCTCCGACTTGTGTCGAGAAGGAGTATTTGTGATTAGTGATTGCATTGGCATCGCTAGAGCTCGTTAGAGCTCAATCCGTGGAGTAGGAACTGTTTCGGTTCCGAACCACGTTATATCTCGTATTGTGTTTGTGTTCGTGATTGTTTGTATTTCGTTATTGCTTTCATTTCTATATTCCGCTGCGCTAACGAAATTGTAGACACGATCACGATCGAATTCCATCTTCGTACGGTCACAACGCTATTCACCCCCCCTCTAGTGGCGTCAAATCTCCAACAATTGGTATCAGAGCCCGGGGCTCTTCTACAGACTAACCACCGGGAGCTTAGGACAAAGACGCTAGAGGGTGAAGATGGAATTCCAAGACAAGCTTGGATGGGATATCAACACACCTATCCCTTATACCTTCTATGGACAAGAAGGATTCAATCAATGGAAGGTGAGGATTGAAGAATTCTTGATGATGAAGGACTTTGAAGAGTGGGGCATTTTGATGGAGGGATTTCAATATCCAAAAGGGCCCAAGGGAGGAATTCTCAAGATGAAGAAGTGGACCAAGGAACAAATCCAAGAGTTCGAAAAGAATACAAAGGTAATTAAATTCTTGGTTGATTTGATTCCTAATAAAATTATGTGTGAGCTAGGTGAGTACAAGGATGCCAAAGAGCTTTGGAGTCAAGTGGCAAAATATCATGAAGGCTCACAACCGGTCCAAGAGGAAGAGACCGAAGAGGCTAATGCATCATCCTCACAAGGAAGTGAGGATTCGGAGGTTGATAGGGAATCAACATCCGGATCAGAAGAGGTGGAGGAAGTGGAAGAAGCATCCACCTCAAGGATTGAGGGGGAGGAGATAACTTTCACACCGAAACATCAAGAAGAAGCTTCGACATCCGGTCAAGATGAAGAAGCCCAAAGTCCAATTCCAGTCTCCATTACCCTAGGTAACTTAAACACTCAAGGTTCAAATAAAATTCATATCATTTGTTTTGAGTGTAGGGAATCCGGACATTACAAGAGTAAGTGTTCTAAACGGGTTAAGAAGACTCCATCCGTGCCAAAAGTCAAGGAGACCGGTGCCTCAATGAAAAAGAGCAAGGAGCAAGTGATTTGCTTCAAATGTCGACTACCGGGTCATTACCGGAGTCAATGCCCGAAGGGGGAGAAGAAGGGGCAAAGGGGAGCATCACAAGTAGGGGGAGCTACTAAGGCTAACCCTAAGGTATATCAAGTTAATAATGCTCTTTCTTTAGTTAATAGACAAAAGCATGCTAGAAATTTCAATTCCCTAGCAATTTGCCATGAAAAGCATGCTAATAGAAATAAATACTTTTGTTTAGGAGCTAAAAATATTTACCTTAGGAGTAAGGAGAAATTTGGGACTAATGTCCCTAAAAATATTTTACCTAAGGGGTCAAATAACTCAAGATCAATTTTACCTAGGGAGACAATTAGAAAGGTGCAAGAGCACCTAGGTCTAAACCCTAAATGGACTAGGCATATGCCTAGGAAGTCCAATGCCCAAGATTTAAATCAAAATTCTAAAATCGGGCAATTAGAAAAGGAAAATCAAGTCTTGAGGTCAAGGCTTGAAAAACTTGAAAAGACCCTTAAGGTTATGCAAAATCAAATGCAAGGGTCAATTAGTCAAACTTCTAGGTCCAAAAGTCAAAGTCAACACCAAGGACCTAAGAGTCAAAAGTCAACCAAGGTTTGGGTCACAAACCTAAGCCTAAGGTGGCTTACCATAGTGTTCCATTTGATTATGGAACACAAACTAGGTCTAGGAAGACCAAGGTCAATAGGGAAGTCATCCCTAGAATTGACCAAAGGGTGTGCCTAGTGGCTAGGGTTTCAAGGAAACCTAGGGTGGCCACTAAGAAGGTTGCAAGGGGAGTTACCCCTAGAGTCAACCTAGGTAAGACCCAAATGACCAAGGCTAACAAGCCTAGGAGGGTCATTAGGAAGGTATCTAGGGAGGTTATCCCTAAGGAATACCTAATTAACCCTAGGAGCTCAAATCGGTTTTGGGTTCCTAAGAGCGTGATTGATTCACGCTAGATGGGTTAGGGTGTGCCAACCTTAAATCGATGGGTAGTTAACTCAACCATGGCAAAGGTGACACTTTAGGTTATTTTCAAGGTTATGGATACCTTGGAAATAGGGTTGAATTATAATCCTAAAAGTTTTAGGATGTGCCAATATTACTTGAGAAGTTTGATAAAATGATCAAAATTGGCACAATTTAGGTTTAGAGGTTAGTGTGCCATTTTGGGTTTTTGGCACACTTGGGAGAAAAATAGAAATATGGCAAAATATAATTAATTATATGAAATGGCAATTAATATTAAAATTTAGGTATTACTATACCTATATATTTTATATTTCATGCTTTGTTTGCCATATAACATGCCATGACATCATGCTTATTTTTAATCATTCTATATATCATGTACATGTTTAGGATTAAGGATTAAATGTCATGTGTTTTTAGATTTCATATTATGCCATGACATCATGATTATGATCATGTGTTTATCTATATCATCTCTAATGCCATAATCACTCATGCATTTAAGATAATTTGATTGAAATTGATTTAAGGACAATGGCATGACTTGGAGTCCCATTTATAAGGGAATCAAGTAGAGTTGCCTTAGAAAAATGCATGAAACCCTAGTTTAGGGAGAACAAAACCCACATCTCACATCCAATTGACATGTATGTGTATTGATACACCCTAGATACATGTGAGATGCTAAGATATGAGTTAAGTTCAAGGTGTATAGTTTTTGCATCTATATGAACTAAAACTCATCTAATTTCAATTGTGGATCATTGGGAGAGCATGTGTACAAGTCATGTACATAGAGCCCAAGGAATATGATCCAAAATAAGGTTTTGAAAACATTTTAAAATCATTTTGAAAAACCTTGGTGAAGTCTATCTTTTGATAGCAATCACCATTGATGAAGTTGATACAAAATAGGGCCAAAACATTGAAAATTTCAATGGTTTTGAGTTTTGTATCAAACTCACTATTTTATGGGTAAAATAATTTTCAAATATTTTTCACCCATTGTGTGTGTCATAAGTATTATACGTATGAATTTTCACGATTTTTCGAATTACGTATAATTATTTATGAATTTCCAAAATTCATTCCTGATAGTTGAAAATCGAGATTTTATCGATCACGATCGCCTCGTGTGCTGATCGATGTGAGTGGAAGTCGATCGATTCATCGTCAGAGTCAATCGCTAAGTCTGGTTTCGGGTTAACAAGGTTTGTTTAGCCCGTGTTCAGCTATGGAAAAGGTTCCTAATCACTCCTAACCCTAGGATATGCTTTAAAAAGCATTATAAAAGGTGAAAATCCATTGGATATGGATTAGGAGATGTGTTAGGTCAAAGTATCAAATTTAGGGTGAGTGAAAGTTCTATGTTGAACTTAGAACCTTAATTTTGATGGTTTAGAGTTCCTATTGGCTTAAGGGCTTCCCAAGGACATTGTTGGTGCAATGGTCAAGGGGGAGCAAGCCTTTAGGGGGAGTTATCCATCTTGGGATGATGGATGTGTTTTTCTCCTTGGAGAGGAGAAGTTATTGGGAAAGTATCATCAATTGGGAAAATTGATGGGTTTTTGATACCCAATTTGGAAATTGGGAGAGATTATAGGATTGCCTCTCTTGAGTGATATGTGACTTATCACTAGGACGATGGTAGGCATCCTAGATATTTTTAGGTCAAAAAGGGGGAGATTGTAAGATCTCATTGGGATATGAGACATTGACCTCCTTGGAGAGAAAACCTTTTTGATGTTAGTCAAAAAGGGGGAGAATGTTTGGGGGAGAACATTTGGAGAGTGTTTACCAATTTGGGATAATTGGTAAGGGATTTGAGTTAGTGGTCTAACTCAAATGATTTGTTTGGTTTTTGTCAAACATCAAAAAGGGGGAGATTGTTGGTGCAATCAGCCCAGGTCACGATTGACCAGGACTCGAGTTTGACTCGAGTGATGTTTTGATGTTTCGACAAAAATATATGACAATGTAATTGTTATGGGAAAGTCCAAGTGGAACACTTGGCATTTGGTAAAGTCCAAGTCTTGAGTACTTGGCATGAAAAGTCCAAGTGGGACACTTGGCACATGAAAAGTCCAAGCATGGGTCTTGGCAATGTAAAAGTCCAAGCATGGGTCTTGGCAATGTAAAGTCCAACATGGGTTGGCAAGGAAAGTCCAAGTCTTGAGTACTTGGCATGAGTAGTCCAAGCATGGGTCTTGGCAAATGAGAAGTCCAAGCATGGGTCTTGGCAAATGGAAAGTCCAAGCATAGGTCTTGGCATGGAAAGTCCAACATGGGTTGGCAAGGGAAAGTCCAAGCTTGAGTCTTGGCATTTGGGAAGTCCAAGGGTTTGATGTTGGCAGCGTAAAGTCCAAGCGGGAGTCTTGGCAGCATAAGACCAATGGTTGGCGGCGTAAAGTCCAAGCGGAGTCTTGGCGGCGTAAGTCAAATGTGCCTTGGCGGTGTAGACACCGTTAGCATGATATAGCCGACGGAAGCACCTGAAGGCTAGCGCGATGGATGAACAAGTCATGGATGACTTGGAGGGATCCGAGAGGCGTGAGGCTGATGGAGGTGGCTAGAAGGCTTAGGTCTAGGCTAAGGGTGATCTAGCAAGTATGGGGGCACCATACTTTGGGTTAAAACCTCATTTTTGAGGTTGACAGTCGACTGGCATTATGGCCGGTTCGACTGCCGTGAGTCGACTTGAGTTCGATTGCCGTTTAAGAGCTGGAACTACTCTGGAAGTTGACTACTCATTGGAGCAGTCGATGATAATGATCTTCTAGTTACCATGAGCACAATGCTCATCGTGGCCATAATGCCGCGTGGCAATGATCATGTAGAGGTCGGGCATTAAGAGATCGGAGTTTTTCCAGCTGGATCGAGCCGTTGTCTCACGACAAGATGGAATCGATCCGGTGACTTATGGCGATCGACAGGCGTAAATCCAGTCGCTAAAGGATAAAAGGAGCTCGATGGGAGGATTTTTGGCAATGGTTTCTTGAGCATCTTTGGGGCGATTTGTTGCTGCAAATCAAAGTCTCCAAGACCACTCTTCAAGCAACCAAAAGCAAGCAATCCAAAGCATTTGTAAAGTGTTTTCTTTACTTGTATTGCATTATTCTTCATTGTATTTGCTTGTTGCTTTTAGATTATTGTTGTAATCTATTGTAAGAGGTTTCTCCACCTCCGACTTGTGTCGAGAAGGAGTATTTGTGATTAGTGATTGCATTGGCATCGCTAGAGCTCGTTAGAGCTCAATCCGTGGAGTAGGAACCGTTTCGGTTCCGAACCACGTTATATCTCGTGTTGTGTTTGTGTTCGTGATTGTTTGTATTTTGTTATTGCTTTCATTTCTATATTCCGCTGCGCTAACGAAATTGTAGACACGATCACGATCGAATTCCATCTTCGTACGGTCACAGTGCTATTCACCCCCCCTCTAGCGGTGTCAAATCTCCAATAGATAATTTGCTACAATTACCAAGGAGAGGGACACATAAGGGATGATTGTCCCCTCTTGAACAAGAGAAAAGAAGAAAGGAGAAGAAAATAAGAAAAGAACAAAGGGAGTAAGAAAAAGGAAGAAGAGAAGAAGGCCAAGAAAAAGGGAAAGACTAAGGCACACAAGGCCACATGGGATGATCCTTCATCCTCATCATTCGAAGAAGAAGAGGTCTTCACAAATCTTGCCTTGATAGAGATAGATGATTTGGACTCCACCTCCTCCGAGGAAGAAGGAAGAAGCATTAGCGAGGAGGAGAGCTCGAGTGAAGGGGGGAGCGTCCTCATCTTCATCCTCATCATCAGAAGGGGATTTGGTAAGTGAGGTAACAAATCTTCCTCCCAAGAAAATTATGTCCATGATATCTAGCTTAACTAAAGAGTTATTTAGGGATAAAAAGGAAAACAAAAGCATGAAAAATGAAATTAAGGCCCTAGAAGAAAATCTAGAAAAATCATGTTTAAATATTAATGATAATGTTTCTTCTAGTTTCAATGATGCATGCTCACATGAAAATTACATGCCTTTTAATGTTAGTGATGCATGTATAGAGGAAAATAGGATTTTAAGAGAAAAGTAAGACCATTTAACTAAGGCCCTAGAAAAATTCACTATTGGCTCCAACACATTGAACATGATCATAGGGAGCCAAAGGGCAAGCTTCAATAGGAAATGCCTAGGATATAAGGGAAAATAAAATGAAAAGGCCTATCATTGCCTAATTGCTAGGGGTAAAGCCAAAAAAAAACAATATCTAGAAAATAGATCCCTAAGGAATTTTTAGTGAACCCTATAGGAAAGAACTTATATTGGGTTCCTAAATCCATCCTTAAGGGTTAGGAAAACCCTAGGATAGTCAACCATAAGTGGACTTCACTTATATCATATTATATGGTTGACTTAGGATGATGTGGGTAGTGAAACTTAATTTATAAGCATGATGGATGAAGTGATTATAATGTTAGAATCATATACTTGATTTGAATAATGATACATGCTTATGATTTAGAATGATCGGGACTTAATTTTTGAAATAGTGTTGGGTGATGATAATACACCCATAAATAGCTTAAATCATGCTTTGGGTTATACTTGACTTATTATCATGATTTTATGCCTAATGTATGATTACAAATTGATTGATACACTTGTTTCATGATCATAATGTGAAATCAATAAATATATGCCTTTATGATCATGTGGTATGTTAGAGTGATACTTAACTTTGTGTAGAATTGCATGAATTTGAAGGTTAAGTATATAAATACCTTAGTAACATCTAACACTCACCATAAGGATAACCTTGATTGAAAACTTAGCATGGGTGAGATGTTAGGATGATACTAATGGTTCACTAATGCCTATAGCATTTAGATGGTCATTTAAAGTATCAAAATAGTAATAATAGACCAATCATGGGGAAGACTTGTGTTTAATTCATAGACATATTGCCCAAAGATCTTGGTTGGATATTTCATATGTTTTCAAAACCATTCCTTACTTTAAAATCTGTGTTTTCATATTTTGAAACAAGCTAAAGCAAAACTAAGTGTTAAAATTGATACAAACTTGATCAAATACTAGTTGTTTTTGAAACTTTTGGATTTTTGGAAAATCATTGAAAATATAAGTAATTTTCATGAAAACTCATTTGTCACTAATAAAAGACTTTATAAGAAATGTGTTTTCAAAATTTCATAATTTTTTGAATTTTTTGAAATTTCTAGTGCATTTTTGAATTTCGATCCAAAAATCAGAAATTGCTGAGATCAGCATGCTAGTCGACTGATGTCTGATTCAGTCGACTGGTGGCACTGTTCATAGCCTGATTTCAAGGTTTTCAAGCTGTTTTGATGGTTTTTCGACTCTTATACCTTGATGCCTTGGATTATGCCATTTAGATAATATTTTTGATGGTGTCAAAGGGGGAGAATTGATAAGTTTAAGTTAATCATGCTAAAAGGGAAAATTTAGCATGTCTTAAGGGGGAGTTGCATGTTTAAGGGGGAGTTTTCATACTCATATTATTTACATGCTTTCTTGCCTTATGATTTTATGAAATTGTTTTTACCTAACTTAAACAGATTGCCACACATCAAAAAGGGGGAGATTGTTAGGGCAATCAACTCAGTGATATGGTTTTGATGTGTGTGGAAAAGGGGTTTAAGTTAGGTTTGATATGGATTTGAAATGTGCGTTGAAGTCATGCAAGACTTAGTAATTCACACATGGAGCATTGGCGAGTTTCACCTCTCATGACTCGGTCCTTGAGTCAGTGATAGATGCATTGCGGAAGCCATGCGCTTAGTGCATTCGAGGGACCGTCGAACGAGGAGCATTGGAGTGAAGCCAAAGGAAGTAGACTTCAGGGCGAGACGCGAAGGATGGCGCTGCGAAGCTGTGCACTTGGCACATCCGAGGGACATGGCCGAACGAAGACAACTTTGAAGGCGAGGGACTCCAAGGGAATGAGAGTGAGCGATTGTAACCCGGGACGGGATAGATCGTAGGTGAAACTTGGCCATTTGGCTAAGTGTCGGATGGGATTTCCCGACATCAGTCGATTGCCATGATATGGCAGTCAACTGCTCTAAGTCGACTGTGACTCGACTGGTGTTCGAGTCAGATTTGTGTCCTAGCAGTGGACTGCCAAGGGATGGTAGTCGACTGCCGAAACCATCAGTCGACTGATCGCAAGGGTTTCGGGCATAGAATGTTGATCAGTCGAGTGCTCACTTCCGGCACTCGACTATTAGCTCCATCAGTCGACTGATGGGATGATCAGTCGATTGATGTGGGAGTCATTGGATAAAATCCAATATGGAAGAAGCCGTTATTGGGCAACGACTACAGGACCAGTCGACTGATCGGGGCATCAGTCGACTGCCAGGTGCCCAACGGGAAGAATTAGTTCTTCTCTATAAAATGGGGCCTTTGGACACTTGGGGAGCCTAATGCTTCTACTCTAAACATCTTCTCAAGTGCCCAAACATTTTCAATCCTCTTCCTTGAGCTTATTTTCATCTTATTGTAAGAGGAGAGAATTTTTGTAAGGAAAGGTTACCTCCACCTAGCTTTGTGCAAAGGAGAGATTAGTGGAAGGTTTAAGGCGTGATTCACCTTAGACGAATTGGGTCATGGATTAGCGGCAAGGTCGTGAACCACGTTACATCGCCATGTTAGCGTTTGATTTCCTTTACTTATTGCTTTGTCTTTATTGTTTATATTTCCGCTTGCGCTAACGAATTTGTAGACGAGTAATCAACGAATAAATTTTACCGTACGACGAAAGAGGGCTATTCACCCCCTCTAGCCGGCCACCTACGTTCCAACACATCACACATTTAGCCGATGAACTTTTGCTTCTACTAGGATCTACCTATTCCTTACCATGCTGACCTTTCAGATCTTCATAGCTCAGGGGATTTATACCGTTGGGAACCCCATGTCACTAAGGTCCCTCAACCCTTCTAGAGTTATTTCACCTACTTTGGCCCTTCTGCTAAGATTGACTATTTGGTATGAGGATGTCCTAATAATCCCTATAAAGAGTCAGAACGTGTCTCGTTGCCTACTCCATCATATTCTTCTACCTATGGTTATCGGAGGGAGGACGACCACAAGGGTGCTCCTTGGTTCTCGTAGATCTTTGATACAAAGGATGTCACCCTTTATATCAGCTATGCACAATAGATATAGAATCAAAACAATAATTTTCATCGATCCAAACAATACCAATTGAAAATATAAATCCAAGAATAGAAAATATATTCAAACTAGCATGTCCTACGTACATAAGCTACTCTCTAATCCTATAATCAAAGAAACTACTCCATAGATGAAAGAGAGATGACACAAGACATCATAGAATGAATCATTACAATGTAAAGATATCTGAGAACTAAATTACAGTACTCTTGGTCTTTCTCTTTGGCATTGGAGCACAAATTTTGATCATTGAGTCGTCTTCTTCCTCTCCGTTGTGAGTCTCCGATGCTTTTTAGGGCACCAGTTGCCGTTCCAGCCATCGTGGCCTCCCCCTTAGGGTTTGGGCATGCCTTTCTTTTTATAGACGTGAAGTTGGCTCTTCATAAATCCCATGAAAAATCCTAGTCGCGTCAATAAGTCCCAACACCACACGATCCGCCGTGTGTGATGCTGGGAGGGTTGGCTTCGTGGCCGTGTGAAATTCACACGGCTGACCATGTCCACCTCCGTTCCTCCCAGTAAATGCCTTTCTTTTTCTTCAAAAATGTGCCTTTTAACCTATAAAATATCCTCCTACACACAAAAGCAACAATAGTAGATCTCCGAACCAGAAAATAAGAAATACATGCAAAATAAAGTAAATATACATGAAACAAGGATAAAATGTAACGAGAGGTGTGCGAAAACTACTCCTAAAACCCTATATGTTTCGCTCACATCAATCCCCCAGACTTAGATCTTTGTTTGTCCTCAAGCAAAGCTCAGTGCAATAAGAAATTTTTTAAAAAGTATTGTTCCATACTTAGCAAGCTAACCGAATTTATCAAGTGGTATTTTCAATCAAAGCAAAATAGATATATTCTAAAAAATTCACTAAGTTAACTTTTCGTGCATGTGACAAATGAATTTCCTAAGAGATACTCATTCCATAGTGAGTTAAGTCATCATCCTATAGATTTTTTAAGGTCTCCGACTTTTAGGCACTTATTTGCCCTAAGCAAGGGCCGTTCCCTAGACCTAACACAAAGTCTCAAAGGCATGCTCGGTATTGAGAGAAATTGGTAGGTGTTTCTCCAGTAACCTAACTCGGTCTCAAAGGGGCACCTAGTCATTTCCACCCACGACAACTATTTTTTAGCTCTCCTTTTTTTTTTCTCTTCTCTCTCTTTTTTTCTTTATCTTTTTATTTTTATTTTCTTCAAGGAACTTTGTTCCTCTCTATCTCACTAATATTTTTGTTTTTTCAAATGGGCTTACACAATCCGAGCATCTCCCGTAAATAAAATACTAAATCTAGAGTCACCTGTGGATTCCAAAGTACTAGACTACTGGGATGAATCATAACTATATATGTAATAAATTTTCTGTCACGCCCCGAGGGTATACTTGTCCGTCGACCAGACAGTGCCCTCTAGTGACAATGTAAGATAAACACCGATACAAGACCTACATAGTTGTCGACATCCATAAACCATATATCATAATGAAGTAACACTACCAAATAATACAACCACAAAGACACAAAGATGCGCACCGGTGTGACTCTAATATAATAACCAAATATAGACAAATCCAACACCCAAACCAAAATCATAACCAACATGCAAAAGCAATATAGAATAAAATCCAAAACACACCATCCAGAAATAATACAACACGAATCCGGAATAAAATCCAAACACTTGGTGTGAGATGGGATCAGCTGGCAGAGCTTCGAGCATCCTAGGAATCTTCTACTTGTTACCTAGGCGACAAGAAAATCCTGGATTTGTGATGGTGAGTATAAAACTCAGTGGTAATATGAAAGAAAATTCATGAAAAACATATATATAATATGGAAATTAACAGGTGTACAATGAAGATCTACAAGTATACATAGGGAGGTCAACAGGTAAACCTACGGAGATAAACGGACATACAGTCTTAAAGGAAACAACGAATAACTATTAGTATAATACTAATTAGTACATATATCAAACTGATCAACTGTACATAACGTAATATACTGACATACCTAAAAGGTCTGCAACGATATAACTTATACAACCTGAGCACCTATACCACAATATAACATATACAATATGGAAGAACAACACTACCTCTGTAATCCACAAACCACCTTATGAACATTCTACAACAAATACAACAACGTACCTAATCCATCCCGTACTACATCATGATATTGGTCAAAGGTACCAGGTATCTCATCAATGTCTATTGGAGTAAGAGCATCCCTCGATGAGAAGTCCAACTCAGTGCCTGGAAGAGAGAGAAGCTCTGCCTTCTCTCTAGATTCCTAGAGAGTGGACGGTTAGGAACGCTGGTTAGGAGGCACGGGAACTCATCTCCCCCTACTAGGCAGGTGTCTGGCGCTACTGGTGCGGCGGGTGGGCTGTCTAGAGGGAGTTCCCGACGTAAGCACTAAGCAAAGAACAGAGAGTTTCAGGAGAGATCGACACTGCAACACAGTTTAAGAAGGGCTAAAGCAGTGACTGGGAACAACATGATGCAAGGTAAGTGAGTGTTTAAGAGTTTATGCATGTAGGTGAGGCAGGCCAATAATCCAGAGGCTGCGGAAGAAGTAAACAACAGTGAGGTCCGAACCGAGGGAAGTTTCTGCGGCCACGAGCGTGGTGCATCTAGAGCATAAAGCTTGCAGGGGGGAGATGGTGCAGGTTTTTCAATGACCAGCAGGACTAGGGTTTCCACCAGTTGCAGGAGGAAGACGAAGAACAAAGGAAAGTTGGTAGGTGGGGAGCATGCGAGGGTACAATACTTTGCAGCGCAGAGATCGAGTTGTCTACTGGGAATGTTCGAGATTCAAACTGGCAGATTCAGAGTCAGCCACGCGCCCGCTTGGGACCACCTCACTTACTCCCACTAAATCCAATAACCCGTTTAACTTAAAGATCGCACAATGAAGGGAAGGAAGGAATCAACCCGACGAGGATGGAAACCTCTCCAACTTGATAAAAGAAAGGCTTCAAAATCCACCTCGATGATCATGCCAACCTCAGCAAGTTACCCCGCGGTGCAATCTGATCAGGTGGAAGACAGGGAGAACACCCACCAAGGCAGCCAAGGGACACCGACGGCCGCAGGAGAAGAGCAGTTAATGGTAGTGCGACCCCCACCTCCAGTGCAGAAACCTGGGACATGGGCGGATCTTTTCAAGAAGAATAGGATATGTGCTGCTGACACCGCTTTTAGGCAATTTCAGAAGCAGGAAGGTTGGGCAAGGCTGGTCATGGAGGATATAGAAGCCCTACAAGAGACAGTAGGATACTGCCTAATTGACAGATTTCTAGGGAGATTACTAGGATGGAAGGCCCTCAAGGAGATCACGGCAAGATGGAAGACACCGCATAAGTTGCTGACACACAACTCCCTATGGCTAGTATTTAAATTTGGCTCAAAAGAACTACGTGATATGGTGCTCACAGGAGGGCCCTACATTGCATACGGGAGTCCGCTCTACCTCAAGGCATTACCACAGTGTTTTTCCTTCAAGGCAAAAACTCAATCCCATATTCCATTATGGATGCAAATTCATGGCTTGCCCCTTGATTGCTGGTCCACATCAGGCCTAAGCAAGGTAGCATCCCAAATTGGTGTCCCACTGTATACGGAAAGATACACAAAAGTGAGAGAGCGAGTGAACTATGCAAGAGTTCTTGTGGAAGTAGACATCTCTGAGCAGCTGGCTACAACTATTGTCGTTACCCTACCGGATGGCACAGACACTGATTTGGAAATAAGGTCTGAATCCAACCTGAAACTATGCAAGGACTGCAAGCAATTGAGACACTATCAGATAGATTGCACATTGGCTGCTGGGGTTGAACAGATGCGATATCACCTAGCAGTGACTAAAGAGCAATCGAAGAGAGTCCCACTGCAGCTAATGTAATGTAGTCAATGGAGAAAATGCAAATGTGGGAAATGCCATGGGATATGCCACGCCAGGAAGTATTGCTGAAACACTGAATAGCATGGGAGGAAATGCACAGGTTGAAATTCAGACAATATTGGCACATGGAAATCACTAGCAAACGGGGAGCCTGGGCACCACATCAGATCCAACAATGCAAAATGGCAAAGGGAAGCAAACTGGTGAGATGAGCAAGCAGAGGCAGCAGGAGCATAGACATCAACGACAAGAAATATTAAACAAGACACATGGGCAGAAGGCACACAAACAACCCATAGTATTGGAAGGGCAGTCAGACCAACAAATGGAGTCATTTAAAAATAACACAGACAATGAGGGAAGTGCCATGGTGGAACTCGCACACAACCGCACAATAGGACACATCACTAAAATCATCAAACCATGGAAATACTACATAACACATTAATCTGGGAGTGATCGGACACAAAGGCAAAGAACAACCAAAGACCAATCAAAAGGCAGGATGGTAGCCTACACAACCAATGCAAATAATGGGGAGAACGTGGTGAAGGATCCGCAGGAAAAGGAACACCAGGGCACACCATGAAAGACCCCATAAGTAAGGGAATGTGGAGTGGGAGGAAAGGTCCAAGGGCTCCATCAGGATACAAAATCGGATAGCGAAGAACAAGGGTCATTCAGCAGAGATGACAACATATACTACTAGCACTGCAATTACTGCTAACACAAACAAAGCTAGGAACGATGGAGAGAAAACTGGCACACAAAATGGCACGCTAGAGCACTTTGGTATAATTCTGCACAATAGAAGGAGGAACCATCAGATTGCAACTCAGGAAGAAAGGGCACAGGGGAATAAACAACAAAGGGGGGAAATAGGGTCCATACCAACTCCAACAAGGCAAAAAGGAGAAGGAGAGCTCATTGTTGAACAATGCAAGCAACAACAGTAGCAACAAAAACAGTTACACCAAGCACAGGGAAGGGTAAATACCATGAGTGGTCAGGAGGCAGAGAGCACAATGATTGTCTGTGGGAGAATTGCCCAAGGGATGGAGCAGGTGCAGAGGCAAACAGTAGTAAACAGAGATCGATCAGGCCAACAGATGGGAACACATAAAGTAGGCACAAGCAGTGCAGGCAGTGGAGGGAACAATGCAGAAGGAGTTGGCATGGGAAATGGCATGCAGGAACACATCACTATTCAAACTAAAATAACTAGAAGAATTGCAACTGTGGAAACCCCTAAGCAATGGGATGTACTGGGCTTAGCACAAAACATGATCACGCAAAAAGGGAAAAGGAATCATTGTGGTGAGAACAACAAGCAGCAACATAAGGAATAAGAGCGCCAAGTGGAGGGGAATACAAACACACCAAGTAACCGGGAAGGCCATAACCCAAACCAGTCAGATACACGACATAAAGAGGATAACCAAGGAAGTCTCAGATGGAGTAATAGGAGGGTGGATCAGTCAATGAGGGGAACACAGGAGCAAAACCCGATGCACCAAGATAACCAAATCCAACATTCACCCCCTAGGAGAGCACAAGGGCCCAAAAGGAAAACCAGTAAGTGGGTAAGAAGTCTGGAAATAGTAACTCAAGAGGAGGATGCAAACCCCATCCCGCCAACCATCCTCGCCCTACCAGCTGCTATATGGGGTAATGAAGGGATTCTGGCAAAAATAGACGTGCACATGATGAAAGTAGTAGTGTCCCAGGGAAACTGTCTGGGACAGCAAGATGATGATGAAACAGTCAACAACCCGGGGAAGGCACCAGACAAGGGAATGAATTCAGGGGAAGCACAAAACCATAGAAGGAAGGGAAAGTACATCATAGCTAGACGGTGAAAGCCGACTGCGCAACCATGAAGATTGGAGCATGGAACATTAGAGGCCTAAATAAGGGCCTCAAGTAGAAGGTGGTGGTGGACCTCCTTCTGAAGCAAAAGTTAAATGTGCTATGTATGCTAGAGACAAAGCTATTGTTAGTGAAAGCCCTAGAGCCAATCATGTGATGATTGTTGTATGGACTTTATTGTATCATATTCCTATTTATAAAGGCATGGTTATTATATTTACTTGTATTGGTGCCAAATAACTAAATATAATAATGGCCTTGAGTAGTAGGTTCTTATCTATATCAATCGATTGGTTGAATCGATAATGAGATGATATAGAGAACACTACTCTTAATCATTCCTAGTCGAGTATTAACATTCAGGGACAATGTTAATGCGTAAAGACTAGCATGTAGGTCAACATGATAACTTGATCTCACAAGTCATGGATATGAGATATCATGTTGACACATGGGTATGGATTGGAGAATGTATACTGAATGACCTGCCATGAGAAAGTATCATGGATCGTTATATGAGTGTCATATACTTTCTCATGTGGTTATTAGTATGACTATTAGTCCTTAGACCTGAAGTCACCATGGTTCCCTATATAAGGAGTTGCATACTTTGGCTTCGTCAAACGTCACCCGTAAATGGGTGGACTATAAAGGCGATTACTGGGTATGTAACAAGTTATACGGAGGGATGTGAGTGATGTAGATGAGATCTATCCCTCCTATATGACGGGGGTGACATCGATATTCTTGATAGAGTGAGACCACGAAGTGCATGTCCATGCCCAAATGAGTCAATATGAGATATTGAGCTCATTTGATTAGAATGAGTCTACTTGGAGTTCAAGATATAGATTGTACCGAGGATGACATGGTCTATGCCTCAATTGGTCAATCTAGATGTCAAGGATAGAGGGACATTGTCACATATTGTGAGAGTCACAATTAGTAGTCACAAAGGTGATGTTGGAGCTCAACATTCTTGTAACTTGGGTAGCAATGATGTGTTGCTAGATACCGCTCATTGCTTATGTTTCTAAATCAGTTTAGGGACATTTCCAATGTTACAATAACCTATAGGGTCACACACATAAGGGCAATTAGATGGAGATTAGGTTCATATGATGAACCATGAGGATTAGGTTCATGGGATGAACCAAATTGGATTAAGAGTAATCTTAATTAGACTAATTGAGTTGGACTCAATTTGATTCAAGTGTTGAATGAGTCTAATTTAGATTTGATTCATCAAATCAATTTAAATTAATGAATAGATATTCATTAAATTAAATTGACTTGAATCAAATGGTTAGATTTGATCAACCATGGGAGATTAGAGGTCAAGTTTGACTTGACTTGAGAGGGAAGATGAAAGGTCAAGTTTAACTTGACCAAATGTCATGTCATGATGATGACTTGGCATGGCCGGCCAATGATGATGCTCCACATCATCATTGACTTATCAAGTGGTGCCACCTCAAAAGGGAGACCAAGAGACATTGGCTCTTGGAGTTACATGCATGCATGTAACCCCCTCTCCATGAAGTGGACGGCCACTTTACTCCATTAGATGAAATTCATTTTGTGAGTTACACAACTTCATCTTCTTCCTTGGATCACCCCCTCAAGCTCTCCCAACCTCCTTGGCGAACCATCCATAGGGTGCTAGCACACTCAAGGGTGTGTTTTCTCCACCTATTGCTTGTGTGGATACCAATAGAGGAGTGTGCACTTGATGCTCTTGAGTTCCGGCGAACCTTTTGGACGAGTGGGATTTGCGAAGGGCGTTGCATCGAGGGTAACTTCTTATCATGTAGATCTAGAATAGATCTAAAGGTATTAAACACATACATGTTATTTTTATATTTTATACTTTGCACGGATCCGTGGCCGGGGCTTTCGAGGTTTTCGCAACACAAAAAGCGGTTTTTACAGCTCGGAAAACCCAACAGCTAACACAACAATATTATCAAACTGTGAAGACCAAGAGATTTCAAAGATGGGAGACAGAGCAGAAATTGGGCAGCTCCTCCAGAAGCAGAATGTTACTTATATGGGACCCGCAGCTCACCACACTTGACATTGAATCATGGGAAGAGCAACTGATACATACCAGAGTTAAATGCAAGGTCACAGGATCAACCTATGCAGTCACATTTGTATATGGCCAACTCTCCACCGTGAGCAGGAAACCCATGTGGGCAGAATTGCAACAGATTGCAAGAGCCATGGTTAATTCTAGGAGATTTTAACTCCTACCTCTCACCAACTGACAAGTGTGGAGGCATGCTGGTCACAACAAATGCTACAACAGACTTTCAAAATTTCACACTAGAGGCAGGAATTGAGGACCTACACTCCATAGGGTGTCAATACACGTGGACAAACGGGCATGTCGTGAGCAAGATCGGAGTAGTTTTATGGAATTTAAAGCTCCGGGAACAGTCTCAGACCATGCCTCTTGTATAGTATCAGTGCTGGAAAATGGGAGGAAGTAAATCAAGCCATTTAAATTTTTCAACATGTGGACATCACATCCCAACTTTAGCCAACTCATGGAGGATAAGTGGAACAATAGTGACTCTAGGAGAGTAGAAGGAACGTCACAATACAAACTCTGACACAAACTCACCCTCCTTAAAACAGATCTCCGATAACTCAACCGTCTGCATTTTCAACACATACAGAAAAGGGTCAAACACTCACAACAGCAACTGTAAGAAATGCAGCAAAGAGGGCTAGCCCAGGGACATATGGACGATAACTATCTAGCTACAAGGAAAAAGGTGAAATTTCTTGAAAGGGCAGAGTATCTCATCTACTTACAACGTGCCAAACATGAGTATCTCTGAAGAGTGGACAGGAACACCTCTTATTTCCACGCATTGGTGAAACGGAACAACAAAAGGAGAGAAGTGGTAGCGATTGAAAAGAGAAGCGGGGAACTCATAAATTCACCAGAGGAAATTGTGCAGGAATTTTTATCATACTTCCAAGGACAATTAGGAGAGCAAGGAACCCGGACACAATACTAAGGGGATTGTATGCATTTTGGCAAAATGCTCACTGAGACACAGCGGATAAAGCTGGTCCGACTCCCAACTGAGGATGAAATTAAGGGTGCCCTATTTGAGATTGGAGATCTCAAAGCCCCGGGGCTAGATGGATATAACTCAAAATTTTTCAAACACTCATGGGGCACAATCAAGAAGGATGTTGTAGCTGCTGTCATGGAGTTTTTTTTTTGAAAATGGGCAACTCCTCAAGTCGTGGAACCACACCCTTATCGTGCTAGTCCCCATGTCCTCTCATGCCAGCAAGGTTCAAGACTACAGGCCCATCTCATGTTGTACAGTGATTTACAAGATAATAGGCAAGATTTTAGCTAGCAGATTAGCGAAGCGGACCACCTCTTCTACCTGCAAGCGCAGATCTTGCATTTGTGAAGGGACGCTCCATAACAGATAACATTCACCTGGCCCAGGAGCTCATGCGTAGTTACACTAGGAAAAGAATCTCCCCGAGGTGTATACTAAAAGTGGATCTGCAGAAGGCATTCGACTCAGTAAATTGGGACTTTCTTCAGGACGTACTTACAACATTGCAGTTTCCCAGCAGATTCATTGCATGGATCAAGGAAAGCATCACCAACACAACTTTCTCAGTGGTAATCAATGAAAACATGCATGGGTTTTTCAGAGGACGTCGAGGCCTCAGACAGGGGGATCCCCTATCTCCTTACCTCTTCGGAATGTGCATGGAATTTCTCTCCAGACTCCTTTCCAAACACACTAGCCATTCAGATTTCCACTTTCACCCTAAGTGTGAACAGCTGAGGATAGCTCATCTAGTATATGCAGATGACCTTCTACTCTTAGAATGTGGTGATGTATCATCGGTCAGGGTGCTGACGGAATGCTTATCGCAGTTTGCTGGCATGGCAGGATTAAATGCTAACATGGCCAAATCAAGAATATACATGGCAGGAGTTGATGCAACAATCAAGGAAAGGCTGCTAACCATCACTGGATTTCAAGAAGGAAAGATGTCGTTCAGATATTTAGGAGTTCCTAAAGTGTCAAGGAAGCTGAAAATTGTAGATTATAGTGCACTCACTGATGCTCTTCACAAACGGATCAACTCTTGGCCCAAAAGCACTTTATCATATGCAGGGAAGTGTCAACTTATAACCTCGGTCCTCCAAGGAGTCGAATGCTATTAGATGTCGATATTGCCACTCCCATTAGGTGTCATTGACAAGATATACAACATTTGTTGTTCATTCATGTGGTCTACGAAGCACCCTCCGATAGCATGGGCTGAGATGTGCAAACCAAAAGAGGAAGGAGGAATGGGGTTGCGAGATTTGAAGGCATGGAACCTAGCACTACTGGCAAAGGTGCTGTGGCGTATACAAGATAAGCAAGACACACTATGGATTAGATGGGTGCACCACACGTACATACATCAAGGAGGAATATGGGAGTGGAAAAGCAAGCATATGAATTCACCTCTCATAAAGATGCTGGTCACCATCAAGGATAACCTCCTAACCTCTACAGGCACCCTGGAAAGAGCAGAACAACTCCTTGCCACTTGGTTCAGATAGGGTAAAGGTGGGGTTAAGAGAGACTACGATCACTTTAGAGATGTCGGGGAAAAAAGGGCATGGGCGGTGATAGTGTGGCAAAAAGATATACAACCAAGTCATGCGTTTACCCTTTGGATGCTAGCATAGGGGAAGCTCCCAGTATATACTAGACAAGATTACTTAGAGGATAGGCAGTGTGTTTTTTGCAAATAGGAGGAGGAAACATTGAATCATGTGTTCTTTCGGTGTGAAGCAATTAGACAACTATGGGGGAGAGTTAGAAGATGGCTGCGGATGAGGGCAGAAATGGTCACATACCGTCACATGTTTAGGATTTTCAGAACATAGTACAGGAGGTCTTCTGGTCTGAACCGTGCCCGCCATCTTGCCGTGTCAGGAATGGTCCACTAGGTTTGGAGAGAACAAAATTCATGCAGGTTTGAAGGGCTAAAGTTTGATGCAAACTGAGCCTGCAAATTATAGGTCCATGTGTTTAGGGCAATGAGGACAACAACTTCCACTTCTCACCGAATTACGTGAAGTCGTGGTAGTCCCCCTTACTTGTTCCTGTACTAATCTATTAGGTAGTGCCCTCGGGTCCTATTGCCCCCTCACCTAGGTTGTTCCTGTGGGCCCTTCACCTTCCTGTAGTTCCCCACTTTCCCAGAGTAGTTGCCCTACCCCCCCCACCTAGTTTCTCCCACTATTTCTTTCAAGTGTGGCCCTACCTCTATTTTGCTCCAGGGCAGATTTCTCATATGCTTCTCTATATTCTTCATCCCTAGCCCCCCTGACCAGTCCTTAACCTTCCCAGGGTAGTTTCCCACTTTCCCAGAGTAGTTACCCTGTTTCCAGGGCAGTCCTCGCTCCAGGGCAGCCCTCTCATATGTGTCTCTATACTCTTTATCCCTAGCCCTCCCCCCGGCTAGTCCTCCATCATCCCAGGGTAGTTTCCCCACTTTCTCAGAGTAGTTACCCTATTCTCAGGGCAGTTTTCCCACTTTCTTAGAGTAGTTACCCTGTTCCCAGGGCAGCCCTTCACCTTCCTAGGGTAGTCCCCCACTTTCCCAGAGTAGTTGCCTATCCCCTTTACCCCTAGTCCTCTCTACACCTCCGCCTTCCCCCTCCTGGCTAGCCCTGAAACTTCCTAGGGCAGCTCTACAACTCCTTAGTACAACTTTCCTATCCAGGGCGGTTCAAAAAAAATGTTCAGGGTGGTTTTGCATGTCTGGTCAGGGTGGTTTTGCACATCTGGTCAGAGCAGTTTCTCCAGTTTCAGGGTGGGTTTTACCCTGGAAAGCGAACCCCAGCCAGAGTGGTTCCCATGGACCAGAGCAATCGGAGTCTACGCCTCCAGGGTGGATCAGGTGAGAACACTTGCTCACTCCCAGACTGGTTACCCTTGGGCAGGGCAGTCTTCCTCAATCCCAAGCAACACCTCCTGGTCCTGGCTGGTTCACCTTAACTAGAGGGGTACCCCTGCTCCCTCTCCAGACTGGTCAACACGAGGACAGGGTAGTTCCAAGGCGGACCCCCATGACCCTGGCTGGACCTTCTTGGTCACCTTAGCCAGGGAGGTTCTGCGATGCTCCAGGATAGATCAGGGTGGGCCAAGGCGGTTCAGCGGACCCAGGGCAACTTCAAGGCGGTTCAGTGGCTACAGGGCTGTACAGGGAAGCAGCCAGCTCCAGGGTGGTTCAGGGCGGTTAAGTGGCTCTAGACCGGTTCAGCGGCTCCTTAGCCGCCTTCGCCAGGACAGCTCCATAGCGGCCCTAGGCCGGTTTAGGGGAGGGCCTAGGGCAGTTCAGCGAGTCCAGGGTAGCGCAGGGAGCTGCCCTGTCCAGGGAAGTTATTTTTTTTTTGTGCTGATAGGATAAGGGACGGTGAATAGGCCCACCTATAATGGCCTATCTGGTCCGTAACAAACATCTACGGTAAAGACATGCCAAATCTGTTACCAGTTGGTCACTTGCTAAAAGTGACAAACATCGGAGGACACACAGCTAGGTGGATATTGGAGGATAAACATTGCACTGCATGACACAAGGACGTATCTAGGAGGAGTAGAGTACACATGGAGGAAATGTAGGAGGATCATGAGATATGGATGGTACACATGCACTGGTGGTACGAGTTAGACGTGAGCAGGAGTGGTAGTTCCCATGAGAGCACATGTACGCCGAGCCTCGGATACATCTCAGATATGATATTTCGTCAGACATGACATGAGCATGAATCCTAGGCTATTGTATGATTGTGTTTTTCTTTGATGATATATATTTACCTTTCATAAAAAAATGATACTGGTCAAAGGTGTACAATAGTCCGACCAACTCGTACACTGGTATCCCACACACAACCATATAGAATATGAAAATAGTATGCAAAATGATGAACAAACATATGCAACAAACATAACTCAAACAAATGCAACATTACAACAAGCATATATAGACTATATCTATACATACTGATATCACACACACACACACACACACACACATATGTAGATGGCATCATACATGGCAATGCAAATGCATGGTCATGCTTGCACACCCACTCGCAACCACGACCCCAGTGTGGCCTAGGTGGCACGACATGATAACTATCCCAACTTAACAACAATCACTACTCTTGAGTGGCCAAGTGGGTAATATGAATAAGTAGCGATAAGCTAAAGAGCTATAAGCTACACAACGAGGGTCCCTGCTATTGGCCACTTCGAATGTGACTACCCATGAGTGGTCGAGTGTCACACACCCAGGATAAACTGCATACAACTCCAACTACCACCATCAATAGTGGCCGAGTATAGCACAACAGATGCACTGCCCTCACACTAGCTACTACTACCATGAGTAATTGTGGAGGTAGGATGACTGACGACCCTCTCAACCACAAGGGAGACTAAGTCTCCAGCATGCATGTAAATGTGATGAATGCATAACTACATACACATACATCAACAACACACTCTCTATCTAACAGAGAGTCATACACAATTGATAGTCAACCATGCTAGGACCTCCAGTCCATAGCAACCCACTATCGACAACCAACCATACATAGATCCATGATCCATAATAGACACACAACGTAAATGGATATAACACAACAATCTACTCCACATTTTAGGACAACACCCACCCCCGGATATTTTATCATGATTGCACGAATCAAGTCTACAACCTACTCAGCTATGTACACATAGTCAAACAACTATAGATCCACACACCACAATGTTTGTAATTCATAACAATGATGAACGAAAAGTAATAACAACAATAGATCATCTCAAAGAGAAAAGACTAAGTATCAAGCAATAGAAAACTGGAATGGAGTCAAGATATAAGTGTGATCAATGTAAAATCGCATGCACGAAGATTTAACAACTACTTGACCAGGATAGGAAATTACCCACTTGATAATGTAGAATACCCATTGTCTTCAAGTCCATGAGTCTACCTCAAATCAAAATCCTGTCCACAATACAAAATAAAATTTAGTTCTATTGTACATTGAATGATCTAATTGAATCCTACATCGACCTTATATCCCAATTAATTATTCATTCATCATAATCCAACTATAGATCAGCTGTAATACAATATGCATCCCTAAAACATCCAAATATGGACTTACCTAGCTTAAATTCACTTACACAACCTCTATTAACACCACTATATCAAAGCTTACCTATTCTTGTTTCAATCACCCACAACGGATTTGGAATCAAGACTCTTTATCCATTTACAACTTTTGGTGCAGTAGGCACCTGAATCGAACATGAGTTTTGATTATAGCAAATACACAAGTTAAGTTCACTTTGTTATCTCATGAGCTGAATCAAGTGTGCAGAATTTCTAAAGCTAAGCTGAAGGTCAGCGACACTCGGAGGGAACCGTGGTGGTTAGGCGACACTGGGAGGACTTCGGAGGGAGCCGAAGAACTTAGGTGAAGACCGTAAGTGAAGCTTCAAAGGTAAAGGTTGAGGTAAGCTCGTGTGAGTGAGTGTAAGTAAGGGCGTGTCTTCCGTACGAGGATGTCCTTAGGCGTTGATCCGACCAAGACCTCCCATGGAAGGTCTAAGTCGAGATCGGATGGTAAACGACCATCGAACTTACTTATATTAACTGCATTTTTGAGCTAACTCTTCATTGCAGTTGAAAACCCTGCCATCAGTCGACTGATGGCTTGTATCAATCGACTGATGCCTCCAACAGTCGACTGGTAAGGGTAGCAGTCGACTGATGGTCAAGGATCAACCTCGAGGATAGTCAAATCTTATCTCCATTTCTCAAGGGCTAGGTGGCATCACCTCATGAAACCTCATCTCAATGATTAGGATTTCACAAGGCTATAAAAGTAGGGGTTCTCCACCCCTTTTCCATCATTCAAAGTGCTTCCAAGTTCTCCTACAATGCCACAACTCTCTGACAATCCTACATTGACGAAGCATTACCGAAACGTCAATGACCCTAGCTTCTTCTTCTAAAATCTTTAGTCGTCGGTAACTTTTTATTTCATTATATTCAGTTTCATTTGTATTTCAGAGCTTTTAATCGTAACAAGGAGAGGGGGAGTGTCCCTCTACCTTAATCTCTTTCGAGCTTTTTGTATTCCGTTGTCTCCTACCTCTAACGAGGAGGAGATTGTTTTAGTGTATTTCCCTCCGTATGTGGTCTCTGACCATTAGGGTCTTGGATTAGCAGTCGAAGGCTGTGAACCAAGTAAAAACAAAAAGTATCGTATTTATTTTCTACTGTGTTTACTCTTATTTGTGTTTTATATCGAATGAAAATGAAAAAGTTTCTTTTGTGCTATTCACCCCCCCTTTAGCGCTCAAATCGATCCAACAAGTGGTATCAGAGACGAGGGTGCTACGATTTAATGAAACCACCAATATAGAAATTTTTACAAATTTATTTTTGTTTATTTTTTTTTTATGAGTTTTTTCTTTTCGTTTAAATTCATTCTCCCACACTACTAATCCAAGACAAAAGTCTTGGTACATTTCGATTGTTTTTGTTTTGTGAGGTACTTGTTTTCCTTATTTTGTCTAAATAGCTCATCTCGAAGGGTTTAGAATCGTCCAAACTCTGTTTTACAATAGAGATGACTTCCGTTATTGGAAGAGTCGGATGGAGTGCTTCCTTAAGACCCAGATCGAGATGTGGATCGTAATCCAAATCGGATTCACGCTTCCTACTAATGAAGTGGGTGAATCCTTGGTTACGATCAGTGGACTAATGCCATGAAAAGACAAGTGGAAGTCGATGCAAAGGCTACCCAAATCCTCCAATGTGCCTTGTCTAAAGAGGAGCTAAATCGCATCGACCCCTTCATTAGCGTGAAAGATCTATGGACTAAACACGTAGAGCTACATGAAGGAACCATAAGAAGGTATGTCGTGATTTGCTTTTAATAAGTTATATAATCTAAGATGCAAGAACAAAGAAACAAATCAATCAATAAAATAATATAACAATATAACAAATCAGTTATTTAAAATAACAAAAATAGGAAATCAAGATAAACAATACGAATGAGAATCGCCACCACCAATGGAAGCTGCGTAATAGTGTTTTTCCATCTCTACCAACGCTTGTAATCTCATCTTATCGTGAGCCACAACCTGCACCAGGCCCCGCTGAGCTCTTTATGGAATGGGACCGGTCTGCCAAAAGGGCCGAGTTCGCCTAGTCGCCCAGCGTCAATGCCCATGACCTAGTTTTTCCTGCTTCAGCGATCAGAACAGCCCTTCTTCTCTGCGTGGCCACATCGATGTCGCCGCCTTGATCTCGATAACAACAAGCAACGTAGCCATTGTGACCTCGGGTTGCAAGACTCTTTCCTCGACGCCGGGTCCATCACGCACTCCACTATGCATCGATTCCCCGCCAACACCATGCGTTCAAGATTGCGATGACGCCCCCAATGGGTCTACTTGTGGATGCATTGTCTTACAATGATCCATTACTCATGACCTTCCTTTGCACTTAAGATCCCGGCATCAAAAGAGGTCCTCAGGAGCACCTATCGAGACCAGGCTTTTAATATGGACTTGAAGAATAATTGATTGAGAGAAATAGGTCATAAAGTATGTCAAAGAGGCGTCGAATTGATCTTGCTCGATTCACCATTGGTTCTAAGATTTTCATGATCAAGTAAGGAGTTAGTGGACAAGAGGTGGTGTAATTGAGTTAACTAGGATGTCATAAGAATCAGAGATGGAATCCAAGTGAGACCTTTGATTCATAGTCTTCACAGATTTGTTTAGATATTCTAATATCTGTGTGTTGGATTTTATAATTTAATTTAGTCATATGTATGGATATCGCTATGCTATTTTCATAGGTTGATTATGTTTTCATGGGATCTACTAGTATTGCTTTAACCTTATAACTCAAAACCTAGGTTCTAGGTTTGATATGTTATGATAGTTATTGATTGCTACACCTTATACGGAGTTTTCACCATATAAACTGTTAGATGTTTACCTATTATTTTGGATTAGTATTAGGATTGACTAGTAGGATAATATACTAAATGAGATAAATACAGAACATATATTGGTTCTTGACTCTCTAGATTTTCAGCATGGTAATATGATTGCTTTCTTATGTGGTTTACGTGATTTCAATGATGCTCTTTTAGTATCTTGATTTAGACATGATTTAGTTATAACTTAATTAACTTCAATTGATCTCAAATATGTTTTTATTAAAATTATTACATCATGGTTAAATCATTTGGTTATGTATTGTCGCATTGATACCGTGGTGATCGAGATCGATAGCATAATTAGGAGGTGATGAGACATCTCAATAAAACAACATTAGTAGAATAGGTGTAATAATCACCTCATTGCATAACATCAATTAAGAGATAGTATAATTTAGATGAGGTTATCTCTTAGGAGCAAATCTAAGGAATGAAAATGTAGATATAATAGGTGTCAATTGATATAATACATACTATCCATGTTGTTGGTATAGGTTTGATCTACTTATTGGTCTCTATGGATATTGTGATTGAACTATCGAGGTGGTATGATCCTTAGGGTATCGTTTTCTCCTATTTGTCTGATGTCAACTAAGTCTCAATGTAGTGAAAGTTTATGTGAGAATTTTCTATGGTTGCTTTGATATCCGGGTCGATCGTGTTTAATCATGGATGATGACTCATGAAAGTCATACTATGCATTGTCCATTCGAGTTAGTGATAATTGAATGATATCGGTTGTAGCTAAATGATACCTTACATCTTAAGTATACGATGTTGTGGTAGCATGTAGCACATGATCAATTTAGAAATTGCATAATTTAGACTTGATCGTGATAAAATGAGAAGGTTTATGATCTTATCACGTGATAGGTGTTCATGAAAGAATTGGAAAGGTTTAACTACCTTGATGTACTTATTTTATGATTGTGATAGACTTGACTAGCTTTTTGATATACTTTCCTCAGATACCTAAATCATCTATACGCACATTTACTGTACATTATCAGACATTTGGTGTTACATGCTTTAGGACATACCATCTTGCATGATTATCATGAGCACACTTTTAGTGAGCAAATACATTTAATAACACTTTTAGTGGTACATCTATTCAGCTTTCTAGCTCCACTAGTCCGCATATCTATCAAATGGTAGTGATCTCCTATAACACCAGATGAGAGCTTGCTCCCCATCTATTCGTGGCATAGGAGTGTACTCAAAGATATTGGCCACCAGAGCAGTGATGACAGAGTGCTTTACCGTTTACTCCACTAAATCACAAGGGCTATCGGCCATGACCATGTATTTGATTGCATGCATATCGCATATTGCATTTTGTGTTTGCATTTTGTTGCTACCTTGGTCATATATCACATGCATATAGGATACATCTTGTATTTGGTACAATATTAAATGGCCTACACTTCATGATAGTACTTTGATTTTGCTTGTCAACCTAGTCTCGCTTGGTAGTTAGTAGATAGACCTCTTCATTACCTCAAAGAGTGAGGCTTACTTTGATATTCATTACTAGATTTGCAAATGTTGGGTGTTATGATGTATTTATTATATTGTCACTTGTTATACCGACCTCATGAGGTTTGAGTTACTCTAGTAGGTTTCTTTGACTTTCATCATGTTCATTATGCCAAAATCCATTATGTCCATTATGATTATGCACTATTCTATAAGGTGGTTGATATTTTTTCTCATGTGTTAGTGATAGGATAGTCATGACTTACCATTGTCTCTAGAGTCCTTCTATGTCACAAGATTCGATCGAGATGGTTCGATTTTTCTTTTCTTGTTATCGTAATTTGTTTACATTTTGATTTTGTGAAATTTGATTTAGTGTTAAAAATGTATTCTACTTTAATTAATTGATACTTAGTCGCATGCATGCGATCTATAAAATAATTATATTCTATTATTTGAGTTTTTACATTTCAAAGATGATGAATAGTAAAATTCATGCAAAACTTTAAGTGACAAAGTCAATTGTGTTGGATCGAGAAGCGCCGCTAGAGGGGGTGAATAGTGTAGAATCTTTCGCTTGTTTCGCTCAAAGACACGAGTAAGCACAAGGAAAATAAAAGACACGCTTTATTTTACTTGGTTCACAACCCAATGGTTTACTCCAAGGCCCTATCGGTCCTAGACCGACGAGGGCAAAGCACTATAACGCCTCCTCCTCGCTGGAGGTAGGAGACAACGATCACAAAATACGAGGATGAGGCAACAAGCCTACCTCACCTTGTTTAAATAAAAACAAAGAATACAATATAAAAAAATTACTTGAGATTGCCGACGAAGAAGCTTAACTTGTCGCCCATGCTATGACGGTGTTGGAGCGCTCGCCAGGAGCACTTGATGAATAAACTTGATGTGTTTGGAGTTGGAATCCTCCTCCTTTTATAGATTTGGCCTCTGAATATGTCTCTTGGGAACATGATCACGGTTGTATAAATTTTATCGCGGCGGCGCAAACCTTATCCGCTTGAAGCGCAAAGGTCGCCGCTGATCACCACTGATGGGCATCGTCGATCCCCATGTCCAGCAATGATCGCCACCGCCACTTCCGCAGTAAGAGGTTAGCTCGAAAATGATAAATTTCATCGTCCGATTCGACGACCTAGAAGTCTTAGTCGATCACCACGTCTTGAGGACACGACCTACACCATCTCTCTCTCACACGAGCTTACCGATACTTACTTTGTATTCCGCTCCTTCCACTGATTCCTCTCTCCTCCCAAGTCACTCGAGTGTCGCCACCACCGCGCTTCCTCCGGTGTCGCTAGCCTTCACTCTAGCTTTAGTACTTTTCTACACACTGATTTAGCTCGTGAGATAACGATGTAAACTTAACTTTGTGTCTTTGCATAATCAAAACACAGTTCGATTATCTAGTGCCCTGCACCAACAATCTCCCCTTTTGATCTATGGCAAACCAACACAAAGTTAAGGGAAATTAAAGCATAAAACAAGTATAGTAAATGATGAATGTCATTTTCAAAACTCCCTTAACCAAAACTCCCCTTAACCCTAGGTGAGTTTTGAAAGAGATACTTTAGTTTTCAAAATTAAATAAATTTTGTGTTACTCCCCTTAACTTTCGCTTTTCTCCCTTTGCCATAAATCAAAACAAATGTTGGGGTTTGTTATGTAAAATGAAGTTTGTTATATAAAATAGGGGTTTAAAAGACAATATGGTATATGCATGCATCAAGATAAATCAACTATGAGTCCAAACGCCTAGCAATAGTTAGATAGATTGGTTGAGGTGTGTCCCTCTCGCACTAATAATCTAAAGGTTTATAATATAACCCTTAGGGTTAGTTTGCTCTCCCTTAGTCAAATATATGAAGTATAAGAGATGTAGGGCTAAACTTTGGCCTAAGAGTTTTAAGTACAATAGTTGAGAAAATAAGTAGTATTTTGAAGAGATTGTTTTAAGTATATTTCAATTATCCTTAACATCTCACCCATTCTATGTGTCTCATAATTTGTTCACCTTATATGTTTTGTGAGATGATTTTAAATTGATTAAAGATAGTCAACCTGGGTTAGATTGATTTAACCTTTAGATCGTTAAGTAACTTTTCGAGAAACTGCTTCTGTGTCGTGGCGAGGCACAGGGCCTTCTTTGATCTAACAACGACCACTTCCTTAGACAAAGCCAAATTCAAGAAAATATCACTTAAGTCACTTAGGTTACTTCCTGTCTAACTAGTTTAGGATACGACGAGGTAGCTTCACTAGTTCCACCTTGGCCAAGGCTTCTCTAGTTCCACTCGGTCAAGTGCACCAAGCTAGATACGCCTTATCTAGCCCGAATACATGAGACTTTGTTTCCCTAACGTACTATCATCTCGCCGTGTCCTGATACTATGTTGTCAAGAGTTGACTAACTATTTTCCCTATCTAGCCATTAAAGTAAAATATTCAATGATTTTGCTAAGTAAGTGGGTATACTATTTTAGTGTTAGCTCCCCCTGGACCATTGAACCAATATGGTCTATTCAAATAATGAATTTGATCCTGGGGAACCCAAAACTTATTAGTCCTTATATGTGAGTTCAATAAAACCTTTGGGACCCATGCTTGGACTCTTTGATGACTACGATTTACGATAGACATATAATACCTATTCATAGTCTTTGACTTAAATCCAAGTCCGGCTTCATTGTACACGACTCTTTGGGTTCCAAGTAGTCGATTAAGGTTCTTAGATCCCAACGTGAACCTTTCCAACCTAGCCTCAACCTCTTGAACTCGGTCTTTCAAGAGAGAATTCTCCTCCTCAAGTTTTTCAATTTGGGTTGAGTTTGTTGGCAATCGTGCTATTCCTCGGAATGCTCATCGGCTCCCATGTCTCCGGATTAAAATTTTCACTAATGAAAACTAATCCGGATGGGATGAGTTTCCTTATCACAACCTATTCGTCGTCGTGCTAACAACTTGAGTGGTCGCTTGAGCAAACTAGTTGTTCAAGCAACACAACTCTTCTAGTTGATTAGCCGCGGAAGAGACGACGGACGGATCGCCGGTTTTTGTGTTTCTTATTCGGGGTCCATGATTATACAAATACATACAAATGTAAACTAGTATAATCAACATATACTAACATAAAGAACATAAGCTAGCATATCAATAAGAACATGCAAAGAACAATAATAAAAGTTATAAAACTTTTATAGCTCTTGATCTTCTATCGTATGTCCTAACCTCCTTGTAGACTTCGTGTGGGCGAAGATCCTCTACAAGTTGAAGCTTCCTAGATCTTCTTCAATCCAAGAAAGAAGAACTCTCTTTCCCTTCTTGCTTGAGCCAACCACCAATCCACAAAGGATTAATGCCGCCGGCCCCAAGAATAGAGAGAACATAATGGAAACCACCAAGGAACCAAACTAGGGACAAACCCTAGCTTCTAGTGCCACCGGCCAAGATGGATTGAAGAGGAGAAGAGGAAATCGGTTGAGCCCCGACCAAGGTAGAAGGAAGAGGAGGTAGGAGCCGGCCAAACCTTAGGAAGAAGAAGAACACTCCTCCTATATTTGCCGCCCACCTTAGCTTCCATAACCTAGCCGCCCAACTTCCTAACCTCCTAGGGTTTCTTGCCGCCCAACCAAAGATAGGCAAAACCCTAACTCCCTTAGGGTTTCTTGCCGCCCACTTTAGGTTTGGCAAAACCCAAATCTCCAAAACCAAATCATCAACCTAGATCAAAAGGAGAAGCATGGGCGCCGGCCAAACCATGGAGGAAGGAGGAAGAAGGGTGCCGGCCACCATTGGGAAGAAGAAGAAGAAGCTCCCTCTCCTTTTGTGGCCACCCAAAAACCCTAGCTCCTCCACTTTCTTGCCGCCCAAGCCAAAGCCCCTCAATTAGGTTTTCCATGTTCCATCCTCTTGCCGCCCAAGCCTAAGCCCATATATATAGAGTTAGGCTTAGGCCTTGGTTTAATCTCCACCGTCGGTTCTAGGGTTTTAATCTCAACCGTCGGATCTAGAGATTTAATCTCAACCGTCGGTTCTAGGGTTTTAATCCCAACCGTCGGATCTAGAGATTTAATCTCCACCGTCGGTTCTAGGGTTTTAATCCCAACCGTCGGATCTAGAGATTTAATCTCTACCATCGGTTCTAGGAATTTAATCCCAACCGTCGGTTTTAGAGATTTAATCTCCACCGTCGGTTCTAGGGATTTAATCCCAACCGTCGGATCTAGAGATTTGTTTTCCATCATTTGATCTAGACTTCATGAGGTTTATATTAGGCTACGATAGGGACCATGAGGAGGAGTTGGGTCTTGGCCACCCGATGGATCGGAACCACACAAACTTGATCCATCAATGATGTTCCATTCCACTAGAGGATCATCATCGAACTACCTCACCAACCCCCATAAATTAATATGGGCTCCATATATTATTTGTACATCCATCTCCCCGTGTTTAAGATATTGAATGTCCGTAAATTAATTGATTTACTGACCATCAATTAATTAACATCTAAATCCTCGAGTAGTACCACTCAACCTTATCATCATGTTGACTAAGTCAACCTGCAGGGTTTACATGATGAACCTTATGAGCTCCTCAAGGGGACATCATCAACCTAATATATAGGACACGGTTTCCTCCTATAATCAACGGCACACCATGTAAATAATATCATTTCCCAACTTATCGGGCATATTGATTTAATCCATAGAAATCTCACCCTCTGATAAATCAAAGAAATAAATATTAAGTACATGTGCCCGTTATTATATCGGGATTAAGAGCATGTACAACATAATATCCGAGGTCCGATTCAATTATGTAGTCAGTAACAAATTGAATCACCTCTATGTCGGTCCTGCTCAATACACCTAAGTGTACTAGTGTAACTTTATGTTCAAGACAAAACAATACCAAGCTACACTATAACCATGCCAATGGTTTGTCCAAAACCATCTTGGTTGTGAGCCTCTACTTATATTCTACAAGGAACTGATAACATGATCTTCTGTGCCACACCAAGCACCATGTTATCTACAATGTAAAATATTAGACAATTTTGCATAATCATAAAAATATGCAAACATTGATCATGTGATTCTTATTTCAAAATAAAGATGTTCATACAAAAGAGCTAGACTTTCAGTATACATCCCAACAGAGTTTCCCTCTTGAACTTGACTAGTTGAAGAGGTTAGAGTAGCCTCTTGCTTGAGGGTTTCAACCTCCTCAAGTAACGACTCAACCCTAGACTCGGACTTAGTTAATTTCCTATTAAGCATTTTAATTGTATTGTAAAGCGTATGAATTAATGAGCGGCTAACCTTAATTTTCTCTTTTGGTCCGGCTTTGAGTTGCTTCTCGAAATAGTCCTCGAGTTCGGAGTCGGTGTTGTAATTGGATTCGGATTCGGACTCTGACTCGGACTCTTCGGGTCTTGCCATGCATGCTATGCCGACACCTTCTTCGTTGTCCCATGTTGCACAAAAGGCCTTCTTTTGATTTGATTTGAATTGTGCCCTCTTTTGGTTCTTTAGTAACCTTCTTTCCCTCCGAACGATCTTTCGCACTACGTTCACTATTGCTTCCACCTTTTCGGATTCGGACTCTGATTCATCTTCGGGTTCGAGTCCATCTTCTTGCTTGGTGGGTGTCTTGCTTCTTTGTCCTGCAAGTAGAGCAATACCTCTCTCGGCCCGGACTACGTTAGTTTGCTCGTGAAGTTCAAACTCGGAAAATAATTCGTCTAACCTAAGCTTCGAAAGGTCCTTAGAGACCTTGTAGGCATCGACCATGGATGTCCACAAGCTAGTCCTAGGAAATGAATTAAGAACGTACCTTAGTAGGTCGTGATTTTCGACCTTGTGTCCGATGGTGTGCAGGCCGTTGACAATGTCCTGGATGCGGGCATGTAGTTGCATCGCTGTCTCATGTTCCTGCATCTTAAGGTTATATAATTTATTGAAAAGAAGGTCACATTTACATACCTTAGGATCGGACGTTCCTTTGTGTAGCTCGATTAATTTGTTCCATAGGTCCTTGGCGCTAATGAATGGTCCGATGCGGTTGAGTTCCTCCTTGGACAAGCCGCATTGTAATATTTGGGTTGCTCTTGCATCGGCTTCGATTTGCCTCTTGGTTGCATTTGTCCACTTGTTGAAATCCAAGGGCTCTCCTTGATCATTGGTGGGTAGAGCAAAGACGGTTTGGATTATTATTCAAGTCTCGACTTGTGTTTTCAAGAAACACTCCATCCGACCTTTCCAATAACGGAAATCATCTCCGTTAAAGAACGGAGGTCGGGTGGTGTTATACCCCTCAATGTGAGCCATTAAGTATCTTGCAAAACACGAATAAAAACCAAAGGGAATTCCAAGACTTGGTCTTGGATTAGTAATGCAGGAAATAAACAGAATTAAATGAGAAAAATAAGAAACTAACAAAAACTAACAACTTACGACCTTCGATGTCCCCGAAAGGGTACTAGACGTTGGATTTTGGGTCTAGAAATAGCTTGTTACGAGGATAAATCTTGGTAAGAAATGTAGATCTCCCAGAGAGATTCGATTTGGTAGGTAGATCGTTATGTGAGTCCACTTGAGCGAAAAGTTATGGCCGTTTTACCGTCGGCTACTCCAAGAGAGAATACTTGCAAACACACAACCAAAAGAAACGTACCAAGACTTCGTCTTGGATTAGTAGTGAAGAAGGAAAAAGACCTAAAAAAAATACGAATAAAAAAATATGTACAGAAAACCAAAACGTGCTAGATCGGTGGTTTCACCAAATCTTAGCACCCCCGCTCTGATACCAATTTTTGGATCGAGAAGCATCGCTAGAGGGGGGGGTGAATAGCGAGCGTAGAATTTCTTTTCGTTCGTTTACGTTCGTTAAAACATGAGTAGACACAGTGGAAAAATATGAAGACAAGTTTATTTTTACTTGGTTCACAACCCAATGGGTGCTACTCCAAGGCCCTAACAGTCCTAGACCGCGTACGGAGGGCAAAGCACTATAACGTCTTCTCCTCGTTGGAGGTAGGAGACAACGATCACAAAACCGAAAGTACGAGGATGAGGCAACAAGCCTACCTCACCTCGTTATGAATAAAAATAAAGAATAGAATAATAAAAACAATTACTTGCTACTGTTGTCGATGAAGGAGATTTGAACTTGTCGTCGCGTCGGCGTTATGACGGTGTTGGAGCGTTAGCGTTGTAGGAGCACTTGAGAATAAACTTGATGTATTTTTGGAGTTGGAATCCTCCCCTCCTTTTATAGATTTTGGCCTCTGAATATGTATCCTCTTTTTTTGGAACAGATCACGAAGTTGTATAAATTTTATCGCGAAGTGGCCGTGTCAAAACTTATCCGTTTTGACCTAGCACAAAGGCTGAATCGTCGCCATCAGTTGACTGATGCCTCCCATCAGTCAACTGCCCCATGTCCAGCAGTCGACTGTCAGCCTGGCCACTTCCCTACAGTAAGAGATTAGCTCGGAAAATGATAAATGCGACGGTTTCTAACCTTCCGATCTCAACCTAGACCTTCCACAGGAAGTCTTAGTCGGATCACCGCCTACGGTCGTCCTCGTAAAGAGGACACGGCCTTACCATCTCTCACTCACACGAGCTTACCTCGATACTTACTTTGTAGCTCTCGCTTCCGGCCTTCCACTCGATTCCTTCGGCTCCCTCCGAAGTCACTCGAGTGTCGTCCGACCACCGCGGCTTCCTCCGGGTGTCGCTAGCCTTCAGCTCTAGCTTTAGTACTTTTCTGCACACTCGATTTAGCTCATGAGATAATGATGTAAACTTAACTTTGTGTCTTTGCCATAATCAAAACACATGTTCGATTATCTAGTGCCCCTGCACCAACAAATTGTGTGACAACAACTATAAGGTTATATTCTTAGAAAATGAATGCTTAATTAAAAAAAATGAAACATCTAAAACAATACTTAAAGAAACTAGGAATAACAACATCTACATTATTAATCTACCTAACTCCTTAACCAAGTGTCTTATGATACAACAAGAGGAATCTTGGTTGTGGCACTGACGACTCGATCACTCGCACCCAAGACTCGTTCATGTTATGGCAATCTCTTGCCATGATAAAGTTTTGATGTGTGTGGCAAAGGGTTTAAGTTAGGTTGTTATGTTGACTTGATATGTGCGTTGGAGTCTTGCAGGACTTAGTAATTCACGCATGGAGCCTTGGAGGGTTCACCCTCACAACCTCGTACCTGAGTCGGAGAAGGAGCATTGCAGAGCCGTGCGCTTGATGCTGCCGAGGGACCGCCGGACGAGATGACTTGAAGTGAAGCCAAGGAAGCAGACTTCGGAGGCAAGAGACGCGAAGGAGCATTGCAGAGTCGTGCGCTTGATGCTGCCGAGGGATGTGGCCGCGAACGAAGAGAGCTTCGGCGAGGGATTTCGAGTGAGATGAGAGAATGAGTGAAATGTAAGTAGCTCATTAGGTGAACTTGGCCGAATGGCTGAGTGTCGGAGACTTGACCGCAAGGGTTAAGGTTTACCCGATCGTCGGAAACTCAAACTTATGTTAAGTTTGAGTTTCACACGGCACCAGTCGACTGCTCTGAGTCGAATGTAGTTCGACTGGTATTCGACTGGCTGAACTGTGGCTAGCAGTCGACTGCCATATGTGGGCAGTCGACTGGTCAATAGAGTTCGGGCCACAGAACCGCTCGTAGCCGTAGGCGTCGATTATGGCGGCGATCGTGATAGGTCCATCGGGCCGATCGCCAAGTGTTCCGTTGGACTACAATGGTCGGGATCCGACGTGTTCGGAGGCCGCTGAGTGGCGACGATCGCCAAAGCGTGATCGGGTGGCGAACGAAGGAAAAAATCTTCCTCTCTATAAAAAGAGAGGGAGTGGAGCCTTTAGAGGTAAATGCTTATGCTCTAAGTGATCTTCCTAGTGCCCCACAAGCTTTAAACTCTTCTTACTTGTCTTTACTTCAATCTTATTGTAAGAAGAGTGATCTTGGTTGTAAAGGTTACCTCCACCTAGCTTGGTGCAAAGGAGAGACCATTAGTGGATTGGTTTTGGCGGAGTGATTCACCGAGGACGAATCGGGGACCGTGGATTAGCAGCGTAGCCGTGAACCACGTTACACCATCTTGTTAGCGTTTGATTTCTTGTATTTCTATTTTCTTGTCTTGCTTTATTGTTTTCTTTGCGCTAATTTCTTTGTAGACGAGCAAATACCGACATCCAACGTTCGAGGGCTATTCACTCCTCCTCTAGCCGGCCAATCGATCTCCAACAAGTGGTATCAGAGCAAGGAAAGCTTGTCGAGGACTAACCACCACAACAAGCAACATTCAAAATGGCCGGCTCCAACATCCACCCACCGAAATTCGACGGCGAATTCTCTTGGTGGAAGAAGAGAATGGAGGTACTCTTCGAAACCGACTTTGAAATCCTTTTAATAATGGAAAACGGTTTCGAGTTGCCTAGGAACGAAGATGGGGAACCATTGGAAAAATCAAGGTGGAGCAAGAGGCAAAGAGAAGAATACTTGGCAAATTCAAAGGCCAAGCATCATCTATACAATGTCCTCCCCCAACAAGAAGTCAACCGGATAGGAGAGTGTGCTAGCGCCAAGGAAATGTGGGAGAAATTAATAGAGATCCATGAAGGCACATCCGAGGCAAAGCTAGCAAGGAGAGATGTCCTTCGCTCTCAATTGTCCAATATCAAACTCGAAAAGGGAGAGAAGGTAAAATCTCTACACTCTAGATTTAAGGAAGTTCTAACCGGTTTGACAAGTGTAGGTGAAAAGCTCTCCAACCGGGATATGGTAATGAAGGCCATAGATGCCTTTCCCCGGTCCTCAAAGTGGAGCTCCATGGTGGACTCCTTTTATATCTCGAAGAATTTAGAAGTGAGCACCTTGGAGGAGTTCTTCTCAACAATGGAACTCCACGAAACGAGGCTTGAAGGAATACAAGAAGAGCCAAGAATCCAACCTTCAAGAGGAGTAGCTTTGATGGCAAACAAGGGGAAGAAGAAGATGGAGATCCCCTCCTCCTCCTCCATGGATAGCACGGAAGAAGCGTATATGGTAAGGAGGGTAAGGCGTGCTTTAAAAGGTTTTCATTTTAACAAATCAAATCATAGGAATAGAAGACCAAGGGGGAAAATCATTTGCTACAATTGCCAAGGAGAGGGACACATAAGGGACAATTGTCCCCTCCTAAACAAGAGCAAAGAAGAAAAGAAGAAGAAAAAGGGGAGCAAGAAAAAGAAGGAAGAGGAGAAGAAGACAAAAGAAAAGGAGAAGACCAAAGCTCTAAAGGCAAGGACTTGGGATGACCCATCCTCATCCTCCTCATCATCATCGGATGAGGAGAATGCCTTTGTCACCAATTTGGCCTTGATGGCCTTCGACGACTTGGATTGCTCCTCCACCGAAAATGAAGAAACAAGCTCAAGTGGAGAGAGCTCAAGTGAAGGGGGAGCTTCTACATCCTCCTCATCCGAAGAAGAAGAAGAGGACATGAAAACTATGGTAACGAATCTCTCACCCCATAAGATAGTTTCCATGATTTCTAGCTTAACTAAGGATCTATTTAGAGCCAAGAAAAAGAACAAAAGCATGCTTGACCAAATTAAGGAATTAGAGCAAAAATTAGAAAAAGCATGTTTTAATGATAATGATGATGATGCTTGCTCACATGATAATTATATGCCATTAGATGTAAGTGATGCATGCATAGAAAAAAATAGGGCTTTAAGGGAAAAGGTAGACTATTTAACCAAAGCCCTAGAAAAGTTTACTATTGGCTCAAACACCTTGAACATGATTATAGGGAGCCAAAGAGCTAGCTTCAATAAAAAAGGCCTAGGATACAAAGAAAAGAAAAATGAAAAGGCCTATAAATGCCTAATTGCTAGGGGACAAGATAAGAAGAAGGTAATAGCTAGAAAATGGATCCCCAAGGAGTTTTTAGTGAACCCTATAGGCAAGAATTTGTATTGGGTTCCAAAATCCATCCTTAAGGGTTAGAAAACCCCTAGGGTAGTCAACCATATACAATTGACCTATATCATATTTTGGTTGACTTAGGATGGCGGGACAATATTTTTTTTAAAATAGTGTTAGGTGATGATAACGTGCCTATAAATAGTTAATAATGCTTAAATCATGATAATCAATGTAATTGCTATGTATATGTGCAATCATGATTTATGATTTTGAAATTTGGCACATCATCATGAGAAATAGGGTTTAAATCATGCCTTAGGTGATATTTTGTTTATTATCATGATATAATACCTAATGCATGATTACAAGTTGATGAATACATGTATTTCATGATCATAATATGAATTTAGTTCATATATGTCATTATGATCATGTTGAGTGTTAGGATGATACTTAACTTTGATAAAATTGCATGAATATAATGGTTAAGTAGATACAAATACCCCCTAGGATGCATCTCACACTCACCATAGGCTACTTTGATTGAAAACTTAGCATGGGTGAGATGTTAGGATGATACAAATGTCCACTAATGCCTATGGCACTTAGATGGTCATTTAAGGTATCAAAATAGCAATAATAGACCAATCATGGGGAAGACTTATGTTTAATTCATAGACATATTGCCCAAAGATCATGGTTGGATATTTTATATGTTTTCAAAACAATTTCTTACTTTAAAATCCATGTATTCATGTTTTGAAACAATCCAAAGCAAACTAGGTGTTAAAATGGATACTATCGTAATAAAAAACCTAGTAGTTTTTAAAGCTTTTGGATTTTTGGCAAATACGTGAAAATATAATGATTTTTCATGAAGACCTATTTTTCACTGATAAAGAATCTTACAAGAAATATGTTCCCTAAATTTCATGAATTTTTGAATTTTTTAGAATTTTTAATGCATTTACGAAATTACAGAAAATCGTAATTTGAAACCATTGTGCATATCGCCATCTTCGATTAATATTTTCTGATTTCAATTTTAATCATGTTTTTGGGTATTTTCCTTCTATTAAACTTGATGCCATGGGTTTATAACTTAGTGTTAATCTTTTTGATGGTGTCAAAGGGGGAGAAGTAATTATGTTTAAGTAAGTTATGATAGGGGGAGAAATATGTATGGGGAGTTTCATGGATTAAGGGGGAGTTGCATGTTGCTATATCATGTTTATGTTTACATGCTTTCTTACCTTAAAATTTCTATCAAATGTTTTTACCTAACTTAAACGGATTGCCACACATCAAAAAGGGGGAGATTGTTATGGCAATCTCTTGCCATGATAAGGTTTTGATGTGTGTGGCAAAGGGTTTAAGTTAGGTTGTTATGTTGACTTGATATGTGCGTTGGAGTCTTGCAGGACTTAGTAATTCGCACATGGAGCCTTGGCGGGTTCACCCTCACAACCTTATGCCTAAGTCGGAGAAGGAGCATTGCAGAGCCGTGCGCTTGATGCTGCAGAGGGACCGTCGGACGAGATGACTTGAAGTGAAGCCAAGGAAGCAGACTTCGGAGGCAAGAGACGCGAAGGAGCATTGCAGAGTCGTGCTGATCTTTGCGAGGACGTGGCGAGCGAGAGCTTGGCGAGGACTTGAGTGAGATGAGAGAATGAGTGAAATGTAAGTAGCTCATAAGGTGAACTTGGCCGAATGGCTGAGTGTCGGAGACTTGACCGCAAGGGTTAAGGTTTACCCGACCGTCGGAAGCTCAAACTTATGTTAAGTTTGAGTTTCACATGGCACCAGTCGACTGTCATGTAATGGCAGTCGACTGCTCTGAGTCGAATGTAGTTCGACTGGTATTGGCCAGGTGAATTGGCGGTGATCAGCCATATGTAGGCGATCGGTAGTCAATAGGGTCGGACCGGGCCTGAGCAGCCGGCTAGGTCGACTACGGCGGCGATGATGAGGTCCATCGATCGAGCCAAGTGTTGACTACAATGGTCGGGATCCGGCGTGTTCGGAGGCCGTTGAGATCTTCCTCTCTATAAAAAGAGAGGGAGTGGAGCCTTTAGAGGTAAATGCTTATGCTCTAAGTGATCTTCCTAGTGCCCCACAAGCTTTAAACTCTTCTTACTTGTCTTTACTTCAATCTTATTGTAAGAAGAGTGATCTTGGTTGTAAAGGTTACCTCCACCTAGCTTGGTGCAAAGGAGAGACCATTAGTGGATTGGTTTTGGCGGAGTGATTCACCGAGGACGAATCGGGGACCGTGGATTAGCGGCGTAGCCGTGAACCACGTTACACCATCTTGTTAGCGTTTGATTTCTTGTATTTCTATTTTCTTGTCTTGCTTTATTGTTTCCATTGCGCTAATCTCTTTGTAGACGAGCAAATACCGACATCCAACATTCGAGGGCTATTCACTCCCCCTCTAGCCGGCCAATCGATCTCCAACAGTTCACAAGATGAGTCAGAATAACTTAGTCAAAGGTCTGCCTAACCTTAACAACTTAGACAATAAAATTTGTAATGCTTGTCAACAAGGTAAACAACCTAGGATACAACATCCACTAACTAACCAAGAATGAACCAAAAGTGTGCTTGAGCTCATTCATTTGGATCTATTCGATTTTCATAGAGCCAAGTCACTTAATGGGAGTCAATTTTGCCTAATCATAATTGGCTATTCTAGGTTTACCTGGGTTAGGTTTCTTAAACACAAAAGTGATACCTTAGACCAACTCATCAAATTGTTTAAATTAATTGAAAACCAAAAGAACCTTAAAATTAAAAGACTTAGAAGTGATCATGGTGATGAATTCGAAAGCCATAGGTTCACAGATTTCTGTAACCTAAATGGATACCACCATGTATTTTCATGTCCTAGAACCCCACAACAAAATGACCTAGTCGAGCAGAAAAATAGAACCCTACAAGAAGCCTCTAGGACCATGTTGAACGAATACAACCTACCCGATAGCTTTTTGGAAGCTTGTTATGTCCAAAATAGAATTCTTATGGTAAAGAGGCACCTTAAGACCTCATACGAAATCTACTATGACAAAGTACCTAACATTAAATACTTTAGAGTATTTGGATGTAAGGTACATATCCTAAACACTAAGGACTACCTAGGAAAGTTCACATCCAAAACCTCCACCGGTATCTTCCTAGGATACTCAACTACAAGTAGAGCCTATAAGATATATAACAATGACACCCTTAGAATTGAGGAAACCATTAATGTAGTATTCGACGAAGGACATGAACCCACAAAACCCTTAGTAAAACCAACTAGCAAACTGATTCATACCAGACTCGACTCTGACCTTGAAATTGAGTCTACTATTAATCCTAATCCGAGCCAGTCTAGGATTCAATCGAGTCCTCCTATCAATCAAGTGATAGGTGACCCTAATCCAAGTCATTCTAGGATTCAATTGAATCATCCTATCAACCAAGTGATAGGTGATCCTAGCCTAGGGGTTCAAACTAGATCATCATATAGAAATCTGAGTCAAATCTCCTTGATTTCGAAAATCGAACCCAAAACCATTGAACAAGCTCTTCTTGATCTCGATTGGATTATTGAAATGCAAGAAGAGCTAGCTCAATTTATTAGGAACGAAGTTTGAGAATTAGTACCACCACCTAAAGATAAATCAATTATTGGAACAAGGTGGGTCTTCCGAAACAAACTTGATGACAAAGGTGAAGTAGTTATAAACAAAGTGAGATTGGTCGCGAAAGGGTTTAGTCAAATAGAAGGGTTAGATTACGATGAAACCTTTACCCTTGTAGCTAGATTAGAATCTATTCGAATGTTGTTGGCATACGCTGCACATCGAGGATTTAAATTGTTTCAAATAGATGTCAAGTCAACATTTTCGAATGGACTTATTAAGGAAGAAGTGTACGTTAGTCAACCCCTAGGATTCGAAAGCTTAGATAAACCCGACCATATGTTTAAACTCAAGAAAGCTTTATATGGTCTAAAACAAGCTCCTAGAGCTTGGTATGAGAGGCTTTCTGTATACCTTAAGTCTAAAGGGTTTAGCCAAGGCTTAATCGACCCAACCCTTTTCGTAAAATCCGTAGGCAAAGAAATTTTTATAGCCCAAATCTATGTAGATGACATAATATTTGGAACTACTAATTCAATCCTACTAAACGAGTTCATTTCACTCATGGAGAGTGAATTTAGAATGAACTTAGTAGGAGAATTAAATTTCTTTCTAGGATTACAAATTAAACAAACTAAAGAAGGAATCTATTTACATCAACAAAAATACACTAAGGAATTAATTAACCAATTCAGAATGCAAAATGCTAAAATCATTAGTACACCCATGGAAACAAATGTTAATATAGGAGAAGATGTAGACAGAAAACCTATTGACCTAAAGTACTATAGGAGCGCAATAGGGAGTCTCCTTTACTTAAATGTGAGTCGACCCGACATACTATTCGCAGTAAGTATGTGCGCAAGGTTCCAAACCTGTGCTAAGGAGTCTCACCTAACATTAATTAAGCGTATCCTTAGGTATCTAAAGGGCACGCTAAGCATAGATATTTGGTACCCTAGATCTACCGAGTTCGAACTAATCGGCTACTCCAACTCAGACTATGCCGGTAGTAAACTCGATAGAAAGAGCACGAGTGGTTGTTGTCAACTTCTTGGCTCAAGTCTAGTGAGTTGGTGCAGTACGAAGCAACACTGTGTTGTCTTATCTACCACCGAAGCCGAATACGTCACGATGGGTGAGTGTGTTGTTGGATCGAGAAGCGTCGCTAGAGGGGGGGTGAATAGCGATCGTAAATCTTTTCTTTTTCGTTCGTTCGATACGCAAAGTAAGCACAGCGGAAAATAAATGAACACGTTTATTTTACTTGGTTCACAACCCAGCGGTTGCTACTCCAAGGCCCTATCGGTCCTAGACCGCGTACAGAGGGCAAAGCACTAAAACGTCTCCTCCCCGTTGGAGGTAGGAGACAACGATTACAAAAACCGAATATACGAGGATGAGGCAACAAGCCTACCTCACCTCGTTATGAAGATAAAAATACAGAATATAATATCAAAAATATTACTTGAATCTGCTGCCGACGAAGAAGATCAAAACTTGGCGTCGCGTCAGCGTTATGACGGTGTTGAAGTGTTGGCGTTGTAGGAGCTCTTGATGAATAATTGATGTAATTTGGAGATGAATCCTCCCCTCCTTTTATAGACTTTAGCCTCTGAATTTGTCTCCTATTTCTTTGGAACGGATCATGAATTTTTCTAAATTTTTATCGCGAAGTGGCTGCGTCAAACGTTATCCGTTTTGACCTAGCGCAAGTCGAATCGTCGCCATCGATCGGTGATGCCTCTCATCGATCGTGATGGACGATCGGCGATGCATCTCATCGATAACTGATAACGATCAGCCCAATGTCCGGTGATCGGTGCTGGCCACTTCCTATGATAAGAGATTAGCTCAGAAAATGATAAATACGACGGTTTCTAACCGTCCGATCTCGACCTAGACCTTCCACAGGAAGTCTTAGTCGAATCGTCGCCTACGGTCGTCCCCGTAAAGAGGACACGACCTTACAATCTCTCACTCATACGAGCTTACCTTGATAGTAGCTCTCGCTTCCGGCCTTCCACTCGATTCCTTCGGCTCCCTCCGAATTCACTCAAGTGTCGCCCGACCACCACGGCTTGCTCCGGGTGTCGCTAGCCTTCAGCTCCAGCTTTAGTACTTTTCTGCACACTTGATTTAGCTCGTGAGATAACAATATAAACTTAACTTTGTGTCTTTGCCATAATCAAAACACAGGTTCGATTATCTAGTGCCCCTGCACCAACATGTGTGACTCAGCTTCTTTGGATGAAACACACTCTCCAAGACTTTAACTTAAACTTCAACAACATTAAAACTCACATAGATAATATTAGCTCAATCAACTTAACCAAAAATCCGATATGTCACTCTAAGACCAAACATATAGAGGTCAAACACCACTTTATTCGAGAACATGTAGCTAACGGAACCATACAACTCGAATACGTGGAATCAAAGTCGAATCTAGCGGACCTATTTACCAAACCATTACCCGAAGCCGAATTTAGTCTACTAAGATGAAAATTGGACTTGTGCGTAGTAGAGTAGGATTGACAACTTATTCTTTTTATATATACTCTATTATTCACTTTTCTTTTCATGTTAACGGAACTAGCTTAGGGCTTACCCTAGATATCATGTGCCTATAGATTTAAGGAGCCAATGCATCTCACAACACATAGGACTAATTTGTTTGTGTACTTAGCCATGTAGATGGACGTGAGATGTTAGGACCTTACTCCTGGTTCTAGATGTAGACTTAGTGCATTGACATGAACCACGGAGTATAATTTTATAAATTAACTAACTCTAATTAGGTCTTGTTGATCATTCCATATCAACCGAGTCAAATAGAGTTGAACATTCAAATAGATGAGCTTATGTTTAACCTACTATTTTCAAAATTTATTTGGATCATGCTTGAACTTAATACTTATTTTCTGACTTATGTTTTTCTAAAACCCCCCATTCTTTTTCGATTTATGGCAAAAGGGGGAGAAAAGCCAAAGTTAAGGGATCAATTTTTCGTAAATTAACTTTTAGAAACTTAACTTTGAGAAGGGGGAGAAAAGGCCAAGGTTAAGAAATCAAGTTTTGATCTCTTAACCTAAACTTATTTTAAACACTAAGGCCAATATTAGTAGCACACATCAAGGGGGAGGATTAAGATCCTTTCTCAAGTACTCACCCTCGGTCAAGAGGGAGGATTCCTCAAGGGGGAGCACTTGAAAAAGGTTTTTCATACTCCTACTTAACTTACTAATCTAAGCATACTCATTCCTTCATATTCATGTTTTATGCTATTCATTTTTAATGCACTTAATTTATTTACTTAACTTTGTGATGGTTTGCCATAGATCAAAAAAGGAGAGATTGTTGGTGCAGTAGACATTTGAATCGAAACTGAGTTTTGATTATAACAAATACACAAAGTTAAGTTCACTTTGTTATCTCATGAGCTGAATCAAGTGTGCAGAATTTCTAAAGCTAAGCTAAAGGTCAGCGACACCCGGAGGGAACCGTGATAGTCGGGCGACACCAGGAGGACTTTAGAGGGAGCCGAAGAACTCAGGTGAAGATTGTAAGCGAAGATTCAAAGGTAAAGGTTGAGGTAAGCTCGTGTGAGCGAGTGTAAGTAAGGTTGTGTTCTCCGTACAGGGACGTCCTTAGGCGTTGATCAGACCAAGACCTCCCATGGAAGGTCTAAGTCGAGATCGGATGGTAAACGACCATCGAACTTACTTATATTAACTGCATTTTCGAGCTAACTCTTCATTACAGTTGGAAACCCTGCCATCAGTCGACTAATGCCTCCAACAGTCGACTGGTAAGGGTAGCAGTCGACTGATGGTCAAGGATCAACCTCGAGGATAGTCGAATCTTATCTCTATTTCTCAAGGGCTAGGTGGCATCACCTCATGAAACCTCATCTCAACGATTAGGGTTTCACAAGGCTATAGAAGTAGGGGTTCTCCACCCCTTTTCCATCATTCAAAGTGCTTCCAAGTTCTCCCGCAATGCCATGACTCTCCGATAATCCTACATCGACGAAGCACTGTCGAAACATCTACGACCCTAGCTTCTTCTTCTAAAATCTTTAGTCGTCGATAACTTTTTATTTCATTGTATTCAGTTTCATTTGTATTTTGGGGCTTTTAATCATAATAAGGAGAGGGGAAGTGCCCCTCTACCTTAATCTCTTTCGAGCTTTTTGTATTCCGTTGTCTCCTACCTCTAACGAGGAGAAGATTGTTTTAGTGTATTGCCCTCCGTACGTGGTCTCGGACCATTAGGGCCTTGGACTAGCAGCCGAAGGTTGTGAACCAAGTAAAAACAAAAAGTGTCATATTTATTTTCCATTGGGTTTACTTTTATTTGTGTTTTATATCGAACGAAAATGAAAAAAATTCTTTTGCGCTATTCACCCCCCTCTAGCACTCAAATTGATTCAACAACAACAAGCAATCCAGATCAATCTATAAACTCACTTAAACGTTCAGCTTCCACAACTCCATTTGAATCAATGTCTCCCTGTTCACCATCATCCATTGAACCAATATCAAATTAACTACATAAACAACCCTATACCACAATTTCTGGAATCTGAGCTTACCTAGCATTGCTTCTCTCATTCCCAGCTGGTCTTAAACCAATCCAATCGCCAGTGCTACAGAGACTGTAGTGATCGAAGGGATGAAAGCATGGGCGAGAGTCAATGATCGACAAAGTTACCCGTGGATCTATTGCTCACCATAGACAAGATGATGATTGCCAACGGGTTTGCCACAACAGAGTAAACACGATCGGGACGAGGTTGATCTTGGCAACAACAGAAATCCAAATGAGGAAGAAGAGGGAAACACTGATGGATCCATGCATGACCAAGAAAATAGCTAATTGGTCCGGCAGAGTGGCGACGTCTGATGTCGAGCGATGGTGCTGCAGATGTGATGGGGCAGCAACACCTAATGTCGTCAGACCGAAAGAAGTAGTGAGAGGAACAACCGACACTCGAGTGAGATCGAGAGAGGGGAATCGCGGTGGCAACGAGCGGGAAGAGAGTGTTGCACATCGGGAGAGGAAGAGAAGAGGGATCGCATGCGGTTGAGGAATTTAGGGATCGGGGAATTGCGGATGGGAAGAAATAGCCGATAGAGAGTAATAAAGAAATCATATAAAAAAATAGGAAAATGAAACCTAGGGTTCAATATTTAACCCTAGGTAAATTTAACCTATTAATGCCTACCAAGCAAATAATTCAAACATGCTTTATGAAAGCCTATTCGCTTTGTCCTCATAAACTGTTATATAAGTTCCATTTAAATCCAAATAAATTTCTAAAAATTTGTAAAAATTCCAATGGGTATCTTCTTAATTGACAAGTATTATTTTATTTTCCGATATATCACATTTTTCCTTTCAGAATATTCATCAAGTGTAAGTGAAAGATAAAAGCTAATAAGTGCAAGTCTAGAACATTCAATAAAGCACTTAAAATAAAATACAAAAAGATAAATGAGGTTAAGCTATCTATAGCATGGAAGAAATTCGTGAAGAACTTTTAAAAACATTACTGAGGCAGCTTAAAAATGGCAAAGACTAAGTGCTGAAAGGAAACTAAACACTCTATGCATGGACAAATGAATGCACACTACAACTAGACCTAAATGTCAAGAGAGAAACTACTGCTGGAAGAAAGATAAGTCAAAATTTGGGGGCCCCCCAGACTTAAGAGAGGTAGTACCCCTAATATGGTGGCCGAGGTGGGAAATCTAGTAGCCTCAACATGTCGGACCCTGGGAAAATCTGGTGCTAAGCCATTGCTGCCATATGTACATGTGATCGATTTGAGAACTGGTGGATACAGCGGCTACTCTGTGCTCCTCCTCCTTGGCCCACCATGCCTGCATGACACCCATGTGCTGCCTCACCTCCTGGCGGTATGCATCCTCCTCCTGGCGATGGGCAGCCTCCTCCTGAAAATAGAAATGGACCTCGTCGTAGAACTCCTCGGCTTGCTGGAAGTGCTCCTGCAAGCCTTGAAACTCTGCTTGCGCATAGGTGCTCTGCTCCTCCCATCGCTGCCTCTTCATCTGCTGCTCGACGTATATGTCATCGAGGCGCGATCAAAACTCAAAAAAGTCATAGGTATATGTACCTGCATCCTACTCAAAAGTAGAAAAAGAATGTGGTAAAGGTGTAGGCTCCCGACGTGGACTAGGTTGGCTCCTATATATCTGTGGACTTGAGGGAGAGTGATGAGTAGGGGGTGAGAGGGGTGCCTCAGTGGAAGGCCCTGCATTTGGTGGGGACTCCACTATTTGATCCAACTGCCAGTTGGCGTTGGTGGTGATGGTAGTGCGCTCAATGTCGGGGAATTCACATGGTCGATCGTGTGAGCCCCTAATTTTCTCCCATAGTGCAACATGGACTGAATCTTTCACACACCCCGCTGTTTACACTTTTCATCATTGGGCATGACCATGTGGAATCCACACGACCACCCATGCTTTTTACTAAGGGTTTAAAAAGGAATCTTGTTTCTACCTAGAAAGTTTTTTTCCTGACCCTAAACTATTTGTAAAAATGTTAATGACCATAAATTAAAGTCCAAACTATACACATGAATGCAATAAAATAAAAAACATATAAAATTAAACTTGGGTTGTCTCCGAAAAAGTGCTTTGTTTAAGGTCTTTTAGCTCGACCATACTCCATTGCTTTAGTTGGGTTCCGGTGGTTCTGTGAACCTCCATGCATCCGTCTTAGCATCTTCACCTTCCAGGGGGTACTTGTTATCTTACAGAAAGTATACCCGTCTGTGAATGGAGTCTTACACTCTGATAAGTTGAATATGATGATTTCACTATCCACTTCCAAGGAGACTTTGTGCTCCTTCACATCTATGCATGCTCTCGCAGTTGCCAGAAAGGGTCTCCCTAATATGATTGGATTCTGAGGGTTTGGTCATGTGTCCAATATTATAAAGTCTATGGGTATCACAAAACTTTCAACTACCACAGGTACATTTTCCAGCATGCCCATGGGTTCCTTGATCGAGTCATCCGCCATGCGAATAGCTAAACCCATTAGTTGTATACCACTCAGTCTCTCATCTCACAGTAGAACGCATAAGGTATCATGCTAACGGATGACCCTAAGTCGCACAGTGCTTCATCGAAGCTCTCACCATAGATCATGTAGGGTATAACAAATTCACCAGGGTCCTCAAGCTTGGGTGAAATCTTATCTTTAATTTCTACTTGGTTTGGCAAAGTTGAAATCATGGTTGCACACCCCTTAGTGACTTTGTTTCTTTGTTCTAATACTTCACTATACGCTCCCTCTTCCCTAACCAGTTTTTGCTCAAATGCTAGAGGGGAGTTGTCCATGGGTTGTGACACGGTCTTGGCGATTTGGCCAACTTGCGTTTCCAACATCTTTGTGTAGCTTGTGAGCCCATCGACAAAGGCCTTCAACTTCCTAAGTGCCTCTTCGGATCTTTGATGTTGCCGCTGGAATTCTATATTGGCCTTTATTTGGGTAGAAATGAAGCCTTCAATCATTGATTCCAATCTAGATTTAGGTAGTTGTTGCTGCTCGCTGCCTTGCTGTTTCCCATATCCTCTCGTTCGTTGGAAATTCTATGAATTATTCCTATAGGAAAAGTTTGGGTGGTTCCTCCATCTAGGGTTGTAGGTGCTAGAATATGGTTTGTGAGGCCTCTAATTGTGGTCGCCAACCGCATCGACATGCTCAATCTACTCCTTAGAGCTACTATGCCCTCCATAGTAGTCCTCCTGATATGCTGCTACTCCCTCTCCCTAGGAATTGGCTGCACACATAGAAGCAGGGGTTAGAGAGTCAAACCATATGCTGAGCACATCCATTCTTGCCGCTAGATGATCTACAGAGTTAACAACATATCTACCAGCTGCAGGTGCTGGGTAACTACGCTCGAAAGCCCATTAATGGTGGTTCTGGGCCACCTCCTCGATCAACTCTTCTGCTTCCTCGATGGTCTTATTCATTAGCACTCCTCCTGCAGTAGAATTGAGGGATACCTTAGTGGTATATGTGATCTCATTATAGAATATATGGATCACCAACCACCTCTCTAGACCATGAAGGGGGTATTGATAGAGTAGCCTATTGTAGTGATCCCAGGCCTCAAACAGGGACTCCCCTTTCTTCTGACGAAAGCTAGTAATCAAATGGCGCATGTGAGCAGTCTTACTTGGTGGGAAGAATTTATTCAGGAACTACTGCTCACACTGCTTCTACGTGGTGATGCTTCCTGAGGGAAGAAAATGTAGTCATGTCTTCGCCTTGTCCCACAGTGAGAACGGGAATAGGCTCAGACGGATCGCATCAGCAGGCACTCCATTGAACTTCAATATTGATCATATCTCTAAAAATGTCTCTAAGTGCCGGTTCGGGTCTTCTGTTGTAGCTCCTCCGAATTGGTTTTGTTGGACCATATGTATGAGTGCAGGTTTTAATTCAAAGTTATTAGCTGTGATGGATGGTCAAGCTATGCATGACATATACCCTCTAGCACTGGGGGCTACATAATCCTGCAGAGGTCAACTACCTAGTTTCACCAAAGGAGCGTCTAGGTTTTCCATGCTTTACATTCGGCTCTCCTGCGATGGTAGGTTCTTTCTATTTACCGGATCTATCAGGAAGCGATTTTTGTTCCTAAGTGTCTATGTATACAAAGAACCGAGCTACTCAATTAGGAGTATGCCTATCGCTAAAAAATAGGAAATAAAGTAATCTAAAGTACTAAACCAAATGAAGAAAATCTAAACTAAAGGAAGATGTAATATAACAAGTAAAATTAATCTAAACTAAATTTAAATAGAAAAAAATTAAAAACTGAAATAAAATAAAATAAATTAAGAAAACAAATCTAACATAAGTCCGATCCAAACTATCCACTTTCGATTCGATATTGAATCAAATAGTCCCCGACAACGGTGCCAAAAACTTGATGCACGCGAACACGACCTCAAATCTACAATGGGAATCATTGAGGACTCGGCGTGCGCCTTACGCCAATGCCGAAAGTGCATGGATGTCGTTAAGTAATAAAGATTATCGATCTCATAGGGACTGAGATTTGAATACCATTTGTTCAGTGGATGTTGTTGTTCGGAGTTAAGATCCTAAGAGTTGTGGTTGCGAGGTTGACGACAGTCCTAACTCAAGTATGGTGTTACTCAGAGGAAGGGAAGGTTGGTTCGAAGTTCTCAAAAGGGATTCTAGGACTTCGGTTTCACTTATGCATCGTGGAACATGCTATCAATTAAATATTGTCTATGTAAGATATCGATTTTTTTTTAAAAATAATTCTTAGGAGGGTTTAAATCCAATTGGGGATCATTGGATTAATGGGATTGATTAAGATTTAATTAATTAAACCTAAGGTTTAATTACTTATATAAATAGGATCGGCCTTAATCAAATCCCCGATCCCAATTTGTTTTTCCAACCGCGATTTCTTCTCCCCAAATCCCGATCGCGTGATTTTTCCCTTCCTCTTTGTTGTGATCGCTTCTTCATCGTGTGATACTCCTCCCAATCGTGAGGTTTCCCTCTCCAAATTTCTTCTGCCGATCTCTTCCTCACTATTTTCGATTGTTCTTCCTCTTTCGGCGTCGCCGGAGATCTTCATTAGCAATGGTCCGATCGATCTCGTTGCCTGCCGCTCACCCCCTCTGAGAACCAAGCCGCCAGCTTTTACGAGCTGGATATCACCTTTTTCGATGATCTTCCACCATCGACGCTCGAGCTCAACTTGCACCGTCGCCCCGTCGCAGCCTATGTCCGCCACGAGCTCTGTTTTGCAGTGAGATTGGTCTCGTGGTGTCGCTCTCCATTTTTGCCACTGTCATCCTCAGATTTCCTTGTGCAAGGTAAGTCGAGCTGGATGTTGTTTTGATTGTAGTAAGGTTTGGATTTAGAGATTTCGGTGATTTCAGCTGTGATGGGGTATTGGTATGGAACTTATTTGCAGTTGGTTTGTTGAGCTGTGATGTTAGGGATTTCAGCTGGAAGCTGTGTATGAGATGGGGAAGGTAAGCTACTGCTATGGTTTAGATGTTCAATAAGCTGTTGGGGTTGTGATCTATTCGGTAGATGGAGATTTTAGTGTATTGAATTGAATGAGGTGTTGGTTTGATCTTGTGGTAAGCTACCATTACAGCTCAGATTTGTGGGGATGTTTTCATATTTTGATTGTTCTTGGGGTTGCTGACCATGGTATTTTGTGGATTGAGTTTGGTTGTGAGGAGCTGTGAATGATGGAGTGTTGAGATTAGGTCCATTGGTTGACAGTTGATCTATTGAGAGGGAGCTGTGGGATCAATGGAGAGAGATGTTTGGTTGAATCGGCCAAGGATGAATGTAGATCTGAGTTATGAGAGCGATGTAAATTTTGGTTTGAATATTTGTCGTATGTTAGAACTTAACGGTGGTTATGTTGTGTGCAGGACTTTGACTTGAGGCAGAGTTCTCGGACGTGAAGACAACTGGTGTTCTCATATCAGGTGGGTAATATTTACCCTGGTCAGGTAGTTTTGACTAATTTCGGTGCATGAATTTGGATTTATGTTGAATTCTTTTACCTTGACTCCACTCTTATTTAATCATGTGCTTGTACTGCCTTTGACCTTTGAGATATATTATTGTTACTTCATCGATTATCTATCACGGATATGAACTACAAACCCTATTGTGTGTTAGCTAATGGATGTTCAATTAAGTATATGTGGTTAGGGTTATCATTGTGAACTCAAATTAGGTTACCGTGTCACATTACTAGGGTTAGGTGATGGATTAGATTATGGAGTCGATTGTTGTATCGTACACATATTAGTTGTGTATCTATGGTGGATCTAGTCATCTGTGTATAGATAAGTGTGTGGTTGCCAGTACGTGACTAGGGACTGGAGGTCGTAGCGTGATGGTATATCTATTATGGATTGTGTGCCTGTGTATGGTTATATGGACAGTCGATAGTATCTCGCTATGGACTAGAGGTCTTAGCGTGGTTGACTGTCAGATGTGTATGTCTCTTTGTGTGATAGAGAGAGAGTCTTGTGGATTAGTAATCCTTACATAGCTGACTTTTGGTTGACCAGGACTCCCCGTGGGATAGGGAGTGTTGCAAGGATACATGTATGGAGCTATGCATCATTACATTGCATTCATGCTAGTGATTAGGTCTCCCTTGTGGTTGAGAGGGTCGTCAGTCATCCTGCCTCCCTGGCCACTCGGGATAGTGGTAGCAGGGTTGAGGGTAGAGCATTGGATGTGCCGCGCTCAGCCACTATAGACGGTGATAGTTGGAGATGCGTACCTAGCCACTGTGCAGAGTGGTGTTAGCACTCGCCCACTATAGACGGTGGTTGTGTGACGTGCAGTTGTTCTGTGTGCGGAGCTCGTCTACTCATGGGTAGTGAGAAAGCGACTAGCAGCAGGGACCCCTGTGGAGTAGTTAGCTCTTTATGCTTATATGCTACTCATTCATACTACCCAACTCGGCCACTCGAGAGTAGTGGTAGCTGGAGTCAGGCTAGTCGTCATGTCGTGCCACCCAGGCCATACTGGGGTCGTGGTTGGATGGGTCCGCAGACATGGCCATGCATATACATTGCTGATATATATGTATGCATGTATTCGATATATGTTTTATATATGCATGTGAGATGCTGCATTTGTTTGCTGCATATGTTTGTACATCATGATACATGTCATTTGCATATTATATACTGCTGTGTGTTGAGCATGATATATGTGTTGGTCCAGACTGTTGCATGCATTTGATTAACATCATGTCATAGTGTAGTATGGGCCAGGTTGTTATTATATGTGATTATATACTGTTCATATGTTTGAGTGTTGATCGGATATGAGATTGATCTTGTATGTTATATGGGTTATGTTATTATATACCTGTTCAGGATGATATAGCTTATGGTGTTGCAGACCATCAGGTACGTTAGTACATTACTTCATGTTCAGTTGATCAGTTTAGTATATGCATTGAGTATGACTATACTGTGGTTACTTGTTAGTACATTTAGGACTATATGTCTATTGGACTCATTTTGTATACCTGTAGATCTTCACATGTATACTTGTAGATCTCTATATCCCTATATGTTGTTCATGCACTTTCTATATATTACCTCTGAGTTTATACTCTCACCACGGACTGTGTTTCCTATGCCCGCCTGTAATGTAGAAGATTCCTTGGATGTTCAGAGCTTCGCCAGTTGATCCCATCTCCCACCGAATGGTTGGATACTTTTTCTATATTGTTGTATTCTTGTGGATTGATGTTTTGGGATTTTACCCTGTATCATTTTCGTATTTATGGTATACGGATGTGTTGTATGTATTTGGCTTTTGATGTGGTTTCTATTTTGATTCATGTTGTGTCAAAGTCACTCCGGAGTGCATAGTTGAGTTGTTTGTATCTTTATTATTTGTTAGTATCTTCCGCTGTCTTTTATGGATTATGTCCATATATTTGTTATGTGATTGTGGCCGAATGGCTTTATGTATATCAGAGAATTGTATCATGTACAGGGGAGATGTTGTCCGATAATTTTCGGCTCGGCATACTCTCGGGGTGTGACAATTTTATTCATATCAGAGCCCTAGATTGTGAAGTCCACTTTCGGATTTTATTTCGTTCGGACATCGAGTTTTGTTTTACTCAGTTTTGGTTTGTGAGTTCTGGGATCTGGCAGTTGCAGACATCTCCAAGCTACAAGGGTTAAGGTATGTTAACTGTTATCATACATCCTTCTATTGGCTATGCATTTAGTTGCTTATAACAGGGATGACTTGTAGGGTGTTAGTTACTATTCGTAACCGTGGTTTGATTTGACCACGGGAACAACTTGTTGAGTCTGTGTGCTTTGGATCTGCTGTCGAAAGGGTAAATTACCTTTGAGAGTCGACTGATATCAAGTCGGAAAGCAGGAGTCAGGTAATCACATTTCTTGTGAAGATCAAAGATTACAGTCTTAGGAATTTTTACTAAATATGCTAGTCATATCATTACCTGTGGGGTAATGGACAAGCGAGTATACTATTGCTGATGCAGATAGTGGATGGTTAGTTTGTGGTGTTTCATAGGGAATTTTGATCCCTGAGTTGTTCATGCTAGGTTGTATAACTTTGAAGGTACTTTTGAGTACTTAACTCGTGTTATACAGAGAAAGTAGAGTTGGTTGAATACCATTATTAGGATCAAGCCGATACTTGGTGGAAGAGATAGGAAATAACCTTCGGGAAATCACACATCACTTGACCACGGTGTAGTGATGTTGTGAGAGTATTTTCCCACGTCATCTTCTTTGACTCATTGTCAGGGAATTCTTGAGCTTTAGGTTGGGTGATCGTTTGGTAACGAAGGTACCATGCAAAGTTGTTAGACTTGTGAGGGTTATGACCACTTAATAGCTCGAGAATGTGATCGACATGTCTTAAGCCACTCACGGTTTATTGGTTGACATCTTGATCAGGATGTTTGGATTGTCTATCAGATTCTACCGGGAGGCGTTGGATCGAGTCATGTGTATAGAAATGACTCCGTAGCAAGTGTTTAAGAGTTGGAGATTTGATAAGCAGATATTGCAAGTCAAATTATTGGAATCAGAAGTCTCTGAATGTTAGATAAAAGGAGAGAGATTTGGAGTTATGGGCCGCGAGCGACTATTGGAGAGTTTTTTGATCATAGAAGACCTATTGCAGATCGTCAACATCTTCTCATGTTTATCAGTGAACTCAAAAGAAAGACTTCAAAAGAGTTTATGTGCATGCAGTGTGGGTCACGACGACACACAAAGTCGGATTATCCGTTGAATCAGTTCACCTATTGCTATGGTAAGCAACCAGTACATATGAGGAGGTGTATTTTGAAGACTCAGTTGAAGACTATAGATGAAGCTTTCGAGAGGACGCGCGATCCACAACCTTGAAAGCCAATATCATTACAAAAGAGTGGATTATCACATCAGCAACAATCTATTACCTCAGATATAATGGAGTTCCTAGATGTTTCCTTCCAGGGGAATTAAGTTACTCAATAATATCAGCAGAAGACATCTCAGAAGACTCAGACGTTCAGATGACAACTGTTACCTCCCCAGGCGTGATTATGCTTTGTACAGAGGAGAGAGTTTATGACGATGGTCGTATCTATGTTGTATTCTCCAGTTGTAGCTATACTATTTGCAGAGTTGGAGCATGCTATGATGTTGATGGCTATTTAGTACTTCACAATCGGTGGTGTACTCATTATCAGTACAACAGTATTTACCATCTCCATTGCAGTCATTTTGGGTATTGTATCTCAGTTCAACAGTTGACTTGAGTTCCTCTATGGTAGTCTTTTGTACCTACATGAGCTCGTGAGTCAAGACGAAGTCGAGCGAGTTTACATGATTACTCGAGAAGAGGTATAGAAGACCGAAGGATTGACCATTCCGAGTATTACTTTATGTTACCCTATTTACGGATATATTGAGAGATACTGGTAGTTTACAGATATCTTTGTCTAGAATATTCTTAGATAAGATTAGAAGGGTTCCTATCGACTTGTGGGTTGGTGATTGTTCTCTATCGTTAGGTGAGATGTTGATAAACAACCAAGAAGTCAAGGGATACCCTTAGCCTTTGTTAGACATACCTCTACTATGGATATATCCTTACGAATAGTTAAATTGTTGAAATGATGGTATACTATGTCTCTCGGATGTGTGTATAATTCGAGAGTATTTGGATGAACTCCCGGGCTTGCTACTGCATGGGCAAGTGGAATATGTGATTGGGAGTGACTTTGGGAATGGTTTCGATATTGAAGACCTCATACCGGTAGATGATTTTATTGGTATCAGTGTTGCTAAACACTATGAGAATTAGAAGAACGTAGTTGTGGTTATAGGAGGTGTTGGATGGTATATTTATCTATCCCAGTATTCCTTCTGGAGAAGATCCGAAACTCTTGGTTAAAAGAGGGATGAACCTTTGGGGTTATACATCGATTATCAATGATGAAATGCAGTAGTTGTTGAGAATGGATATCCTTCGTTGTGGATAAATAATCTATTTGGATCAGCTTAAAGGACACCTGTGTATACTCAAGGGTTGATGTATGATTGGTGTGTTGATATTGTAGTGACTTAGTGTCATATAATTATCATTGTCGGTGTGATGATTGAGATATCATCAACTTAAAGTAAAAAGGATACAGGTGTGTGGGAAATAATATTTCATACTTGGTATGAATTTTATGAGTTGTTGATAATGTTGTTAGACTTATCGATGATTTAGTTGTTCATGAAGTGATTGAACCAGTAGGTGGTTGTCATCTTAGGCGATATTTTTGGATATGCTCACAATCTTAAGGGAAGTTGTGGTTTCCCTATATTGATTTGGTATTTACTATAGATGTGGATAGGATGCTCTAGCATTACTATACCTCTGACTTGTTGGACCAAGAAGGTGATGAGAATCACTTGGTCAGAAGCTTGTGAAACTAGGTTTCAGGGCCTAGACGATGATTGATTTCATAGATTGATGTTGGGTGTGCCAACAAGTAAAGGTGAAATATTAGTGACCGATAGGGTTATGTACCGGGATAGAAGTGGGAGCTTAGTTTGATGGACTGTGTTGAGAGATTATCTAGAATTCGGAAAGGACTTAATGTGATTTGGGTAATCGATGATCGATTAGCTAGGTCCGCTCATTTCCTTCCGACCCTTAAGATGGATTTCGTGGGATCGCTTGATGGAATTATATTCATGGAGTATCCTTGAGTATCATTTCCGATAGAGATTCATGATTCATCTTACAATTCTGGCAAAGTCTCCAATAGGTCACGAATATAGAGCTCCACTTTGGTACGAATATTTACCTTTTGATAGAGGGTCAATATGAATGTATTGTTCATACATTATAAGGGTTATTAAAACATGCGTGATAGATTTTAGAGGCTATCAATACCCCATTTAGTCACTTGAGGTGTGTGACTTTTTCTCTAGATACTTGAGATGGTTGTGTGACATCTCGTACTCGTACATGAGTTGGAAATTTGGGGACCAAATTTTTATAAGTGGGGGAGAATGTAAGATACCGAAAAAAAAATTAAATAGAATTCTTAGGAGGGTTTAAATCCAATTGGGGATCATTGGATTAATGGGATTGATTAAGATTTAATTAATTAAACCTAAGGTTTAATTACTTATATAAATAGGATCAGCCTCAATCAAATCCCCGATCCCAATTTGTTTTCCCAGCTGCGATTTCTTCTCCACAAATCCCGATCGAGCGATACTCCTTCCGATCGCGAGGTTTCCCTCTCCAAATTTCTTCTGCCGATCTCTTCCTCACTATTCCCGATTGTTCTTCCTCTTCCGGCGTCGCTGGAGATCTTCATTGGAGCAGCCGACCGATTGCCGTTGCCTCTGCTCAGTCCCCCTCACCGCGAGAACTAGCTGTGCCGGCTTTCCTGAGCTGGATCTCACCTTTTCCGATGATCTTCCACCATCGACGCTCGAGCTCAGCTTGCACCGTCACCCCGTCGCAACCTATGTCCTCCACGAGCTCTATTTTGCAGCGAGATTGGTCTCGTGGTGTCGCTCTCTGTTTTTGGCACTACAGTCATCAGATTTCCTTTTGCAAGGTAAGCCGAGATGAGAGTTGTTTTGATTGTAGTAAGGTTTGGATTTAGAGATTTCAGTGATTTCAGCTGTGATGGGGTATTGGTATGGAACTTATCTGCAGTTGGTTTGTTGAGCTGTGATGTTAGGGATTTCAGTCGAAAGTTGTGTATGAGATGGAGAAGGTAAGATACTATACTGCTATGGTTTAGATGTTCAATAAGTTGTTGGGGTTATGATCTGTTCGGTAGATGGAGATTTTAGTGTATTGAATTGAATGAGGTGTTGGTTTGATCTTGTGGTAAACTACCATTACAACTCAGATTTGTGGGGATGTTTTTATATTCTGATTGTTCTTGGGGTTGCTGACCATGGTATTTTGTGGATTGAGTTTGGTTATGAGGAGCTGTGAATGATGGAGTGTTGAGATTAGGTCCATTGGTTGACAGTTGATCTATTGAGAGGAAGCTATGGGATCAATGGAGAGAGAGAGCTTGTTTGGTTGAATCGGCTAAAGATGAATGTAGATCTGGGTTATGAGAGCGATGTAAATTTTGGTTTGAATATTTGTTGTATGTTAGAACTTAACAGTGGTTATGTTGTGTGCAAGACTTTGACTTGAGGCAGAGTTCTCGGACGTGAAGACAACTGGTGTTCTCATATCAGGTGGGTAATATCTACCCTGGTCAGGTAGTTTTGACTAATTCCGGTGCATGAATTTGGATTTATGTTGAATTCTTTTACCTTGACTCCACTCTTATTTAATCATGTGCTTGTACTGCCTTTGACCTTTAAGATATATTGTTGTTACTTCATCGATTATCTATCATGGATATAAACTACAAACTCTATTGTGTGTTAGCTGATGGATGTTCAGTTAAGTATATCTGGTTAGGGTTATCATTGTGAACTCAGATTGGGTTACCGTGTCACATCACTAGGGTTAGGTGATGGATTAGATTATGGAGTCGATTGTTCTATCGTACACATATTAATTGTGTATCTATGGTAGATCTAGTCATGTGTGCATAGATAAGTGTATGGTTGTCAGTACGTGGCTAGGGACTGGAGGTCCTAGCGTGATGGTATATCCATTATGGATCGTGTGCCTGTGTATGGTTATATGGACGGTCGATAGTATCTCGCTACAGACTAGAGGTCTTAGCGTGGTTGACTGTCAGATGTGTATGACTTTTTGTGTGATAGAGAGAGAGTCTTGTGGATCAGTAGTCCTTGCATAGTTGACTTTTGGTTGACCAGGACTCCCCGTGGGATAGGGAGTGTTGCGTGGATATGTGTATGGAGCTATGCATCATTACATTGCATGCATGCTAGTGATTAGGTCTCCCTTGTGGTTGAGAGGGTCGTCAGTCATCCTGCCTCCCCGACCACTTGGGGTAGTGGTAGCAGGGTTAAGGGTAGAGCATTAGATGTGCCGCGCTCGACCACTATAGACGGTGGTAGCTAGAGATGCGCACTTGGCCATTGTGCTGAGTGGTGTTAGCATTCGCCCACTATAGACGGTGGTTGTGTGACATGTAGTTGTCCTATGTGCGGAGCTCGTCTACTCATGGGTAGTGATGGAGCGACTAGCAGCAGGGACCCTCGTGGAGTAGTTTGCTCTTTACGCTTATATGCTACTCATTCATACTGCCCAACTCGGCCACTTGAGAGTAGTAGTAGATAGAGTCGGGCTAGTCATCATGTCGTGCCACCCAGGTCATACTGGGGTCGTGGTTAGATGGGTCCGCATACATAGTCATGCATATGCATTGCTGATATATATGTATGCATGTATTCGATATATGTTTTACATATGCCTGTGAGATGCTGTATTTGTTTACTTCATATGTTTGTACATCATGATACATGTCATTTGCATATTATATATTGCTTTGTGTTGAGCATGATATATGTGTTGGTCCAGACTGTTGTATGCATTTGATTAACGTCATGTCATAGTGTTGTATGGGTCGGGTTATTATTACATGCGATTATATACTGTTCATATGTTTGAGTGTTGGTCGGATATGGGATTGATCTTGTATGTTATATGGGTTATGTTATTGTATACCTGTTCAGGATGATATAGCTTATGATGTTACAGACCGTCAGGTACGTTAGTACATTACTTCATGTTCAGTTGATCAGTTTAGTATATGCATTGAGTATGACTATACTGTGGTCACTTGTTAGTACATTTAGGACTGTATGTCTATTGGACTCATTCTGTATACCTGTAGATCTTCACATGTATACTTGTAGATCTCTATATTCCTATATGTTGTTCATGCACTTTCTACATATTACCCCTGAGTTAATACTCCCCACCACGGACCCTGGGTTTCCTGTCACCCAAGTAACAGGTAGAAGATTCCTTGGATGTTCGAAGCTCCGCCAGCTGATCCCATCTCACACCGAATGGTTGGATACTATTTCCATGTTGTTGTATTCTTGTGGATTAATGTTTTGGGATTTTACCCTGTATCGTTTCTGTATTTATGGTATACGGATGTGTTGTATGTATTTGGCCTTTGATGTGATTTCTATTTTGATTCATGTTGTGTCAAAGTCACTCCGGAGTGCATAGTTGAGTAGTTTGTATCTTTATTATTTGTCAGTATCTTCCACTGTCATTTATTGATTATGTCCATATATTTGTTATGTGATTGTGGCTGAATGGTTTTATGTTTATCAGGGAATTGTATCACGTACAGGGGAAATGATGTCCGATTATTTTCGGCTCGGCATACTCTCGGGGCGTGATAGTCTAGATCTCTAATTATAATATTGCAGTAGGATCATCACACATTTGTCCGATGAACTTTTGCTTCTACTGGGAACTATCTATTCCTAACCAAGATGACCTTTCGAATCATCAGAGCTCAGGGGGTTGATACCGTTGGGAGCCCCCTATCACTAAGGTCCCTCAACCCTTCTAGAGTTAATTTCTCCTACTTTGGCCCTTTTGCTAGGATTGACTATTTGGTATGAGGATGTCGTAATAATCCTTATGAAGAGTTGGAACTGTTGGATCAATGCGGTTCGCTAGAGGGGGGGGGGGTGAATACCGAAAGAAAATTTTTCTCATACGAACTCGTTTTAAAAGAAAACTTATATGCAGCGGAAAGATAAGCAAAACAAAAAGTAAAGGAGACAATAGACACAAGAGATTTACTTGGTTCGTAGCCGAAGGCTACTACTCCAAGGCCCTAGTGGTCCTTGACCACGTACGGAGGGCAAAAGCACTAAAGGAACTCCTCCTCGTTAGAGGTAGGAGTTAATCGATACAAGAAGAAACCACAAAAACTTGAGGTAGAGGGACACTCCCCCTCTCCTCGTATACGATAAAAGCTCCGGAAATATAAATGACAAACTGATAACAAAAACTAAGACCGACGTACAATAATAAAGAAAGTTAAACCTAGACGTCGGAATGGAAGGACTTCGTTGTCGTAGAGTTGCAGCGTAACGGAGGCTTTTGAGCACTTAGAATTGTTGATGAAACCCTAGGTTTGGCCCTCCTTTTATAGCCTTTGAGCCCCTTTTCGAGTGGGTCTTCAACCAATCACAAATGGACACCAAACCGCTTTGAGGTGGAGTGATAAGCCTTGACTCCTCGAATCTGATCATTGACCATCGGTTGGTGATGGACATCATCACGATCGTGATGGCGACATCGACGATTGATAACCTTCTGCGATCGATACACGGCAGTTGAGTCCTCCAAGCTGGCAGTCGACTGATGCTTGCTGCAAGTCAAAGTTAGCTCAATAAAAACATAATTTCGATGGTCGTCGACCATCTGATCTCGACCTAGACCATCTATAAGATGTCTTTGGTCGGATCTACGCTTAAGATCATCCCCGTAAAGAGGATACGACCTTACTTACTCTCGCACACACGAGCTTACCTCGATACTTACGTGTCGCTTTTGCTTCCGGCCTTCCACTCGATTCCTTCGGCTCCCTCCGAAGTAACTCGAGTATCGCCCGACCACCGTGGCTTCCTCCGGGTGTCGCTAGCCTTCAGCTCCAGCTATATTAATCTTCTGCACACTCGATTCAGCTCGTGAGAAAACAAAATAGACTTAACTTTTGTGTCTTTGCTATAATCAAAACACAGGTTCGATTTCGGTGCCTCACTGCACCAACAGGAACGTGTCTCGTTTCCTACTCCATCATATTCTTCTACCTATGGTTATCGGAGGGAGGATGACCACAAGGGTGCTCCTTTGTTCTCGTAGATCTTTGATACAAAGGATGTCACCCTTTATATCGGCTATGCACAATAGATATAGAATCAAAACAATAATTTTCATTGATACAAATAATACCAATTGCAAATATAAATCCAAGAACAGAAAATATATTCAAACTAGCATGTCTTACGTACACAAGCTACTCCCTAATCCTAGAATCAAAGAATCTACTCCATAGATGAAAGAGATTAGACACAAGGCATCATAGAATGAATCATTACAATGTAAAAATATCTAAGAATGAAATCACAGTACTCTTGGTCTTTCTCTTTAGCGTTGGAGCACAGATTTCAGTCCTCGAGCCGTCTCCTTCCTCCTCGTTGCGAGTCTTCGGTGCTTTTTAGGGCACCATTTGCTGTTCTAGCCGTCGTGGCCTCCCTCCTAGGGTTTGGGTGTGGCTTCCTTTTTATAGACATGAAGTCGACTCTTTATAAATCCCATGAAAAACCCTAGTCGCGTCAATAAGAACCAGCTCCACACGGTTGTGTGGAATCCACACGGCCGACCATGTGTGGCGCTGGGAGGGCTGGTTTTGTGATCGTGTGGAATTCACATGGCTGGCCCTGTCCACCTCCATTCCTCTTGGTGAATGCCTTCCTTTTGTTCCAAAAATGCGCCTTTTAACCTATAAAATGTCCTCCTACACACAAAAGCAACAAGAGTAGATCTCCGAACCAGAAATAGGAAATGCATGCAAAAAAAAGTAAATATGCATGATACAAGGATAAAATGTAATGAGAGGTGTGCGAAAACTACTCCTAAAACCCTATATGTTTCGCTCACATCAATCCCCCCCAGACTTAGATCTTTGCTTGTCCTCAAGCAAACCTCAGTGCAATAAGAAATTTTTTAAAAAGTATTGTTCCATACTTAGCAAGCTAACCGAATTTATCAAGTGGTATTTTCAATCAAAGCAAAATAGATATGTTCTAAAAAATTCACTAAGTTAGCTTTTCGTGCATGTGCTAAATGAATTTCCTAAGGGATTTTCATTCCATAGTGAGTTAAGTCATTATCCTATAGTTTTTTTAAAGTCTCCAACTTTTAGGCACTTACCTGCCCTAAGCAAGGGTCATTCCCTAGACCTAACACAAAGTCTCAAAAGCGTGCTTGGTATTCAATGAAATTGGTAGGTGTTTCCCTAGTAACCTAACTCGGTCTCAAAGGAGCACCTATCCATTTTCACCCTCAACAACTGTTTTTTAGCTCTCCTTTTTTTTTCTCTTCTCTTTTTTTTCTTTATCTTTTTTTTCTTCAAGGAACTTTGTCCCTCCTTAGCTCACTGCTATTTTGATTTTTCCAAATGGGCTTACACAATTCGAGCATCTCTAGTAACTAAAATGCTAAATCTACAGTCACCTGTAGATTCCAAAGTACTAGACTACTAGGATGAATCATAACTGTATATGTAATAGATTTTCTATCACGCCCTGAGAGTATACCGTGTCGAAAAGCAAATGGACGACATCTCCCCTGTACGTGGCAACATATCCTGTTAATACAAGGCTCTTGGACCCACAATAAACATAACACATGAATGTAAATACAACAAATACACAAAATACAGCGGAAACATAATACAACAACATCACAAACTACACACATGCATACCAGTATGACTAACACCAACTCAGAAACACCATAACAAAACCAGAAAAAGAAAGGTACAACATTAACAACATCCAATCACTACAAAACATCACATAAACCAAATCCATATCGGAACACCAATGATAACCCAAAAACCCAGACTCTCGGAGTTGAGATGAGACGATACCAGCCAGCGGTGCTCTAAGTCCATCACGAAGTCGGCTATCTGTTACCTGGGCGACAAAAAAACCTAGGGTTCGTGGTGGTGAGTAAAACTCAGCAGGTAATATAAAAAACATGTATATATCAATATCACATGTAATTCAACAAAAAAATCTACAAGTACATCAGGTAAACACCAGCATGATAAATATATACATGCATATACCTTCTAACCCAAATGAATAACGTAAAAATGCAGACATACTTGAAAGTCTGCTACACTACACCTATCCAACCTGAGCACATATCCACAATATATATGTATATATCACAGGAAATCTGGTCTAAACCATCCAACATCATAAATACTGGTCTAAGGTATCTAATGGTCCGACCAACAAGTAACAAATATCTGACACAACCATATAACAAATGCGAGTAGCATGTATAAAGATGATGTACAACCAAATGCAGCAAGCATAGTACAATCAAATGCAACATCACAATAAGCATATATATATATATAGACTGCATCTATATATATACTAATCACAATCATCCATATATATATATATATATATATATATATATATATATATATATATACATGCATATATGTATATATATGACAATATGCAAAAATGCCATAAGTCACGGTAATGCAACATGCATGGTCATACTGACTCACCCTAAAGCTACCACGACCCCAGTGTGGCCTCGGTGGCTCGAGCATGACAACTGTCCCAACTCAACACCCACCACTACTCTCGAGTGACCGGGTGGGCAATATGATCGAGTAGCATATAAACATGAAGAGCAAGCTACACGATGGGGGTCCCTGCTGTTGACCACTCTGACAGTCACTACCTATGAGTGGTCGAGTGCCAGGCACACAGGACTACGACACGCAAATCCAACTACCACCGTCTATAGTGGTAGAGTGCGTCACCACAATGCTCTACCCTCACACCAATTACTCCTCCTATGAGTAACCGTGGAGGCAGGATGACTGACAACCCTCTCAACCATAAGGGAGACCATGTCGCCAGCATGCATGCAAATGACATAAATGCTCTATCACACAAATATACATCCACCACAGACTCTCTATTCTACAGAGAGTCATAACAATCTGATCTATGCACTCTCTATCCTATAAAGAGTCGTACTCAACTGATCATAGCACTCTCTATCCTATAGAGAGTCGTACTCAATTGATTATAACACTCTCTATCCTGTAGAGAGTCGTACTCACTGATTAACACACTCTCTATCTTGTAGAGAGTTGTACTCAACTGAACATAACAAGCTAGGACCACCGGTCCGTAGCGACACACTAAGCACAATTCACCTGACCGTTTACATAATACATGGTCAGTAGTAAACATGAAACCTAAGGGTATTAGAATTAACCTTACGTTCAAGACATTACCTACCTATGGATGACCTTTTTGCCCAATTTACAATCAGGTCATCATCCAGACTTTACTATTTTCACTTAACTAAACAAACTCTAGATTACTTACATCACATCTATAACTCCTAATCATGATGGAGTGAATTATGATAACAACAATAGAGTTTAACAGCCAAAGATAAGGTATCAAGCGCAAGAGTAAATAAGAGCGAAGTCAAGGTAATATGATCATATAAGATGCTCATATATCTAAATATACATGCATTAAAACTACTTGACCAGGGTAGGAAATTACTCACCTGATATGTAGTTCGTGCTAATTGTATTCACATCCGCGAACCTGCCTCGTATCAAAGTCCAAGCCTAGCTTCCATTTCCTCAACTTCTTGATCCTCATCAAATATGAATCCAACAATCAAATTGGAAATCAATTCCAACTCTGATCTACCAATCCTTGTCTCGTTTCCATGGTCCACAATGGATTTAGATAAAGCCTCTTGTCGAATAGGACTCCATTCAACCCACTTCATCACCTATTCCAACTGAATTGCCACAGCTTGTTGATCCACCTGTTGATTTCCCAAATTTACACATAAATTGATTCCCAATCACCTGAAATCACAAGGCATATAAGTTTACCTCTTCAACCTACAAAATCTCCACTTCCTTAACCCAATAGACAGATTAACAACAATAATCTTACTGGAAATAAGAGATGCATAGGTTATATTAACCATACCCACAGATCTAAGCCTCGCATTCGTCGGCTCAAGGATCACCAATTTGCCAGGCGGTGGAAATCTGGATCGAGCACTGTGACAAAGAACGAAGAAGAAAGAAAAATAGGTTTACCTTGCAACAGTGATGCCCCAAATCTACGATATTGCAGAGCAACCGCAAGAACAGAATAGTTACAACACTTGATCAGAACCCTCACAAAGAATAGAAGATTGTCGGTGCTCGATCGAAGCCTTCACAGCGCTCGTAAAGCCGCCAACTCCCGCTCTAGGTGCAAGGTGGCTCGGTGCGGCTGTGACGGTGAGGAGAAGTCGACGATGTGAGGCAATCCACCACAGTGAGAGAAAAAGAGTCGCACCCATTGCTGTCGAGATCAAAAGAAGAGGCAGCGACGAGTGGCCAGGCGACGGAGTCTGGTCGTGACGGTGAGTGACAGGCTATGGCTCGGTGGCATGCGCAGCGAGCAGCGGCGAGGAGGTGACCCTAGGGTGGTGGCGGCAAGCATGGGAAGGAGAAGAGGCGGATCGGGAAGAGGAGATCGACAACTCCATCACTAAAGCTGGGCTCGCGGCGGCAGCAGTGTGGCGACGACAACCGATGATCGAAGAGTAGGGGAGAGCTCGCAGCGTTGATGAGGAGAAGGAGAAAAGAATCAGTGCGTGAGGAGTCGGGGAAAAGGAGTCGATGAGAAACGGAAAGGATCGGGTGAAAATAAATGCGTCAATCAACCCATTTAATTCCTCAATAGAAACAAGCTTTACAAAAGCCTATCTATTTTATCCCCATGAAATATCCATAAAACTTCCATTTAAATCCAAAAAAATTTCTAAAAATTCCTGAAAAATTCTATAAGACAATTTCTTAATTAAAAAGGGTATTTTTTTCTAGTATTTTACATTTTCCCTTTCAAAATATTCATCAAGTGTAAGTGAAAGATAAAAGCTAACAAGTGCAAGTCTAGAACATTCAGTAAATCACTTAAAATAAAATACCAAAAGATAAATGTGGTTAAGCAATCCATAGCATGGAAGCAATTCGTGAAGAACTTTTAAAAACATTACTAAGGCAACTTAAAAATGGCAAAAACTAAGTGTTGAAAGGAAACAAAACACTCTATGCATGGACAAATGAATGCACACTACAACTAGACCAAAAAGTCAGGAAAAAAACTACTGCTGAAAGAAAGATAACTCAAAATTTGGGCCCCCAGACTTAAGAGAGTCAGTACCTCTAATATGGTGGCCGAGGTGGAAAATCTGGTAGCCTCGATATGTTGGACTCCTGGAAAAATCTGGTGTTATGCCTCTGATGCCATATGTACATGTGGTCTATCTGAAAACTAGTGGATGCAGCGGCTGCTCTATGCTCCTCCTCCCTTGCCCATCATGCCTACATGACATGCATGTGCTGCCTCACCTTCTGGTGGTATGAAACCTCCTTCTGGTGATGGGCAACCTCCTCCTAAAAATATATGCGGGCCTCATCATAGAACTCCTCGACCCGTTGGAAGTGGTCTCGTAAGCCTTGAAACTCTGCCTGTGTATATGTGCTCTGCTCCTCCCATCGCTACCTCTGTGTCTACTGCTTGGTGTATTTGTCGTCGAGGTACGATCGAAACTCGAAAAAGTCATAGGCAGATGTACCTGCATCCTGCTCAAAAGTAGAAAATGAAGGTGGTGCAGGTGTAGGCTCACGGCGTGGACTAGGTGGACTCCTATATATCTGTGGACTCGAGGGAGAGTGATGAGTAGGGGGCGAGAGGGGTGCCTTAGTGGAAGACCCCGCATGTGGTGGGGACTCCACTACTTGATCTAATTGCCAGTTGGCATTGTTGGTGATGGTGGTGCACTCATGTCGGGGAATTCACACGACCGGTCGTGTGAGCCCCTAATTTTCTCTCATAGTGCAACACGGTCTGAATCTTTCACACGCTTCACTGTGTATGCTTTTGATCATTGGGCAGAATCATGTCGAATCCATACAGCTGCCCATGCTTTTTACTGAGGGTTTAAAAAGGAATATTGATTATACCTAGAAAGTTTTTTTCTTGACCCTAAACTATTTGGAAAAACATTAATTACCATAAATTAAAGTCCAAACTATACACATGAATGCAATAAAATAAAAAACATATAAAATTAAACTTGGGTTGTCTCCCAAGAAGCGCTTTGTTTAAGGTCTTTTAGCTCGACCATACTCCATTGCTTCAGCTGGGTTCCGATGGTTCTGTGAACCTCTATGCATCTGTCTTAGAATCTTCACCTTCCAGGGGTGTACTTGTTATCTTGCAGGAAGTATACCCATCTGTGAATGGAGCCTTACACTTTGATAAGTTGAATATGATGATTTTGCCATCCACTTCCAATTAGACTTTGTGCTCCTTCATGTTTATGCGTGCTCCCACAGTTGCCAGAAAGGGTCTCCCTAATATGATTGGATTCTGAGGGTTTAGTCATGTTTTAAATATTATAAAGTCTGTGGGTATCACAAAACTTTCAACTACCACAGGTGTTAGGACAATCAACCCATGTGATATGATTTTGATGTGTGTGACAAAGGGTTTAAGTTAGGACAATTGGATTTGATATGTGCGTTGGAGTCTTGCAGGACTTAGTAATTTACACATGGAGCTTTGGCAAGTTTCATCAACTCACAACCTCGTGCTTGAGTCGGCGAAGGAGCATTGCAGAGCCATGCGCTTGATGTATCTGAGGGATCGCCGGACGAGATGACTTGAAGCGAAGCCAAGGAAGCAGACTTCGAGGGCAAGAGACGCGAAGGAGCATTGTAGAGTCGTACGCTTGATGCTGTCGAGGGATGTGGCTGCGAACGAAGAGAGCTTCAGCGAGGGACTTCAAGTGAGATGAGAGAATGAGTGAAATGTAAGTAGCTCATTAGGTGAACTTGGCCGAAATGGCTAAGTGTCGGATGAGTTTTCCCGATATTAGTCGATCGCTATGATATGGCAATGATTACTCAAGTCGATCGGTGACTGATCGTACTAATGGGTTCGTCTTTATGTGCCATCATGCCGATCGCTATGAGTTGGCAAAATAATCCACTGGCGACCATCGATGAATGCATATTTAAGGGCGGCGCTAATTTTGACTGGTTTTGAGGGTTTCGTGCATTGACGCAGCAAACCCATCTCAGAGCATCGATCAATCGGCCATAGGGTATCACGATTGATGGAACTACACGGTCGAGATATGACATGTTCGAGGTTGTTGTAACGCGCGATAGCCGAAGCGGATTGGTGATGGCGGCCAACGGGAAGAAATCAACCCTCTCTGTAAAAAGAGAGGGTGTGGGCTTTTGGATGAAAAATGCATATACTCCAAACGATCATCCAAGTGCTCCACAAGTGTTAAACTACTTCTTCTTGTTCTTACTTCAATCTTATTGTAAGAAGGAGTGTTTGTGTTGTAAGAAGGTTTACCTCCACCTTGCTTTGGCTAAAGGGAGAGACCAATAGTGGATTGGTTTTGGAGTGATTCACCGGAGACGAATCGGACCGTGGATTAGCGACGAGGTCATGAACCACGTTATATCTTTTGTTAGCATTGATTTTGTTTTGCTTATCTTTATTGTTGTATTGTCTTTACTTTTCCGCTTGCACTAATAGAATTTGTAGACAATCAACGAAGCAATTCCATCATACGACGATTGAGGGCTATTCACCCACCCTCTAGCCGACACCAACGTTCCAACAACAGGTATATTTTCTAGCATGCCCATGGGTTCCTTGATAGAATCATACGCCATGCGAATAGCCAGGCCCTTCGGTTGTATAACACTCAGTCCCATCTCCTAGTAGAATGCGTAGGGAATCACACTAACGGATGACCCTAAGTCGCACAATGCTTCATCGAAGCTCTCACCATAGATCATGTAGAGTATAACAAATTCACCAAGGTCCTCAAGCTTAGGCGTAATCTTATCTTCAATTTCTGCTTAGTTTGGCAAAGTTAAAATCATTGTTGTACACTCCTTAGTGACTTTGTTTCTCTATCCTACTACTTCACTATACACTCCCTCTTCCCTAACTAGGTTTTTCTCAAATGGTAGGGGGGAGTTGTCCATGGGTTGTGACATTGTCTTGACGATTTGCGCAACTTGCGTTTCCAACATCTTTGTGTGTCTTGTGAGCCCATTGATAGAGGCCTTCAACTCCCTAAGTGACCCTTCGGCTCTTTGATGTTGCTGCTAGAATTATTCATTGACCTTTATTTAGGTAGTAATGAAGCCTTCAATCATTGATTCCAGTCTAGATTTAGGCGGTTGGAGTTGCCCGCTGCATTGTTGTTGCCCATATCCTCGTGTTTGTTGAAAATTCCCCAAATTATTCCTATAAGAAAAGTTTGGGTGGTTCCTTAATCCTGGGTTGTAGGTGATAGAATATGGGTTGTGGGGCCTCTGATTATGGTCACCAATCGCATCGACATGCTCAATCTGCTCCTCAGAGCTGCTCCGCCCTCCATAGTAGTCCTCCTGATATGCTGCTACTCCCTCTTCCTAGGAATTGGCTGCACACATAGAAGCAACGGTAAGAGAGTCAAACCGTCTGCTTAGCGCACCCATTCTTGCTTCTAGATGATCTATAGAGTTAACAACATATCTACCAGTTGCAGGTGTTAGGTGACTATGCTCGGACGCCCATTGATGGTGGCCACCTCCTCGATAAGCTCTTTTGCTTCGTCGATGGTCTTATTCATTAACGCTCCTCCTGTAGAATTGAGGGATACCTTAGTGGCATATGTGATTCCATTATAGAATATATGGATCACCAGCCACCTCTCTATACCATGATGGGGGCATTGATAGAGTAGCCCTTTGTAGTGATCCCAGGCCTCAAATAGAGACTCCCCTTCCTTCTGACGGAAGCTAGTAATCAAATGACGCATGTGAGCAGTCTTACTTGGTGGGAAGAATTTATTCAGGAATTGCTGCTCCCACGTGGTGATGCTTCATGAGGAAAGGGAATGTAGCCATGTCTTCGCCTTGTCCCACAATGAGAACGAGAATAGGCTCAGACAGATTGCATCAGCAGGCACTCCATTGAACTTCAATGTCGAGCATATCTTTAAAAAATGTCTCTAAGTGTCGGTTTGGGTTGAAGCTCCTCCGAATTGGTTCTGCTGGACCATGTGTATGAGTGCAAGTTTTAATTCAAAGTTATTAACTGTGATGGATGGTCCAACTATGCTTGGCCTATACCCTCTAGCATTGGGGATTGTATAATCCCGCAGAGGTCGGCTACTTAGGTTCACTAAAGGGGTGTCTTGGTCTTCCATGCTTTTTTGTTCAACTCTCCTACGATGGTAGGTTCTTTCTATTTCTGGATCTATCGAAAGCAGATTTTTTGATCCTAAGCATCTATGCATACGAAGAACCAAGCTGCTCAATTAGGAGTATGCCTACCTCTAAAAAATAGGAAATAAAGTAATCTAAAGTACTAAACCAAATGAAGAAAATCTAAATTAAAGGAAGATGTAATATAACTACTAAAATTAATCTAAACTGAATTTAAATAGAAAAAATTAAAAAATGAATAAAATAAAATAAATTAAGAAAACAAATCTAACCTAAGTCTGATCCAAACTATCCACTTTCGATTCGATATCGAATGAAATAGTCCCTGATAATGACACTAAAAATTTGATGCACGTGAACACGACCTCAAATCTACGACAGGAATCATCGAGGACTCGAAGTGTGTGCTCACTCTCAACGGTCGCAAGTGCACGGATGTCATCAAATAATAAAGATTATCGATCTCATAGGGATTGAGATTCGAATACCGTTTGTTTAGTGGATGTTGTTGTTCAAAGTTAGGATCCTTAGAGTTGTGGTTGCAAGGTTGATGACAGTCCTAACTCAAGTACGGTGTCACTAGGAGAAAGGGAAGGTTGGTTCTAAGTTCTCAAAAGGGATTCTTGGACTTCGGTTTTACTTGTGCATCGTGGAACATGCTATCAATGAAATACTATCTAGATCTCTAATTATGATCTTGCGTGAGCATCATCACACATTTGCTCGATGAACTTTTTCTTCTACTGGGAACTACCTATTCCTAACTAAGCTAACCTTTCAGATCATCAGAGCTCAGGGGGTTGATACTGTTGGGAGCCCCCTATCACTAAGGTCTCTCAACCCTTCTAGAGTTAATTTCTCCTACTTTGGCCTTTCTGCTAAGATTGGCTATTTTGTACAAGGATGTCCTAATAATCCCTATGAAGAGTCGGAATGTGTCTTGTTTCCTACTCCATCATATTCTTCTACCTATGGTTATCGAAGGGAGGACGACTGCAAGATTCATCCTTGGTTCTCCTAGATCTTTGATACAAAGTCTGTCACCCTTTATATCGGCTATGCACAATAGATATAGAATCAAAACAATAATTTTCATCGATCCAAACAATACCAATTGCAAATATAAATCCAAGAATAGAAAATATATTCAAACTAGCATGTCCTACATTCACAAGCTACTCCCTAATCCTAGAATCAAAGAATCTACTCCATAGACTAAAGAGAGAAGACACAATGTTGATGCAGTAAGCATCACTCTTTAGTTTTGATGTATGAACTACAGTTAATAGTTAGGACTCACGTGTGATCTAATATATGTTTTAAGTATGCAGGCTTAACAGGAAGTCCTAGTAGGTCATGTTGACCGGATACTAGGCATGAATCTTGATAGATCAGGAGGACTGGACACCAGACATGAAGTCCAGATGGGTCGCATGGACCGAACATTTGGCATGAAGACCGGTTGGGTCAGGAGACCGGACAATCGACAAAAAGTCCAGCTGGGTCAGGCAGACCGAACAGCTGGTGGAAGCCCTGATGGGTTAGATCGGATGTCAAGAATGATAAGTCCGGCAGGTAGCTAGCAGGTAAGCCTCGAGTGAAGAGGTGAGGCCGAGTCCTCTGTAGGGGGACAAAGCTAGGCGTCGATCTGACGAAAAGTCTGCATGGCACTTAGTAGTCGAGATCGAGCAATATTACTACTGCTATCGCATTTCATATTATTTATTTTGTGCTAATCCTATTTTGCAGGGATTAGTCGACTGAATGGATTCAAGTCGACTGGAGATGTATCAGTCGACTGGATACCTATTTGGCAGGATCAGCTGATGATCGATCAAAGATCGTGCGACGTAGATGGAAAGGGCTTGAGTCGACTGAAGAGAGAAATTTCCCGATGCGGAGCCGAGTGATGTGGAGTCGACTGAAGAGGATTCAGTCGACTGGAAGACCACGAATTCCATATCGACGGGTTGATGTGGAGTCAACTAGAATGCATTCCAGTCGACTGGAAAGAGTTTATAAAAGTCATGCTTGACTAGAACTCAGTATCAACATTCATATATGTCAAAGTGCTGCCAAAATTTCCTCACGATCACAAGAGCTTCAACCATTCAAAAGGACTCTTTTCCGACACCTCAAGCTATATCCACTACTACATCTTGTGTCGGTATAAAGTAGTCGTTAACTTTTTTATTTTCACTTTTAAATTCAATTTAAAGAGAGAGTATATTGTTACTCTTTTCTTACATTTGTAAAAAGCAAACTCCCTCCAAAGTCGAGAGTTCTCGAATCGGAGGGCATTATAGATATTACCCATCGAGGTAGTTCGTGGTAGAGCTACGGGCCTTGGAGTAGCAATCCAGTCCGGGTTATGAACCAAGTAAATTACTGTGTCTCTTATTGCATTTCATTTCCGCTGTGTACTCATATTAAAAGTAACTAAAAAATTATTAAATACCGAGATTCACCCTCTCTCTCTCGGTTTACTCGATCCTACAATTGGTATCAGAGCAGGGGCGCTCCAAGTTGGTGAAACCACCATCGTGAGCTTTAAGTTGCTTCAGAATAATTTTTATTGCATTAGAATAATTTTTATTGCTTTAAAAAAATTTTCTGCATATTAAATTAATTTTTTGTATTTTAAAATTCGTTAAACTAATTTTCTGCATATTAAATTAATTTTTTGCATTTTAAAATTTGTTAAAATAATTTTCTTCATATTAAATTAATTTTATACATTTTAAAATTCGTTAAAATAATTTTCTGCATATTAAATCAATTTTCTGCATTTTAAAATTCATTAAAATAATTTTCTGTATTTTAAATTCATTTTCAGCATATTTAAATTAAGTAAAATAGTTTTTTTACATATTAAGATTTTTTTAATTCAATTTTTGTCCTTAGAAAATATTTCATTGATAATGTCACACTTAGAGGGATACAGTACCGTTCACCCTCCTCTCTTTAACGGTAAGGACTTTTTCTATTGGAAAAGGTGAATGGAGTGTTATCTGAAGCCCGACCTAGAAGTCTGGTTTTCAATTAGGAAAGGGTTTATAGCTCCGGTAGACAACTTGGGGGATTTGTTAGAACCCGAGAAATGGACCTCGGATATTAGGAAGAGAGAGCTCAAGTTGATTACAAGGCACTTAACACCTTGCAATGCGGACTTACTAAAGAAGAGCTAAATAGGGTAGGTCCATTTGAAAATTCTAAAGAATTATGGGAGAAGTTAATTGAATTGCATGAGGGTACAAATGACACTAGGATAGCCAAAAGGGACATGCTTTTAAATAAATTATTTAATTATAAAATGAACGAAAACGAAAATGCTAGTCAACTTCATACTAGGATTAAAGATATATTAAATGGATTACATTTAATAGGACACCAAATAAAGAATAGAGATTTAATTAGGTATACCCTTAAGGCATTCCCGAGAAATGCCTTATGGACATCGATTGTCAATGCATATAAGGTATCTAGGGATCTCTCCACAATTAGGTTAGATGAACTATTTTGTGAACTTGAACTACACGAACAAGCTAACTCAGGTCAAATCGAGAATGATATAGCTTTGATGGCCGGTTCAACTAAAAAGGAAAGAAATGTGAAGGTTGAGTCCGAAGACGAGTTAGAGTTAGAAACAAACAGAGAAGAGGATATTGTAAGCATGGTAAAAAAAATGTTCGACTGAAAGAAAAGATTTACAAAGAAATACGCCAAAAGGTAGCCGACAACAAGCCGAGACCTTGATCGGAAGTAACCTGCTACGAATGCAACGAAAAAGGACATTACGAGTTGGAGTGCGCAAATTTAAAAAAGGAAGAAAAACCAAAAAAGGAAAAGAAGAAGAAGTCTCTTAAGGCAACATGGGATGAGTCGTCATCTGAGGAGTCGGATGCGGAAGAGACGAAGAGAAGCTTCATCGTGTTTATGGTCGAATCAAGATCCGGAGCCGAGTCGAGTTCCGAATATAAGTCCGATTCCGAATCTGAGAGAAGCCACAAATCCGTATCCGTTTCCAAAGGTTCAAATGAGGTAACTTCTCCATTAGAAGATAAATTATATAATATCATTGCATGCTTAGGTAGGAAGTTAGCTAAGTCCGAAAATCGAGTCGACTCGCTACTTAAGGAAGTCCAAGTACTTAAGGAGCAAGTCAACTCGAAGACTTCGACTTGCCAATTTAAGGATAGAGACTCAACTCAAGTTGGAAAGCTTGAGGAAGAGAACTCAGTCCTAAAAAGACAAGTAAAAGATCTAACCAGATCTTTGGAAAAGTTCACTTCGGGTTCCAAGTATCTCAACATGATGCTTCAATCTCAGCGAGCTGTGTACAACAGATCCAAACTCGGGTATAAGGCTAAGTCCACCTATAAATCTTACATGTCATTACTTAGCCGAAATGCTAAGAATCGAGTCCAAGCATGGGTTCCTAAGTCTAGCTTAGTCAACCAAGTTGGACCAAATCAATTTTGGGTTTCCAAGAGTCAAGTTCACTTAGTGAACAAAACTCAAACTAGCTACCATTTAGGGGGAGCTAACACCTTGCTTGTTTCCTTGTTTAGTTAAACACTTACATATTTTAGTTAACTTTTCTTGTTTTAGTTTAACACTTGGTTGCTTTAGTGTACCTTCCTTGTTTTAGTTAAACACTTGAATGTCTTAGTTTAGTTTACTTGCTTAATGTAGAATGGACTAGATAGGAAACAAAGTAGCTTAAACTTGAACAACCTAGTACTAAGATAAGTGAACTGATAGTAAGTTAGGGAAGCTCTTCAAAGTGCATGTCTAGGAAGTGGTCGTTGCTCCGATAATCAAGAAGGCCATGTGCCTCGCCACGACCTGGTGCACTAAGTCGAGTGGAACTGACCGAAGCTAACTCACTAAGTCTTTAACTAGTTAGACCAAGGTTTAATCTAAAGTGAATCAAGTACTTGATTCCTTTATTGACTTTGTCTAGGAAGTGGTCATTGCTCTGATAATCAAGAAGGTCATGTGCCTCGCCATGACCTGGAAGTCAATACTGGAAAAACCTACTTGACTAGTTCAAACCAAGACTTAATCTAACACAAGTTTAAACACTTTGAAATTGCTCATTTAATTTAATAAAGATAAAAGAAATCCTCATCTCACAAAACTCATAAGGATAAGTGTATTTAAAACCTAGCTTGGGTGAGATGATTTAGGATTAAAACACACTTTAACCAAATTTTTTTAACAACATACTTTAGTTAACCTACCTTAATTAACTCAAACTAAACAAATATACCTAACTAAAACAAATTATCTTGACTTAATTTAATTCAACACAACCTAATTTACTATACTTAAGCTTAACTAAATCTAATTTATTCAATTTATATTAACAAAACTTAACCCAACCTAATATACTCAACTATAATTTACTTGCTTAAAAAATTTACAACTATATATATATATATATATATATATATATATATATATATATATATATATATATATATATATAAATATATATATATATATATATATATATATATATATATATATATATATATATATATATTCATCCTACTCAAGGTTTGAATTATCTTAAATTTTTTAATCCATGTAGGACTCCAGAATGGACCAATGGATTCTGAATAGTGGCTGCTCCAGACATATAACTGGAGATAGTCAAAAGTTTTCGGAATTAAACTACAAGAACCTAGGAACAGTTGCCTTTGGAAACAACGGTAAACTTAAGGTAATTGAATCAGGTAACATTGAATTAGAATCTAATTTTATTATACAAAAAGTTCTTCTAGTAGATAATTTTAAATTTAATTTGCTTAGTATAAGTCAGTTGTGTGATGATGGTTATGTAGTAAAATTTTTATCTAATGAATGCTTGATCAACGATATTGAAAATTCAAAAATATTACTTAAGGGAGTTAGGGATAAAAATATTTATTCAATATGTTTAGAAAGATCCTCAATTAAGTATCATATGACACGACAAGAGGAGAGCTGGTTGTGGCATAGGCGACTTGCTCACACTAACTTTAGGAATATATCGAAGTTAAGTGAAACTAATCTAGTTAGAGGGTTGCCCAAACTTAAAAATATTAAAAACAAAATTTGTAATGCTTGCCAACAAGGAAAACAAACCAAGTCTCAACATAAATTAACTGATCAAGATAGAACAAGCTCAATACTTGATTTAATACACTTAGATTTATTCGATTCACATGGAGTAAAATCACTAAGTGGTAATCTATATTGTTTAGTAATAATAGATGATTACTCTAGATTTACATGGGTAAAGTTTTTAAAACATAAAAATGAAACATTTGAGGTATTTAAAAATTTTAGCAAACAAATAGAAAATGAAAAAGATCGTAAGATAAAAAGAATACGAAGTGATAACGGAGGAGAATTTAAAAATGACAAATTTACATTAATGTGTTTAGAAAATGGATATCATCATGAATATTCATGCCCTAGAACACCTCAACAAAATGGTATAGTAGAAAGAAAAAATAGAACATTACAAGAAGCTGCTAGGTCAATGATAAATGAATATAATCTACCTAGTTACTTATGGGCCAAAGCAATAAACACTGCATGTTATGTGCAAAATAGAGTAATAATTAATAAAATACATGACAAAACATCTTATGAAATTTTTAACAATAAAATACCTTCAATAAAAATATTTTAAGGTATTTGGATGTAAAGTATTTATTCTAAATACGAAAAACCATTTAGGTAAATTCTCTTCAAAAACTGATGAAGGAATATTTTTAGGATACTCGAACACTAGTCGGGCCTATAGGATTTATAATAAGAAAACCCTAAAAATTGAAGAAACAACAAATGTAAATTTTGATGAGGAAGAAACCACTAATAAACAATCAAATACATTGAAAAATAATCTAAATAAAATTACACATGATGAAGAAGAACAACTTAATCCTAATCAATGTGAAGAAAACTTAAAGACATCTAGAATTAATCCTAATCATCCGATAGATCAAGTATTAGGAAATCCAACTTTAGGAGTTCAAACTAGATCAGCTCTAAGAAACTTAAGTCAAATCGCATTAATATCAAAAATAGAACCAAAAATAATAGAGGAGGCTTTACCAAACACTGATTGGATAATAGCCATGCAAGAAGAATTAGGACAATTCGATAGAAATGAAGTATGGGACCTAGTGCCTCCACCTACAAATAATTCAATAATAGACACTAAATGGGTGTTTAGAAATAAATTAAATGACCAAGGAGAAATAGTCAGGAGTCTCTGGTGCTTTTTAGGGCATCGTTTGTCGTTCTAGCCATCGTGGCCTCCCCCCTAGGGTTTGGGTGGGGCTTCCTTTTTATAGACATGAAGTCGACTCTTCATAAATCCCATGAAAACTCCTAGTTGCGTCAATAAGTCCCAGCACCACACACTGTCGCCCATGTGGAATCCACACGGCCGACGGTGTGTGGCACTGGGAGGGCTGGCTTCATGGTCATGTGGAATTCACATGGCTGGCTGTGTCCACCTCCGTTCCTCCCGGTGAATGCCTTCCTTTTGCTCCAAAAATGCACCTTTTAACCTATAAAATTCCCTCCTACACAAAAAAATAACAAGAGCAGATATCCGAAAAAATAGGAAATGCATGCAAAACAAAGTAAATATGCATGAAATAAGGATAAAATGTAATGAGAGGTGTGCTAAAACTACTCCTAAAATCCTATATATTTCACTCACATCAACTAGTTATTGATTTCTCTCCTAATTTCTCCTTCATTGCCCTCTTGGTATTAACCATCATGACTTTTTGTTCAAATTCCCACAGGCAGTACCGATTTAATGGTGTCCTCTTCTTTAGCAGAATCAAACCTTGTCCTCTTTCTTATGAATTGTTGTTGGGATCTTAGATCTTCTTGCTTGATGCTAGATCTATCACTAAAAGAAATGTTAGAAGTGGGTTGACATTACTGGCATGGCCCCTCCTACGCTCAAGTCAAGATTGGAGTAAGGGAATAGTAGAATGACAAGAAGAAATGAGAAGAGAGTCTTCGTGTATCGAATAGAGAAGAAAAAACCATCCCCCTTTCTTCTTATTTCTGCCCCTTTTATAAAGGATTAGCACTGCCTTACTTCAAGATAAATTTGTTAGGACCTGTGCACTCGCTAGAGGGGGGGGTGAATAGCGCGTTGTCGTATGATGATGGAATTTGATCGTGATCATCTCTATAAAACTCGTTATGCGCAGCGGAATAGTAATAATGAAAGCAATAAGGAATACAAATATAAGATACAATCACAACATGCACAATATAATGTGGTTCGGAATCAAAATAGTTCCTACTCCACGGATTGGGTTCGTACGAACCCTAGCGATGCCACAAACACCACTAAGCAATAAACTCCTTCTCGACAACAAGTCGGAGGTGGAGAAACCTCGTACAATGAATTACAACAAGTAATACAAAGTAAACAAGTAAATACAAGTGAAAATGTAAAGAAAACTTTACAAACTAGGGTTTTGAGCGCTTGCTTGTCGGTTGCTTGGATGAGCTTGAAGGACCCTGAAATGCACCTGCAAATCGCCTCACCAAAGCCCCCAAAGAACTGATGATGAAATCCTCCACGAACTCCTCTTTTTAACCTGCATCAGGCTAGATTTTTGCCAATCAGTCGACTGCCATAAGTCACCAGTCGACTGATGCCACTATTGTCGTGAGACCACGGGTCGATCCATGCTGGAAAAACTCCAACGGATCTCTTGGCAGTCGACTGCCAACATTGGCGATCGGCGCAATGCGTAGCCGGCCGCGGTCGGCTACGGAGCGTCCCAATGCTCAACATTGAGTCGGTCATCATCGACCCTTAGCGATCGGCGCCGCCATCGACCTGATCGACTAGTCCAATAAGCGATCCAATTGCGAGAGCATTTCGGCTCTAATCCGTGATCGAACTCTAGTCGACTCGTGATCAGGCCGACCATAATGCGGTCATTGCCAACCTCAAAAATGAGGTTTTAACCCAAGTATGGTGCCCCCATACTTGCTAGACCACCCTTAGCCTAGACCTAAGCCTTCTAGCCACCTCCATCAGCCTCACGCCTCTCGGATCCCTCCAAGTCATCCATGACTTGTTCATCCATCGCGCTAGCCTCCAAGTGCTTCCATCGGCTATGTCATGCTAACGGTGTCTACACCGCCAAGGTACATTAGACTTACGCCGCCAAGACTCTGCTTGGACTTCTCAAATGCCAAGACTCAAGCTTGGACTTTCCCTTGCCAACCCATGTTGGACTTTCCATGCCAAGACCCATGCTTGGACTTTCCTTGTGCCAAGTACTCAAGACTTGGACTTTCCCAAATGCCAAGTGTCCATGGTCAACCCTAGTCAACCATCAAAGTCTCCCTCGAGTCCGGTCAAACATGACCCGGGTCGATTTCTCCAACAATCTCCCCAACATATTAACCGACATCAATGTCCAACATCAATGTCAACCACTTTGTCAAACATCCTATGTCAAACATCAAAACATCACTCGAGTCAAACTCGAGTATGGTCAATCGTGACCTGGGCCGATTGCACCAACAAAATTTACTTCAATATCCTTGCCATACCGTTGAGATGTAACCACTTCTGTACTTTCCTTTGACTACATCTATATCCTCCATGTGTCACCTCTCCTTTCTTATTGATCACCTAAAAATAAGCCATACATAAATTCCAAAATAAATAAATGATAATAATAAAGAATATTTTCTTTCATCAATATTCCCTATTCAAAAGATTCCTTAGCATCTCATCTTACGATACTCAAAAATATCCATGTCATTCATCCTTACTGAGCTTGGAAATACCCATAACTCTACCCCTTACTAAACTCGAGAAATAACCTAGATGTTTGGCATATACAATGATGTGTGCAAATCATATAGGATTTTAGGAGTAGTTTTAGCACACATCTCATTGCATTTCATACTTGTTTCATACATATTCACCCTTGTTTTGCATTCATTTACTATTTTCTAGTTTGGAGATCTGCTTTTGTTATTTTTATGTGCAGAGTGTCATTTTTGGAGCAAAAATAGAGCATTTTATGGAGCATGGACTTTAGGGAACATGCTCTGGCCGTGTCCCAAGACACGAGCATGTTTCAGAAGTGAAATGGATCAAAACAGAGGCTCTAGAGTGACACACGACCAACCATGTAAATTTCACATGACTGTGTTTTTTCCAGACCGATTTTCAGCCTAGATTTCAGTAGTTTCCAGCCTTGCACATGGTCGACCATGTGAATTTCACACGATCGTGTGGCGACACTATGATTTCAAGAAATTAGGGATTTTTGGGGATTTATAGGATGTCGGAGCCTCCTTTATAAATAGGAAACTCGTCCAAGAGGCAAGGGGATCATGAGGGGAGCCACCCTAGGGCTCCCAAACCTCGAAGGAGGAGGCCCGACGGCTAGGACTACAAGAAGGTGCCTTAAGAAGCACCGAAAGCTTGCAACAAGGAGGAAGGAAGCGACACGAAGACCCCAATCGACGTTCCAACACCTAGAAGAGCGACCAAGGCACACATTGAATCAAACTGAACATACTATCTCTTTTCTTACAACTAATTAGATTGTAATGATTCATAAACAAATGTCTTGTGTTTATTCTTCTTTATTCATGGAGTAGATACTTCTATTCTAGGATTAAAGATTAGCTTGTGTATGTTGGACATGCTTGCTTAAATATTTATTCATTGCTTTTGAATATATTTGCAATTTATGTTGTTGAGATTCACATAAGTTGTGTTTTTCTTCTATTCCTACTATGCTAAATCGATACAAGGGTGGAAAGCCTTTGTATCGAAATCTAGGAGAACCAAGGAAGAACCTTGCGGTCATCCTCCCTCCCATAACCGTAGGAAGTAGGATACGAAAGAGTAGGATTTGAAATATGATCCACCTCTTTATAGGGATTAATAAAACATCCTAAAACCCCAAGAACCTATTCTAGAAGAAGGCCCAAAGTAGGAGGCATCAACTCTAGAAGGATTGAGGGACCCCAGTGACAGGGGGCTCCCAAAGATATCAACTCCCTGAGCTCTAACGATTCGAAAGGGAAACTTGGCTAGGAATAGGTAGGTCCTGATAGAATAAAAAGTTCATCAGGATAGTACATGATGATCCTCACACATAATCATAACTAGAGATCCTAGGAACATTAAATTGATAGCATGTTCAATAACACATAAGTGAAACTGAAGTCCTGGAATCCCTTAAGAAACTTTGAGCCCCCTTCACTTCCTCCAAGTGACACCATATTTGAGCAAGGACTGTTATCGACCTCACACACTTGACTTGCAAGAGATTTACTCCGAACTCATTCACTAGACAAATGATACTCGAATCACAGTCTATGTGGGATCGATACATAAATTATTACTTGACGACAACCGTACACTTGTGGGCATTGAACACGAGTGTGCACTTCAAATCCTTGGTGATCTTGGCCAGAGATTTGAGGTCATGCTCGTGTGCATCAAGTTTTTGGCACCGTTACTGGGGACTATAGATTTGATATTGGATCGAAAGTGGATATTTTGGATCGGACATAGATTAGATTTGCTTTCTAGTTTTACTTTATTTCAGTTTTCATTATCTATATTTAGTTTAGATTAATTTTATTAGCCATATTTTATTTAGCCTTAATCTAATTTTTAAGCTTTCTTTATTTGGTTCTTTACTTTTAGGTTATTTGATTTCATCTCAATAAGTATCATATACACTCCTAACTGCGTAGCTTGGTTTATCGTATGCACAGATGCATAAGATCGAAGAATCTACTTCCGATAGACTTAAAAATAGACAAAACCTATCATCGAAGGAGAGTCGAATAGAGAGATATGGAGGAACACAGTGCTCCTTTGGTAAATATAGGTAGTCGTCCTTTACGTGATTATGTAGCTCCTAGTGCTAGAGGATATAGACCTAGTATAGCTGGACCATCAATCACACCCAATAATTTTGAACTTAAGCCTGCACTCATCCACATGGTTCAGCAGAGCCAAATTGGAGGAATTACAACTGAAGACCCTAACCGACACTTGGAAATGTTCTTAGAAATCTGCTCAACCTTGAAATTCAATGGAATACCCACCTATGTGATCCGTTTGAACCTATTCCCATTCTCACTACGGGATAAGGCAAAGACATGACTACACTCCTTGCCTTCAGGAAGCATCATCACATGGGAGAAGTGTGAGCTGTAGTTTATGAATAAGTTCTTCCCACCGAGTAAGACGGCTCACATGCACCACCTAATCACTAGGTTCCGCTAGAAGGAAGGAGAGTCCCTTTTCGAAGCTTGGGATCGCTACAAAGGGTTACTTTATCAGTGTCCTCACTATGGTCTCGAGAGGTGGTTGGTAATCCACATATTCTATAATGGGATCATGTATGCCATGAAGGTTTCCCTAGATTCTACTACAGGAGGAGCTTTTATGAACAAGACTATCGAGGAAATAGAAGAACTGATTGAGGAGGTGGCCCAAAACCACCATCAATGGGCTTCCGAACGTAGTCACCCAAAACCTACAGCCGGAAGATATTTCACACTAAGATACTAGAAACACAAGTAGCCTAGATAGCTAAGACCGCATCACAACCTACGAACGGTTCTCCCCAAACATCTGAGCAAAGCCTGAGTGAACGATGTAATACCAGGTACACTTCAGAATGGTAGCAAAACCTAGTAAAGGAAGATAAGGAATATAGGGAATCAGTGGGTCAGAAAAATAAAATTACTAAGGGGTGTGTAGCCATGATTTCAATTTTAGTGAGCCAGGTAGAAGTTGAAGATAAGGTCCCACATAAGCTTGATGACCCTGGTGATTTTGTCATACCGTTGATGATCTATGAAGAGAGCTTTGATGAAGCATTATGTGACCTAGGGTCATCCGTTAGCGTGCCACCCTACGTGTTTTATAGGGAGATGGGACTAAATGAGATACAATCGATTGACATGGTTCTTCGAATAGCAGATGACACGATCATGGAACCGGTTGGCATGCTAGAAAATGTACCTATTATAGTAGAAATTTTTTTGATACCCACGAACTTCACTATACTAGACACAAAACAAGACCCTCAGAACCTACTCATCCTAGGGAGACCATTTCTGGCAACTACTGTTGCTCGCATAGATGTAAAGGAGCGCAGAGTCTCCTTAGAAGTGGACGGCAAGATCATCGAGTTTAACATATCAGGGTGTAAGGATCCTTTCCTAGCAAGGTATACTTCTTGCAAGATAGCAAATACCCTGGTGGAATATAAAGATTCTGACAAGGATGAATGGAGGTTCATAGAACCACCGGAGCCGAGCTAAAATGTGGGAGTATGGTAGATCTAAAGACCTTAAACAAGCGCTTCTTGGGAGGCAACCCAAGTTTAACTTTATATTATTTTAGTCATTTTGTCATTCATGCATGCTAGGTTTAGGTATAAATTTTTGTCCATTAGAATCCCTACAAGTGTTTTAGGGTCAGATAGAACTGTTAGTGAAAGCCCTAGAGTCGATCATGTGATGATTGTTGTATGGACTTGTTGTATCATATTCCTATATATATATTTATAAAGGCATTTCTTTATGGTTATTATACTTACTTGTATTGGTGCCAAATAACTAAGTATAATAGCGTCCTTGAGTAGAAGGTTCTTATCTATATCAATCGATTGGTTGAATCGATAATGAGATGATATAGAGAATATTACTCTTAATCATTCCTAGTCAAGTATTAATATTCAAGGACAATGTTAATGCGAAGAGACTAGCATGTAGGTCAACTCGATGACTTGATCTCATAAGTCATGGATATGAGATATCAAGTTGACACATGGGTATGCATTGGAGAATGTATACTGAATGACCCGCCATGAGAAAGTATCATGGATCATTATATGAGTGTCATATACTTTCTCATGTGACTATTAGTATGACTATTAGTCCTTGGACCTAAAGTCACCATGGTTCCCTACATAAGGAGTTGCATACTTTGGCTTTGTCAAACGTCACCCGTAAATGGGTGGACTATAAAGGCGATTACTGCGTATGTAACAAATTATACGAAGGGATGTGAGTGATGTAGATGGGATCTATCCCTCCTATATGACGGGAGTGATATCATGATTCTTGATAGAGTGAGACCACTAAGTGCATGGTCATGCCAAAGTGAGTCAATATGAGATATTGAGCTCATTTAATTAGAGTGAGTCTACTTGGAGTTCAAGATATAGATTGTACAGAGGATGACATGGTCTATGCCTCAATTGATCAATCTAGATGTCAAGGATAGAGGGACATTGTCAAATATTGTGAGAGTCACAATGGTGATGTTGGATCTCAACATTCTTATAACTTGGATAGCAATGATGTGTTGCTAGATACCGCTCATTGCTTATGTTTCTAAATCACTTTAGGAGCATTGCCAACATTACAAGAACCTATAGAGTCACACACAAAGGGCAATTAGATGGAGATTAGGTTCATATGATGGACCAAGAGGATTAGGTTCATGTGATGAACCAAATTGGATTAAGAGTAATCCAAATTAGACTAATTGAGTTGGACTTAATTTGATTCAAGTGTTGAATGAGTCTAATTTAGATTTGATTCATTGAGTTAATTTAAACTAATGAATAGAGATTCATTAAATTAAATTGACTTGAATCAAAGGTTAGATTTGATCAACCATGGGAGATAAGAGGTTAAGTTTGACTTGACTTGAGAGGGAAGATGAAGGGTCATGTTTGACTTGACCAAATGCCACTTCATTGTAGGGTCAAGTTTGACTTGACCAAATGCCACTTCATTGTGACTTGGCATAGGGCCGGCCAATGATGATGTTCCACATCATCATGGACACATCATGGTGTGCCACCTCATGAGGAAGACCAAGAGCCATGACTCTTGGTATTACATGGATGTATTTAACCCTCCTTAAGTGGTCGGCCAAAATAATTAGTGAGGTAATTGAATTCTTCTTCTTCCTTCTCCTTTCTTCTTCTCTCCCTCTCCGCCATTGCCGAGACCTCCCAAGTGTGATAGCACACTATAAGTGGTTCTCTCTACCTTTTGTCCGTGTGGATACGTGTAGAGGAGTGTACACTTGACACTCTATGAGATCCGACAACCTTTTGGACGAGCGGGATAAGCGAAGGGCATTGCTCCAAGGGCAACATTATTCCCATGTAGATCTAAGGTAGATCTAGTGTAGGTAAACATGTACATGAATTTTATTTATCTTTGCACGAATCCTTGGCCGGCTTCCGAGGTTTTCACAATGCAAAAAGCGGTTTCTGTGGCTCGGAGAGTCTAACAGTGGTATCAGAGCCACGTGCGAAGCATGCACATGTTTGTTTTTGTAATTTTTGTATTAGATACAAAAAGTTACAGATCTGTATGTTTCTATAATTTTCTTAATTTTATAGATTTTGTGAGTATTTGTCTCGTAGAGTTGAAGCAACAAGTGTTTGGACACTTGTAGGCTTCAACCATTGAGAAAAACTCTCTGAAACGGTAAGGTCTTATTCTTGTTTTTTGGGACAGTGACTTAAGGTGCTGTAAGATCGGTATGGGACACTTGCAAGATTCATTTTGCGAGAAGGGGTTCTGCCCTAACCCCTTAGAGCATTGTCCCCATGATCGCTTGAAAATCGCTTATTGAAGTAGAGTTGTGACTCATAAAATTGAAAGAAAAAGTAGGAAAATTATAGAAATTTATGTAAAATACATAATTTAGAATTATGTATGATATTTTGATGGTCATGGCCCAAAACCCCCAATGTGATTGGGTAAAATTGTGTTGTAATTCATAATGCGGCTTGCGCGTCGTTTTTAGTATTGTGCATGTTGTATATGATATGTGACCTGCACGTCGTGTCTCCCTTATTATATTCCTATTGTAAATAGATTTTAGACTCGAATATAACTCGAGTTTTATGTTTGTAATGTACAAAATGAAGTGGTGGAAGGTCCACTCGTGAAGCAGATTCACGAGGAGGGTCTTGCGACACATGGTGGTCAAAGGAGACGCTTAGAGAAGCTGCTAAACCTAGGTTGACCGTCCGATCTTCTCATTGGCTTGAGAAGATCGTAGTAGGGTCATTACCTCAATTAGTATATATATATATATATATATATATATATTTGTTTTTGCTTGTATGTATGTGATGCATGCTAGTATAGGGTAATTAATGCCTTAATACCTATATGATATACATTCACGATTAGATTAGATCTAAATCAAGTCAACTCGAAATGCCTACCAAGTTTTGATACTCATCACTACCTCGATCATTTATTGTTGTTGAATCTTCCAAAGCAGAGCAACACATATTATCTTGGTAGAGTGCGGAGGGACAATCTTAGTCCCGCCTATCAAAGCTTGGGTGAGAATAAGCTCAATTAGATTGAGTGAAACTAGTTAACTCAATTGGATCGGGTAAAACTATAGATATATTCCAACGGTTGGAAAGATAGGATAAGATCACATTTACACTAAATCTTGGGCGATTTAGCCAAGGCTAACTCAAGTTTTTTTTGTAAATGTGGATCTTGATCCTATAAACAAGAGTTGCATAGAGATGTAATTGGTAATTTGTTACCTACCGATCATACTAAGTCTTGGGCGATTTAGCCAAAGCTAACTCAAGGCGTAGTATGATGTGGATCTTGTCTTGCGAGAATTATAGCTAGTTGGCATGAATCTAGTAGTGTGGTTTGACCACATCCATGACTCGATTCTACCAAAAGTCCTATAATTTAGTAGGAGCATCATTTAATTAAAGGTCTAATTAAATGATAAATGGAATATGATATTTACTTTCTGTATTATTTATGTTGTAGATTGTCATGTCGTCAAACACGAACACTCTCTCCCTGCATTCTGTCCTTGAGAAGGACAAGCTCAATGGAGCTAATTTCCTGGACTGGTACAGGAATTTGAGAATTGTTCTCAAATAAGAAAGAAAATTGTACGTCCTGGAGCAGCCCATTTCAGAAGCACCTCCTGCCATTGCCACGCGAGCTGACCGAGATGCTTACAAGAAGCATCAAGATGATGCATTAGATGTGTCATGCCTCATGCTCGCGACCATGAACTCTGAGCTTCAGAAGCAACACGAGTTGATGGATGCTTTTGATATGGTTGAACATCTTCGTCAACTATATCAAGGACAAGCAAGGCACGAGAGATTCAAGATCTCTAAGACATTATTTCAGTGCAAGATGCAAGATGGGACTCCTATAGGTCCATATGTACTCAAGATGATTGGGTACATAGAAAACCTACAGAGGTTGGGATTCCCACTTGGCCAGGAACTGGCCACTGACTTGATCTTGCAATCCTTGCTAGAAAGTTACAATCAATTTGACATAAATTACAACATGAATGAAATTGATAAGCCACTGCCTAAAATGCTTAGCATGTTGAGAACTGCTGAGCTCAACCTTAAGAAGGCAAAGCTCAACTCCATTTTGATGGTGCAAAAGAATAAAGGCAAGGGCAAGCCTAAAGGTAAGGGAAAGTCCCAAGCCAAGGGCAAAGGCAAGGCGATGAAACCTAAAGGAGGGGTTGCCAAGGATGCTGAATGCTACCACTGCAGTCAGACCGATCACTGGAAGCAAAACTACAAAGGATACCTGAAAGATCTTAAGAAGAAGAGAAGTAAGACTTCTACTTCAGGTATATATGTTATAGAAGTCAATCTATCTATTTCTTCATCGTGGGTATTTGATACCGGATGTGTTTCTCATATTTGTACTAATATACAGGCGCTGAGAAATAGCAGAGTATTGACGAAGGGCAAGGTAGACCTATGAGTAGGCAATGGAGCAAGGGTTGCTGATGTTGCTGTAGGAACTTATTTTCTATCTCTGCCCTCTGGACTTGTACTAGAATTAGATGAATGTTGTTATGTGTCTACTCTCATAAAGAACATCATTTTAGTTTCTTGTTTAGACAAGAAAGGCTTTTCATTTATAATAAAGAACAAATGTTGTTCCATTTATTTAAATGATATGTTCTATTGTAGTGCACCTCTGATGAACAGACTCTACATTCTAGACTTAGAGAACCCCATCTATAACATAAGTACCAAAAGGTTCAAGTCAAAAGAGTTGAACCAAACCTATCTCTGGCATTGTCTCTTAGGTCACATAAATGAGAGTCACTTATCCCAACTCCATAAAGATGGGTTGTTGGACTCATTTGATTTTGAATCATATGAGACATGCGAGTCTTGCCTTCTAGGCAAGATGACCAAGACTCCCTTTAGTGGACAAAGTGAAAGAGCAACAGACTTGTTAGGACTTATACATAGTGATGTTTGTGGCCCTTTCAATGTCGCTGCTAGAGGTGGTTATAGGTACTTTATTACATTTACTGATGACTTCAGTAGATATGGTTATGTGTATATGATGACACATAAGTCAAAATCCTTTGAAAAGTTCAAAGAATTCAAGAATGAAGTACAAAACCAGTTTGGCAAGAGTATTAAGATACTTTGATCAGATCGAGGTGGTGAATACCTTAGCCATGAGTTTCGTGACTATCAAGCTGAGTGTGAGATTCTATCCCAACTCACTCCTCCTGGAACACCACAGTGGAATGATGTATCTGAAAGAAGAAATTGTACCCTATTAGATATGGTATGATCTATGATGAGTCACACAGATATTCCTATATGCTTTTGGGGATATGCTCTAGATACAGCAGCCTTCACACTTAACCGTGTTCCATCCAAAGTTGTGATAAAGACACCATATATGATATGGATAGGGAAAAATCCCCAGATGTCTTTCATGAGGATTTGGGGTTGTGAGGCTTACGTTCGACGTCAAGTCTCAGAAAAACTAGGACCCAAATCTGATAAGTGCTATTTTGTTGGATATCCCAAGGAAACGAAGGAATATTACTTCTATATTCCCAGTCAGCACAAAGTGTTTGTGGTAAAAATTGGGGTATTTCTAGAAAGAGACTTTGTTTCTAGAAAAACTAGTGGGATTACGTTCAATCTTGAAGAAATTCAAGATATGGACCATAGCACTGAGGCCTTGATGGAGGTTGAATAGGAACCACAAAGTGTTGTGGATGATGAGATTATTGCACAAAGAGTTATGGAACAACAACCTGTTCAGGTAGACCTACCTTTTCGCAGGTCTGATAGGGTACGTCATCAGCCTGAGAGATACTCATTTCTCTTGTCTGACCATAATAACGTTATGCTCATTGAGAATGAGCCTACCTCCTATCAGAAAGCTGTGATGAGCCCAGATTCTGAGAAATGGCTAGAGGCCATGAGATCCGAGATGAAATCCATGTACACCAACCAAGTATAGACTTTAGTTGATCCACCTGAAGGCGTCAAACCCATTGGGTGTAAGTGGGTCTTTAAGAGAAAGACTGACATGGATGGACTTACGCATACCTATAAGGGCCGACTGGTAGCTAAAGGTTTCAAGCAAATTCATGGTATTGACTATGATGAAACTTTTCTCCAATTGCGATGTTTAAGTCCATTCGAATCATGCTTGCTATTGCAGCGTACCAGGATTATGAGATCTGACAGATGGATGTCAAAATCGCATTTCTAAATGGAAACTTGCTCGAGGATGTGTACATGACACAACCTGAGGGTTTTGTAGATCCACAGCATACTGGTAAAGTATGCAAGTTGCAAAGGTCCATTTATGGGCTAAAACAAGCTTCTCGGAGTTGGAATCTTCGATTCGATGATGTGATCAAATAGTTTGGTTTCATCAAGAATGAAGATGAACCCTGTGTCTACAAGAGGGTTAATGGGAACACAATTATCTTCCTTTTATTATATGTGGATGACATACTAGTCATTGGTAATGATATCCCTTCGCTACAGTCTGTGAAGACTTGGTTGGGGAATTATTTCTCAATGAAGGATTTAGGTGAGGCAACCTATATTCTAGGCATCAAGATCTATAGAGATAGATCTAAGAGATTGCTTGGCCTAAGTCAAAGTACATATATTGACACGGTATTACTACGGTTTGTCATGTAGAATTCCAAGAAGGGATTTCTACCGATGTCACATGGTGTGAGTCTTTAGAAGACTCAAAGTCCCTCTTCTAGAGAGGAGAGAGACCGCATGGATAAGATCCCTTATGCATCTGCCATAGGATCTATTATGTATGTCATGCTATGTACTCGTCCTGATGTCTCGTATGTTTTGAGCATGACGAGCAGATACCAGTCAGATCTAGGTGAGCGTCACTGGATAGCGGTCAAGAATATTCTTAAGTACTTAAGAAGGACTAAAGAATATTTTTTGATATTTAGAGGCGATAGGGAACTAGCTGTAAAGGGTTACAGTGATGCCAACTTCCAAACTGACCAGGATGATTATAGATCGCAGTCAAGGTTCGTGTTTTGCTTGAATGGTGGTGCTGTGAGCTGGAAGAGTTCGAAGCAGGACATAATTGTTGATTCTACAACAGAGGTCGAGTATATTACTGCATCAAATGCAGCAAAGGAGGCAGTTTGGATTCGCAAGTTCATTACTGAGCTTGGGGTGGTTCCTAGAATAACAAATCCTATAGATCTCTATAGTGACAACAATGGAGCGATTGCACAGGCTAAGGAACCTCGCTCACACCAGCATACCAAACACATACTACGACGCTTCCATCTCATTCAAGAGATTATCGATAGAGGAGATGTGAAGATTTGCAGAGTACGCACAGAGGCTAACGTCGCAGATCCCTTGACCAAGGCTTTAGCATAGAAAAAGCATGATGGCTACACTAGGTCATTGGGTATTAGATACTACAGTGATTGACACTAGTGCTAGTGGGAGATTGTTAGTGAAAGTCCTAGAGCTAATCATGTGATGATTGTTGTATGGACTTGTTGTATCATATTCATATATATATATATATATATTTATAAAGGCATTTCTTTATGGTTATTATACTTACTTGTATTGGTGCCAAATAACTAAGTATAATAGCATCCTTGAGTAGAAGGTTCTTATCTATATCAATCGATGAATCGATAATGAGATGATATAGAAAATACTACTCTTAATCATTCTTAGTCAAGTATTAATATTCAGGGACAATGTTAATGCGAAGAGACTAGCATGTAGATCTACTTGATGACTTGATCTCACAAGTCATGGATATGAGATATCAAGTTGACACATGGGTATGCATTGGAGAATGTATACTGAATGACCCGCCATGAGAAAGTATCATGGATCGTTATATGAGTGTCATATACTTTCTCATGTGACTATTAGTCCTTGGACCTAAAGTCACCATGGTTCTCTACATAAGGAGTTGCATACTTTGACTTCATCAAACGTCACCCATAAATGGGTGGACTATAAAGGCAATTACTGGTATGTAACAAATTATGCAGAGGGATGTGAGTGATGTAGATGAGATCTATCCCTCCTATATGATGGGAGTGATATCATGATTCTTGATAGAGTGATACTACTAAGTGCATGGTCATGCCCAAATGAGTCAATATGAGATATTGATCTCATTTGATTAGAGTGAGTCTACTTGGAGTTCAAGATATAGATTGTACAGAGGATGACATGGTCTATGCCTCAATTGATCAATCTAGATGTCAAGGATAGAGGAACATTGTCACATATTGTGAGAGTCACAATTAGTAGTCACAATGGTGATGTTGGATCTCAACATTCTTGTAACTTGGGTAGCAATGATGTGTTGCTAGATACCGCTCATTGCTTATGTTTCTAAATCAGTTTAGGAGCATTGCCAACGTTACAAGAACCTATAGGGTCACACACAAAGGGCAATTAGATGGAGATTAGGTTCATATGATGGACCAAGAGGATTAGGTTCATGTGATGAACCAAATTGGATTAAGAGTAATCCAAATTAGACTAATTGAGTTGGACTTAATTTGATTCAAGTGTTGAATGAGTCTAATTTAGATTTGATTCATTGAGTCAATTTAAACTAATGAATAGAGATTCATTAAATTAAATTGACTTGAATCAAAGGTTAGATTTGATCAACCATGGGAGATAAGAGGTCAAGTTTGACTTGACTTGAGAGGGAAGATGAAGGGTCATGTTTGACTTGACCAAATGCCACTTCATTGTGACTTGGCATAGGGTCGGATAATGATGATGTTCCACATCATCATGGACACATCATGGTGTGCCACCTCGTGAGGAAGACCAAGAGCCATGGCTCTTGGTATTACATGGATGTATTTCACCCTCTTTAAGTGGCAGGCCAAAATAATTAGTGAGGTAATTGAATTCTTCTTCTTCCTTCTCCTTTCTTCTTCTCTCCCTCTCCTCCATTGCCGAGACCTCCCAAGAGTTCTAGCACACTCTAAGTGGTTCTCTCCACCTTTTGTTCGTGTGGATACGTGTAGAGGAGTGTACACTTGACACTCTACGAGATCCGGCAACCTTTTGGACAAGCGGGATAAGCGAAGGGCATCACTACAAGGGTAACATTCTTCCCATGTAGATCTAAGGTAGATCTAGTGTAGATAAATATGTACATGAATTTTATTTATCTTCGCACGGATCTGTGGCCGGCTTCCGTGGTTTCCACAATGCAAAACATGGTTTTTGCGGCTCGAAGAGTCTAACAAGAACTTGCTAGGTAGAAGGAAGATTTCTTCCTAGAACCTCAGAAGGAAGCACGGGCGACCATGTGAATTTCACATTGTCATGCCCCAAGGGAAAAAGAGCACAGGTCGGGGCATGTGGTAAGTCTCGGGTTGTGTGACACTTTAAGAGAAATCCAGAGTCGCACATGACCGACCGTGTGAATTTCACATGGCCGTGCCAATTTCCAAATTTCTTCCAAGTGCCCAGGTAAGAGCCTAACATGACTGACCGTGTGGATTCTACATTGCCATGTCACACCCTTTTTAAAGGGGGCGTGAGCCATGTGGTTGCCCCAAATCAGTCGTGTGACTCAAATCTTTTACCCTAGGTCTCGAGTTACCTCGTCTCCAACTCCCAAACAACCATCTCCAACCTTCAAGGAGCATTCAAGGGGCGACAATGAAGAGGACAAAGCACACCGCAACAAAGGCTGCCCGTTCAAGGACAAGGTCGAGGAGAAGTAACACCCAACAATAACTGAAGGAAGGTAATACTCCTTTAGGCATAATATTTTGAGATGATGCACATAGGAGTAGATTTAACAAGCTTTCTTCACGTAAGATAACTTCTACCCGCTATCTAGATGTGCCCTTATTAGAAACCCTAGGTTTGTTTGGGGATATGCAAAGTTTGCTGAGTAAAGTAGGCTGGGAGGAGATTATTGGAGTAAGATGCCTAACTTACCCTAGGGTAGTCTTAGAATTTTTGAGCTCGGTAGATGCGGAGATCTTATCAGGAAAGGATAGCGAAGAGGGCAAGATTACCTTTAGGTTATTTAACATTGAGCATGAGTGGACCCTTAACCAATGGAACCTCTGTTTCGGACTACCTAGTGGGGGAGAGAGGATAACCCCTAACGAATTTAATGAAATATTATTTTGGTTTGATTTGACAGCGGAAAATGCATATGACCCATCAAGAGTCAAAGCCTCCCAACTCCAAACTCCTATTTTTAGGTATTTTCACCGAGTCATGGCAAGTACCATTTTTGGTAGGGGAGAGAGTGATGGAGTCATGAGGTTGAGCGAACTTCTTTGCCTATGGGACATGTTGCAAGAGAGAAACACTATTGATGTGGGGTCCCATTTTATTAGGCATCTAGTAAAGGTAGGGAAAGCATCAAAGAGGGAGATTATCTTAGAGGATTTATTGACCCACATTTGTGACTCGATGGGGTACAATTGTGAGGGATTGGATAGAGTAGAGGGGACCCCTAGCATCGACCTAGGGGTGTGCATGACAATGAAGATGATAGTGAGAGAGGGTAACTATTTTTATTTTGTGAGGAAGAACTTGCCACCCCTTAGGCTCCCCGATACTGATCATACCACCATCACCAACCGTGCCAATTGGCCGTTGGATAGGGTAGTGGAGTCCCCACCACATGAGGGACCCTCTGCCCATGCACCCCCTTCACCACCCGCACATCACTCACCCTCGGATCCACCCATTTATAGGAGCCCTCATAGTCCATTCCCCGAGCCTACAACACATACTTTTCATTCTTTTGAGAAGGATACAAGATCATCTGCTTATGGCTTCTCAAAATTTCGATCGCGCCTAATCACCCCCCAAGCTCTCGTAGTCCATGTTCTGATCACGCCTCGATGACATCTTCACGGAGCAGTAGGCATAGCGGCAGCGATGGGAGAAGCACAACACCTACATGCAGATTGAGTTCCAGGATCTACGAGATCATTCCCAATGGGTTGAGTTTTACGGCCATGCCCATAATTATTTTCAAGAGGAGACTGCATACTGCCAGGAGGTTCAGCAGTTCATGTGATATGCACAATCATAGTGGGCCAAGGAGGAAGAGCCGCAGGCGTACGTTGCATCCACCAATTACCAGATTGACCACATGTATATGTGGCACAAGTGACTGAGCACACGATTCTCCTAGGAGCTCGACATGTCAAGACTACTGGATTTTCCACCACGACTGCCCCACTAGAGGTACAATTACTATTTCAGTCTGGGGGAAACCCACATTTTGCCACATTCTTCTACTAGTTTTAGTTTTATGTCATCTAGGTTTAGTTTTTATTTGTTCTGCTAGACTGGTGTATTTATTTTCTTATATATATAGTATTTAGGTTCTTTTCAGCACTTAGTTGTTGGTCACTTTAAGCTACCTCAGTGATATTTTCAAATATCTCTACAATATATTTCCATGCTAGTGATAGTTTAACTTCCTTTATCTCTTGGTACTTTATTTTTAGATGCTTTGATGGATGTTTTAGATTCACTTGTTGGATTTTATTTTCACCTACACGGATCAAATATTCTAAAAGGGAGAATCTAATACATATGTAGTTATAATTCATCTCAGTAGTCTAGTACTTTTGAATCCATAGGTGACTCTAGATTTAACATTTTAGTTACTAGAGATACTCGGATTGTGTAAACCCATTCGAAAAAAATCAAAATGCTAGTGAGGATGATAAAATAAAAAAAAATAGTGAGAGAAGAAAAAAAGGGGAAAAATAAAAAAAATAAAAAATGAGAGTTAAAAAAAATAGTTGTCGTGGGTGGAAATAGTTTGGTGGCCCTTTGAGACCGAGTTAGGTTATTGAGGAAACACCTACCAATTTCTCTCAATACCAAGCACGCCTTTGAGACTTTATGATAACTCTAGGGAATGACCCTCGCTTAGGGTAGGTAAGTGCCTAAAAGTTGGAGACCTTAGGAAAGCTATAGGATGACGACTTAACTCAACATGGAATATGTATCCCTTAAAAAATTCTCTCGGCACATACACGAAAAGCTAAACTAGTGAACTTTTAGAACATATCTATTTGCTTTGATTGAAAGTACCACTTGATAATTTTAGTTGACATTCTAAGTACGAGAACAATGCTTTTTGGAGCAAAAAAGGAGCATTTTATGGAGCACGGACTTTAGGGAACATGCTCTTGAAGGTAGGAAACTTCGCTTCCACTTCAACTCGGTCGCTTGTTCATGGTGATCCCGTCTACGTCCCTGGATAAAAAAAATTTATCCTTGACAAAGATGGATCACCCAAGCAACTATTTCATCATCGTGCTATTCGATTAGGGTGTTCACTTAAACAAACTTGTTGTTCAAGCAACCTACCTCTATTCTCCAAATAGCCGCGGAATAGATGATGTACGGATCGCCGATTTTTGCATTTGTATTCAGGGTCCACATAATAAAAACATACAACATGCATATAATTGAAAAACAATTATAGACATAATACAAAAGAATATAAACAAGCATTATACCTCTCAATCTTCTATTGTATGTCCTGTTGGAATGTATACTAAAAGCCTAGCTCTTTTTGTATGAACATTTTATTTTGGAATAAGAATCACATGATCATTGTTTGCACTTTATATATTTATATATGTGCATATTGTCTAATATTTTACATTGTAGATAACATGGTGCTTGGTGTGGCACAGAAGATCATGTTATCAGTCCCTTGTAAAATATAAGTAGAGGCTCACGACCAAGATGGTTTTGGACAAACTATTGGCATGGTTGTAGTGTAGCTTGGTATTGTTTTGTCTTGAACATAAAGTTACACTAGTACACTTAGGTGTATTGAGCAGGACCGATATAGAGGTGATTCAATTTAGTACTGACTACATAATTGAATCGGACCTCGGATATTATGTTGTACATGCTCTTAATCCCGATATAATAACGGGCACATGTACTTAGTATTTATTTCTTTGATTTACCAGAGGGTGAGATTTAGATGGATTAAATCAATATGCCCGGTAAGTTGGGAAATGATATTATTTACATGGTGTGCCGTTGATTATAGGAGGAAACCGTGTCCTATATATTAGGTTGATGATGTCCCCTTGAGGAGCTCATAAGGTTCATCATGTAAACCCAACTGGTTGACTTAGTCAACATGATGATAAGGTTGAGTGGTACTACTCGAGGAATTAGATGTTAATTAATTGATGGTCAAATCAATTAATTCGGACATTCGATATCTTAAACACGGGAGATTAATGTACAAATAATATATGGAGCCCATATTAATTTATGGGGGTTGGTGAGGTAGTTCAATGATGATCCTCTAGTGGAATGGAACATCATTGATGGATCAAGTTTGTGTGGTTCCGATCCATCGGGTGGCCAAGATCCAACTCCTCCTTATGGTCCCTATCGTAGCCTAATATAATCCTTGTGAAGTCTAGATCCAAAATGTAAAACAAAACCTAGAACCAACGGTTGGGATTAAATCTCTAGATCCGATGGTTAGGATGAAACCCTAGAACCAACGGTTGGGATTAAATCCCTAGATCCGATGGTTAGGATGAAACCCTAGAATCGACGGTTGGGATTAAATCCCTAGATCCGACGGTTGGGATAAAACCCTAGATCCGACGGTTGGGATGAAACCCTAGATCCGACGGTTTGGATGAAATCCTAGATCCGACGGTTGGGATAAAACCATAGATCCGACGGTGGAGATTAAATCCCTAGATCCGACGGTGGAGATTAAAGGAGTCCTAAGCCTAACTCTATAAAAGGAAAGCTTAGGGTTGGGCGGAAATATAGAGAATTGAATTGGAATTGGGGTTAGGCTCTTCTCAAAGTGGGCGGCTAGGGTTTTGGGCGGCAACCTTCATCCTTCTAGTTGTTGCCGGCGCCCATCATTCTCCATCAACACTTGGCCGGCGCCCATACTCAAAGCCTCTCTCTTATTCCTTGGCCGGCGGTTCTCCTTCCATTGGTGGCCGACGTTCACTTCTCCAATCTCCAAGGTGGCCGGAGGTTCCTTTTGTATTGGTGGCCGGCGCTTCATCCATTCGTTCCTTGGCCGGCGGTTGCATCAAACTCCCTAGCTTGGTGGCCGATTCTAGAAAGGATAGGTATTTGTTGGTTCTTCTCTTTGTTCGCAGTGGACAAGGAAGGGAAGAACGCGATCTAGAAGGCTTCTACTCGTGGAGGATCTTCGTCCACACGTCGTCCACGAGAAGGATAGGACATACGGTAGAAGATCGTAAGGTATAAAGTTTTTTTCTTTATTTACAGATCTGATTATGTTCTTTTATGTTTTGATTATACATGTATGCGTATGAATATATATTGTATAATCATGGACCCCGAAGACAAACACAAAAACCGGCGATCCGTCCGTCGTTTCTTCTGCGGCTAACCAACTAGAAGAGTTGTGTTGCTTGAACAACTAGTTTGTTCAAGCGACCACTCAAGTTGTTAGCACGGCGACGAAATGGTTGTGCTAAGGAAGCTCATCCCATCCGGATTAATTCTTTCATTAGTGAAAATTTTAATCCGGGGACATGGGAGCCAATGAGCCTCCGAAGCAACTCCCTACATGTCCTTCCTTCTTTTGGACGTCGTGTGGGCGACGATCTTCCAAAAGTCGAAGCCTCCTAGATCACCAAACTTCCTTTCCTTGTTCACTCCGAACAAAGGAAGATGATAAAACAAAACTCTTCTCCTTCCTTTAACCGACCACCAAGCTCCAACCTTGATGCTTGACGCCGGCCAAAAAGAGAATAGAAGGGGAAGTGGGTGCCGGCCAAGAGCTCCAAAGAATCACCCTAACCCTTGTTTCCGCCGGCCAAGGAGAGGAAGAAGAAGAGGTTGGACACCGGCCAAGGTTGAGAGAAGGAAAGGGGCGCCGGCCAAAACCCTAGGAAAAGCCTTCCAAAAGTGTGGCCGCCCAAGCCTCCAAGCCCTAGCCGCCCAAACCCTAATCCCTTCTTCAATTTCTCTTGCCGCCCACCCCTAGCCTCCTTTTATAGAGTTAGGCCTAATCCTCCTTTAATCTCCACCGTCGGTTCTAGGGATTTAATCTCAACCGTCGGATCTAGAGATTTAATCTCCACCGTCGAATCTAGAGTTTTATTTTCCACCATCGGATCTAGGCTCCATGAGGTTTTAATAGGCTACAATATGAACCATGAGGAGGAGTTGGATCTTGGCCACCCAATGGATCAAGCCCACATAAAGTCTGATCCATTAATGATAATCCATTCCACTAGAGGATTATCATTGATCTACCTCACCAACCCCCATAAGTTAATATGGGCTCCATATATTATTTGTGCATTTATCTCCCCGTGTTTAAGATCTCAAATGTCCGTCAATTAATTAATTTACTGACAATTAATTAATCAACATCTACTCCATGAGTAGTACCACTCAACCTTATCATCATGTCGGACCAAGTCCACCTATAGGGTTTACATGATGAACCTTATGAGCTCCTCAAGGGGGCATCATCATCCTAATATATAAGACACAGTTTCCTCCTATAATCAATGACATACCATATAAATAATACCATTTCTCAACTTACCAAGGCTATTGATTTACTGTATAATTCTCTCTCATTGGTAAATCAAAGAAATAAATACTAAGTATATGTGCCCGTTATTATATCGGGATTAAGAGCATGTACAAGATAATATCTGAGGTCCGATTCGATTATGTAGTCAGCAATAAATCGAATCACCTCTATGTTGGTCCTGCTTAATACACACAAAGTGTACTAGTGTAATTCTATGGTCAAGACAAACCAATACCAAATCACACTACAACCATTCCAATGGTTTGTCCATAACCATCTCGGTTGTGAGCCTTTACTTATACTTTACAATGAACCGATAATATGATCTCCTGTGTGATACTACACACCATGTTATCTACAATGTAATATATCAGACAATATGCATAGCAATAAATATGCAAATAATGATCATATGATTCTTATTTCAAAACTAAAGATGTTCATACAAAAGATAGACTTTTCAATATACATCCCAACAATCTCCCACTTATACTAAAAGACTATGCTGTCCTCATACTGCCATACATCTGATTTTCATTCCCTCCACATGCCTATCAAAATCTCTCGCTGGAAGGGTCTTAGTGAAAGGATCTGCCAGGTTATCCTCTGATGCAATCTTGGCCACAACAACTTCTCTTTACGATTTCTCGTATCAGGTGGTACATGCGCTCTATATGTTTACTTGCCTTATGGGCTCGTGGTTCCTTCGAGTTTTCAACTGCACCACTGTTATCACAATAAATTGTGATAGTTCTGGGCAAACCAGGAATCACATCCAAGTCCATCAAAAAGTTCTTTGCGCCTCGAGGTCGCCACATACTCCCTTCCATGGTAGAGTCCGCCACGTATTTTTGCTTGACACTCCTCCATACAATGGCTCCACCTCCCAAAGTAAACACAAAACCTGAGGTAGACTTATCTATCCCTATCCGATTGAAGTCAAACTGTAACCCACAGGAGTAATTGGTCCACTCGGTAAACTAGCATATAATCCCTAGTCCTTCTCAGGTACTTCAATATATGCTTTACCACAGTCCAATGTCCCTATCCTAGATTACTCTGATATCTGCTAACCATGTCGATGGAAAAGCAGATATCCGGTCTCGTACATAGCATAGCATATATGAGGCTTCCTACTGTCGAAGCATAAGGAACTACCTTTATCTCCTCAGATGTTCTAGGACACATCTCCTTAGATAAAGGAACTCTATGCCTGAAAGGTAGAAAACCTTTCTTGGAGTTCTGCATGCTAAAACGATCCATAATGGTGTCTATGTATGAAGCTTAAGATAAGCACAACATCCTTTTTCTATGATCCCTTATAACCTTGATCCTAAGGATGTGTCCCACTTCTCCCAAGTCCTTCATATCAAACTATTTGGACAACCATACCCTTACGCCCGATAACACCTTAACATTGTAGCCAATTAACAAAATGTCATTTACGTATAGTACAAGAAATACCACTACGTTTATGTCACATCTCTTGTATACACAAGACTCATCCAGACTTTGAATAAATCCATAAGACTGAATTACCTCATCAAAGCGGATGTTCCAAGACCTCGAAGCTTGCTTCAATCCATAAATGGATCGATTAAGCTTGCACACAAGATGCTCTTTGCCCTTTGCAATGAATCCCTCTGGTTGCTTCATATAGATGTTTTCCTCAAGACTTTCATTAAGGAAAGCTGTCTTGACATCCATCTATCATACCTCATAATCCATATGAGTAGCAATACACAATAGAATCCGGATAGACTTAAGCATGGCTACCAGCGAAAAAGTCTCCTCATAATCGATACCCTCTTTCTGAGTATACCCCTTCGCAACAAGCCTCACTTTGAAGGTTTCAACCTTCCCATCTATTCCTCTCTTTCTTTTGTAGATCCACTTGCATTCAATGGATTTTACACTATTGGGTGGTTCTACTAGCTCCCAGACCTGATTTGAATCCATAGATTCAATCTCAACATTCATTGCACTTTGCCAAGATACCGCATCTTTATCTTGGATTGCCTCGTCATATGTCCAGGGATCAGGTTCATGTTCGCCAGGGACCAAATCAGTGTTAGGAATAGTTTGGAACGGCTAGAGGGGGGGTGAATAGCGTCAATGGAATTCTTTCGCGTTCGTGTCTACAATTTCGTTAGCGCAGCGGAATATAGAAATAATACAATAACGAAATGGACAAACACACACAAAGACACGAAGATTTAACGTGGTTCGAAACCGCACGGTTCCTACTCCACGGATTGAGCTCTACGAGCTCTAGTGATGCACACGCACTCACTAATGACAAATACTCCTTCTCGACACAAGTCGAAGGTGGAGAAACCCCTTACAAGTAATCTTACAATAATAAGATATAAATACAAGCAATATACAATAATACAATGCAAAACTAGTAAAGAAAACAACTTTACAAATGCCTTTGGATTGCTTGCTTGTTGATCGCTTGAATTGTGGTTGAAGACCCTGATTTGCAATGAATCGCCTCGAAGACGTCAAGAAATCGATTAGTTTTTCCTCCATCATGAGCTCCATATATAGCTTCAACTGTCTTTGGAAAAAGTCGATCGGACCATCGGGACCATCGGTCGATGCCCTTTGTTGTCGTGAGACAACGGCTAGATCCACGCTGGATAAGTCCAACGGAACCTTCATCAATCGACTGATTGTGACCATCAGTCGACTGATGGAGTCCTCACTCGACCAGTCGAGTCTCGACTCCATTCTGTGGCCGATTTCTCGAGCACCCGGATCGATCACATGATCGATCGGCCGCTAGCCATCAATCGATCTCCACCTCTAGCGATCATTGCTAGGCCCTAACCCACAGTCAAACCCTAGTTGACTCGGTCCAGTCGACTGCCACATGGCACCGGTCGACTGGCACACCTCAAACATGAGGTTTTAACCCAAGTATGGTTCCCCCATACTTGCTAGATCACCCTTAGCCTAGACCTAAGCCTTCTAGCCACCTCCATCAGCCTCACGCCTCTCAGATCCCTCCAAGTCATCCATGACTTGTTCATCCATCGCGCTAGCCTTCAGGTGCTTCCGTCGGCTATGTCATGCTAACGGTGTCTACACCGCCAAGGCACATTGGACTTACGCCGCCAAGACTCCGATTGGACTTTACGCCACCAACCATTGGACTTATGCTGCCAAGACTCCCGCTTGGAATTTACGCCGCCTATATCAAACCCTTGGACTTCTCAAATGCCAAGGCTCAAGCTTGGACTTTCCCTTGCCAACCCATGTTGGACTTTCCATGCCAAGACCATGCTTGGACTTTCCTTGCCAACCCATGTTGGACTTTACATTGCCAAGACCCATGCTTGGACTTTTCATGCCAAGACCATGCTTGGACTTTCCTTGCCAACCCATGTTGGACTTTACATTGCCAAGACCCATGCTTGGACTTTTCCCAATGCCAAGTGTCCCACTTGGACTTTCCATGCCAAGTACTCAAGACTTGGACTTTACCAAATGACAATTACATTGTCATATGTTTTTGTCGAAACATCAAAACATCACTCGAGGCAAACTCGAGTCCTGGTCAATCGTGACCTGGGCCGATTGCACCAACAATCTCCCCCTTTTTGATGTTTGACAAAAACCAAACAAATGATTGAGTTAGAACACTAACTCAAGTCCCTTACCAATTATCCCAAATTTGTAAACACCCTCCAAATGTTCTCCCCCAAACATTCTCCCCCTTTTTGACTAACATCAAAAAGGTTTTCTCCCCAAGAGGGGCAATGTCTCATGTCCCAATGAGATCTTACAATCTCCCCCTTGGTCCAAAAAATACTTAGGATGCCTACCATCTTCCTAGTGATAAGTCCAATATCACTCAAGAGAGGCAATCCCATTTACTCTCCCAATTTCCAAATTGGGTCTCTCAAAAGTCCCATCAATTTCCCAATTGATGTCATATTCTCCCAATAACTTCTCCTCTTCAAGGAGAAAAAAAAAACACATCCATCATCCCAAGATGGATACCTCCCCCTACAGGCTTGCTCCCCCTTGACCATTGCACCAACAATGTCCTTGGGAAGTCCCTAAGCCAATAGGAACTCTAAACCATCAAAATTAAGGTTAGAAATTCAACATTGAACTTTCCAACACCTTAACATTGATACAAACCCTAAACAACTCTCCTAATCCATATCCAATGGATTTTCACCCTTTATAATGCTTCCCAAAGCATATCCTAGGGTTAGGAGTGATTAGGGACCTTTACCATGGCTGAACACGGGCTAACCAAACCTAGTTTTCCTGAAATCAGCCTTGGCGAAATCGACTTTTGTCACCAATACCGACTACCATTACTCATCGATATCAGAGTTGAATTTTAGAAAATCATAAATAATTATACATATATCAAAAAATCACGAAATTTGGTACGTATAATACTTATGACCAATACAATGGGTGAAAAATGTTTGAAAATTATTTTACCCATAAAATAGTGAATTTGATTCAAAACTCAAAACCATTGAAATTTTTAATGTTTTGGCCCTATTTTGTATCAACTTCATCAATGGTGATTGCTATCAAAAGATAGACTTCACCAAGATTTTTTTTTAAAATGATTTTAAAATGTTTTCAAAACCTTATTTTGGATCATATTCCTTGGGCTCTATGCACATGACTTGTACACAATCTTTCCCAATGATCCACAAATAAAATTAGATGAGTTTTAGTTCATCTAGATGCAAACACTATGCACCTTGAACTTAACTCATATCCTAGCATCTCACATGTATCTAGGGTGTATAAATACACATACATGTCAATTGGATGTGAGATGTGGGTTTTGGTTCATTTAATCTAGGGTTTCATGCATTTTTCTAAGGCAACCCTACTTGATTCCCTTATAAATGGGACTCCAAGTCATGTCATTGTCCTTAAATCAATTTCAATCAAATTATCTTAAATGCATGAGTGATTATGGCATTAGAGATGATATAGATAAACACATGCTCATAATCATGATGTCATGACATAAGATGAAATCTAAAAACACATGACATTTAATCCTTAATCCTAAACATGTACATGACATATAGAATGATTATAAATAAGCATGATGTCATGGCATGTCATATGACAAACAAATCATGACAAGTAAAAAGTATAGGTATAAGTATACCTACATTTTAATATTAATTTCCATTTCATATAATTAATTAGATTTTGCCATATTTCTATTTTTCTCCCAAGTGTGCCAAAAACCCAACATGGCACACTAACCTCTAAACCTAAATTGTGCCAATTTTGATCATTTTATCAAACTTCTCAAGTAATATTAGCACATCCTAAAACTTTTAGGATTAAGACTCAAATGTATTTCCAAGGTAACCATAACCTTGAAAATGACCTAACATGCCACCTTTGCCATGGTTGAGTTAACTACCCATCCAATCAAGGTTGACACACCCTAAACCCATCTTAGCGTGAATCAATCACGCTCTTAGGAACCCAAAAACGATTTGAGCTCCTAGGGTTAATTAGGTATTCCTTAGGGATAACCTCCCTAGATACCTTCCTAATGACCTTCCTAGGCTTGTTAGCCTTGGTCATTTGGGTCTTACCTAGGTTGACTCTAGGGGTAACTCCCCTTGCAACCTTCTTAGTGGCCACCCTAGGTTTCCTAGAAACCCTAGCCACTAGGCACAACCTTTGGTCAACCTTAGGGATGACTTCCCTATTGACCTTGGTCTTTCTAGACCTAGTTTGTGTCCCATAATCAAATGGAACACTATGGTAAGCCACCTTAGGCTTAGGTTTTTGACCCAAACCCTTCTTGCCTTTGGTTGACTTTAGTCTTTTAGGTCCTACTTGTTGACTTTGATTATTTGACCTAAAAGTTTGACCAATTGACCCTTGCATTTGATTTTGCATAATGTTGAGGGTCTTTTCAAGTTTTTCAAGCCTTGACCTCAAGGCTTGATTTTCCTTTTCTAATATCTCAATTTTTGATTTTTCATTTTCTCTTGAGATATTTCTATTTCTAGGCATATGTCTAGATTTCTTAGCATTAAAGCCTAGATGTTCTCCTATTTTCTTAATGCTTTCCTTAGGTAATATATTTTTAGGGACATTAGTCCCAAATTTCTTCTTATTTCCTAAGTGAACACTCTTAGCACCTAAACAAAAGTATTTATTTCTATTAGCATGCTTTTCATGGCAAATTGCAAGAGAATTAAAATTCCTAGCATGCTTTTGACTTTTAAATTTAGAAGATGCATTATTGAAATATACCTTAGGGTTTGCCTTGGAGGCTCCCCCTACATATATAGCTCCTTCTTGGGTCTTCTTCTTCCCCCTAGGACATTGATTCCTATAATGTCCTTTTGCATTGCATTTGAAGCATATGATGTGCTCCTTGCTCTTGATACTTGGGGAACCGGTGTCCGTTGACTTTTGTTGACTTTTAGGTGCCGGAGGAGCTTTCTTGACTTTCATTGGGCACTTACTCTTATAATGCCCAAATTTCCTACACTCAAAACACATAATGTTATTTTTATTTTGAATTGAGGTGTTTAAGTTACCGATGGTGGTGGAGACCGGAATTGGACTTTGGGCTTTTTCATCTTGACCGAATGTCGAAGCTTCTTCTTCTCGATGTTCCGGTATGAAGGTTCTCTCCTCCCCCTCAATCCTTGAGGTGGATGCTTCTTCCACTTCCTCCACCTCTTCCGACCCGGAAGTTGACTCCTCACTTTCTTGTGAGGATGATGATGATTCTTCTTCGGTCTCCTCCTCTTCCAAGTCTTCTTGGACCGATTCGGGATTGTCGTGGAACTTGATCAACTTATTCCAGAACTCCTTGGCATCCCTATAGCTTCCTAATCTGGATAAAATATCGTTAGGTATCAAATCAATCAACATTTTTGTTACCTTAACGATTGTCTTGAATTTTTCCCGTTGCTCCTCGGTCCATCTCTTCATCTTGAGGATTTCGCCGTTTTCTCCTCTCGGAGCATCAAAACCTATAGTCATGGCAAACTAATTTTCTATATTCGTCATTAGAAAATATTCCATCCTACCTTTCCAATACGCAAAATGTTCACGGTTGAAGGAAGGTGGGATGTTGACGTTGTCACCCAATCTTTCCTCAAATTCCATATTCTTCCCTCTAGCTTCTTGACTCCGGGTTGTTAATCCGTAGAAGAGCCCCGGGCTCTGATACCACTTGTTAGGAATAGTTTGGAACGGCTAGAGGGGGGTGAATAGCGTCAATGGAATTCTTTCGCGTTCGTGTCTACAATTTCGTTAGCGCAGCGGAATATAGAAATAATACAATAACAAAATGGACAAGCACACACAAAGACACGAAGATTTAACGTGGTTCGGAACCGCATGGTTCCTACTCCACGGATCGAGCTCTACGAGCTCTAGTGATGCACACGCACTCACTAATGACAAATTCTCCTTCTCGACACAAGTCGGAGGTGGAGAAACCCCTTACAAGTAATCTTACAACAATAAGATATAAATACAAGCAATATACAATAATACAATGCAAAACTAGTAAAGAAAACAACTTTACAAATGCCTTTGGATTGCTTGCTTGTTGATCGCTTGAATCGTGGTTGAAGACCCTGATTTGCAACAGCAAATTGCCTCAAGACATCCAAGAAATCGATTAGTTTTTCCTCCATCATGAACTCCATATATAGCTTCAACCTGTGCTGGAAAAAGTCGATCAGTCGACTGATGCCACTGTTGTCGTGAGACAACGGCTAGATCCACGCTGGATAAGTCCAACGGAACTTTCATCAATCGACTGATTGTGACCATCAGTCGACTGATGGAGTCCTCACTCGACCAGTTGAGTCTCGACTCCATTCTGGCGATTTTCGAGCACCGATCAACGATCACACGATCGATCGATCGCTGAGCCATCGATCGCCCACCTCTGGCGATCATGCTAGGCCATAACCCGCAGTCAAACCCTAGTTGATTCGGTCCAGTTGACTACCACATGGCACCAGTCGACTGGCACACCTCAAACATGAGGTTTTAACCCAAGTATGGTTCCCCCATACTTGCTAGACCACCCTTATCCTAGACCTAAGCCTTCTAGCCACCTCCCTCAGCCTCATGCCTCTCGGATCCCTCCAAGTCATCCATGACTTGTTCATCCATCGCGCTAGCCTTCAGGTGCTTCCGTCGGCTATGTCATGCTAATGGTGTCTACACCGCCAAGGCACATTGGACTTACGCCGCCAAGACTCCGCTTGGACTTTACGCCGCCAACCATTGGACTTATGCTGTCAAGACTCCCGCTTGGACTTTACGCCGCCAATATCAAACCCTTGGACTTCTCAAATGCCAAGGCTCAAGCTTGGACTTTCCCTTGCCAACCCATGTTGGACTTTCCATGCCAAGACCATGCTTGGACTTTCCTTGCCAACCCATGTTGGACTTTACATTGCCAAGACCCATGCTTGGACTTTTCATGCCAAGACCATGCTTGGACTTTCCTTGCCAACCCATGTTGGACTTTACATTGCCAAGACCCATGCTTGGACTTTTCCCAATGCCAAGTGTCCCACTTGGACTTTCCATGCCAAGTACTCAAGACTTGGACTTTACCAAATGATAATTACATTGTCATATGTTTTTGTCGAAACATCAAAACATCACTCGAGTCAAACTTGAGTCCTGGTCAATCGTGACCTGGGCCGATTGCACCAACAATCAGAAGATTCTCCCAAGAACATGAATCTACCAGGCTGTCTCACAACCCTCCCACTACGATGAGGTATCACCTGTGTATCCTCTGTGACACATAGTGCAGTGACTTGTGGTATATCCTCTTGTACCCATGGTACTGAAGTAGTGATTTCCCCTTTCAATTCCTCCAGAACAATCTTACTCATGGGCTTGTGGTTCATCACATAGTCTTCCTCTAAAAATCTGGCGTTCGTGCTAATGATCACCCTCTGATCTCTAGGACTATAAAATAAACCACCTTTCGTTCCTCTAGGATAGCCAACGAACATGCACACTTCTGTATGAGGTTCCAACTTACCAGCATCTGCCTTCAGCACATGTGTTGGACTCTCCCAAATCCGAATATGTCTTAGACTAGGCTTTCGCCCAGTCCACAATTCTGTGGGAGTAGAAGGCACTGATTTAGATGATATCAAGTTTAAAATATACACTGTCGTATCTAGAGCATATCCCCAGAACGAATCTGGCAACTCAGAATAACTCATCATCGATCTAACCATCTCCATAAGAGTCCTATTCCTTCGCTCTGCTACACCATTCTGCTAGGGTGTGCCAGGTGCAAACAATTAGGATTGAATCTCAGCCTCTGATAAGTAATTCCTAAACTCTCCCAAGAGGTACTCACCACCACGATCAGATCGTAGTGTCTTGATACTTTTACCTTGACATTTCTCCACATCAGCCTTGAATTCTTTTAACTTGTCAAAGCATTCAGACTTGTGGTGCATCAAGTAAATGTATCCATACCTTGAATAATCGTCTATAAAAGAGACAAAATATTCAAAGTCACCTCTTGCCTGGATAGACATAAGACCACACAAATCAGAATGAACCAATTTCAACACATCTTTGGCTCTATACCCCTTGGCCTTAAAAGGCCTCTTGGTCATTTTACCTTCCAAGAAAGATTCGCAGGATGGGAAATCTTCCACCACTAATGAACCCAGAGGTCCATCAGCTATCAACCTTTGAATTCTGCTTTGGTTAATATGACCAAGCCTTAGATGTCAAAGATATGTTTGGTTCATCTTTGAAGGTTCTTTTCTCTTATTGGAATTAGAAGATGAGTTATTAACTTCTATTTGCATCGTGGGAGCTTTTGGTTTGAGTGTATACAAATTTCCTATCAATGCACCAGAACAGATAATCTCCCTATTCCTTTTTATAACAACTCTGTCATTAAAAGAAATAGAATATCGATCCATAAATAATTTAGAATCCAAAATCAAATTCTTTCTAAATAAAGGTACATAAAGGCAATTTTTAAGAACCAAAACTTTATTCTTCTCAAAAGATAAATAAACATCTCCCACTGCAACAGCCGCCACCTTCGTGGCATCGCCCAAGTATGCAGTATTCTCCCCCTCAGCTAGTCGTCTGGTTTGCTGGAACCCCTGCAAAGTATTGCAGACATGATCAGTGGCTCCCGTATCTACATACTAGGTGCCGGTAGATAACACCGCTAAACATGTTTCAACGACTAGACCAAAAGATATACCTTTGTTCTACTTGCGGTTGGGGCAGTCCTTCTTCCAGTGTCCAGTCTGCTTGCAAGTGAAGCACTTGCCTTTCGGCTTCTTCACTCCTCCCTAAGTTCCTCCCGCCACCTTTGCCCCAACTTGCTTCTTCTTCTTCTTGCCTTTCGGCTTAGAAGTAGAAACCTTTTGGGCAACCATGGCCTGTGCCTGAGCACTTTGACAAAAAAGCTTCTCTGCTACCTGGAGTTCTGTTAGAAGCTCCGACAACGAATACAACCTTTTGTTCATGTTGTAGTTCAGGCGAAACTGCTCAAAACTCCTAGGTAGAGATTGGAGAATGATATCGACCTGGGTTTCCCCATCGATCTCAGCTCCGAGGACTTCTAGTTCATTCAAATAAGCCATCATCTTGAGAACATGATCCCTCACGAGTGTTCCCTCGATCATGGTGGTCATCATCAAGTTCCTCATGGCTTCCTACCTAGCGAAAAGTTCTTTGAGATTGAGCATCATGTCATAAGCAGTGGGCATAGCTTGATGCTGATGTTGCAGTACATTTGACATAGATGCCAAAATGTAACATCGCGCCATCTCATCGGCCTTAATCCACTTCTTATAACTCTCCTTCTCCTTTTCCCCAGAATCATCCACAGGGTTAGGAGGGCACTCTTCGAGGAGTACATATTTGTATTCCTCAACAGTCAAGACAATGTCAAAATTCCTCTTCCAATCAACATAATTGGGTCCAGTAAGTTTATTTTCTTTCGATCACAAAGAAGCTGGTTGAAAGTCATTTTGAAAAAACCTAAGAATCACATAGATCAAAATATTAGATTTCAAAAAATTATTGATTCCTCAAACAATGAAATTTTAAAATCAACCAACACCTCAAAACACCGAGAATATCGTATGCCACGATAGTGTGGACGTATACGAATTCTACATTTGTAAGAGGAGGTTTTACCCATTAATTTTACTATCTTGTCAACCTAACTTTTTGACAAATAAAATTAATAGTTTGTTCCTCTTCGGCCCTACAAATAAAAGTAGTGACTCCGATGGGGAGGATACTTATATTTGTATCTAAGTGTTCACCATTACTCGATACCAAGGTAATTATCTCGGGTTATGTGCCTTCCGATGGAGAAGTACACACAATCCTTAATAATTTCCTATAACCATATTCGACCTTGTGATCCACAAATAAACTCATCCGATGGGGAGGAAGGCACTCAGAGCCGACGCGCAAGTTTGTTTGCATCACATGTCAAATTGTAATGGAGGTCGTGGGAATTTATAAAAATATCCCTCTCCCACTTAGTAATTTAAAATTGAGGAATTATCTAGCCTATGACATGCATATCAAACAATAAGCAATAAATATGAAAAAGAAATATTTTCCAACTATTATGGCTTTTGTCTTCAATATGCCTCCTGTCGTATCGCCATCTCGTCCGCTCCTCCCTCTCGCCATGTACAAGCCATCCGGAGATCCGAGCCGAGAAAAAAACTATTTTAATTTACATCCATCGATCCTATACTCCACAAAGGAGTGTACATGAAATCTAGATCGAAAGTAAACTAAAATAAAAAGAGTGGCTAAACAATGTCGTATTTAAATACAAAATTAAATACTAGCCTCGTCAACCCCGAGGATTCAAATAATATATAATTACACACATACAATCACAAACACACATATGGCCATAATAGTTGGATCCTATGTCTGCAACCAAAAAGTTAACCTACGTACATCCTACTATTATCCGACACATATAATATATGAAAAAGTGCATAAAAGTAACCAAATCCTAAACACACAAAATCGGAAACCGTGGCTTTGATACCGCTTGAATGTAGGAAACTTTGCTTCCCACTTCAACTCGGTCGCTTGTTCATGGTGATCCTGTCTACATCCCCGGATAAAAAAAAATTCCTTGACAAAGATGGATCACCCAAGCAACCGTTTCATCGTCGTGCTATTCAATTAGGGTGGTCACTTGTACAAACTTGTTGTTCAAGCAACCTATCTCTATTCTCCAAATAGCCGCGGAATAGACGATGTACGGATCGTCGGTTTTTGCTTTTGTATTCGGGGTCCAAGTAAATTAGCCACATAATAAAAATATACAACATGCATATAATTGAAGAACAATTATAGACATAATACAAAAGAATATAAACAAGCATTATACCTCTCGATCTTCTATTGTATGTCCTTCCTCCTTTTGGACGTCGTGTGGGCGACGATCTTCCAAAAGTCGAAGCCTCCTAGATCATCAAACTTGCTTTCCTTGTTCACTCCGAACAAAGGAAGATGATAAAACAAAACTCTTCTCCTTCCTTTAACTGACCACCAAGCTTCAACCTTGATGCTTGTCGCCGGCCAAAAAGAGAATAGAAGGGGAAGTGGGCGCCAGCCAAGAGCTCCAAGGAATCACCCTAACCCTTGTTTCCACCGGCCAAGGAGAGGAGGAAGAAGAGGTTGGACGCTAGCCAAGGTTTAGAGAAGGAAAGGGGCGCCGGCCAAAACCCTCCAAAAGTGTGGCCGCCCAAGCCTCCAAGCCCTAGCCGCCCAAACCCTAATCCCTTCTTCAATTGCTCTTGCCGCCCACCCTTAGCCTCCTTTTATAAAGTTAGGCCTAAGCCTCCTTTAATATCCACCGTCGGTTCTAGGGATTTAATCTCAACTGTCGGATCTAGAGATTTAATCTCAACCATCGGATATAGAGATTTAATCTCCACCGTCGGATCTAGAGTTTTATTTTCCACCATCGGATCTAGGCTTTATGAGGTTTTAATAAGCTATAATAGGGACCATGAGGAGGAGTTGGATCTTGGCCACCCAATGGATCAAGCCCACATAAAGTCCGATCCATTAATGATAATTCATTCCACTAGAGGATTATCATTGATCTACCTCACCAACCCCCATAAGTTAATATGGGCTCCATATATTATTTGTGCATTTATCTCCCCGTGTTTAAGATCTCGAATGTCCGTCAATTAATTAATTTATTGACAATTAATTAATTAACATCTAACTCCATGAGTAGTACCACTCAACCTTATCATCATGTCGGACCAAGTCCACCTGTAGGGTTTACATGATGAACCTTATGAGCTCCTCAAGGGAACATCATCATCCTAATATATAGGACACGGTTTCCTCCTATAATCAATGACACACCATATAAATAATACCATTTTCCAACTTACCGAGCCTATCGATTTACTCTATAAATCTCGGTCATTGGTCAATCAATGAAATAAATATTAAGTATATGTGCCCGTTATTATATTGGGATTAAGAGCATGTACAAGATAATATCTGAGGTCTGATTCGATTATGTAGTCAGCAATAAATCGAATCACCTCTATGTCGGTCCTGCTCAATACACACAAAGTGTACTAGTGTAATTCTATGGTCAAGACAAACCAATACCAAATTACACTAAAACCATTCCAATGGTTTGTCCATAGCCATCTCGGTTGTGAGCCTTTACTTATACTTTACAATGAACCGATAATATGATCTCCTGTGTGACACTACACACCATGTTATCTACAATGTAATGTATCAGACAATATGCATAGCCATAAATATGTAAACAATGATCATGTGATTCTTATTTCAAAACTAAAGATGTTTATACAAAAGATAGACTTTTCAGTATACATCCCAACAGCTCTGGCCGTGTCCCAAGACATGAGCATATTTCCGAAGCGAAATGGATCAAAACAAAGGCTCCAGAGTGAAACACGATCAACCATGTGATTTTTCCAGTCCAATTTTTAGCCTAGATTTTAGTAGTTTCTAGCCTTACACACAATCGACCGTGTGAATTTCACACGGCTGTGTGGCAGCACCGCGATTTCAAGAAATTAGGGGTTTTTGAGCATTTATTATCAGTTATATATGAGAGGTGTCCTAAGACAATCGCCTTATGTTTAAACCATTTATATAATAAATGAAGATTCACTATTTGAGTATACATGTTTTCATGTATTTGATTAGATCTTAAACTCATTTACTGAATGTCCATAATACGATTCACAGCAAGAGAGAATTTGTGATTGGATCATAACTAGTGAGTATCATGTGTAATTGTAATGTATTAGAATTATCCCTAGTCGATGAATTGATGGATTTGGACACCATCTATTTTGTCGAGACCAGCACGAGATATACTCTTTGGTGTATCCAAGAAGCTAATTCTCACTAGATGGAGACATTGTGATGTCCGGAGTTATTCGTGGATGCTAGTTATGGTAACTAGTTCATTGGAGTGACCAGTTGTAAGACTTCATATGGTTCTTTGCATATATAGATATGTCAATGAAGTTCTTACTGCAACTTAAGTGCGATGTTCCTTTGACTTGTGATATTCTAGTCATCTTGGTCATGAAGACTTATGCTTTGACATCTTAAGCAAGCATCTCCAAGGAGATGTGGACCCAGGATGATTGGGTATAAGTCAAAGTACCTGAAGGTGTTTGAATAGCCTATAAAGGATTCACCATTCCTTGTGGGGAGATGTATACCCAGGGCCTCTCGTTGGATTGTTACTAAAGTCTTTGTCCAAAGCATTACATGCTTAGAGTAATGTACTCTAGGATACATGTACAGTAACTAGAATCCATAGGACGAGGAAATAATACTTAGGCTAGGTGTGACGTAGTCAGCCCAGTGGGGACTGACACTATAGATCATGTTCTGAACCAAGTGGGTATAAGATGCGTGAAGGGAACGGGGCACAATTTACTGTGGCTGCTGAAAGGTTTCAGAAGTCATTCTGGAGTCAACCGTTGATTTTCTGATTAATTGGAGATCATGATGTACTACTAGGTACTACTCATGATCATTCTATAATTAATGGTTAATTATAGACGACCAACATAAATCGGGAACCTATTTGGTCACACGAACAGTGAGTATAATCTGAAGGATTTAAAATGAGCTTGAGAATGAGATTCTCAGATCAAGAGAAACTAGGTTTGGTTGGACCAAACAAGGAGCGAGCATGAAATTATTTCAGCCACAACGGAAGCATGGATGGGCTGAGTCTTATGAAGACATGATGGATGAACCAAATTGGTTTGGTTCTAATCCAATAGTGGAAAATAAACCAAAGTAGTTTGGTTTGGTTTAAACGAATGAACCAAAGTTGGTTCGGTTCATTTTAACTTAAAATAGACCAACTCGGTTCAATTTATTTTAACTTAAGTTATTAGAGCGGGTTAATAGATTTTGGTTATGAACCAATAACTCTAAGGAGAAGGTTTCTTGATGGTTAAGAAACACGTGCTCTATAAAAGTGCAGCTTGAGGTTTGGAGAGGCCTAAGTTTTATTTTTGGAAACTTCTCTTCCTCTCCTCTACCTCTCTTCTCCTTGCCGCTGCCCAAGGAAGCCACGCCCAAGCTTGTGTCGCCGTCCAAACTTGTGCCTCTGGCATCCAGCTGCAGCTGGCCACCCTCGGCGATCCTCCGGCGACCCTCCTTGGCTCTTGTGACCAAGGACTAGCCGACCCTCTTCCTTTGGCCAGTGCCAAGTCCTCCACCAAACTATCCAGTTTTTGGACAGCTTGTTTCCTTCTTGTCAGAGAGTCATTTGGAGCTCCGACAGCGACTTCCTTGTTAGGGATTGGATCTCCAGTAATCCTCATAGGTGGAGGACCAAGGATTCATCAATCGGTTGACAAATACCTCTTCGGAGAAGTGAGTTTTGGGGACTCATTTTTGCATCCGAATTTTGATTCGGATTGTGATTTTCTCTCGATCACATCGTCTTCAATACGAGGCTAGTGACTCCTACGAAGACGAGGCTCATAGCTTGGTGAAGCTATCCCGATGGTACTCGGCGTGGATATAGATAGAGGCAACTCTAGCGTGAGTTGCTCTAGTTGATGTCATTCCCACTGCATGTGATACGTCAGATATAACTAGTGTAATTTCCTTTTATTGCAAAATTTGAAATTGTGATTATGTCTATACATATTGTATCTTGCATGTGTGTGGTGTGTGTGGTGTGTGTGTTGTAATAAATTAGATTTATTGCTTTTAATTCTTCTGTTGTGCACATGTTTACAAAACATGTTCGAACACACACTCGCCGCGGTGTCGGAGAAATCCAACAGTGGTATCAGAGCCTAGGTTGTGTTTCGACATAATCATAAAATTATTTTGCGATAGTCATAATTGTATTTATGAAAATTTTCTACTTTTAGAAAGTTTAGAAGTATTTATGAAAATTTTCTAATTTTGGAAAGTTTAGAAGTATTTATGGAAATCTTCTACTTTTGGAAAGTTTAGAAGTATTTATGGAAATTAACACTTTCCATAAATAAAATATGTGATTAAATTTGGAAATTTATTTCCTAATTTAATCATGATTTGATTTGGGGAATCAAATCTAAAATATATTTTATTTCCATAAATAGTTTTGACAATTTATGAAATTTATTTTCTAAATTAAATTTGACTTTCCTTAATTAACACTTTCCATAAATAAAATATGTGATTAGATTTGGAAATTTGTTTTCTAATTTAATCATGATTTGATTTGGGGAATCAAATCTCAAACAAATTTTATTTCCATAAATATTTATGACATATAAGGAAATTTTTGTACATGTCATAATTGTATGTCATGTAATTGCATTAGATGCATATCATTATGTCATGCTTGTCGTGACATGTAGATGTATGTCATGTATGTCATGTCATATAGATAATAGTTATTTGCATGCAAAGAGTATGAGACATTAAAACCCTTGCACAATATTAAAGCCTACACCTTCCATTAATATGGTTAGAACTAGAGTTATGTTTCTTGTTTGGGTTGTTGGACTCTCTCCAAGTCCGACTCGAACTTGAACATGTTCAAACCATGGAATAGTTTAATACTAATATGGTAAGAGTCAGAGGTCAATCGTTAGCTTTGGTTGTTGGACTCTCTCCAAGTCGGGCTAATTGGTTGAATGCTCTCTAACCATATTAAAGTTATTTCTTGATTAATGGGTTGGCTTTAACCTGGAGCATTGGCTTGTTAGACTCTCTCCAAGGTCGATATGAAGGGAGGTGAAGTTGGGTGCTATGCATATGATGCATACTTGTTAATGAGTTAACAACCCGATGTATGTGTGAATATTCAATTAATTGATAGCACATTGTGATAGTTGCATATATGTGATATGCAATCGGTATACTTGATACCTACCATTGTAGCTATAAATGGCTTGTTGGACTCTCTCCAAGGTTGTTTATATCTATGTTGGATATCAGCCCATTCAGAAATTGACCTACGATCTCTCGAAGTGATTTTGGGGTTTTAAAATTCAAAAAATGAATGAGATTTGTAAATGTATGTTGATGCATTTTTTCATTTTTCTCATATATGCTCGATTTTGTATTTCTAGGTTAATCGATTGATCATGACGTCTTTGAATTTATGCACTATTTTTTATTCGAATAAATTGACTGGGCCTAAATTCTTGGATTAGCTTAGAAACTTGAGAATTGTTCTCAAGGTAGAAAAGCTCGTGTATGTTTTCGAAGAGCCTCTTCCCAACCGCCCTAAGGACGATGCAACTCCAGACCAATTATTGGCCTATCAGAAACATGTGGCTGATTTTGAATTGGCGAGTTGCATCATGCTAGCCATGATGGTACCCGAGCTGCAAAAGCAGCATGAGCATATGAATGCTAATACCATAGTCTTCCATCTTCATGAGTTGTTTGATGATCGAGCGAGATCCGAAAGGTTCGAAGTCTCCAGGCTCCTCTTCACCTCTAAGATGCAAGAAGGTTCATATGTAGTGCAGTTTGTGCTAAAGATGAATGGGTACATCGAGCGGCTGGCTACCCTTGGGTTTGTGATGGATCATGAATTAAGCATTGACTTAATTCTACATTATTTGTACAAGAGTTTCTCACAATTTGTGATGAACTACCGGATGAACAAACTTGAATCTACTATTCCTGAGCTCCTCAATATGCTGAAGACTGCAGAGCCATCTGTGAAGCATGAGGAGAAAGCAGTTCTGTTAGTTGATTCCTCAAAGAAAGGTTCTAAAAGGAAGTCAAAGGAACAAACGAAAGGGAAGAAGAAAAAAGCTAAGAAGGCAGAACCAGCACAAAAGTGCACCTGCATCATTGTGGTAAGGAGGGTCACTGGCGAAGAAACTGCAAGATTTATCTTGAGTCCGTGAATAAGAATAAAGCATCAGATGCCCCATCTTCTTCAGATATCTTTGTTATTGATTGTCATTCTATTTCCTTAGACACTTGGGTATTGGATACTGGGTGTGGCTCACATATATGTAATGACATACAGGGGCTAAGGAATAGAAGAAGACTCATCAAAGGGGAGTCAAATTTCTGAGTGGCAATGGAGCAAAGGTTGTTGCGGCCGCCATCAGAACTTATTTGTTGAAGCTCTCTAGTGGACTAGTCTTAGAACTGGACAATTGCTATTATGTTCCTTCTCTAATAAAGAACATTGTTTCTATTTCCTGCTTAAATAGAAATGGTTACCATTTGACATTTAGTAACAATTGTTGTTATATAACCTTGAATGGCGTACTTTATGGGACTGGAACTTTAAGCAATGGTATTTATACATTGGATGTATCTAGTGATATTTTCAATATCGAAGCGAGCAACAAGCGTGCTCGAAAGGATAATCAATTAGACTTCTACATGTGGCATTGTCATCTTGGCCATGCAAGCAAGAAACACATGTCCGAATTACACCGATGTGAAATTCTAGAATCGTTTGAATCTAATTTGTTTGATACATGCGAATTATATTTAAAAGGCAAGATGACCAAGTTACCTTTTACTAAAAAAGGTGAACCGGTGGCAGAGTTACTTAGTCTAATACATACGGATGTATGCGAATCTATGACAACTCATGCTCTAGGAGGCTATAGCTACTTCATTACCTTCACCGATGATCACTCACAATTTGGGTATGTGTTCTTGATGAAACACAAGTCTGAAGCCTTTGAAAGGTTCAAAGAATTCATAAATGAAGTAGAGAAACAACTTGGCAAGAGTATTAAAATACTTCGATCGGATTAAGGTGTGAATACTTGAGTCAAGAGTTTCTAGATTATCTAAGAAACAATGGTATATTGTCTCAATGGACTCTGTCGTATACACCACAGCATAATGGTGTATCTGAGAGGCATAATCGGACCTTGTTGGACATGGTCAGGTCGATGATGAATCATACGAATCTTCCCAAGTCCTTTTGAGGCTATGCACTTTAGACAACTGTTTACTTGCTAAACAGAATGCCAACCAAGGTAGTCTCAACTACTCCATATGAAATATGGAATAGTAAGAAACTTCATTTATCTTACTTGAAGATATGGGGTTGTCCTGCTTATGTGAAGCGGACTATATCAGACAAATTGGATGCTAAGTCTAATAAATGTCTATTTATTGGATACCCTAAGGAAACGAGGGGTTACCAATTCTATCATCCTGTGGAAAAAAGGTATTTGTTTCAAGGCATGTTGTGTTTCTAGAGAAAGAGTTTCTCTTGCAAGAAAACAGTGGGAGTGTCGTTGAGCTTGAGGAGGCTCAAGAGACTCCAATAGACATTGATGAGATACCTAGTGAAGCACCACAACCGATAACTCATAGTGATGAGCCATTGGTTGGACCTATTGCGACACCACATCTTCGTAGATCTGGTAGAACACGCAACATTCCTAAGAGATATGGATTTCTCGTAAGTGAATCGAACGACATGTTACTCATTGATGATGAGGAGCCTACCAGTTATGAAGAAGTTTTGAAAAGTTCAAAAAGGGATAAATGGCTTAACGCCATGAAGTCGAAAATGGATTCCATGTATGAAAATGAAGTTTGGAACTTGGTTAACCCACCTGAAGGCATAAAGCCTATAGGGTGCAAGTGGGTTTTCAAGAAAAAAACTGACATGGATGGTAATGTGATTACCTATAAGACTAGATTGGTGGCGAAAGGGTATCATCAAAAGCAACGTGTTGGTTATGACGAGACCTATTCACCTGTTTCTATGCTTAAATCCATTCGGATGCTCCTGGCCATAGTGGCTCATTATGATTATGAGATATGGAAGATGGATGTGAAAATAGCTTTCCTTAATGGAAACCTACTCGAGGACATGTATATGATACAGCCTGAGGGTTTCACATTGGTTGATAAAACCAAGGTATGCAAACTGCAACGACCCATATATGGACTGAAGCAAGCATCTAGGAGCTGGAATATCCGTTTTGATGAGATAATCAAAAGGTTTGATTTCTCGCAAAATCCGGATGAACCTTGTGTGAACAATAAGGTTAGTGGGAGTGCAGTCGTGTTCCTAGTGTTGTATGTCGATGACATATTACTTATAGGAAATGATATATCTATCTTACAGTCGGTTAAAATTTGGTTATCCAAAACATTCTCCATGAAAGATCTTGGAGAAGCGACCTACATCCTTGGGATTAAGATCTATATAAATAGATCGAAATAGTTGCTTGGTCTTTCACAATCTACATATATAGACCGAGTGCTAAAGAGGTTTAGCATGTCGGAATCCAAGAAAGGTTTCCTTCCCATCAGGCATGGGATACACCTTTCGAAGTCTATGTGTCCGTGCACAGAAGATGAGAGGATTTGCATGAGTAAGATTCCCTATGCATTCGCAATAAGATCTATTGTTGGGATGTATATTGAAAAGTCTATTTTTTGTATGAACATCTTTATTTTGAAATAAGAATCACATGATCATTGTTTGTATATTTATGGTTATGCATATTTGTCTGATACATTACATTGTAGATAACATGGTGTGTAGTGTCACACAGGAGATCATGTTATCGGTTCATTATAAAGTATAAGTAAAGGCTCACAACCGAGATGGTTATGGACAAACCATTGGAATGGTTGTAGTGTGATTTGGCATTGGTTTGTCTTGACCATAGAATTACACTAGTACACTTTGTGTGTATTGAGCAGGACCGACTTAGAGGTGATTCGATTTATTGTTGACTACATAATCGAATCGGACCTCAGATATTATGTTGTACATGCTCTAAATCCTGATATAATAATGGGCACATATACTTAGTATTCATTTCTTTGATTTACCAATGGGCGAGATTTATAGAGTAAATCGATAGGCTCGGTAAGTTTGGAAATGATATTATTTATATGGTGTATCGTTGATTATAGGAGGAAACCATGTCCTATATATTAGGATGATGATGTCCCCTTGAGGAGCTCATAAGGTTCATCATGTAAACCCTGCAGGTGGACTTGGTTCGACATGATGATAAGGTTGAGTGGTACTACTCATGGAGTTAGATGTTGATTAATTAATTGTCAGTAAATTAATTAATCGACGAACATTCGAGATCTTAAACACGGGGAAAAAATGTACAAATAATATATGGAGCCCATATTAATTTACGGGGGTTGGTGAGGTAGATCAATGATAATCCTCTAGTGGAATGGATTATCATTAATGGATCGGACTTTATGTGGGCTTGATCCATTGGGTGGCCAAGATCCAACTCCTCCTCATGGTCCCTATTGTAGCCTATTAAAACCTCATGGAGCCTAGATCCAATGATGGAAAACAAAACTCTAGATCCAACGGTAGAGATTAAATCTCTAGATCCGACGGTTGAGATTAAATCTCTAGATCCGACGGTTGAGATTAAATCCCTAGAACCAATGGTGAAGATTAAAAGGAGGCTTAAGCCTAACTCTATAAATATGGGCTTAAGGCTTGGTGTGGAGTAAAATTAGAGAGAGGTTAGGGTTTTGTTTCTTAAGGCTTGGGCGGCAAGAAACAAAAGGAGGCTAGGGTTTTTGGAGAAGGGCTTGGGCGACCACAAATAAGGAAGGTGTTCTTCTTCCTTAAGAGTTGTCGGCGCCCCTCCTTCTTCTCTTCACCTTGGCCGGCATCCAATCCCTTTAATCTCTTCCTTGGCCGGTGGCAAAGACTAAGGTTTCTTCCTTTGGAGCTCTTGGCCGGCGTCCATAACCTTCATCTCCTTTCCTTGGCCGACAGTTTCAACTAGGTCTCTTGACTTTGTGGTCGGTTCTAGATAGGGAAGTGTTTTGTTTTATCATCTTTCTTTGTTCGGAGTGAACAAAGAAAGGAAGATTGGTGATCTAGGAGGCTTCTACTTTTGGAAGATCGTCGCCCACACGACGTCCAAAAGGAGGAAGGACATACAATAGAAGATCGAGAGGTATAACGCTTGTTTATATTCTTTTGTAACATGTCTATAATTGTTTTTCAATCATATGCATGCTGTATGTTTTGTTTTGTGGCTAAATTAACTTGAACCCCAAATACAAACACGAAAGTCGGCGATCCGTACATCGTCTATTCCGCGGCTAATCATAGCTTAGAGGTTGGTTGCTTGAACAACAAGTTTGTTCAAGTGACTACTCTAATCGAATATAACGACGATAAAATAGTAGCTTGGGTGATCCCTCCTTGTCAAGGATAAATTTTTTTATCCGGGGACGTAGAAGGGATCGCCATGAACAAGCGACTGAGTTGAAGTGGGAAGCGAAGTTTCCTACCTTCAAGTGGTATCAGAGTCACAGTTTTTAGTTTTGTGTGTTTAGGATTCGGTTACTTTTATGCACTTTTCATATATTATATGTGTCGGATAATAGTAGGATGTGCGTAGGTTAACTTTTGGTTGCAGGCATAGGATTCAACTATTATGGCCATATGTGTGTAATTATATATTTTGTTGAATCCTCGGGGTTGACAAGACTAGTATTTAATTTTTGTAATTAGATACGACATTGTTTAGCCACTCCTTTTATTTTAGTTTACTTTCGATCTAGATTTCATGTATACTCCCTCGTGGAGTATAGGATCGATGGATGTAAATTAAAATAGTTTTTCTCGGCTCGGATCTCCGGATGGCTTGTACATGGCGTAGGGAGGAGCGAACGAGATGGCGATACGACGGGAGACATATTGAAGACAAAAGCCATAATAGTTGGGAAATATTTATTTTTCATATATATTGCTTATTGTTTGATATGCATGTCGTAGGCTAGAAAATTTCTCAATTTTAAATTACTAAGTGGGAGAGAGATATTTTTATAAATTCCCACGTCCTCCATTACGATTTGACATGTGATGCAAACAAACTTGCGCGTTGGCTCTGAGTGCCTTCCTCCACATCGGATGAGTTTGTTTACGGATCACAAGGTCGAATATGGTTATAGAAAATTATTAAGGAGCGTGTGTACTTCCCCATCGGAAGGCACATAACCCGAGATAATTACCTTGGTACCGAATAATGGTGAACACTTAGATACAAATATAAGTATTCTCCCCATCGGAGTCACTGCTTTTATTTGTACGACTGAAGAGGAACCAACTATTAATTTTATTTGTCAAAAAGTTAGGTTGACAAGATAGTAAAATTAATGGGTAATACCTCCTCTTACAAATGTAGAATTTGCATACGTCCATACTATCGTGACATACGATATTCTCGATGTTTTTGAGGTGTTGGTTGATTTTAAAATTTTATTGTTTGAGGAATCAATAATTTTTTGAAATCTAATGTTTTGATCTATGTGATTCTTAGGTTGTTTTCAAAATTACTTTCAACCCGCTTGTTGTGATACTGAAAGAAAATAAACTTACTGGACCCAACTATGTTGATTGGAAGAGGAATCTTGACATTGTCTTGACTGTTGAGGAATATAAATATGTACTCCTCGAAGAGTGCCCTCCTAAGCCTGCGGATGATTCTGGGGAAAAGGAGAAGGAGAGTTATAAGAAGTGGATCAAGGCCGATGAGATGGCACGGTGTTACATTTTGGCATCTATGTGAAATGTACTGCAACATCAGCATCAAGCCATGCCCACTGCTTATGACATGATGCTCAATCTCAAAGAGCTTTTCGGACACGAGGTGGGGCTGCTCGTAGGAAGCCATGAGGAACTTGATGGCGACCACCATGATCGAGGAACACCATGAGGATCATGTTCTCAAGATGATGGCTCATTTGAATGAGCTGGAAGTCCTCGGAGCTGAGATCGATGGGGAAACCCAGGTCGATATCATTCTCCAGTCTCTACCTAGGAGTTTTGAGTAGTTTCGCCTAAACTACAACATGAACAAGAGGTTGTATTCGTTGGTGAGCTTCGGCGAACTCCGAGCAGTGAGGGCATTTTCGTCAGTGCTCGGCGAGCCATGGTTTCCCAAAGGTTTCTACTTCTAAGCGAAAGGAAAGAAGAAGAAGAAACAAGTCGACAAAGCGGTGGGAGGAACTCGGGGAGGAGTGAAGAAGTCGAAGGCAAGTGCTTCACTTGTAGCGGACTAGACAACTGGAAGAAGGTATATCTTTTGGTCTAGTCGTTGAAATATATTTAGAGATGTTATCTACCGACACCTGGTGTGTAGATACGGGAGCCACTAATCATGTCTGCAATACTTTGTAGGGGTTCCAGGAAACCAGACGACTGGCTGAGGGGGAGATTACCGTATACTTGGGCGATGCCACGAAGGTGGTGGTTGTTGCAGTGGGAGATGTTTATTTGTCTTTTGAGAGAGTGAGTTATGTCTCTCTCATTTGTTTAAACCATTTATATGATAAATGAAGATTCACTATTTGAGTATACATATTTTCATGTATTTGATTAGATCTTAAACTCATTTACTGAATGTCCACAATACGATTAACAGCATGAGAGAATTTGTGATTGGATCACAACTAGTGAGTATCTCTACATGTGTAATTGTGATGTATTGAAATTATCCCTAATCGATGAATTGATGGATTTGTACACCATCAATTCTGTCGAGATTAGAATGAGGTATACTCTTTGGTGTATCCAAGCAGTAGATTCTCACTGGCTGGAGACATTGTGATGTTCGGAGTTAATCGTGGATGCTAGTTATGGTAACTAGTTCATTGGAGTGACCAACTGTAAAACTTCATATGATTCTCTGCATATATGGGTATGTCAATGAAGTTCTTACTGCAGCTTAAGTGTGATGTTCCTTTGACTTGCGGTATTCAAGTCATCTTGGTCACGAAAACTTATGCTTTGACATCTTAAGCAAGCAACTCCAAGGAGAAGTGGACTCGAGATGATTGGGTATAAGTCGAAGTGCCCGAATGTGTTTGAATAGTCTATAAAAGATTCACCACTCCTTGTGGGGAGATGTATACCCAGGGCCTCTCGTTGGATTGTTACTAAAGTCTTTGGCCAAAGCATTACATGCTTAGAGTAATGTACTCTAGGATACATGTGTAGTAACTAGAATCCGTAGGATGAGGAAATGATACTTGGGCTAGGTGTGACGTAGTCAACCTAGTGGGGACTGACACTATAGACCATGTCCTAAACCAAGTGGGTATAAGATGCATGAAGGGAATGGGGCATGATTCACTATGGCTGCTGAAAGATTTCAGAAGTCGTTCTGGAGTCAACCATTGATTTTTCGATTAATTGGGGATCATGATGTACTACTAGGTGTCACTCATGATCATTCTATAATTAATGGTTAATTATAGATGACCAACATAAATCGGGAACCTATTTGGTCACATGCACAACGAGCATAATCCGAAGGATTTAAAACGAGCTTGAGAATGAGATTCTCATATCGAGAGATACTAGGTTTAGTTGGACCAAACAAGGAGCGAGCATAAAATCATTTCAGTCGCAATGGAAGCACGGATGGGCCGAGTCTTATGAAGACATGATGGATGAACCAAATTGGTTTGGTTATAATCCAATGGTGGAAAATAAACCAAAGTGGTTTGGTTTGTTTTAAACGAATGAACCAAAGTTGGTTCGGTTCATTTTAACTTAAAATAGACCAACTCGGTTCAATTTATTTTAACTTAAGTTATTAGAGCGGGTTAATAGATTTTGGTTATGAACCAATAACTCTAAGGAGAAGGTTTCTTGATGGTTAAGAAATACGCGCTCTATAAAACCGCGGCTTGAGGTTTGGAGAGGCCTAAGTTTTATTTTTGGAAACTTCTCTTCCTCTCCTCTCCCTCTCTTCTCCTTGCCACCACCCAAGGAAACCATGCCCAAGATTGTGCTGCCGGCATCCAGCTGCAGCTAACCACCCTCCGGCGATCCTCTGGCGACCCTACTTGGCTCCGGTGACCAAGGACCAGCCGACCCTCTTCCTTTGGCTGGCGCCAAGTCCTCCACCAAGCTGTCCAATTTTTGGACAACTTGTTTCCTTCTTGTCGGAGCGTCATTTGGATGTCGTTTGGAGCTCCGACAGTGACTTGCCAGGGATTGGATCTCCGGTAATCCTCATAGGTGGAGGACCAAGGATTCGTCAATCGGTTGACGAATACCTCTTCGGAGAAGCGAGTTTTGGGGACTCTTTTTTGCATTCGAATTTTGATTCGGATTGTGATCTTCTCTCGATCACATCGTCTTCGACACGAGGCTAGTGACTCCTACGAAGACAAGGCTCGTAGCTTGGCAAAGCTATCCCAATGGTACTCGGCATTGATACAGATAGAGGCAACTCTAGCGTGAGTTGCTTTGGTTGATGTCATTTCCATTGCACGTGATACGTCAGGTATAACTAGCGTAATTTCCTTTTATTGCAAAATTTGAAACTGCGATTATATCTACACATATTGTATCTTGCATATGTGTGGTGTGTGTGTTGTAATAAATTAGATTTATTGCTTTTAATTCTTCTGCTATGCATATGTTTACGAAACATGTTCGAACACATACTCGCCGTGGGGTCGGAGAAACCCAACATTTATGGGATGTCAGAGCCACCTCTTTAAATAAGAAACTCGTCCAAGAAGCAAGGGGATCACAAAGGGAGCTGCCCTAGGCTCCCAAACCTCGGAGGAGGAGGCCTGACGGCTGGGACAGCAAGAAGGCACCCTAAGAAGCACCGAAGGCTCGCAACTGGGAGGAAGGAAGTGACACGAAAACCTCAATCGATGTTCCAACACCCTGAAGAGCCACCAAGGCACACATTGAATCCAACTGAACATACTATCTTTTTTCTTACAACTAATTGGATTGTAATGATTCATAAATAAATGTCTTGTATTTATTCTTCTTTATTCATGGAGTATATATTTTGATTCTAGGATCAGGGAGTAGCTTGTGTATGTTGGACATGCTAGCTCAAATATTTATTCATTGCTTTTGAATATATTTGTTATTTATGTTGTTGAGATTCACGTAAGTTGTGTTTTGCTTCTATTCCTACTGCGCATAGTTGATACAAGGGTGGAAATTTTTTATATCGAAATCTAAGAGAACCAAGGAGGAACCTTGCGGTCATCCTCCCTCACATAACCGTAAGAAGTAGGATATGAAATATGATCCACCTCTTCATAGGGATTAATAGAACATCCTGAAACCCCAAGAACCTATTCTAGAAGAAGGCCCAAAATACGAGACATCAACTCTAGGAGGGTTGAGGGACCCCAATGACAGGGGGCTCTCAAAGATATCAACCCCCTGAGCTCTAACGATTCGAAAGGAAAACTTGGCTAGGAATAGGTAGGTCCCGATAGAAGCAAAAGTTCATCGGAATAATACATGATGATCCTCCTACAGAATCATAACTAGAGATCCTAGGAGCATTAAATTGATAGCATGTTCAACAACACATAAGTGGAATTGAAATCCTGGAAATCCCTTAAGAAATTTTGATCCCACTTCGCTTCTTCCAAGTGACACCGTATTTGAGCCAGGACTGTCATCGACCTCACACACTTGACTATCAAGAGATTTACTCCGAACAAATGACATTCACTGGACAAACGATACTCGAATCACAGTCTCTGTGGGATCGATACATAAATTATTACTTGATGATAACTGTGCACTTGCGGGCGTTGAGTGCGAATGCGCACTTCAAATCCTTGGCAATCTTGGCCAGAGATTTGAGGTCGTGCTCGCGTGCATCACATAACAACACAAAGATCTAAATCAACAATGCTGCTCAACCCTTCTGTGCTCAGGAAAAACACAAGGTGCTCAGGAAACACAAAGGGTGCTTGACACAGATCATAACCCAAACTCTAAATCAACTATAATGTCAATTCCTTCTTGTGCTCAGAAAAAACATATGGTTCTCGAGAAATACATAGGGTGCTCGCCCCATATAACAACATAAAGATCTATCTCAACTATGATACTCAGTCCCTTTGTGCTCAGAAAGAACTCATGGTGTTTGGGAAATATGCAGGGTGCTTAGCACAGATAACAACATAAAGATCTGACTCAACTACAATACTCAACCCCTCTATGCTCGGTAAGAACTCATGGTGCTCAGGAAATATGTAGGGTGCTCAGCACACATAACAACCTAAAGATCTGAATCAACTATGATACTCATTCCCTTTGCACTCGAGAAGAACTCATGGTGCTTAGGAAATACATAGGGATGCTCGACACAGATAACAACATAAAGATCTGGCTCAACTATGTACTCAACCCCTCTATGCTCTGGAAGAACTCATGGTGCTCGGGAAATACATAAGGTGTTCAACATAGATAACAACCTAATGATCTGACTCAACTATGATACTCAGTCCCTCTATGCTCCGAGAGAACTCATGGTGCTCAGGAAATAAACAGGGGTGATCTGCACAGATAACAATATAAAGATCTGGCTCAACTATGATACTCAAACCCTCTATGCTCAAGAAGAACTCATGGAGCTCGGGAAATATACAAAGTGCTCGGCATATATAACAACCTAAACATCTAGCTCAACTATGATACCCAACCCCTCTGTGCTCGGGAAGACACAAAGTACTCGACATAAACACTAACACTGAGCTATGAATCGCAAATAACACTTGGCCCTACTCAACTTGGGAACAACACAGAGTGCTTGGTATACAATATAGCACTAAACTCTAAATCATATATACTGCTTAGCCTCACTCAGCTCGGGAAAAACATTGAGTGTTGGCATACACTATAAACGAGCTCAATTATATATACTTTTCGGCCTTACTCAGCTCAATAAAACATATAGGGCTCGGTATAAACACTAACACTGAGCTCTGAATCATATATACTCCTCGACCTTACTCAGCTCAGGAAAACATATAGTGCTTGGCATAAACACTAACACTGAGCTCTGAATCATATATACTGCTCGACCTTACTTAGCTCGGGAAAACATATAGTGCTCAACATAAACACTAACACTGAGCTTTAAATCATATATATTGCTCGATCTTACTCAGCTCGAGAAAACATATAGTGCTTGATATAAACACTAACACTGAGCTCTGAATCATATATACAACTTAGCCTTATTTCATAATAAATATTGAAAACCTTGGACCCATCATAAGTTCCCCCTCTAGTAAAATTGAAGAGCAAAGTCAAATGATATTTTACAAGTATCTATAAAGAATACCCTACTGAACTCAGAAACAACCACAACACCCTGACATGTTATACTTCAAACATAAGTGTAAAAATCCACGAACCCATTATAAATTCCCCCTCTTTAGTAAAACTAAAGATCAAAGTCGAATGAAGTTTTACAAGTATCTATAAAGAATACCCTACTGAACTCAGAAACAACCACAACACTCTGTCATGCTATACTTTAAACATAAGTGTAAAAATCCCTGAACCCATCAGCTATCAATCGCCCTTTAAAGGTATGCACATTTCCATCCATGTCAATTTTCTTCTTGAAAACTCATTTTCACTCAATGGGATTTATCCCTTTAGGTGGGTCAACCATAGTCCATACTTGGTTGGCTTACATGGATTCCATCTCAGATCTCATGTCCTCTAGTCATTTCTCATAATCTGGGCTCATTATAGCTTCATGATAGGATGTACGCTCGTTTTGGTCAACAAGCACTACATCACCATGGTTAGACAAGAGAAGAGAATATTGCTCATGTTGATGATGTATCCTATCATATCTACGTAAAGCGAACAAGTTGTTGTTCCTACTTCTTGTGATGCAACAAGATCATGATCCACAACACCTTGTGGTACCTATTCAGATTCTATCAAAGTCTCAATGCTAATTTGTGTATCTCGAATTTCTTCAAGATATATATACTTTTCTCCTACTAGTTTCTCTAGAAATAAATTTTCCTTTTAGAAAAATACCATTTCTGACAATAAACATTTTACCTTGTGTAGGATTGTAAAAGTAATATCCCTTTGTTTCTTTGGGATATCCTATAAAATAATACTTATCTGATTTGGACCCTAGTTTCTTTGAGATTTGATGTCTAACATAAGCCTCACATCCCTAAATCTGTTGGATTGAGGGGAAACTTCGCTTCCCCTTTCAACTTAATCGCTTGTTCACGGTGATCCCTTCTACGTCCCCGGATAAAAAAAATTATCCTTGACAAGAGGGATTGCCCAAGCGACCTTGTCATCGTCGTGTTATTCGTTTAGAGTAATCACTTGAACAAACTTGTTGTTCAAGCGACCAACCTCTATTCCACGAATAGCCGCGGAATAGACGATGTACGGATCGCCGGCTTTTGTGTTTATGTTCGGGGTCCAAGTATATTTAGCCACAAAACAAAATATATATCATGCATATAATTGAAAATCAAATATAAATATGTAACAAATGAAAATAGAGAATAGAAATACCTCTCAATCTTCTATTGTATGACCTTCCTCCTTTCGGACGTCGTGTGGGCGACGATCTACCAAAAGTTGAAGCTCCTAGATCACCAATCTTTCTTCCTTGCTCTTCCAAAGCAAGAGGAAGAATAGAAACAAGCCTCTTCTCCTTCTTTCAACCAACCACCAAACTCCAAGGTTGGAGCTTGACGCTGGCCAAGAAGGAAGAGGAGAATAGGTGAATGCCAACCAAAGCTCCAAGGGAGAACCCTAAGCCTAGGTTTTACCGGACAAAGAGAGGGAGAGGGGCTGCTTTGGACGCCGACCAAAGGCTGGAAAAGGCTTCTAGGTTGCCGGCCACCTTGAGGGAAGAAGAAGAAAGGAAAGACCTTCCTTATTTGGTGCCGCCAAGCCCTAAACCCTAGCCTCCAAGCCTTGCCACCTAAAAACCCTAATCCCATCTCTAGTTGGATTCATGTTGCCGCCCACCCCTTTCCCTCCTTTTATAGAGTTAGGGATAAGCCTTGTTTTAATCTCCACCATTGGTTCTAGGGATTTAATCTCAACCGTCGGATCTAGAGATTTAATCTCTACCTTTGGATCTAGAGTTTTGTTTCTATCCATTGGATCTAAGCTTCATGAGGTATTAATAGGCTACAATAGGGACCATGAGGAGGAGTTGGATCTTGGCCACCCAATGGATCAAGCCCACATAAAGTCCGATCCATTAATGATAATTCAATCCACTAAAGGATTATCATTGATCCACCTCACCAACCCCCATAAGTTAATATGGGCTCCATATATTATATGTACATTTTCTCCCCGTGTTTAAGATCTCGAATGTCCATCGATTAATTAATTTACTAACCATTAATTAATCAACATCTAACTCCATGAGTAGTACCACTCAACCTTTTCATCATGCCGGACCAAGTCCACCTGCAGGGTTTACATGATGAACCTTATGAGCTCCTCAAGGGGACATCATCATCCTAATATATAGGACACGGTTTCCTCCTATAATTAACGGCACACCATATAAATAATATCATTTCTCAACTTACCGAGCCTATCGATTTAATCTATAAATCTCTCCCATTGGTAAATCAAAGAGATGAATACTAAGTATATGTGCCCGTTATTATATCGGGATTAAGAGTATGTACAATATAATATCTGAGGTTCGAATCGATTATGTAGTCAGCAATAAATCGAATCACCTCTAAGTCGGTCCTTCTCAATACACACAAAGTGCACTAGTGTGATTCTATGGTCAAGACAAACCAATACCAAATCACACTACAACCATTCCAATGGTTTGTCCAAAGACATCTCGGTTGTGAGCCTTTACTTATACTTTACAAGGAACCGATAACATGATCTCCCATGTGACATCACACACCATGTTATCTACAATGTAATGTATTAGACAATATGCATAGCCATAAAAATATGCAAACAATGATCATGTGATTCTTATTTCAAAATAAAGATGTTCATACAAAAGATAGACTTTTCAGTATACATCCCAACAATCTCCCACTTATACTAAAAGACTATGTTGTCCTCAAACTGCCATACATCTGATCCCTATTCCCTCCACATGCCTATCAAAAGCTCTCGCCAGAAGGGCCTTAGTGAAAGGATCTGTCAGGTTATCCTCCGATGCAATCTTGGCCACAACAACTTCTCCTCTCTTTACGATTTCTCATATTAGGTGGTACTTGCGCTCTATGTGTTTACTAGCCTTATGGGCTCGTGGTTCCTTCAATTTTGCAACTGCACCACTATTATCACAATAAATTGTGATAGTTCTTGGCAAACCAGGAATCACATCCAAGTCCATCAGGAAGTTCCTCAGCCACACAACTTCTTTGGCCGCCTCAGAGGCTGCGACATACTCTGCTTCCATGGTGGAGTCCACCACGCATTTCTGCTTGACACTCCTCCATACAATGGCTCCACCTCCCAAAGTAAACACAAAAAGCAGAGGTAGACTTACTGTTATCCCTATCAGATTGGAAGTCGAAATCCATGTAACCCACAGGGAGTAATTGGTCTGCCTGGTAAACCAACATATAATCCCTAGTCCTTCTCAGGTACTTCAATATATACTTTACCGCAGTCCAATGTCCCTGTCCTGGATTACTCTGATATCTGCTGACCATGCCCACGGTAAAGCAGATATCTGGTCTCGTACATAACATCGCATACATGAGGCTTCCTACTGCCGAAGCATAAGGAACTGCCTTCATCTCCTCTATCTCCTCAGATGTTCTAGGACACATCTCCTTAGATAAAGGAACTCCATGCCTGAAAGGTAGAAAACCTTTCTTGGAGTTTTGCATGCTAAAACGATCCATAATTGTGTCTATGTATGAAGCTTGGGATAAGCACAACATCCTTTTCCTGTGATCCCTTATAACCTTGATCCCAAGGATGTGTCCCACCTCCCCCAAGTCCTTCATATCAAACTATTTGGACAACCATACCCTTACGTCTGATAACACCTTGATATTGTTGCCAATCAACAAAATGTCATCTACGTATAGTACAAGAAATACCACTATGTTTCTGTCACATCTCTTGTATACACAAGACTCATCCGAACTTTGAATAAATCCATAAGACTAGATTATCTCATCAAAGCGGATGCTCCAAGACCTCGAAGCTTGCTTCAATCCATAAATTGATCGATTAAGCTTACATACAAGATGCTCTTTGCCTTTAGCAATGAATCCCTTTGGTTGCTTCATATAGATGTTTTCCTTAAGACTTCCATTAAGAAAAGCTGTCTTGACATCCATCTGCCACACCTCATAATCCATATGAGCTGCTATGCATAAGAGAATCCGGATAGACTTAAGCATGGCTACTGGCGAAAAGGACTCCTCATAATCGATACCCTCTTTCTGAGTATACCCCTTCGCAACAAGCCTCGCTTTGAAGGTCTCAACCTTCCCATCTATTCCTCTCTTTCTTTTGTATATCCACTTGTAATCAATGGTTTTTACACCCTCGGGTGGTTCTACTAGCTCCCAGACCAGATTTGAATCCATAGATTCAATCTCAGTATTCATTGCACTTTGCCAAGATGCTGCATCTTTATCTTGGATTGCCTCGTCATATGTCCAGGGATCAGGTTCATGTTCTCCAGGGACCAAATCAGAAGATTCTCCCAAGAACATGAATCTATCAGGCTGTCTCACAACCCTCCCACTACGACGAGGTATCACCTGTGTATCCTCTGTGACACGCGGTGCAGTGACTTGTGGTATATCCTCTTGTATCGATGGTACTGAAGAAGTGGCTTCCCCTTTTAATTCCTCCAAAACAATTTTACTCTTGGGCTTGTGGCTCATCACATAGTCTTCCTCTAGAAATCTGGCGTTCGTTCTAATGATCACCCTCTGATCTCTAGGACTATAAAACAAACCACCCTTCGTTCTTCTAGGATAGCCAACGAACATGCACACTTCTGTACGAGGTTCCAACTTACCAGCATCTGCCTTCAGCACATGTGCTGGACTCCCCCAAATCTGAATATGTCTTAGACTAGGCTTTCGCCCAGTCCACAATTCTGTGGGAGTAGAAGGCACTGATTTAGATGGAACCAAGTTCAAAATGTACACCACTGTATCTAGAGCATATCCCCAGAATGAATCTAGCAACTCAGAATAACTCATCATCGATCTAACCATCTCTATAAGAGTCCTATTCCTTCGCTCTGCTACACCATTTTGCTGGGGTGTGCCAGGTGCAGACAATTAGGATTGAATCCCAGCCTCTGATAAGTAATTCCTAAACTCTCCCAAGAGGTACTCACCACCACGATCATATCGTAGTGCCTTGATACTTTTACCTTGACATTTCTCCACATCAGCCTTTATTCTTTGAACTTGTCAAAGCATTCAGACTTGCGGCGCATCAAGTAAATGTATTCATATCTCGAATAATCATCTATAAAAGAGACGAAATACTCAAAACCACCTCTAGACTGGATAGACATAGGACCACACAAATTAGAATGAACCAATTCTAACACATCTTTGGCTCTATACCCCTTGGCCTTAAAAGGCCTCTTGGTCATTTTACCCTCCAAGCAGGATTCGCAGGTTGGGAAATCTTCCACCACTAATGAGCGCAGAGGTCCATCAGCTATCAACCTTTGAATTCTTCTTAGGTTAATATGACCAAGCCTAAGATGCCAAAGATATGTTTGGTTCATCTTCGAAGGTTCTTTTCTCTTATTGGAATTAGAAGATTAGTTATTAACTGCAATTTGCATCATGGGAGCTTTTGGTTCAAGTGTGTACAAATTTCCTATCAATGCACCCGAACAGATAATGTCCCTATTCCTTTTTATAACAACTCTGTCATTAAAAGAAATAGAATATCCATCCATAAATAATTTAGAAACCGAAATTAAATTATTTCTAAATTAAGGTACATAAAGGAAATTCTTAAGAACCAAAACTTTATTTTTCTCAAAAGATAAATGAATATCTCCCACTGCAATAGCCGCCACCTTCGTGGCATCGCCCAAGTACACAGTAATCTCTCCCTCAGCCAGTCGTCTGGTTTCCAGGAACCCCTACAAAGTATTGCAGACATGATCAGTGGCTCCCGTATCTACACACCAGGTGTCGGTAGATAACACCGCTAAACATGTTTCAACGACTAGACCAAAAGATATACCTTTGTTCTGCTTGCGGTTGGGGCAGTCTTTCTTCCAGTGTCCAGTCTGCTTACAAGTGAAGCACTTGCCTTTCGGCTTCTTCACTCCTTCCTGAGTTCCTCCTACCGCCTTCTCCCCAGTTTGTTTCTTCTTCTTCTTGCCTTTCAGCTTAGAAGTAGAAACCTTTTGGGTCACCATGGCATGTGCCTGAGCACTCTGACGAAATAGCCCCTCTGCCGCTTGGAGTTCTGTCAGAAGCTCTGCCAATGAATACAACCTCTTGTTCATGTTGTAGTTCAGGTGAAACTGCTCAAAACTCCTAGGTAGAGACTGGAGAATGATATCGACCTGGGTTTCCCCATCGATCTCAGCTCCGAGGACTTCCAACTCATTCAAATGAGCCATCATCTTGAGAACATAATTCCTCACGAGTGTTCCCTCGATCATGGTGGTCGTCATCAGGTTCCTCATGGTTTCCTGCCTTGCAGCCCAATTCTGGTGTCCGAAAATCTCTTTGAGAAGCAGTGGGCATGGCTTGATGCTAATGTTGCAGTACATTTGACATAGATGCCAAAATATAACACCGCGCCATCTCATCGGCCTTGATCCACTTCTTATAACTCTCTCTCTCCTTTTCCCAGGAATCATCCGTAGGCTTAAGAGGGCACTCTTCGAGGAGTACATATTTGTATTCCTCAGCATTCAAGACAATATCAAGATTCCTCTTCCAATCAACATAATTGGGTCCAGTAAGTTTATTCTCTTTCAGTATCACAGCAAGCGCGTTGAAAGTCATTTTGAAAGAAAACCTAAGAATCACATAGATCAAAACATTAGATTTCAAAAAATTATTGATTCCTCAAATAATAAAATTTTAAAATCAACCAACACCTCAAAACATCGAGAATATCGTATGTCACGATAGTGTGGACGTATACGAATTCTATATTTGTAAGAGGAGGTTTTACCCATTAATTTTACTATCTTATCAACCTAACTTTTTGACAAGTAAAATTAATAGTTGGTTCCTCTTTGGCTCTACAAATAAAAGCAGTGACTCCGATGGGGAGGATACTTATATTTGTATCTAAGTGTTCACCACAACTCGGTACCAAGGTATTTATCTTGGGTTATATGCCTTCCGATGGGAAAGTACACATGCTCCTTAATAATTTCCTATAACCATATTCGACCCTGTGATCCGCAAATAAACTCATTCGATGGGGAGGAAGGCACTCAGAGCCGACGCGCAAGTTTGTTTGCATCACTTGTCAAATCGTAATGGAGGTCGTGGGAATTTATAAAAATTTCCCTCTCCCACTTAGTAATTTGAAATTGAGGAATTTTCTAGCCTACGACATGCATATCAAACAATAAGCAATAACTATGAAAAATAAATTATTTTCGAACTATTATGGCTTTTGTCTTCAATATGTCTCCCGTCGCATCGCCATCTCGTCCGCTCCTCTTACGCCATGTACGAGCCATCCGGAGATCCGAGCCGAGAATACAAACTATTTTAATTTACATCCATCGATCCTATACTCCACGAGGGAGTGTACATGAAATCTAGATCGAAAGTAAACTAAAATAAAAAGAGTGGCTAAACAATGTCGTATCTAATTTACAAAAAATTAAATACTAGCCTCGTCAACCCCGAGGATTCAACAAAATATACTATTACACACATACAATCACATACACACATATGGCCATAATAGTTGGATCTTATGTCTGCAACCAAAGAGTTAACCTAAGCATATCCTACTATTATCCGACACATAATATATGAAAAATGCATAAGAGTAACCGAATCTTAAACATACCAAACCGGAAACCGTAGCTCTGATACCAATTGTTGGATTGAGGGAAAACTTCGCTTCCCCTTTCAACTTAGTCGCTTGTTCACGGCGATCCCTTTTACGTCCCCGGATAAAAAAAATTTATCCTTGGTAAGAGGGATTTCCCAAGCAACCTTGTCATCATCGTGCTATTCGTTTAGAGTAATCACTTGAACAAACTTGTTGTTCAAGCGACCAACCTCTATTCCACGAATAGCCGTGGAATAGATGATGTACGGATCGCCGACTTTTGTGTTTATGTTCGAAGTTCAAGTATATTTAGCCACAAAACAGAATATATATCATGCATATAATTGAAAAACAAATATAAACATGTAACAAATGAAAATAGATAATCGATATACCTCTCGATCTTCTATTGTATGACCTTCCTCCTTTCGGACGTCGTATGGGCGACGATCTACCAAAAGTTGAAGCTCCTAGATCACCAATATTCCTTCCTTGCTCTTCCAAAGCAAGAGGAAGAATAGAAACAAGCCTCTTCTCCTTTTTTCAACCAACCACCAAACTCCAAGGTTGGAGCTTGCCGCTGGACAAGAAGGAAGAGGAGAATAGGTGAATGCCAACCAAAGCTCCAAGGGAGAACCCTAAGCCTAGGTTTTACCGGCCAAAGAGAGAGAGAGGGGCTGCCTTGGATGCCAGACAATGGCTGAAAAAGGCTGCTAGGTCGCCGGCCACCTTGAGGGAAGAAGAAGAAAGGAAAGACCTTCCTTATTTGGTGTCGCCAAGCCCTAAACCCTGGCCTCCAAGCCTTGCCGCCCAAAAACCCTAATCCTATCTCTAGTTGGATTCATGTTGCCACCCACCCCTTGCCCTCCTTTTATAGAGTTAGGGATAAGCCTTGTTTTAATCTCCACCATTGGTTCTAGGGATTTAATCTCAACCGTCGGATCTAGAGATTTAATCTCAACCGTCGGATCTAGAGATTTAATCTCTACCTTTGGATCTAGAGTTTTGTTTCTATCCATTGGATCTAAGCTTCATGAGGTATTGATAGGCTACAATAGGGACCATAAGGAGGAGTTGGATCTTGGCCACCCAATGGATCAAGCCCACATAAAGTCCGATCCATTAATGATAATCCAATCCACTAAAGGATTATCATTGATCTACCTCACCAACCCCCATAAGTTAATATGAGCTCCATATATTATATGTACATTTTCTCCCTGTGTTTAAGATCTCGAATGTCCGTCGATTAATTAATTTACTGACCATTAATTAATCAACATCTAACTCCATGAGTAGTACCACTCAACCTTTTCATCATGCCGGACCAAGTCCACCTGCAGGGTTTACATAATGAACCTTATGAGCTCCTCAAGGGGACATCATCATCCTAATATATAGGACACGGTTTCCTCCTATAATCAACGGCACACCATATAAATAATATCATTTCCCAACTTACCGAGCCTATCGATTTAATCTATAAATCTCGCCCATTGGTAAATCAAAGAGATGAATACTAAGTATATGTGCTCGTTATTATATCGGGATTATGAGTATGTACAATATAATATCTGAGGTCCGATTCGATTATGTAGTCAGCAATAAATCGAATCACCTCTAAGTCGGTCCTGCTCAATACACACAAAGTGCACTAGTGTGATTCTATGGTCAAGACAAACCAATACCAAATCACACTACAACCATTCCAATGGTTTGTCCAAAGTCATCTCGGTTGTGAGCCTTTACTTATACTTTACAAGGAACCGATAACATGATCTCCCGTGTGACACCACACACCATGTTATCTACAATGTAATGTATTAGACAATATGCATAGCCATAAAAATATGCAAACAATGATCATGTGATTCTTATTTCAAAATAAAGATGTTCATACAAAAGATAGACTTTTTAGTATACATCCCAACAAAATCTTCATAAAAGATATTCTGGGACTCTTCCTAGTTCATATCTCATTTGGTGTCTTTGTAACTGCCTTTGATGGAACATGGTTAATTGTAAATAAAGCAGCCTCTAGAGTATGTCCCTAGAAAGGAGAAGGAAGATCTGCATGACACATCATTGATCGTACCATATCTAACAAAATATGATTTTTTTTTCTTTATGATCACCATTCCATTGGGGTGTTCTAGGTGGAGTAAGTTAGGATACAATCTCAAGCTCAACTAGATGATCACGAAATTCTTGGCTTAGGTATTCACCACCTCGATCTGATTGAAGTATTTTAATACCTTTTCCAATTTGATTTTGTACTTCATTCTTGAATCCTTTAAACTTTTCAAAAGATTCTGACTTGTGTTTCATCAAATACTCATAGCCATATCTACTAAAATTGGTAGTAAAAGTAACAAAATACTGATATCCTCCTCTAGCTATTATATTGATAGGGCCACATACATCACTATGTATAAGTCATAACAATTCATTAGCTCATTCACTCTATCCACTAAAAGGTTATTTAGTCATCTTGCCTAATAGACAAGATTCACATACCTCATATGATTCAAAATCAAATGAGTCCAAAAATCCATCCCTATGAAGTTTTGATATGTGTTTCTCATTTATATGGCCAAAGCAATAGTGACAGAGATATGTTTGCTTTAAATCATTAGATTTTAACCGTTTTGTATTTATGTTATAAACTAGATTTTCAAGGTTCAGAATATAGAGCCCATTTTTTAATTGTGCACTAAAATAAAACATGTCATTTAAATAAATAGAATAACATTTGTTCTTCATTGTAAATAAAAAACCTTTCTTGTCCAAATAAGAAAAAGAAATAATGTTTCTAGTTAAAGAAGACACATAATAACAATTCTCTCAAGTTCTAAAATAAGCCTAGTAAGTAAACATAAAGAATAAGATCCTACAACTATAGTTGTAACTTTTGCACCATTGCCAACTCATAGGTCCACTTCGCCCTTTGTCAATGGTTTACTCTTTCTTAGATCCTACACATTAGTACAAATGTGAGAAGTACATCCGGTATCTAATACCCATAATAAAGAAGTAGATAAACTAACTTCTATAACATAAATACTTGAGGTAGAAGTCTCACTTTCCTTCTTCTTTTCTAATTATTCTAAGTAAATTTTATAGCTCCTCCTCCAATATCCAGTCTGACTACAATGGAACCAGGTTCCTTCCTTAGCCACCTCTCCATTAGGTTTCAATGTAGCAGACTTTGCCTTGCCCTTGGTTTAGATCTTATCCTTACCTTTAAGATTGTGTTTTCCTTTGCCGTTTTGCACCATCAATATAGGCTAAGTCTTCTTAAGATTTTGTTCAGCAGTTCTCAACATGCTCAACAACTCAAGCAAGGATTTATCAATTTCATTCATGTTGTAATTTATGAAAAATTGACTATAACTTTGAGGCAAAGATTGTAGAAATTAGTGGTCAACTCTTGGCCTAATGGAAAGACCAGCCTATTAAGGTTCTCAATGTATCCAATCATTTTAAGAACATGAGTTCCTACATGGCTTCCTTCTGACATTTTGCAATTAAATAACACTTTTGAAACCTCAAACCTTTCATGCCTTACCTGTTGTAGATATAGTCATCTTAAATGTTCGACCTTACCATAAGCATTCATGTTCTCATGTTGCTTCTGAAGCTCAAAGTTCATGGTGGCAAGCATAAGGCATGACACAACCAAAAGCATCATCTTGATGCTTTTTATATGCATCCTTATCAACATGAGGGGCATTAGTAGTAGGTGGCTCAAGAATATGCTGCTCTAGGACATCAATGTTGAGAATCGGACATCGCACTAGAGGGGGGAATAGCATTTTACTTCGTTGATAGAATTCGTTTGCGTTTGTCTACAAGGCTTGTTATGCACAGTGGAAATAATAATAAAGCAATAGCAAACTATGATAAACACTCACAATACACAAAGATGTAACATGGTTCGAAAATTAGGGTTCTTACTCCACGAGCAAATCATGGCAACTCTATTCAAAGTAAGAGGTTTCTACTCAAATCGTGGTTCGAAACCGAAGGTTCCTACTCCAAGCAACCAACAAGCAAATCATTCAAAGTAATCTTGTGTAAAGTTTTCTTTATGTTGTTTTGTGTATTTTACTTGTATTTTTCCTCATTGTTGTAAGAACTATTGCAAGAGGTTTTCTCCACTTCCAGAGTGTTTTCCGAGAAGGAGAGATTGATTAGTAGTGGTTTGCATCACTAGAGCTCATTTGAGCTCGACCCGTGGAGTAGGAACCCTAGATTTCGAACCATGTTATATCTTTGTGTATTGGGAGTGTTTGTCATATTTTGTTATTGCTTTATTATTATTTCCACTGTGCATAACAAGCCTTATAGACAAACGTGAACGAATTCCATCAACGAAGAAAAATCCTATTCACCCCCCTCTAGCACGATGTCCGATTCTCAACATACAATTTTCTTTCTTGCTTAAGGACAGTCCTTAAATTTTGTACCAATCCAAGAAATTAGCTCCATTGAACTTGTCTTTCTCAAAAACATATCGCAGTGATAGGGTATTTGATGTGATTGCAGACATGTTAATCTACAACAATAAATGCGGAAATAAGTATCATATTTAAAATTTGTTGGAGATCTATTGTCGCGCTAGAGGGGGGTGAATAGCGATTTTTGATTTCTCACTTCGATTCGATCGATTGTGTGCTCATCTACAAAACTTGTTAATGCACCGCGGAATATACAACAATAGAAATGTACAATAAGATAATCACAAATATAAACACAATAGCGATTTAACATGATTCAAAACCCAAATTCCTACTCCATAGTCGAGCTCTAGAGTGGTGAGGCACACCACCCCTTCTTGGTATGACACCAGAGGTGGAAAACCCTCTTACAAGATGTTTACAACAATAAACAATAAGATACAAGCAAATGAAAACTAGAAGTGAAAATACTTTACAAGATTGCCCTTTTGATTGCTTGCACTTTAGTTGCTTTAGACGAGCTTGGAAGGTTTGGAACGCAATAGCAATTCCCCTTCAAGATCACCAAAAATTAGCTTTCATATCCTCCCTTTTGAGCTCCTTATAAAGCAGCAACTCGAGCTGATTTCCACCTTCCAGTCGACTGTTCTTACCTAGGAGTCGACTGCACGTTGTACCGTTGCCTCACAATGGCTTAATCTACATAATATTAATGCCCATTAGTTGACTGCCCTGACCATCAGTTGACTACCAATCCTTTTATGCCTTGGCCACTTAATTCCAGTCAACTGCTCAACCCTAGTATTCAACTGCTAAACCCTAGCGATGACTACAGATCCACAATGACGAGCGATGAGCCTTAGTCGAATCCTCGACCAGTCGACTGATCATAATCCCAATAGACTGCTAGAGTCAAACTAGGCTCCCATGTGTCATGCGTTTGGCCAGTCGACTAGTCCATAACCCCAATCGACTAGTAAACCTCAAACATGAGATTTAACCTAGCTAAGTATGATCCCCTTATACTTGATTGATAACCCTTAGCCTAGACCTAAGTATTCTAGCCACCTCCATCAGCCTCACACCCTCAAGGTCCATTTGAGTCCTCTACGACTCCTTCACCCTTCGCATTAGCCTTCAGGTGCTTCCATCAGCTATGTCTTGCTAACCGGGTCCTTTGCCAAGGTTTAGTTGGACTTATGCCACCAAGACTCCATACTTCGACTTTACGCTGCCAAAACCTCACCCTTGGACTTCCTTGCCAAGGTCCGCTTGGACTTTACACCACCAATACTATATGCTTGGACTTATGCTACCAAGACTTCACCCTTGGACTTCCTTGCCAAGATCCATTTGGACTTACGCCACCAAGACTACATCCTTGGACTTTCTCATTGTCAAGCCTCAATGCTTAGACTTTCCCCACCAAGACTACACACTTGGACTTATATGGCCAAGACCATTCTTGGACTTTCCAATTGTCAAGAATGTTAGTGTCAGCCCTTAGTGTCAATCATGAGATGAATGATTAGGGATCATATGTATCATATTTCATTAATAACAGGCAAGGTTTGCTTATTATATTATTTCTTATATGTGTTATACGAATAATATAATAGTGTCATTGAATAGTAGGTTCAGGTTTACAGTATATCAATTGGTTGAATTGATAGTGAGAGTATATATATATATATATATAACATTACTCTTAACTATTCCTATTAGAGTATTAATATGTAAGGACAATATTAATGCACAGAGACTAGCATGCAAGTCAATTGATGACTTAATCTCACAAGTCATGGATATGTGATATCAAGTTGACATATGGGTACATATTAGAGACTATGTACTGAATTGACTCGCCATGAGAATGTTTCATGGATCGTTATATGAGTGTCATAAATATTCTCATGTGACTATTGGTATGAATAATCCTTAGACCTGAAGTCACTACGGTTCCTTACATAATGAGTTGTATACTTTAGCTTCGTCAAATGTCACCCGTAATAGGGTGACTATAAAGGCGATCACTGGGTATGCAATAAGTTATGCGGAGGGATGTGAGTGATGTAGACAGGATCTATCCCTTCTATATATCAGAAGTGATATCTATGGGCCCCTTGATAGAGTAGGACTGCTAAAATGCATGATCATGCTCAAATAAGTCAATATGAGATTGATCTTATTTGGTTGAGTAGTCTACTTGGAGATCAAGAAACTCATGATTGATAAGAGGATGACACAATCTATGTCTCATTGATCAATCTAGATATCAAGGATAGAAGGACTGAGTCATAAATGATAGTAGTCACGGAAAGGTTATGTCTGATCTCGACATTCTCGTTACTTGGGTAACAATGATGTATTGCTAGATGTCACTCATTGCTTATGTCTCTAAAAGGGTTTTAGAAATATTGCCAACGTTACGAGAAACTATTGGGTCACACACTTAGGACATGTGCATTGGAGATGGCTCATGTGATGAGCCATTGGGCTATCGGGTTGAGTCTAATGTAGATTAAACTCAATGAGTGGGACTCAAGGTATACCCAATGAATTTGACTCGAGTTAGACTCAAGTCAAATTCAGATTGAGTAGGACTCAAAGTATATCCAATGAACTTGACTCGAGTTAGACTCAAGTCCAATTCGGATTGAGTGAGACTCACTATAAAGAAGGGTTGCATGATCATTAAGATGGGATTAATGAGATATTAATTCCATGGAAACCAAGAGTCATAAACCCTTTATATTCAATGGTTGAATATAAAAGGGATTTGATGAGACTTTGGGATTGTGGTGTTTTCATTGTGATCTTCTTCTCCTTCTTCTTCTACCTTCTTGGCCAAACCAACCTTGTGGCTAGCACCATAGTTTGGTTCTTCTTCATCTCACGGTTCGTGTGGATACTGTGGTGGCACGGACAACCTGACCACGCTGAGATCCGAACACCTTGAACACAAGTGTTGTGGACGGGATAGCGAAGGGCACGCATCGAAGGTAACAACGATTCTCATAGGATATAATTGATTAAACGAGTATGGTTTTTCGCATGGATCTATGGAGGGATCTTATTTTTCCGCTGCGTAGTGCTTGCAAAATATTTTCGAGCGTGCTTAGATTCCCTATAAAGAATCCATACTTGGACTTTCCATTGCCAAGTATCTGAACTTGGACTTTCCATGCCAAGTATTATACTTGGACTTTCCATGGAGGTTGATTGCTCCAACAATCTACCCCAAATAATCTCCCCCATATGACTTTGGATATCTCAATCATCCACTAGTCACATGGTCAACATATGGTCAAACCCATTGTCAAACATCAAAACTCTACTCGAGTCTGTAGGGAATTCTTTATGCCAAATGGCATATGCGCAATGGAAAAATTAGGATCCCTTCCAAGTGATCCATGCGAAAGCAAACTCGTATAAAATAAATTTCTCTAAACCAAGCCTATCTTATAGGAGAGGATTACCTTTGTTGCGTGCCCTTGTTAATCCTGCTTCTTCCTTTTGTTTGTTGGATCTTTAGCACGTTCAAGTGTCCGTGCCTCTATATGTATCCACACGAGCAAGCTCTTGTCTCACAAAAGAAAACTAGAGGAGCTCTCCTTTACTTCTTGCTAGAGAAGTCCCTAAAGGAGAGGAAGCTAGGGAAAAAGAGAAGGGAAGAAGAAGACTACTCTTCTTGCTACACTCACAAAAGCCACACAACAATAAGCTCACAAGCTCTCTCCAAGCCTCAAGCTCCCAACAACCACACTCCACCAAAATTCTCCTTTGGCCGGCCACTCCATGGAGCCTTTTATAGGGTTGGAAAAACCCTTCCACCTCCTTCACATTCAATGCAATCCATTGCATTGAGACACACTCAAAAAGGATTTGGCTTCCTTGTTTGGCCGGCCACTTAAGGAGACAAAACCATTTTGTTTCCTTCCACCTTATCTAGCTTAGGTGGATGCTTAGGTGGCATGCTTATGTGGCATGCTTATGTAGCATTCTTATGTGGCATTCATGCATGTTGAATTAATCTTATTAATTCAATTAAGCTTATGTTATCATATTGAATTAATCTTATTAATTCAATTAAGCTTATGTTATCATATTGAATTAATCTTATTAAATCAATAAGGTAACATATTGAATTAATCTCATTAAATCAATTAGCTAAAATTCTCATTAAGCTTAAAGTCCAAAAACCATTTTGTACTTAAGCTTATTCCCAAATTATTCTAGTCAAACTAGAATACTCTAATTCCTCTAATTATCATGCTCTATGTGTGTGACCCGATAGGCTCTCATAGCGTTGGCGGTGGACCTAAACTCTTTTAGATACACAAGCAAGCGGCATCTAGCAATACATCATTGCTACCCAATTTCGAGATAAGTCAAGATCCGACTAACCTTTCCGTGACTACTATAATATATGACCGTGTCCTTCTATCCTTGATATCAGATTGATCAATGAGGCATAGACCGTGTCATCCTCGATCAATCTATGTGTTTCTTGATCCCTGAGTAAACTAACTCAAACAAATGAGCTCAATATCTCATATTGACTCATTCGAGCTTGGCCATGCGTTTTAGTAGTTCTACTCAATCAAGGGGCCCACCGATATCACTCTCGTCATATGAGAGGGATAGATCCCATCTACATCACTCACATCCCTCGCGTAATTTGTTATATACCCGATGTCGCCTTTATGGTCCACCACATTCGGGTGACGTTTGTGATACCAAAGTACATAACTCTTATGTAGGGAACCAGTAGTGACTTCGGTCGAGGACTATTCATACCAATAGTCACATGAGAAAGTTTATGACACTCATATAACGATCCATGAAACTTTCTCATGGCGGTCGATTCGATATATATTCTCTAATATATACCCATGTGTCAACTTGATATCATATATCCATGACTTGTGAGATCAAGTCATCAATTGACCTACATGCTAGTCTTTATGTATTAATATTGCCCTTGCATATTAATACTTGACTAGGAACATTTAGAAAGTGTTCTCTCTGACCTCTCATAATCAATTCTGCCAATTGATGTGCTGTAGATAAGAACCTACTTTTCTAGGGCATTACTATATTTAATTTAGCTGGCACAAGCAAGACTTAAATATAATAACCAATCCTTTGCCTTTATAGAATATGATACAAAATGTTCCCTACTCAACCATCACATGATTGGTTCTTAGGGCTATAACTAACAATCTCCCACTAGCACTAGTACCAATCACTATGATATCTAATACCTAGTGACCTAGTGTGACCATCATGCTTCCTCTGTGCCAAAGCCTTGGTCAATGGATCTGCGATGTTAGCTTACGATTACTCTGCATATCCTCACATCTCCTTTATCGATGATCTCTCGAATGAGATGGAAGCGCCGCAGTATGTGTTTGGTCCGCTGATGTGATCGAGGTTCCTTAGCCTGTGCAATAGCCCCATTGTTGTCACAATAGAGGTCTATTGGATCTGCAATGCTAGGAACAACCCCAAGTTCAGCGATGAACTTACGGGCCAAGCACCTCCTTTTCTTTGCATCGGATGCGAGAATATACTCGGCTTGTTGTAGAATCAACAATCGTGTCCTGCTTTGAACTCTTCGACTCACAGCTCCACCATTCAGGCAAAACACGTACCCCGATTGCGATCTATAGTCATCCTTGTCTGTTTGGAAGCTTGCATCACTGTAACCCTTTACAGCTAGCTCCTAATTGCCTCCAAATATCAGGAAATATTCTTTCGTTCTTCGTAAGTATTTAAGAATATTTTTGACTGCTATCCAGTGACTTTCACCTGGATCCGACTGGTATCTACTCGTCATGCTCAAAGCATACGAGGCGTCGGAGACGCAGTACAAAGCATGGCATACATGATAGACCCTATGGCGAGGCGCATAAGGGATCTTATCCATGCGATCTCTCTCCTCCTTAGAAGAGGACATTGAGTCTTGAAGACTCACACCATGTGATAAAGCGAAATCCTTTCTTGGAATTTTGCATAGCAAAACGATCTAGCACTTTATCAATGTATGTACTCTGACTTAGGCCAAGTAATCTTTTAGATCTATCTCTATAGATCTTGATGCCTAGAATATAGGCAGCTTCACCTAAGTCTTTCATCGAGAAACAATTCCCTAACCACATCTTCACAGACTGGCGAGCGGGACTATCATTTCCGTTGTGAAGGATGTCATCTACATACACGACAAGAAATACAATCAGGTTCCCACTATTTCTCTTGTAGACACAAGGTTCATCTTCATTCTTGATGAAACCAAACTCTTTGATTGCATCATCGAATCGAAGATTCTAGCTTTGAGAGGCTTGCTTTAGTCCATAAATGGACCTTTGCAGTTTGCATACCTTTCCAGATGCTTTGGATCTTCAAAACCCTCGGTGTGTCATGTACACATCCTCGAGTAGCTTTCCATTCGTAAAAGCGGTTTTGACATCCATCTGCCGCCAGATCTCATAATCGTGGTAGGTCGATAGCAAGTATGATCCGAATGGATTTAAGCATCGCATAGCTGGTGAAAAGGTTTCATCATAGTCAATACCTTGAATTTGTTTGAATCCTTTAGCCACCAATCTACCTTTATAGGTATGCTTATTACCATCCCTGTCAGTCTTTACTTTAAAGACCCACTTACACCCAATGGGTTTTACCCCTTCAGGTGGATCAACCAAGGTCCATACTTGGTTAGCGTACATGGATTCCATTTCGGATCTCATGGCCTCTAGCCATTTCTCGGAATCTGGGCTCATCATAGCTTCTTGATAGGATGTAGGCTCGTCCAAGATTGACAAGCAATACATCACCATTGTCACCAAGAGAAAAGAATATCTCTCGGATTGACGACGGATCTGTCGGATCTCTGAAGAGGTTGGTCTACTTGAGCAGTGTTTGTTCCACAACTCTTTGGGCAACAATTTCCTCATCCACAACACTTTGTGGTTCCTGTTCATTTTCCATCGAAGCCTTAGTGTTATCATCATCTTGAACTTCTTCAAGATGAATTTTACTCCCACTAGTTTTTCTAGAAATAAATTCTCTTTCTAGAAAGACAAAGATTTCAACAACAAACACCTTGCCAAGTGTGGGATTGTAAAAGTAATATCCCTTAGTTTCCTTGGGATATCAGGCAAAATAACACTTATCGATTTGGGTCCTAGTTTATCTGAGACTTGACGTCTTACATAAGCTTTACAACCCCAAATCTTTATAAAAGACATTTTGGGACTCTTCCCAGTCCATATCGTATATGGTGTCTTTTCTACGGCTTTTGATGGGACGCGATTAAGTGTGAAAGCGGCTGTCTCTAGAGCTAGTCCCCAAAAGGAAGTAGGTAGATCAGTCTGGCTCATCATTGATCGTACCATATCTAATAGAGTACGATTTCTCCTCTCAGATACACCATTCCATTGTGGTGTTCCAGGGGGAGTGAGTTGGGATATTATCCCACACTCAGCCAGGTGATCACGAAACTCTTGACTAAGGTATTCACCACCTCGATCTGATCGAAGTAGCTTGATACGCTTACCAAGTTGGTTTTGTACTTCATTCTTGAATGCTTTGAACTTTTCAAAGGATTCTGACTTATGTCTCATCAAATATAAGTAGCCAAATCTACTCATATCATCAGTGAAAGTAATAAAGTACTTATAGCCTCCTCTGGCTTCGACATTGAAAGGCCCACATACATCAGTATGTATGAGTCCTAACAAGTCTGTCGCTCTCTCTCCATGTCTACTAAATGGAGTTTTAGTCATCTTTCCTAAAAGGCAAGATTCGCATACCTCATATGATTCAAAATCAAATGAGTCCAATAATCCATCTTTATGGAGTTGGGATATGCGTTTTTCATTTATGTGACCTAGCGCGATGCGAGATATGTTTGGTTCGAATCATTCGATTTGAACCGCTTGGTATTTACGTTATAAATTGGGTTTTCTAAATCTAGAACATAGAGACCATTCATAAGTGGTGCATTACAATAGAACATTTCATTTAAATAAATGGAACAACATTTGTCCTTTATTATAAAAGAAAAATTTTTCTTGTCTAAACAAGATACAGAAATTATGTTCTTTGTCAATGCAGGTACATATAAGCACTCCTCTAGTTCTAAGATAAGCCCAATGGGCAAAGACAAAGAATATGTTCCCTCTGACTCTGAAGACAACTTTTGAGACATTGCCTACTCGTAGTTCTACTTCGACTTTTGCCATTTGTCTAATATTTCTCAGTCAATGCACATAATTACAAAAGTGAGATGCACATCCGGTATCTAATACCAAAGTAGAAGAAATAGATAGATTAACAACTATAACGTGTATACAGGCGTAAGTCCCACTTCTTTTATTCTTTACTTCCTCAAGGTAGACTTTGCAGTTCCGCTTCCAGTGTCCAGTCTCACCGCAATGGAAGCAGTCCCCTTCCTTAGGTACTTTACCTTTACCCTTTGAAGTGGATGAATTGGCCTTGCCTTTGGCTTGGGTCTTACCCTTGCCTTTGCGCTTACCTTTGCCCTTCTTGACCATTAGTACGTTGCTAACTTTCTTTTTGAGATTCGGTTCAGCAGTTCTTAACATGCTGAGAATCTCAGGCAAAGGTTTATCAATTTCATTCATGTTATAATTCATGACGAATTGATTATATGCTTAAACAGCGATTGCAGGATAACATCGGTTGCCAATTCTTGGCTCAGTGGAAAACCTAGTCTTTCAAGGTTCTCAACGTACCCAATCATTTTGAGTACGTGAGTTCCTACAGGTGTTCCTTCTTGCATCTTGCATGCACAAAGAGCCTTAGACACTTCAAAACGCTCGTGCCTAGCTTGTCCTTGATATAGTTGTTTCAAATGCTCAACCATATCATAGGCATCCATGTTCTCATGTTGCTTCTGAAGCTCAGAGTTCATGGTGGCAAGCATAAGACATGACACATCTAATGCGTCATCTTGATGCTTCTTATAAGCATCCTTTTCAGCACGAGTGGCCGCATGGGCGGGTGTTTCAGGGGTAGACTGCTCTAGGACATACAGTTTGCGTTCTTGTTTGAGGATAATCCTCAAGTTCCTATACCAGTCAAGAAAGTTCGCTCCATTAAGCTTGTCCTTCTCAAGGACAGATCGCAAGTTGAGGGGGTGTGTCGTGTTAGATGTCATGGTGATCTACAACATTAAAATGCAAAGTTAAGTATCATACCTAAATCATTTAATTAGGCCTTTAATTAAATGAGGCTCCCACTAAATTCTCATAGCTACTATTTAGCTATAAATTTATATGGGATAAAGATCCACATTATAATTCGTCTTGAGTTAGCTTTGGCTAATCGCCCAAGACGTAGTATAATTAGGTAGGCAATCTTTTGCCAATTACATCTGATGTAACTCTTTAATAGCTTTGGTTAAGTTTTAGATTAGTTTAGTGTTTATTCCTAAACCAGCTTCCAGGCTGTGGCGAGGCACAGGGGCCTTCTTGGATATCGGAGCAACGACCACTTCTAAGACAAAGCTGATGTTCGGAAATCACATAAAACTAATTTTAAAACTTATGTTCAAAGCTAATATATGCCTCTACTTTCTTAACTAATTAAGAAAACTTAATTAAGTCTTAACCAAGTTTGATAGCGGGACATCACGATTGTCCACTCGCACTCTTCAAAGATAAAATGCATTGCTTTGCTTTGTCAAACACAATAACAAATGATCGAGGAAGTAGTGAGTACCAATCTTTTGTAGGCATATCGTTTTTGACTTATTAAGAAATAAACATGTATCATATACATATTAGCATACATCACATATAAGCTAAACTAATCATGCATCACATACAAGCTAAACTAACATGCATCACATACATATTAAACTAACGTGTCATGGTTATGGCCCTTATTCTACAATCTTCTCAAGCCAATGAAAAGATTGATTGGTCAACCTAGGGATAGCATCTTCTCCTAAGTGCTTCCTTTTGGTTGTCTTGTGTGTTGACTTCCTCCTTGTAACCTCATCTTCCAATGGACCCTCCATCTTTGTTTTGTACATTACAAAAGGAGAAATACTCGAGTTACATTGTCTAAAACTAATTTTACAACAAGAATTTTAGGAGGAAGGCACGACAGCCTTTAAGAATTACAACACACACATATTCACAAACCTTTTGGGACTAGGCCATAACCATGCACCATGTCATTTTAACTTTTAAAAGACATTGGATATTTTATTATGTTTGACAATTGCTAATGCAATTATCAACTCATAATAAAATTTATCCTACTTCTATATCACATATAAAATAGAGATAACCTATTTTATACGATCTTTCATAAGTGGCTCTGATACCCTTTGTAGGGAATTCTTTATGCCAAATGGCATATGCAACGGAAAAATTAGGATCCCTTCAAGTGATCCATGCAGCAAACTCGTATAAAATAAATTTCTCTAAACCAAGCCTATCTTATAGGAGAGGATTACCTTTGTTGCGTGCCCTTGTTAATCCGCTTCTTCCTTTTGTTTGTTGGATCTTTAGCACGTTCAAGTGTCCAGTGCCTCTATATGTATCCACACGAGCAAGCTCTTGTCTCACAAAGAAAACTAGAGGAGCTCTCCTTTACTTCTTGCTAGAGAAGTCCCTAAAGGAGAGGAAGCTAGGGAAAAGAGAAGGAAGAAGAAGACTACTCTTCTTGCTACACTCACAAAAGCCACACAACAATAAGCTCACAAGCTCTCTCCAAGCCTCAAGCTCCCAACAACCACACTCCACCAAAAACTCTCCTTTGGCCGGCCACTCCATGGAGCCTTTTATAGGGTTGGAAAAACCCTTCCACCTCCTTCACATTCAATGCAATCCATTGCATTGAGACACACTCAAAAAGTTGGCTTCCTTGTTTGGCCGGCCACTTAAGGAGACAAAACCATTTTGTTTCCTTCCACCTTATCTAGCTTAGGTGGATGCTTAGGTGGCATGCTTATGTGGCATTCTTATGTGGCATTCATGCATGTTGAATTAATCTTATTAATTCAATTAAGCTTATGTTATCATATTGAATTAATCTTATTAATTCAATTAAGCTTATGTTATCATATTGAATTAATCTTATTAAATCAATAAGGTAACATATTGAATTAATCTCATTAAATCAATTAGCTAAAATTCTCATTAAGCTTAAAGTCCAAAAACCATTTTGTACTTAAGCTTATTCCCAAATTATTCTAGTCAAACTAGAATACTCTAATTCCTCTAATTATCATGCTCTTTGTGTGTGACCCTATAGGCTCTCATAACGTTGGCAGTGGACCTAAACTCTTTTAGATACACAAGCAATGAGCGGCATCTAGCAATACATCATTTCTACCCAAGTTACGAGATAAGTCAAGATCCGACTAACCTTTCCGTGACTACTATAATATATGACCGTGTCCTTCTATCCTTGATATCAGATTGATCAATGAGGCATAGACCGTGTCATCCTCGATCAATCTATGTGTTTCTTGATCCCTGAGTAAACTAACTCAAACAAATGAGCTCAATATCTCATATTGACTCATTCGAGCATGGCCATGCGTTTTAGTAGTTCTACTCAATCAAGGAGCCCACCGATATCACTCTCGTCATATGAGAGGGATAGATCCCATCTACATCACTCACATCCCTCCGCATAATTTGTTATATACCCAGTAATCGCCTTTATGGTCCACCCTGTTACGGGTGACGTTTGACGATACCAAAGTACATAACTCCTTATGTAGGGACCCGTAGTGACTTGGTCGAGGACTATTCATACCAATAGTCACATGAGAAAGTTTATGACACTCATATAACGATCCATGAAACTTTCTCATGGCGGGTCAGTTCAGTATATATTCTCTAATATATACCCATGTGTCAACTTGATATCATATATCCATGACTTGTGAGATCAAGTCATCAATTGACCTACATGCTAGTCTTTATGTATTAATATTGCCCTTGCATATTAATACTTGACTAGGAACATTTAGAAAGTGTTCTCTACAGCCTCTCATAATCAATTCTGCCAATTGATGTGCTGTAGATAAGAACCTACTTTTCTAGGGCATTACTATATTTAATTTAGCTGGCACAAGCAAGACTTAAATATAATAACCAATCCTTTGCCTTTATAGAATATGATACAAAATGTTCCCTACTCAACCATCACATGATTGGTTCTTAGGGCTATAACTAACAGAGTCCCACTCGAGTTTGGTCAACATTGACTCGGGGCCTATTACACCAACAATCTCTCACTTTTTGATGTTTGATAATACCTTTAAGTTAGGATAATAATAACCCAAACTTAACTCTTCCAATGCCAAAGCATAGTGAAGGTTTACCTAACTTAAACCTCACTTCTCCCCCTTTGGCATACATCAAAAAGCCTACCAAGGTTTTCAATGTTTCATCTCCTAATGAGATCCTACATTCTCCCCCTTGGTTCAAAGTCATCTAGGATGCCTTCACTCTTCCTAGTGATAAATCTCATTTAACTAAATGAGATACAATACATAATGAAGGAACCTAAACCCTCATTTCTTCCCCTTTGTAATCAAAGTTTATCCATCATACCAAGATGGACACACTCCCCTTAATGGCTTGCTCCCCCTTGACTATTGCACCAACAATGTCCTTGGAGAGTTCCTAAGCCTATAGGAAACTTAAATCATCGAAAATAATGATAAAAGTTCAAACTTGAACTTTAACCTCCTTACAATTCAATACTCCACCCTAATTAACTCTCCTAATTCATTTACAATGAAATTTTACCCTTTCAATACTTTCCAAAGCATATCCTAAGGTTAGGAGAAGTTAGAGTAGTCTAACATTACTGATAAATGGCTAAAAAAAACCTTGATCAATCAAAATCATCTTCAATAGTTGACTAGGTCAGCAACTAGTCGACTGCCTCACCACCAGTTGATTACTACAAGCAGCAGTTGACTGGTTTCTGCAATGTGCAGAAAATAACTTTTAGAAATTGAATTTTAAAAAATCATAAGTAAATATATGTATTTTGAAAAATCCTAAAAATTCATATGTACATTATTTACAGGAAATATAATAGGTGAAAAATAATTTTATATAAAAATACTCATTAAATTGCAAAATTGATACAAAGTTCAAAACCATTGAAAACTTCAATGTTTTTTCTTAACTTTATGTCAACTTGTTCAATGGTGATTGCTATCAAAAGATAGATTTCACTAAGATTTTTCAAAATGATTTTAAAATATTTTGAAAACCTTATTATGAACCATGGTCTATGAGCTAGATGTACATGATTTATACATTAGCTTTCCTCATGATTCCTTAATGTCATATTATGAGTTTGAGTTCATCTAGATGCAACATCTAAGCACCTTGAACTTAACTCATTTTTCTAACATCTCACATATGTCCAAGTGTATCAATACACATGCATGTCATCCTTATAGTTCTTTTGAGATGTGGTTTTTGTTCTTCCTTATCTAAGAGTTCATGCATTTTATCTAGGCAACTATATTTGATTCCCTTATCATGGGACTTCAAATCATGTCATTGTTCTTAATTTCATTTTAATTATCCTAAATGCACGAATGATGAACATGGCATAAAAATATGCATAATTTAAAACATTTGTCAATAATCATGATGGCATGGCATAAATATAAACATACAAAAAAGACATATGTTACCCTAAGCATGATCATGACATTTTATATGATCAAATGAAATATGATGTCATGACATGACATATGACAAATAAAGCATGACAAATAAAATATAAAGGTATAAGAATACCTAGATTTCAAGCCTAATTGTCATTTACTAGGATTAAGCCCCATTTTGCCATAATGCCTATATTCCCTCAAGTGTGCCAAACATCCAAACTTAGCACATCATGACTCTAAAATCTAATTGTGTCAATTTTGATCAATTTTTCAAACTTTATAATTTCAATTAGCACATTCAAAAATATTTTAGGATTAAAATCTAAATTCATTTTCAAGGTATCACATAACCTTGAAAATATTCTAAAGTGTTAACTCTATCATGGTTAGGTTAACTACCCATCCATTTAGGGTTGACACACCCATTTAGTGTGATGGAATCACGCTCTTAGGAACAATATCTATTGGAGCTCCTGAGTTCTCAAGGTACTCACTAGGGATGACTTCTCTAAATACCTTCCTAATGACCCTTCTAGGCTTGGAAGCCTTGATCATTTGGTCTTCTCTTGGTTAATTCTAGGGACAACTTCCTGTAACCTTATTAGTAGCTTTCCTAGGTTCTTGAAACTTTATGTAGGATCGAGAAAAGATGCTAGAGAGGGGTGAATAACATCCAAAAAACTTTTCTTTTTCATTTCATTATTAAAACCAAAGCTTGCAGTGGAAAATAAAAGCACACGACACAAGACACAAAAGATTTACTTTGTTCACAGTCTACCAACTACTAGTCCAAGGCCCGTGCGATCCTTGATTGCTTTCAAGGGGCAATCACTAATGGAATCTCTTCCTTGTTGAAGGGTTTATCCACCTTGGACATAGGCTTGTGACCCAAACCTTTCTCGTCCTTAGTTGGTTCCTTCCTACCAACACCTAGACCTTGCCCATTTGACCCTAAAATCATGTTTTCCATCTTTCTTATTATCTTTTCCATTTTCTCAAACTTTGACCTCAAAGCTTGATTTTCTTTTTCCAATTTCATAAATTTTGATTTTTCATTCTTTCCTTAGGCATTCCCTTTCTTTCTAGGCATGTGCCTACCTTCTTAGGGTTGATGTCTAAATATTTGTTCTCTACCTTCCTATCCTTAGGTGGTATGGTTCTAGAATTGTCCTTAGGCAAATTAACATGTTTAGCACTTAAAAAATAATATTTATTTCTAGCATATTTTTCATGATTAACAATTGCATTAAGACAAAAATCATTAATAGCATACTTTTTGTTATTAAAGCTTGAAGGTGTATTAATAAATTTTACCTTGGCCTTAGAAGCTCCCCCTAAACTCGAGCTCTCCATCTCGTCCTTCCTAGGGTGACTCCCCCTTGGACATTGACTTCGGTAATGCCCCCTTTATTGGCACTTGAAGCACACAATGTGCTTCTTGCCTTTGCGTGGCTTCGACCACCTTGGCTTTCTCCTTCCCCTTTGGCACCACTTGTGCCTTCTTCTTGACCTTACTTGGACACTTTCTCTTATAGTATTCTACTTCCCTACACTCAAAGTGTATAATATGATTTTTATTTTTAACAATTATTCTTGAGTTACCTATAGAGGAATCTTGGGCTTGATTCTCATTTTCTCTAGAGGTTGATGTGGAAGGTTCCTCTTGCTCCGACATTGAAGATGGTTTGTCCTCCTCTTCAATCCTAGAGATGGAAACTTCTTCAACCTCCTCTACCGACCCGGATGTTGAGCATCTCTCGACTTCCGAATCCTCAAGCTCTTGGGATGATGATGTGCTTTCTTCTTGAGCTTGAGAGGATGAACACTCTTCCTTAGACTCCTCTACTACTTGTGTCGGTGAGGGTTCTTCATGGAGTTTGACTAATTTGCTCCACAACTCCTTAGCATCTTTATAATCTCCTAGCTTACACAAGATGTCACTAGGCATTAAGTTAGCTAAAATTAACATTACCTTTTTATTTATCTTCTACTTTCATTTTGCTCCTCGATCCAATTCTTCTTGAGGACTCTTCCCTTCTTGTCCTCGTAGTGGGAGGGGGGAGGGGGGTTGAAAACCTTCCATTGAGACAATCCAATTTTCAATATCATACATAAGAAAATATTTCATTCTACCTTTCCAATACGCAAAGTCTTTTCCGCTGAAGAAAGGTGGAACCGTGATGTCTTAGCCTAGTCTATCTTTGGACAATTCCATCCCCTATAGTGTTGCTGGAAATGAGTCCGACGAAGAGTACCCTGCTCTGATACCACTTGTTGAAGATCGATTGTCGTGTTAGAGGGGGGTGAATAGTGATTTTTAATTTCTCACTTTGATTCGATCGATTGTGTGCTCATCTACAAAACTTATACGGTCAAACTCTAGAGTGAGATCTAGTGATGCACACCACCACTAACAAACTTCTCCTTCTCGATATGACACCGGAGGTGAAGAAAGCTCTTACAAGATGTTTACAATAATAAATAATAAGATACAAGCAAATACAATAAGCAAATGAAAACTAGAAGTCAAAACACTTTACAAGATTGTGCTTTTGATTGCTTGCACTTTGGTTGCTTTGGACGAGCATGGAAGGTATGGAATGCAGCAGCAATTCCCCTTCAAGATCATAAAAAATCAGCTTCCATCTCCTCCCTTTCGAGCTCCTTATAAAGCTAAAACTCGAACTGATTTCCACCTTCCAATCGACTGCTCTTACTTAGCAGTCGACTAGACAAACCATTGCCTCACATTGGCTTAATCCACATCGATTAATGTCCATCGATCGATTGTCCTAACCATGATCAACTATAGAGGCCATCGGATTTGCTCTGAGCTAGCACTCGATTGTCAAACCTTCTGTGTCATGGTCACTTAATTTCAGTTGACTTATCAACCCTAGCAGTTGCCTTCTTAATGTCCAGTCTACTGCTAAATCCTAGTAGTCGAGCCGTAGTCGACTCCTCAACCAGTCGACTGATCATAATCCCAATCGATTGCTCGAGTCAAACTAGGCGTCCAAGTGTTGTGCACTTGGCCAGTTGACGGTCCATAATCCCAATCGACTGATAAATCTCAAACATGAGGTTTAACTCAAGTATGATCCTCTGATACTTGATCAACTACCCTTAGCCTAAACCTAAGCCTTCTAGCCACCTCCATCAATCTCACACCCTCAGGATCCATCCGAGTCCTCCACGACTCCTTCATCATTCGTGTTAGCCTTTGTTGTAATTAAGAGATGTCCTAAGGCAATCTCCTTATAAGTTATTAATAAAATTCACTATTTGAGTATGCATTGGTTATGTATTTGATTAGATCTTAAACTCATCTACTAAAGTCCATAATACGATACATAGCATGAAAGAAATTGTGATTGGATCACAATTAGTGGGTATCTTATTATATGTAATTATGTAAGTATTGAAACTATCCCTAGTTGATGAATTGATGAGATTGGACAACATCAATTCTGTGAGACTAGCACATGTTATGCTCCTTGGTTTATCCAAGCATTCAGTACTCACTGGATGGAAGCATAGGGATGATGAGAGTGAACATGTGGATGCTAGTTATGGTAACTAGTTCATTGAAATGACTTTCTATGGGACTTCGTATGGTTCTATATGTCGTTGAAGATCTCATTGCAGTTAGAGTGTGAGATTCCTTAGACTTGAGGTATTCAAGTCATCTTGATCATGACACCTTATACTTTGACTTCTTTGCAACCATCTCCATAGGAGGTGTAACTCTGGGTTGATTGGGTATAAGTCAAAATGATTGAAGGTATTTGAATAACCCACAAAGAATTCACCACTCCTTATGTAAAGGAGATGTATACCCTAGGCCTCTTGTCAGGATTGTTACTCAGAAGTCTTTGGCGAGCAAGCATGATAAGAAGACAGTCTTCTTGAGGACATGTATGAGTAACTCGAATCCATAGGACAAGAAAACTAACTTGGACTAGATGTGACATAGTCAACCTAGTGGGGGTGAGCATATATACCATTTCCTGAACTAAGTGGGTATAATAGGAATGAAAGGAACAAGCCACGAAAAAAATTGTAGTCGCTGAAGGGTTCAAAAATGTTCTGGAGTCGATTTAGACTTTCCAATAAATTGGGGGTCATGATGTCGCTAGGTGTCACTCATGATCTATTCATTATTAAGGGGTTAATTATGAATGGCCAACATAACCGGGAACCTGTTGGGTCACACACACTATGGCTAATCTCGAGACGTAAAATGAGCCTGAGAATGAGATTCTCAATGAGAGAGGATGTATTTGGTTGGATCTGGCTAAGAGGGTGCAAAACAGAGGCTATTGAACCTCCTATGGCCTTGTCGGACTTAGCACAATCATATTGCATCAAAACGAAGTCAAACGGATCATACAGAGCCTCACACGACCGTGCCTAATCAGGCATGGGTCGTGCTTGGCTTTGGCCGAAAACGGCCAAAACCAGGGCTGTGCACAGCAGGACACACAGCTAGTTGTGTGTCCTGGCATGACCGTATCTTTTGGCACAGTCATGTCGCGACTTTGTCGATTTTGAGATTTTTCTTATGGAAATTTCCTAGGTTATTCTCACCTTAATTATGAGATAATTATGGAAAGAAATGTTACGTTTAAGCCTTCTTAGATTCCCTAATCAAGAGATCTATAAATATATCTCTTGATATTCTTTGGAGGAAACTCTTGGTTTTCTTTCTTGGTAGCCATTCTTTCTGTCTCTTTCTTCTCTTATCTCCATCGGTTGGCTAGCACCAATCGAAGACAAATGTTTGCTGCTCTAGGAGTTGTCTCAGGTGATCTCAGCATGGATACTAATAGAGGCAAGGCCCGTTGGTCTTGCTCATGGTTTCAATAGATCTGATAAGAATCTCGAAGGCATAACTTCTCTCCTTTTGTGTATTTGCATGAGATTATGTCAATAGCAAGGATTCTTGGCCCTCAGGGGATGTCTAGGATGAAATAAAAATTGGTTTATTTGCTTTATTCCACTGCACATTATCCTGGAATATCAAACAACCTTCAGGTGCTTCCATTGGCAATGTCATACTACTCGGGTCCTTTGCCAAGGTTCATATGGACTTATGCCGCCAAGACTCCATGCTTTGACTTTACGCTGTCAAAACCTCACCCTCGGATTTCCTTGCTAAGGTCCGCTTGGACTTTACGCCGCCATGACTGCATGCTTTGACTTATGCTCCCAAGATCTCACCCTTGGACTTCCTTTCCAAGATCCATTTGGACTTACGCTGCCAAGACTACATGCTTGGACTTCTGTAAACTATATCCTTAGACTGTCCCATTGCCAAGCCTCAATGCTTGAACTTTTATCGCCAAGACTACACACTTGAACTTAGGTGGCCAAGACCATTCTTGGACTTTCCAATTGCCAAGCATCCATACTTGGACTTTCCATTGCCAAGTATTCGAACTTGGACTTTCCATGTCAAGTATCCATACTTGGACTTTCCATGCCAAGTATCCAAATTTGGACATCCTAGGTTGATTTCTCCGACAATCTCCCCCATATGACTGTTGGGTCACACACACTATCCTAATCATCCACTAGTCATATGGTCAAACCATATTGGCAAACAATGGTCAACCCATTGTCAAACATCAAAACTCTACTCAATTCCCACTTGAGTTTGGTCAACATTGACCCGGGACCTATTGCACCAACAAAATTCACTTAATTATGTCTTTAATTAAATGATTCTCCCATTAAAATATAAGACTGGGTAGGAGCAAGTCATAGATGAGGGCAAGCATAGTTTACCCACACTGCTAGCCTCAAACTCAATAGAGATTACATTTTAGTGGGCTAAGATCCATATTTTACCTTATGTTAAGTTAGCTTTGGCTAAACACCCAAGACTTGGCTATTTAGGTAGGTAGCATTTACCTATTGCATCTCATACAACTCTTGAATAATTAGATGAACAATATTATTTGTTCTTTTCCCATCTAATGGTGCATTTCCTAATTTTATGATTATAAGATCTCAATCTTATTGAGATAACCTTAGTAAAATCATACACAATGTTTGATAAGTTGGATATCACAATTATCCTATCACATTCAACGAAGATAAATAAAGACACTTTACTTTGGTAAACATGTTTACTATTGATCAAGGTAGTAATGAGTATCAAACTTTAGTAAACATTTTAAATTAACTTAACTTTAGTAAAATAACCAATTTAACAAGCATCATATACACATATAATCATGGCATATATAAACATACATGGCATAAGCATGACATATATCAACATACTGTTGGGACTTGATGTGTGCTAGAGGGGGTTGAATAGCATTTCTTCGATTTCGTTCATGATTTCTTGTCTATAATTCATTAGTGTGCAATGGAAATACAAATACAAATAGAAACAAATACAAAACACAAAGCACAAAAACACTACACTGGAGTTTTAACATGGTTCAGAGATCCACTTCTACTCCAAGGCAATCCTTAAGGTGGATTATTCCTCTTGTAATCTTTCACTATCTTCTCCTTTGGATGAACACCAAGGTGGAGAAAACCTTCTTACAATGTTGTAGCTTATACAATAATACACAACCAAATACAAATATAAATAGAAAAAGAAAACACTTTACAAGAATGCTTTTGCTTTACTTATTGATTTGGTTGCATTGGAGAGCTTTGGAAGATCTAGAATGCAACAACACTTCCTTTTCAAAAACCCAAGAAATCGGCATTTTAAGATGTCGATGAAGTCCTCCTTTTATAAGCTCCACGTCGGTTGATTTTCACCCACCAGTCGACTCATCTTACCCCCAGTCAACTGGTCACTAAATCATTGTCTCACAATGGCTTGATCCATATTGGAACCAGTCAAGCAGTCGACTACTCAGAGCCATTAGTCGATTGTTTGAACCACCAATCGATTCCATATCTCTCTGTGCGCCTGACTACTAAAGCCAGTCAACTGCCTATCCATGGAAATCTGCTACTTGTTGATGCAATCGACCCAGGTCACGATTGACCAGACTCGAGTGTGACTCAAGTAGTGTTTTGATGTTTGAAAATGGTTTGATCATTGTTTGACAATAGGTTGATCATGTGGTTGACATGGATTTGACCATATGAAGAGATAGCTTTATGGAGAGATTGTTGAAGCAATCGACCTCAGATCAAGGTTGATCTAGCTCAGTAGGACTCGAGAAAAGTCAAGTTTGGATACTTGGCATGGAAAGTCCAAGTCTTGGATACTTGGCATGAAAAGTCCAAGCATAAGTCTTGGAAATAGTAAAGTCCAAGTCATGGGCACTTGGCAATGGTAAAGTCCAAGTCATGGGCACTTGGCATGTGAAAGTTCATGTCATGGGTACTTGGCAATTGGAAAGTCTAAGCATGGGTCTTGGCAATGGAAAGTCTAAGGCATAGATACTTGGTAAGGAAAGTCCAAAGTTATAGTCTTGGCGGTATAAGTCCAAGTGTGTAGTTTTGGTGGCATAAAGTCCAAGTGAACTTTGGTGGTGAAAGTCTAAGTATGGATGCTTGGCAATTGGGAAGTCTAAGGGTGTGATATTGGCGGCATAAAGTCCAAGCATGTAGTCTTGGTAGCATAAGTCCAATGGTTGGCAGCGTAAATTCCAAGCATGGAGTCTTGGCAAGATAAGTCCAAATGTAACTTGACAAGGAACCCGGTTAGCATGACATAGACGATGGAGGCACTTGAAAGCTAGCACAAGGATGAAGAGTCACGGACTCGAGGGATCCGAGAGGCGTGAGGCTAATGGAAGTGGGTTGAAGACTTAGGTCTATGTAAGGGTATTTATCAAGTATGAGGGGATCATACTTGGGGTTAAGAGGTTTATCAGTCGATTGGGATATGGATCAGTCGACTAGCTGAGTGTTTAGCACTCAGAAGATTAGTTGACTCTAGGAAGTCGACTGGGGTTATGACCCAGTCAATTGGTCATGTATTCGACTTAGGCTCGACTTCTCAAGCAGTGCTCTGGTAGTCGACTGCTAGTTGTGGGCAGTCGAGTAGTGTTTGTGTACATGGGCACAAAATGTCCCATAGTCAACTGACGATGAAGACTAGCTTGGCAATCGACTGCTAAGGTATCCGTTGGCTAGAATGCCAATGTGGATTAGTCCATTGTGAGACAACGGATAGGAGAGCAGTCAACTGGTGTCTTTTGACAGTCAATTGCTAGGTGCAAAATTAGCCAACTATAGGCTATAAAAGGAGTAACTCATGAAGGATTTCGGCAAAGGTTCTAGGGGCGATTTGAGGCGAAGTGTTGGTGCATTTTAGGGTCCTTCAAGCTCGTCCAAGCAACAACATCAACAAATATTCAAAAGCCCTAGTTTGTAAAGTGTTATTTGCATTTCATTTGCACTCTTGTTGTACTTGGTTGTATCTTTATTCTTATTATTGTAAGATTGATGTAAGAGGTTTCTTCACCTTCGATGTGTCACTGTGAAGGAGTTTATTAGTGGTGGTGTGCATCACTAGAGTTTACTAGAGCTTGCCCGTGGAGTAGGAAATCTAGGTTCCGAACCACGTTATATCTTTGTGTTTGTGTGCTTGTTGTGTATTTGTTTATATTATTATATATTCCATTGCATAAACTAACATCATTGTAGACGAACACGAATCAAGCATAAAATTGAGAATCGCTATTCACCCCCCCCCCTTAGTGACCATATCGGTCCCTACACTACTTTGTTGGAACTTGCCTAAGCACCTTACTTCTCAATCACCTGAGCACCTTTCTCCGCGACTCTTCTTTCGACCAGTTGACCACTTCCGACACCAGTCAATTGTCGAGTCGCAGTGCTCCTGAGCATTGCTTTCTCACTCGGCTGTCGCTCGAGCACCACAGTGCCCAAGTGCCTATCACTTGATGGCCGAGTTTCGAACCTCAAGTCCCACTCAATTTCCCAAGCACCTGAGCGCTAGCTAGAGTGCCTGAGTACCTGACTCGGGTGTTTCTCATCGCCCGAGAGACTTCCCAAGCCGCTCTTGGGATGAACTTCCAGAATAGCTGCTCAGGACTTCTCGTTGCCAATCGACTGACCTCAATAGGAAGTCGACTAGTAAACCTCAAAATTGAGGTTTAACACTAAGTATGCTCCTCTCATACTTGACACTTACCCTTAGCCTAGACCTATGCCTTCAAGCATCTTCCATCATCCTCATGACTTTAGGATGGGACGAGAAACCTCGGTGGTCGATTGACCAGGTCAAAAGACGCTAGGAGAATCTCGAGAAGTTGAGGAACCTCGGTGGTCAAGTGATCGAAAGCTAAGAGGCAGGTCAAAAGAACCAAAGGTAAGGAAGGTAAGAACTTTGTGTGTAGAGGACAGGTCGCGTCCTCAGTACGGGGACATTCATAGGTGACGATCTGACTAAGGCTTCCAGAGCAAGGCTTAAGTCGAGATCGGATGGTACAGGACCATCGCATTGTTCACTGTATAGTTCTTGTGCTAACCATGTGATGTAGGTGATTATTCAAGCCATCAGTCAACTGGAGGAAAAGGGCAGTCGATTGGATCATCATCAATCAACTAATGGAAGCTTCAGTCGACTACTAATGAATCTGGACACTTCGAATAAAGTCAAGATAAGAACCACAAAATAGAGGGGGGGTGATAAGCTTACTATAATTGCTTGTATCTCTTTATTACTGTTGTAGTCATTTTTACGAGGTTTCTCCACCTTCGGTGTGTCACCGAGAAGGAGTTTATTAGTGGTGGTGTGAATCACTAGAGCTCACTTGAGCTCGACCCATGGAGTAGGACCTAGGTTCCGAACCATATTATATCGACGTGCATTTGTGTTGTATTTATATTGTTGTTATCATCTTTATTTGTATTTGCATTCCACGTGCTACGATAATTGTAGACAAGCAACCACGATGAACACAATCAAATTCAAGCAATGCAAAATCGCTATTCACCCTCCTTTAGCGTGTCATCAATGGTCCTACAAATGGTATCAGAGCCGGGGGCTCTCAGAAGAACAAGTTGTTCTGATACCTACAATTGGTATCAGAGCAAGGAGCTCTTCTACGGACTAACAGCCAAGGAGAAAATATGCTAGAGGAGATGGAGCTACCTAAGGATAGATTAGGGTACACCATCGACATTCCTCCGCCATATAGTGAGAAGATTTTCGCATGGAGGGTGAGAATGGAGACATTCTTGATGATGGACATAGAGAATTGGTTCATCATCATGGAAGGATTTGAACCTCCCATGGACAAGATGGGAGAACTCCTTAAATTCAAGAAATGGGCCAAGGAGCAACGACAAAGACTTAAGACCGATTTTAAGGTAACAAAACTTCTCCTGATTTTGACATCGGAAATTAAATTAGTTAAAAGTTGTGGATGCTAAAGAAATATGGAGCAAATTGATTGAGCTCCATGAACATCCTTTATCGGCCAAAGAAGTAGAGGAGTGCTCATCCTTTTTAGCTCAAGAAAGCACATCATCATCATCCCAAGAGCTTGAGGAATCAGAGGGTTGAAAGGGCATCAATGCCTGAGGAAGAGGTGGAAGAATTGGAGGAAGCCTCCACCTCTAGGATTGAGGGGGAGGAGATTAGATCACCAGAGCTGGAGCAAGAAGAAGCTTCAACCTCTGGGAGGGATGAAGAACCAACTCCGACTCCTACCATCAATCTAGGTAACTCAAACATTATAATTAAAGATAAAAATCACATAATATATTTTGAGTGTAGGGAAGCTGAGCAATACAAGAGTAAGTGCCAAAAAAGAGTCAAGAAGGCTCAACCAGTGACAATGGTCAAGGAAGCCGGTGCCCAAAGTTAAAATAGCAAGGAGCATATCATTTGCTTCAAATGCCATCAAAAGGGCACTATAGGACTCAATGCCCTAGGGGGAGGAAGCAAACCAAGGGCAAAGGAGGAGTCTCAAATATAGGGGAAGCTAAGGCAAACCCTAAGATAACTTTTAAGTATGCTTCTTCTTTAATTAATAGTCAAAAGCATGCTAGAAGCAATTTTAAGACTCTTGCTATTGTTCATAATCATGAAAAGCATGCTAGAAATAGATCTTATTGCTTAGGTGATAAATCTTGCAATATTAGGGTTAAGGATAAATCTAAAACAAATAACCCTAAAACAATTCTACCTAAGGAAACTATTAGGAAGGTAGAAAATCATTTAGGCATTAACCCTAAGAAGGGTAGGCATATTCCTAAAAGAAAGAACAATGCCCAAAGAATGAATCAAAATTCAAAATTTGGGCAATTAGAGTTGGAAAATCAAGCATTGAGGTCAAAGCTTGAGAAAATAAAAAAGACCCTTAAGAAGATGGAAAACATGATTCTAGGGTCTAATGGACAAAATCTAGGGGTTAATAGGCAAGACTCATCTATGGGCAAGAAAGGCTTGAGTCACAAGCCTAGGTCCAAGATAGATAAGTCTACCTATCACAATGTTTCATTTGATTATGGAATCAAGTCTAGGTCTAGAAAAGTCAAGGTCACAAGGAAGTTCATCCCTAGAGTTGACCATGATGTGTGTCTAGAGACTAAGTTTTCAAAGAAACTTAGGAAGGTCACTAAGAATGTTACAAGGGGAGTTACCCCTAAGGTTAACCTTGACAAGACTCAAATGACCAAGGGTTCTAAGCCTAAGAGGGGCATTAGAAAGGTACTAAGGGAGGATATCCCTAGTGAGTACCTAGTAAACCCAAGGAGCTCAAATAGGTTTTGGGTTCCTAGGAGCGTGATTACCTCATGCTAGATGGATTAGGATGTGTCAACTTGAATGGATGGGTAGTTAACCTAACCATAGTAAAGTTGACACTTTAGGGCATTTTCAAAGTTATGTGATTGGAAATGAAATTGAAACTTAATCCTAAAGGATTTTAGGATGTGCTAATAAATTTGAGATGGAAAATTGATCAAAATTGGCACAATTATGTTTATAGGTCATGGTGTGTCATTTTTGATTTTTAGCACACTTGGGAAAATTGAGTTTAAGGTAAAAATTACTTTAATTTTAGAAAATGACAATTCAGCCTAACACTTAGGTATTATATACCTTTGTATGTTATACACTTGTCATGCTTCATATGTCATATCGTATGTTTGCATGAAAGGTGTGTTTATGATGTATTACATCTCACAAGAATATAGTGTTCACCTTGCTTGTGAATTTCAACATCTAGAAAGGGTGAGATGCTAGGAATAAAATCTTTGGATATTAATGCTTGTGAAAAAAAAATATCAAAACATATTAACAAATACACAAATACAAGCATAATAGTGATACAATCGATACACATGCAATAAACACATCAAATGAAAAAAAAAATTAGGTGAACAAATCAAATCCTTAGAAATTCCAACAGTACGGCATGGCATAGAGTTAAGCAGTCAATTGTCGAACCCTAGCAATTGACTGCTAGCATTGTGACCCAATGACAGAATCTTGATCAGTCGACTGATGGCCACAATTTTATAAGCTCAAACCCTAGCGGTTCAGCTTCTTCATGCGACTTCTTCTTCCCGACGCTCTCGTTCTTCCCCATCCGACTTTTTGCCAGCGACTTTAACTCTCGGTAAGCCCTAGATCTTCAAGCCAAACATTTTTTTCCCTATTCTTTCTCTATATCAAGCTAAGAGCGGCCCTTTCATTCTCTATTTTTGTCGATTCTGCCCAAGTTAGGGTTCTATGCACAAGAGACCATTTCGGGCCATTCTCCTCCAGTATTCACGTATTCCGACTGACTCATATAACTTCAACTCCAAATGACACCTAAGTAACACCTCTAACCCTAAACCCTAACCATTTTTCTTATGAAATACCTTGATCTAATCAAGTTTTTTTGTGTTCATTCATTGCATTCATGTAGACAAAAACGTAGGGCAGAGCCTGGTGAAGGATCCCAGGCTCCATCCCAAATGTATCCTCCCATAGCTATACATTATTTAGATGAGCCATTCTTTTGGTCCTATTGTGGAGATGTAATTCAAATCATCATGCATTATCAATTAGTGAAACTAGTATTTTACACACATCTTGTTAATATTGACCTTCTTTGGGAGTTTTAATCTAATCTTAGGAGAGTCGGGGATGGTTCGACGTATCAAACTTGCATTGCAAAATGCAATCTAAACTTTACTCTCTGGATATCCTACGGGAATTTCTGGAGTGTCGACCATCGGATGACACGTTTGTATTTTATCCTACCCTAGATCAGTCACCCCCTGCACCTTTTGACCGTATTACTCTGGATCATATGCATCTGTATTTCTTTCACCGTCCCCATCGTTTAGGTCAAAACTTATTTCCCATCAATGACTTATCAGCTCCGGATAATGTCCTCTACAAGGTCATTGTTGCATGCATCTTACCTATAGTCACTAGGGGTCAAGTCATGGTTCGACCTCCTCATTTATTTTTGATGTATGTGATGCGTAACCTATTGGATGTCAATGTGGCATTAAATATTTTTCATTGCATCATCCATTTTGTGTCCCTGATGAATAGGTATTTGTTGTGGTACCATTTCAAATTAATTACCGAACCCTCAAACTACACTAATATAGCATAGTGGATGGCCCGGATCATTTCCCAACGAGTGTAATTGATAGAATAGTAAACTTAAGATCACTAATTATTGCTTTGGGTTTTCTATTGAATAGGGGGTTTGAGATTTGAGCTCTAACCTACAAGTTGCAAGGTAATTAAAACTCTAAACTAACATGCCACAATTGAATCAAACAGTGCAGGAAGTAAATCAACAAAAATTGTAAGAGGAAATAGATGATCTAATTAACCCAAGATAGGCCTAGTGAATGAACAAGTCCCTCCGGCCCAGTCCAACGAAGCTCTATCGAAACTCCGCAAACGGCAGTGGATGTAGGATGGTGCAAACTCCTGAATCCAGTAGTTTAATAGATGCTCTGAACTCTCACGGATCCGTTTGAGCTCGAAGAAGTGTCGTCGGGCGGAACTCCTCGAATCCGAAGGAGAAGGTGGATGAGCTGTGGAGATGGAGGATGTCGCCAAAATCTCTCGATGAAGCGGTTCCTCCTCGAATCCGCGGAGGACAATGGATGGAAGAAAGGCATAGGTGGCTGCTAGGGCTCAAGGGAAGAAGAGATTTAACTAACAACCAAATGAAATAAGTAATGCATCAATGAATTCTACTGTATGAACGTGATTAAAAGAGAGCAATTAAAGTAAAGCATGAAACTAAATCTAAACTAACCAACTACATCCTAATTACTCTAAGAAACATTTTATCGAACACCAACGAGGCATGAAACAAAGTAAATCGAATACGTGCAATCTAAACATGGAAGATTGAATCTATTACAAACATTCAACAAACTAAATGAAGAAACAAACAGATAAGACATCAATATTGGAAGAAGTCTGCAAATGGAAGCTGGAATTCCTGTCTGTCCGAAGAAAACGGTGGCTGTAGTGGTGGAAATGGAGGCTGTCGAAGGTATGGATAAGTGCTTGATGGCTGGAAATGGTGGCTGGAAATTGCTGACGGAGTTGTGACTGGCACCTCCAATCGGAGGTGGAACTCAAAGCTGGCGGAGCTGTAAGATGCTGGTCGGATGGAGATGGCTAGAGGAGTTGGCCGGACCGATCGGCAACGATAGAACTTGGCTATGGAGGAGGTGAAGGCAGTGGAGAAGATGGAGTCTGGCAGTGGTATGGAGGTGGAGTGGCGCCGGTCACCGGAGAAGGAGGGAATCCCCTTTCCTCTCTGGTGACCGGCGGGGAAGGGGATGAGCTCGGCGGTGAAGAAATGGCGAAGGAGGCATCGCGCGATCGCCTGAGAAGAAGAAATGACGATTGCCTTTCTGCTTACTTGAAGAAGCATTAAGTGGATTATATCCACCGTCCGATCGAAGCAAGACCTAATCCCAGCCGTCCAATTGAAGCTAGGTTAATTACTCTGATTAATCCAATGGCTGAGAATTCTCAGACTTTGAATGAATGGATATGATCACTCTGAATGGATAATCACGATCGGCTGAATCTAGATGAAGGCCTAAGTTGTACAGATCTATATGTATGGACCGGATCGCTCCAGATTTAGATGGATGACTCAAATCAATCAGATCTCATCGGACAATCAGGATTAAACAGATCTGAACCCTTGATTAAATTGCCTCTGATCTTGATGAAAGGCTCATATTCTTCTAGCTTAAAATGCCCATTACGACCCTTAGATGAAGTCATATTTGATCCAACTTGAGTCTAGTCTAGTGGCTCATCTCGATCTCCTACAAACAAAGATAAAATTCACATATAAGTCTAAAATTTAGGAGAATTTATAATAAAGTCCAAAAATATATCCAACTCATAAAACATGATAATAATCGATAAATAATCACTCGAGAGAATAAAAACAGTGATATTAAGGACCAAAATAACACGATAAAATGGTAATTATCAATTCCCCCACACTTATTCTTGCACGTCCCGAGCAAGTAAGGAAAACTAAAAATAAATTGAAAGTGTATTTCCCTAGCAATTCCCAAGCATACATAGAAGATCGTGAAAGAAAGTTACCTAGGATTGTCAAATCTCAAAGACTCAAGCAATCATGGACTCAAATCTTACACAAGTTAACAAACATATTGATTTTAATCCATCCTGAATAGACTAAGAATGATTAAGTCTCACAAAGTAAGTGGTGGTTTCTCTCGCTCTCATAAGCATGTAATAGTGGAGTTCACTCAAGCTACTCATGGTTTATGAACTACCATATGTTTGCCTTTCTTCTACCTTCACCACTATATACACATAGGAATGCACAATCACTGAAGGTTTATTAAGAATGTAAGGGAAACATGAATACAAGAAAAATGACAATATATGTGAAAGAAAAGAAAGATAAGAAATGAAATAGCTAAAGAAATGCAAGAGGAAGATATGGAAATACTGGAATGCTACATAGATGAGTACAAGAAAGCATTGCCCTAAATTTTTTTTTCTTCCAACCCAATAAACATGTAAACAACCTTTATCACATTCTTTAATACAAATCTACTAATGATATACAATAAATCGCTCAATAATTATAACAAGGGATGTCGTTAATAAAAATACTATCACACATAAATAAAAAAATTGCACAACATGTCAAAATTTTCACAATATATTTTTTTTTATTTCATGGGCACCCAATTTAATTTTTTCAACTTTTTTTCAAACTCTGACATGTAGTGCACTTCCCTATGCTCCAAGAAAGAAAATATCAAGCTCAACTAAAAAGATAAAGAGCATGGCTAGCTCATGGTGATCAAGCACGACTTGTCTATGCTAACACTAAATTTCCCTAAGCTACTCTCTCCCCCACACTTGAATTTTTGTCCATCCTGAGCAAAACACTCATCATGGATCATCCAAGTATTCCACATCTAGAAATAGAAATGGAGAAGAAAGTAATGGAAGGAAAGAAAAAATATAAGGATGAATGACTAGAATGTTATTCAAATAAGCATGTGACGATAAAAGAAGTGAAAGAAAACAAATATGATTGCCTTCATAATAATCATGCAAACCTACTATTGTGTGGTCTCGAAAGAATCAAAGCAAGTTCTAGAGTTACAATAACCACAAGTGCACCACACACAAGCAATAAAAATAGGGTCATTCCTCACTAGATAAACAAAAATAATCAACTCAGTCTATCAACACAGAATCCATCACCAAGTAATATCCACATGCAATCAAATAATTCATTCATGACAATAAATCCCAAAATTTGACTGTCAAATTTAACTAGCTTTCACGACTTCTAATAAGATATAAAAGAATGCATAGGGAATTTATTTAAAAAACCGACAAAATAAAAACTCAACAACCAAAACATAACAACTAAAATAAAAACAAATGAAGTAAAAGAAATGTATATACAAAGAAAAAGAAAAGAGGTGAGATGGAGAAAACCCCCCTGAGGTCCTGGCAGTTGAAGAAGATTTAGCAGGAGGAGCCATGCAGGTCGTGGGATGCTCCGAGAGAAATCCCGTCCCAGTGGTTGAAGAAGATTCAGCTTTAACATCCACGCCGAGAGTGGGATGGACCGACTGGAGGTGAGCGCCTTCATGGTGTTATCAAGATAGTACTGTGCTGCTCCCTCCAATATCATCGCCTCATCATATGTAATCTTTGGTGGTCGGAGGCAATTCAGGAAAAGTGTCCATCCTTGGAGCTAGATTATTGCATTTGCTGTTAGGGTCTTCATTAGCAAAATTCTTGGAGACTCTGGCTAAGATGGAAGTGTCCAGTCTGGGGGCCTCCAGCTATCCACCACTTCCATGGGAATCAGCTTATCAGAATTTCTTGCCACCACTGTCTCACTTGTCTTCTGGTCTGGCTAGCAAGTCTGGGCACTAATATCTAGAAACTGCTTCTCTTCTTCAGAATAATCTAGGGAACAAACAACATCACAGAGTAAATCTAAGCCGCTAGTATCATCCTGTAAGTCATCGACCACAGAAGCAACTTCATCATTATCTTGAGCATTAGATAGTACATCATCATCATGCACATCAGTAGAGGAGGCCTGTAGAGCTGTAGAGGTAGAAGCGTACACATCACCAGCTCTGCAATCCATCTCCTCAAGCACATCACTACCATCAAAAATTATCTCTAAGGAAAACTGGGAGGAACCTTGTGCTTGTGTCTGGTTGATGGATGATGCAATTTGATCCAGCAGGATTTCCATGTTATGTATCTGCTAATGACTATCGTTCATTTGTTGCTAATATTGATGTAGAAATGATGCTAGTTTTTCTAGTGTCTCTATATTTTCTTGACTGGGAGTAGGGGTTTCTTTATAGTAACTTGATTGATCTCCCCAACTAGGCATGTAAGTATCAATAGACGGTGGGGGTAGATAACTCTGAAACTGCTCAGGGGTGTACTATTGTGAGTATCCGTATCTGAAATCTGAATCAAAATTATGAAAAGATGTACCAAAAATTGGATTATACTTGTCCTGTTGATAATACTGATGATACTAAGAAACAGGCTGATGATATTGCGGCTGGTACTGATAATACTCATCTTTAGGTTGGTAATACTCTTGTTGCCCAGTGCCTGAATAGTAAGCATCACTGAAGTCTCCACACTGATGATAATATGGATCCATGCTCAAAGGAATTTCCTATCTTTCCTAAAATACTAACAAACAATATCAAAAGACACACGACATGACCAAGTACATGGATATGCAAGAAATAAAAGAATGCAACCCTAAACAAAAGTTTTTGAATTTTGAATTTTTTTTAGAAAAATGAAGAAATAATCTTAAGTCTACCAAGCACCATTACACTCCTCGGCAACGGCGGCAAAATTTGATGAATAGGTATTTGTCATGGTACCGTTTCAAATTAATTACCAAACCCCCTAACTACACTAATATAGCATAGTGGATGGCCCGGATTATTTTCCAATGAGTGTAATCGATAGAATAGTAAACTTAAGATCACTAATTATTGCTTTGGGTTTTCTATTGAAGATGGGGGTTTGGGATTTGAGCTCTAACCTACAGTTGCAAGGTAATTAAAACTCTAAACTAACATGCAACAACTGAATCAAACAATGCAGGAAGTAAATCAACAAAAACTGTAAGAGGAAATAGATGATCTAATCAACCCAAGATAGGCCCGGTGAATGAACAAGTTCCTCCGACTCAGTCCAACGAAGCTCGATCGAAACTCCATAAACTACAGTGGATGTGGGATGGTACAAACTCCTGAATCCAGTAGTTTGATGGATGTTTCGAACTCTCACGGATCCGGTTGAGCTCGAAGAAGTGTCGTCGGGTGGAACTCCTCGAATCCGAAGGAGAAGGTGGATGAGTTGTGGAGATGGAGGACATCGCCGAAATCTCTCGATGAAGCGGTTCCTCCTCGAATCCATGGTGGACAATGGATGGAAGGAAGGTGGAGGCGACTGCTAGGGCTCAAGGGAAGAAGAGATTTAACTAACAACCAAATGAAATAAGCAATGCATCAATGAAATCTACTACATGAACATGATTAAAAGAGAGCAATTAAAGTAAAGCATGAAACTAAATCTAAACTAACCAACTACAACCTAATTACTCAAAGAAGCATTTTATCGAACACCAACAAGGCATGAAACAAAGTAAATCGAATACGTGCAATCTAAACATGGAATATTGAATCTATTACAAACATTCAACAAACTAAATGAAGAAACAAACATATAAGACATAAATATTGGAAGAAGTTTGCAAATGGCTTATCCGTAAGCTAGAATTCCTGTCTGTCTGAAGAAAATGGTGGCTGTAGTGGTGGAAATGGAGGCTGCCAGTGGTATGGATGAAGTGCTTGATGGTTGGAAATGGTGGCTGGAAATTGCTGGTAGAGCTGTGATTGGAACCTCCAATCGGAGGTGGAACTCAGAGCTGGCGGAGCTGTAAGATGCTGGCCAGATGGAGATGGCTGGAGGAGCTGGTCGGACCGATCGACGGCGACAGAACTCAGCTACAGAGGAGGTGAAGGCAGTGGAGAAGATGGAGTCTGGCGGTGGTATGGAGGTGGAGTGGCACCGGTCACCGGAGAAGGAGGGAATCCCCTTTCCTCTCCGGCAACTGGCAGGGAAGGGGATGAGCTCGGCAGTGAAGAAATTGTGGAGGTGGCTTCGGGCAATCGCGTGAGAAGAAGAAATGTTGGTTGCCTTTCTGCTTACTCTTTTTTGATTTACAAGTGGTATCCAAGCTTCGCCCGACTAGTCCACTTGGCGAACCGGCCCTGCCCCACGGCCTCCGAAGAGTCTCCACCGGCCCACAAGGGTAAATCAGGAAGACGCGCCACCAAGTCGCCGTGAGGGGTTTAACGCCAATCAGGGTCCGCACCCCACACCAACCCGCTGGTAAACGGGAACCCGCCTCCGCAACCCGCAAGCGAGTGGAAAACGGCGGAATTCCCTCCGCAAGCTGCAGCCGGCAGGGATCGAACCATGGCTTGCTCCAGGGACCCCCCAAGCTCTTACCGACGCGCCATTGCCCTGGGGGCGCCTTTCTGCTTACTCAAAGAAGCATTAAGTGGATTATCTCCACCGTCCGATCGAAGCAAGATCTAATCCCAACCATCCAATTGAAGCTAGGTTAATTACTCTGGTTAATCCAATTAAGGGCTATGCATCCAACGACTGAGAATTCTCCGACTTTGAATGAATGGATCTGATCACTCTGAATAGATAATCACGATCGGCTGAATCTAGATGAAGGCCTAAGATGTCCAGATCTAAATGTATGGAACGGATCGCTCCAGATTGAGATGGATGGCTCAGATCAATCAGATCTCATCGGACGGTCAGAATTAAATAGATCTAAACCCTTGATTAAATTTCCTCTGATCTTGATGAAGGGCTTAGATTCTTCCAGCTTAAAATGCCCATTACGACCCTTAGATGAAGCCATATTTGATCCAACTTGAGTCTAGTCCAATGGCTCATCTCAATCTCCTATAAACAAAGATAAAATTCGCATATAAGTCCAAAATTTAGGAGAATTTATAATAAGGTCTAAAAATATATCCAACTCATAAAACATGATAATAATCGATAAATAATCACTCGAGAGGATAAAAATAGTGATATTAAGGACCAAAATAACATGACAAAATGGTAATTATCAGTCCCCTATCCAAGGGAAGGTTCATATGCCCTTTGGCCATATCATTACCTCATGGTTAGCATCTAAGGGCATAAACATCTCCAGGAGAACCTTGAGGACACTATTTGACTCCTACGACCACATCACCCTGAGGCACTTCTCATTAGCTGGGATGCAGATGGGCTATGGACAGATGGAGTGGTCATCAGAGCCGCTTCAGCTAGCTGGGGAGCATGGAGAGGAAGATGCGACAGAGGATATCCCTGTGCTACTAGATGCACTAGCTGAGGGTCTCTTGGCATGCTTCACACGATTGGAGTCCAGATTCGAGGACTTTCATGAGGAGGTCGACACCTAGTTAGAGGAGCTCAGCTTACAGGAGTCCTCTATTGCTTACTAGGTGTCCTCGGTGGCTCAGTAGCTAAGTCAGAAGGAGCAGCGTCAGCTCGAGATGTACAAGATGATGCGAAGCTAGACTCTGAGTCAGCAGCCTCAACTGCTCCACCACCTCCAGTCAACGATACTGGTGGATGGTAGTTAGGACTACGCCTATGTATTTTTCTTTCTGGACATCTATCTTTCTTTTGTAGGAATGATTTTTAAGATGAATGAAATATTTTATGTTGCAAAATTGTGTGTCATTTATCTTCTATTATTTGGTTGTGATTCTGTGTGATATGTGTTTATTACATTTGTTGAAGTGTATGTTCATGTATTCCTATTATGCAATGTCATGACATCATATTTCATTTAATCATTTTAAATGTCATGATAATGCTTAGGGTTAATTTTAATGGCATGCTTGTATTTAGGTTATATCTTTATGTTATGACATTATGATTATTGGCACATGCTTTATTTATGCTATCTTATATGTCATAATCATCTTTCACACATTTTTGGTTAATCAAATTGATTTAAGGCAAATGGAATGATTTGAAGTCCCAAGTATAAGAGAATCAAATAGAATTGCCTAGAAAATGCATGAAATCCTAAGAACCTACAATAACATTAAATTGACTTGTGTGTGTTTTCATACACCTTAGACACATATGAGATGCTAGGAAATGAGTTAAGTTCATGTGCTTATTTAGTACATTATATTGAACTTAGAACTCATTAAATGATAATGATGAATCATGAGGAAAGCTAATGTACAAGTCATGTACATCTAGTCCATGGTTCAAAATAAGTTTTCAAAAATATTTTAAAATTATTTTCTCTCATTTTAATGGGTATCTTATTTTAAAACTATTTTTCACCCATTGTATTTCATGTAAGTAATGTACGTATGAATTTTCAAGTTATTTCGAAATACATATTTTTACTTATGTATTTTCCAAATTCATTTCTGAAAATCTAAATTCTGAAAATCAGCTAGCAATCAACTGTTTCAGTTTGGCAATTGACTGATGTTGATAACAGTCGACTGCTTGCTGATTAAATCGACTGCTGGCTGATTTCGGGTCAACAAAGTTTGTTTAGCCCATTTTTAGCCATCCTAATATACCGTAATTGTTCCTAACCCTAGAATATGCTTTGAAAAGCATTGGAAGGATGAAAATCCATTTGAAGTAGATTAGGAGAATTGTTTTGGGTGATGTATCGAATTTTAAGGGAGATGAATGTTCAATGTTGAATCTTTATCCTTAATTTTGATTGTTTAGTGTTTCTATAGGCTTAGGGACTCTCCAAAGACATTGTTGGTGCAATGGTCAAGGGGGAGCAAGCCTTTAGGGGGAGCCTTTAGGGGGAGGTTATCCATCATGGGATGATGGATGTGTTTTCCTCAAAGGGGGAGAATTGGAGAATAGTAAGGTTTGGCTCTCATTTAGTGGTATGGGACTTATCACTAGGAAGAGTGAAGGCATCCTAGATATTTTTTGGAACAAGGGGGAGATTGTAAGATCTCATTGGGATATGAGACATTGATACCCTTGGGGAAAGACTTTCTGATGTATGTCAAAAAGGGAGAGAATTATGAGAATTTATGGCTTGAGTTAGGTGGCCAAACTCAAATGTTGTCAAACATCAAAAAGGGAGAGATTGTTGGTGCAATCGACCCAGGTCACGATTGATCAGACTCGAGTTTTACTCGAGCGATATTTTGATGTTCGATAAAACGTATAACAATGTGATTGTCATGGGAAGTCCAAGAATGGTCTTGGCATTTGAGAAGTCCAAGTTTTGTGTACTTAGCATGGGAAGTCCAAGTCTTGTGTACTTGGCTTGAAAAGTCCAAGCATGGGTCTTGGCAATTGGAAAGTCCAAGCATGGGTCTTGACATTTGGAAAGTCTAATATGGAGTTGGCATTTGGGAAGTTCAAGGGTGTGATATTGGCGACGTAAAGTCCATGCTATAGTCTTGGCGACATAAGTCCAATGTTTGACAGCATAAAGTCTAAGCGTGTGTCTTGACAGCGTAAGCCCAAATGTACCTTGGCGATATAGACCTGATTAGTATGACAATAGCCGATGGAAGCACCTGAAGGCTAGTGTATAAATGAACAAGTCATGAATGACTTGGAGGGATCCGATAGGCGTGAGGCTGATGGAGGTGGCTAGAAGGCTTAGGTCTAGGCTATGGGTGGTCTATCAAGTATGAGGCATCATACTTGGGTTAAATCTCATGTTGAGGTTTATCAGTCGACTGGGTTATGGACTAGTCGACTGGTCAAGTGTTTGACACTTGGCAGCCTAGTCAACTTGGATCAATCGACTGGGGTTATGAGCAGTCGACTATTCAGGAGTCGACTGATACTTGACTATTGTTCTGTGGCTTTGGCAGTCGACTGCTAGGGTTTAGCAGTCAACTGCCATGAAGGGCAGTCGACTGATTTAAGTGGACACAAGCATAGAAGCTTGGCGGTCGGTGATCGATCATTGTCGAAAAGCGATCGATCTTCGTAAGGGAAACCACTAGTGTATCTGTTGGAGTTTTTCTAGTATGGATTGAGCCGTTGTGAGACAATGGCTACAAGGGCAGTCGACTGGTGTCTTATGTTAGTCAACTACTAGGCAAAAATTAGCTTAAGTTGCAGCTTTATAAGGAGCACAAAGAGGAGGATTTTAGCTAGCATTTCTTAAGGAATTTGAAGGGGAATTATTGCTGCATTCCAGACCTTCAAGGCATTCCAAAAGAAACCAAAGATCAAGCATTCAAAGCTCACATTTTTAAAGTATTTTTCTTTACTTGTATTCATTTACTTAGTGTAATTGCTTGTATCTCTTTATTACTATTATAATCATTTGTACGAGGTTTCTCCACCTCCGATGTGTCACCAAGTAGTTTATTAGTGGTGGTGTGCATCACTAGAGCTCACTTGAGCTCGACCCGTGGAGTAGGAATCCTAGGTTTTAAACCATGTTATATCGTCGTGCATTTGTGTTGTGTTTGTATTATTGTTATCATCTTTATTTGTATTTGTATTCCGTTGCACTAACAATAATTGTAGATGATGGTTCTTGCTTCTTTGGATTACCAAGACCTCCCTCCCCCCCCCCCCCCTTATGAGTCGCTGGATCTGTCACCAAGAGAGGCTTAGAGAAGAAAAGATTAATTGCTGGGATCACCCCTGGTCTTAGGAATCAAGCTAGATCTGCCACACTTGAAAAAGAGCGTTAAGGGTTGGTCGGCTTCTCGGCGCGGCCACTCCGACGCTTAAGTTAGTACAAGTATGAGGAAAGCAATAAACTAGAGAAGAAGAGAGATCTTGGAAGTACCAAATGGCGAAGCAAAAAAGCATCCCCCGCTCCATCCTCCTCTATCCCCTTTTATAGATGGATCTCCCACCCTCTTCATGAGGTGAATTTACTTTAATGCCCTTTGTCAAGCTGTATTTGTAACTGCTTTTCCTGCTCTTAATCAAAATATCTCCTACCACACCTTAAATTAAATAAAATACAAGAATAAATGTAATTATTTATCCTCAACTTCTTATTGCTACTTACTATCCCCCGGCATGCCCCTCCCTCCTTATTTCACCATATTCAGAAGAAAATCCTAAAATCCGAAAACAACTCGGAAGATAAATATACTACTTGGGAAATGAACCTACTGCTTAGGAAATGAATGCACTATTCGGAAATCATACATACTACTCGTGAAATGCACTAACTGTCCTGGAAATACCTAAAATGCTCTACTACTGTTGATACCTAAACAACTATACTACCCTTCCCCTCTAAGGTCGAAAATAACACACACTGCTCGAAAAGTATACTAACTGGCCTGAAAACACATAAATTGCTCGAGAATTACATTAACTGTCCTGGAAACATACAAATTACTCTGCTGATGCCGATACTTAAACAACTATACTGCCCTTCCCCTCTAAGGTTGAAAACAATACACATTGCTTGGGAAGTACACTAATTGCCCTGGAAACACATAAACTGCTCGGGAAGTACACTAACTACCCTGGAAATACACTAACTTCTCTGCTGATGCCAATACTTAAACAACTGTACTACCCTTCCCCTCTAAGGTCGAAAACAATACACACTGCTCGGAAAGTACACTAACTGCCCTGGAAACACATAAACTGCTCGAGAAATACACTAACTGCCCTGGAAACACACAAACTGCTCTGCTGATGCCGATACTTAAACAACTATACTGCCCTTCCCTTCCGAGATTAAGAACAACACACACTGCCCAGGAAATACACTAGCTACCCTGAAAATCAATATACTACTCTAAAACTGAACATACTACTCTAAAAAATACATACACCGCTCTAAAACTTAATATACTGCTCTGAAAATACACATACTGCTCTGAAAATATACATACTACTCTGGAAATATACATACTACTATGGAACTGAACATACTACTTTGGAAATACACATACTACTCTGGAAACTCATAAACAACCCAGGAAATCTTCTAACTACTCTGAAAACCCCGACCCCTTCATAAGTTTCTCCTCTTTAGTAAAACTGAAAAACAAAGTTGAGTGAAGTTTTACAAGTTTTTTCAACAAAAACTTTTCCTACCTTTGCCAAAAATACTCCCACACCTATCATAAGTTCCCCCTCTTTAGTAAAACTAAAGAGTGAAGTCGAGTGAAGTTTTACAAGTGTTTTCAACAAAAACTTTTCCTACCTTTGCCAAAAAAATTGAACACTTTATGAGTCACTGAAACTTGACACTGCATGAGATGTTTATGCCTAAAATATTGCATGAGATGTTTCATGCCTTAGAACGTTGTAAGAGGCATTTATGCCTTAAAATACTATAAGAGACATTTTATACCTTAGAATGTTGCAAGAGGCATTTATGTCTTAAAATACTGTAAGAGGTGTTTTATGGCTTAAAATCTTTAAGAGGCGTTTATGCCTTAGAATGTTGTAAGAGGCGTTTATGCCTTAAAATCTTGTAAGATGCATTTTTGCCTTAAAATATTGTAGAGGCATTTTATACCTTAAAATCTTGTAAGAGACGTTTTATGCCTTAGAATGTTGAAGGCATTGAGCCTTGTTAGCATATTATCTGCCTGTTATAACTGGCGTTATAGTTCCCCGTGGGGGAAAATAGCTATCTAGCCCTTAGACTTTTATAGGAGCATCGCAAGCACATTTTACATATGTCATATAGGCGTTATAGTTCCCGTGGGGAATAAAACTAATTAGCCCTTAAGGTCGCTATAGTAGGTGATGGTGCTTAAATTAGTTTCTAACACATAAAAATATCAAAAAACTTATCATACCTTAAAAAAGAATACCATTGATATAGGAAAAGAGGAATTCCAATCTAGCATAATATCCATCAATAAAAATGTCATTAATAACAGACACATAACACCTTCGAAGAATAAAACTCCGCTTTATTAAATAACCCAAAATTCCATAGAAAAATTAACGACTTTTAGAAGAACACCTTTATTATCCACCTGGATCCATAATAGGCGTAGAATACCTCAGAAAAATTCTGAAATACCTCTATAAAAATAAAAACTCTCCAAAGAAATACTAGGGTTAATAAAAAATGCCCTAACCTTCCCTATTTACCTTACCGCAACCCATACTTATTCATTATAACTCACCCTCGTCCTCACTAATTCCCTACCGTTCACCTGCAATTCTCCTCAAAAACCCTAACTCCCTTCCCCGACACCTTTCATCCTCCCGCAATCCCTTTTGCTCAATGGCCTTCTCTTCTTCCACCACACCCTGGTACGAAACCACACCTAGCCAACTCTCCTTCAACCATTCCTTTTTCTGCCGCGATCCCAAATACCTCCCTGAGGATACCACTGTCATCATTCCTAACTATTCCCAATGCCCCCATCTTCCTCCACCTGGGACCAGCTCCTTATTCACAGGGCAGTTGGAAGGAGGCCTCTGTCTCCCCCTCTCGAAACCTCTCTATCACATCCTCTTCTACTATGACCTCCTTGTCAACCAACTACTCCCCAACTCTCTTCGCATCCTTATAGGAACCATCATCGTCTTCTAGCATCTCAATATCCCACAAATACCCCATATATTTCACTGCCTCTACCAACTAAAAATGGTCAACCTCGACGTTTTTTATTTCATGGCCTACCAAGGTAATCAATTCCTGACTGATATACCCTCTTCCCATAAAGGCTGGAAAGAGCTTTACTTCTTCATCGCTATGGATCCCCCCTACCATTTAGAAAACTATCCTCCCAGATCTCCCTGACCCAAAAACCATCAAAGCTACCATTGACTTCTCCTCTGTTGAAGCCAAACTGAAGAACAAGTATTTCGGCATCAACGAACTCCTAAAAGAGCCCATTTTATCTTACTATGGGCTATCACCAATTCCATCACTAGATGCACACCCTATCGGTAAGCTCTTTCTATTTTTACTGTCATTATTTCTATACTTATACCAATACTGTTTCTTATTCTTTAACCTGCACACCACCACCATATCCTACTCCCTTACCAAACCCATTTGGAAGCATCTACCAAAACCTTGTCTTATATGCCCAAAAAATATACTGATGTCCTAATTTACATATCCTCAATGCCCAATTTTCTATAACCTTTAATTACTTGACCTGCATAAACACTGAATCTAATACTGTAACCCTGTTCCAAATAGCTACAATTTCCTCTTTACCGTGTATATTGATACCAAATTTTGCATATTCATTACATTTATCTCAACATGTTTATTCATACTTTGCTTTGTAGAGGAAATAATGAACGTAGCTATAGCCAGAACTCTGGCCAAACAACAAAGGAAGAAGAGAAAAAGAGTCGAAATAGTAACCACCTCTTCTTCCACCGAGGAACCCCCTACTCTAGTAAATAATTCCTACTCAACTACTTTACTATCCTCTGCATATCACGATTTAAACTTACTCAACATTACTTATACTTCCTTGTCACAGGTTCCCCCCACACTTCTTGAAGTCTCCCTTTTAATTATTAATGAACCAGATCAACCAACCATTACCTTAGTAACTCCCGACCTTACCCCACCTCCAATAGAACCTATTCCCACCCTCCACAAAACCATCCCCTTCACCTCCTTAAAAATTTCAACCCCCCTCCGACACATCTATCCACAGTCCTCCTACTGATACCTTCCATGAGCCTATTGAACTATCCTCATCCCCTTCCTCCTCCTCTGCGGATGACCTTCCTTTAATCTCCTTATTCCCCACCAAGCGAGAAAAACCCCCACCTCCTATCAGCTACCAACCATCAGAACCAACAACCTCCACCCCCTTAGATTTATTAGTACAAATTGTATCAGACTCCTACCCAACCCATCTACTTTCCACCCTTCCTGTTATGCCCATTTTAAATCCTCCCTCTACACTTCCTTCACCTACCTCCCCTTCTGATAACATCCCCCACATATCAGATTCATTTCTGCAGCCATCCACTTACCACCCCCTTTCCTCTGATATTCCTTCTATTATTCAAGAACTAAAAGAAAGCCTCCGGACAGTATGTTTCTTCACCTACTAATTATTTTCCTTCACAAACAATCCATTTTACAATACCTCCCTATATTTTTCAGAATCCTTCCAAGCTTCACACCATCGAACAGTGGTTCTCTACCTTCCAAACCTAGCACTACAAGCCCTCCACCTCTTCCACAGAGCCACTGCCATCCATTACCACGCGCATCGCCCCTTCAACCTCATCAATGGGCACTCAAGCTGACCCTGAAGAAACCACTACCATCACCCTGGGCACACAACCCAATCTTCCTCCTTCTCCTGACCGAGCAGCAAAAGAAAAAGAACTCCAACAAAAACTGCAATGGTTGCAACTGCAAGTGGAAACCCTCTCTGCCGATCGAGAATAGTTAATAGCAAATTACAAAAAAGAACTCTCTCTCAGAGACACACATATAAGGTGGCTGCAAGAACGAGAAAAAGTATCAACCAAGACCATCGCTTCCCAACGATCAGTAATCTGAAAAATGGAATGAAAGGGAAAGCTACTCGCACCTCCAGTCAAGTGATTACTTCTAGCCCATGGAAAACCTTATAGATGCCCACATTGCCCTTAAAGACACAACTTTCCAAAGCCTAAACGAATTCCATTTCATTTTTGACATATTAAAATAGCACTTTCATAACTTGGCCAATACTGGAAATGATCATGCTACCCACATCAAACATCTTAACCAAGAGTTGTCCCATCTGAAAGAAATAGAAGCAGACAGATGGGCTGCTGAACAAACTAGAATTCTTACTAAAATAGCCAAAAATTTTAGCAAATATTTTCATAGAGGAATTGAAGGTGCTCTGTAGACAATCACTGAGAAGAAGTACCTTATACCTGGCCTGCCCAATCACGAGCTAAACATTGAAGAAGCTTTTAAGAAATTTCTTCCAGAGCCTTTTAACACTGACTCTGATACTGGCTCAGAGCAGTAAATCTATTTAATACTTATCTATATTTCCAAACAACTATGCAATGAATGCTTAATCCATGTAATACTTATTTGTATTTGCACATTCTTGTAACGAACACTAAGTCCTTTATGTCGTGTCTAATTTTGTATCCCTTAGTATTGCACTGCACAAGTCCACTATCCTCTTTATAAGAAACACACTCTTCCCACCATCTAAACTGTTAGCTAATACACAAAAAGAAGCATCCTCTGCATATACCCTCCAGATATTATATGTGAAGAAAAAAGAAATAACGAATAAGGCACATCAGATTACACCTTAATTGCATAATTATACCAAGCAAAAACCCATCAGACCCCAGAATACAACAAACAACCTCTCATTATTAGTTCAACAAACTGAAACACTTGAAGCATAATAAACTAGTCATTTGCAACAACCTCATAATTCCTTTACCCATCACCACTTATCTGACATTAAAGAGAAACCGCTTGTCAAAAATATCCTTATCGATAACACCACCATACACCTTCATACACTCTTTACTAAACCCCCACCAATTACCTTCTAACAGAAATTATTATACCCCAATCTCACCTTATTACAAACTGAAATTTTACTTGCCCACCATTTTCACCCTAACAAACCTATGCCACGCAACTCTAGAACGCCACCTCACAAAATTGAGCGTGAAAAGTTGTTGCTTCCCTCCAACTTAGTCCTTCTCTTCTATAAATACAGAAACTATCCTTTCTTCTTCAATTCTACCAAGAAACCCTTCAAGCTCCACTGTCCTATACTTTCCAGAAAATGCAGCCCATTACCTCAATCCCTCAACCCTGGTTTGCTTCCCTATACTCCAAAATGACAGGGGAACACTGCCGATCCCTTTCCTCTCGAATATAACTCCCCTCAGGATATCATATCATTGTGGCTAACTCCATTGAACGCCCTCATCATCCTCTCGGATGCACTAAAGCTTTCTTCTTGGAGCAAATAGAAGCTGGTTTGTTTTTTCCTATCCACCCCTTCTTGAAATATCAGAATACTTTTCCATTCCTTTAAACCAATTAACCCCAAACTCTTTCCGATTTATGCTAGGTTTTTACCTTATCACTTCCTTTTTATCAATTACTCCCTCAACCTTCTTTTTCCATTGCTTTTTCCAAATAAAATCATTAGAAATAGGAATATTATACTTTCAAGACCGGTCAGACTTTCAATTTCTTACCGGTACCCCTTCCTCTCAGAAAGGCTAGAAGGAGAACTACTTCTTCATGCACTCTATTTCTCCTTTTCCTTTCCCCCCTACATGGTTAACTATCCTTCCTCCCCAGCCCTTTTTAGGCTCTTATTGAGATCATAAAGAATACCAAATGATGACCTTATTACTTTTAGAAGAACAATTTGACTTAAGCCAGCTATTAACCAAATTCACAATGTCGCTAGTCAGAAACAGCTACCCCCTGCAGTCGACTGATACGCTCGGGCTTCTCTCCTTAGGTATATCTCTGCATACTGTTATTTAACTTGCAAATTTTAACTTACCTCTCCTTTTCCAGAGTCACTCCTACTACAGGTTGTTGATCCTACCCCCCCCCCCCCCCCTCCCCCCAAACTAACGCTTACCCTTCAACCCCATCCTATTTGCCAGACTCCACCAACACCTCTCTCCTCCCCCACAATACCCGATCCACCAGATTCCTTGCTATCCAATATTAACGAGGTTACCATATTATTTTGCTATTTTCCTCTTTCTTAGTACTAATACCTTCTTTTTCATGGCATCATCAGCATCCATCACCTGAATAACCAATGGCTTCAATATACTAACACTCTTAAAAAGGAATTATAGGGGTATCAAGCTAGAGAATTATTACTACAACAAGACTGCCAACGACTCGAAAGAGAATTGCAAGATTCTTTCATAAAAGGCCAAGTTGACCATGCATAATTATCAGCTCTCCAATTCCAGACCACTTATCTGCAAAATACCCTAGATTTTTTTAAATCCTAACCACTTTCAGAAGGAACCAACACTTCTCATGTAAACTCTTGGACTTCTGCTACCATCAATGACATGTTCTTGGATAGAAGTTTCGCATTCCTTTACTAGAGCTTCAAGACTATATCACCTAATTTAAGGCATCTGGTTATCCTCCTCTAGAACACTACTAACTTTTTAGACATAGGCAATACCATCGATCGCACTCCTTTCGATTTACTATCTTTTCCATTCCCTCCTAATGAAAAAATGTGACTTATATTTTTCACTATACTTGCAATACAATGTGTCTTTATTACCCCATTTTTCCTAAAAACAAAACATGTATTTCATAATATTTTGTCTTTTGAAACAAGGGCGCCGATGGTTTACATTCTACTTATACGATTATCGCTCGGGGAATAAGCTATCACTTGGATACTTCTTTTTCCAAAAACAACCCTTCTCTCCCTAGCCACCACCATCCAGGCCAATAAAAATGATCCCTCATCCTCCTTCCTTTAAAACCCTTCGGTATCAGCTCCACCCCTCGGGAACTCATACTTGTCCCTTCTTTTCCCCCCTCATCCCTTCTATAAAAATTAAACTCCCTATATTCCTTCATCCCTACTTTCCTCCTTCCATGGCTTCTCCGTCCCAACCTATTCTCATAAGCTCCGATACCAACTCCACCGTCGACTCAGAGACTCAGTCCATGACAACCTCTGCATATCTCCCCCTGTCCCTCACGAGACCCTTCCGCTCTCCCTTTCCTTCCTTTGGCAACCGTTTATGGTGCCCTCCAGTACCCTGGCAATATCCCCAACCAGCTCCCCCTCATCTTCCGACCAGTCTCCAACTAACAGATCCACCACTTGCGAAGGAAGAATCTTCTATGGATTCCTTCACCCCTTAGTTTTCTTTTTTCTTTTTTTTTTACAAGCAGAGATTTCCCTGTCTGTACTTCCAATTGATTTCTAATAAAAACATCTATTCTCCTTATATGCATGTTGAATATTATGAGTGGCCAAGAAGTTTTAACGTAAAAATATCTAAACCAAAGCAATAACTGTCTAAATCAACATTACACAATACCATCAATATATCCGCAAACAATCCCAAATACCCACAATCAAATGAAGAAATAACAGAGCCAACAACACACCTCCTCTTACAATACCGCAAACTCTCGATAAAACACCACCATCATCAACCAACCTTATAAAAATAAAGACATAGTTTTCACAACATCTCATCCACTAAAATAAGGCCGTAAATGATATACATTCCAGGGCCTTGGTAAATGTCTTCCCTGAGCATCCTTCAAATAGTAAGCCCCCATTCCCGCTTGGCTTTCCACTTGAAAAGATCCTTCCCATTTGGGTCCCAGCTTTCCCTTAGATCCTTCAGGTAGCACCTTCCTCAGCACTAAGTCTGCCACCTGAAAAGAATGATGCACCACCTTTTATTATAAGATTTAATTACCTATGCCTTATACCTTTCAGCATTATATGAGGCAGTATTCCTTTTCTCCTGAATCAAGTCCAATTCCATACACCGGACTATACTATTGTCTCTGGGAAAATAACTCACTACCCGAGCAAATTCCACTCCAATTTCCACAGGTAGCACTGCTTCTAAACCATACACCATACTAAAGGGAGTAGCTCCCGTAGCTCTCCTAGGATTGGTTCGAAAAGACCATAATATGCTAGGCAACTCTTCTACCCAACTACCTCCTACATGCTCCAACTTAGTCTTTAACTCATGCACTAATTCTCTATTAGTCACCTCCGTTTGCCCATTACTTTGAGGATACTTGCTCAATTTTAAAGTCTTGACACCATTTTGCTAATTTTTTACCCTAAAATTGTTGTCCATTATCAGATATCAACCTTCAAAGAATACCAAAATGACATACAATATTTTTCCATAAAAACTTCAACACCATCTGCTTAGTAATACGAGCTAAGGGCTCAACTTCTACCCACTTAGAAAAATAATCAATAGCTACCAATAAAAACTTCTTTTGACCTGTCCCGACTGGAAATAGTTATACTATATCCATACCCCATTGATCAAAAGGGCAAGCTGACACTACTGCCTTCATATACTCGGTCGGCTGATGTTGCCAATTATGATGCCTTTGATAACTTTCACATTGTTGTACCAACTGTATGGAATCCTTCATCATGGTAGGCCAAAAATATCCCGCTAATAACACCTTATGAGCCAATGCTCGACCCCCTATGTGACTTCCACAAGCTCCTTCATGTACTTCTCTCAGAACTTAATTTGCTTCCCCTCTCCCCAAACAACGCAATAAAGGCCCAACACAAGTTCTTTTATATAAAATTCCTTTTATCATACAAAAGTGAACTATCTGCTGCTTAAATTGCCGAGCCCTTAAAGAATCACTTGGCATCTTTTTATCCTAAAAGAATGAAATTAACTCTTTTCTCCAATCATCTTTTATTACTTCTCCTAACTTCTCGTGTTGTGGTAGTAACTCAATCTAAGCAATCACCTCACGAGTATTCCAACTTCCCAAAGAGCTAGCCAATTGAGTCAATTCATCAGCTCTCTGATTTTCTGTCCTAGTGATTTTCTTTATCAATACTTCTGAAAAATTTCCCTTAGCTTTCTCTACCATTTCACAGTAACTTCGACATTTGTCATCTATAACTTCAAATCTGAAGGATCCTTGAACGACTAGAGGGGAGGTGAATAGCCGCTTTTCGTTTTCTATAAAAAGATTAGTGAAAACACAACAAATACAATAATAATAGAAATGAAAATGCAATGCTAACGCGGAAGCTTTTACGTGGTTCGGAGATAACGCTCCTACTCCACGGCGATCCTTAAGGTGGATCAACCCAAATCAATCTTCACTAATAAGCTTTCTCTTTACAAAGACCTCCTCTTCTTACAAAAGATGACAATGAAGATTTGAGAGGAGGAAAGAAATTAAAACACTTAGAAAGCTTGGAAAACTTGTGGGAGCTTAGGAGAATGATCAGAATATATGCATTAGCCTCTTCTTGCTCCCCTTGGGCTCTTTTTATAGGAAAGAGCCTCTTTTTCCCGTTGGAGGTCTATCAGTCGACTGATGACTTACATCAGTCGACTGCCGCCAATTCTAACGGCTTCTGAACAACCAGATTCACAGGATTTGCCGTCGTCATCGCCAACAGGAAGACTATCACGATCGCCAGCGATGGCGATTCGACATCGTCAGTAGCGACAGCGCCATTACTCACGAGCCATTTGATTCGGGCGCTGACCGCCAATAATGATCGATCGCCCTTGTATGCGCAATCGGTTCGAAGTCGACTCTCGCCAGCTCGACCGATAATCTAGTCGATCGCCAGCCTCCAACCTCTAATGTATTTTAAAGGCGATACCATGTTCCAATGATCACACCCCAAGTATGACTAATTCATACTTGAAAACATACCCTAAGCCTAGACTTAACCTTCTAGCTTCTCCATCAGCCTTGCGCCTCCAGGATTTCTCTGAGTCCATGACTCCATCCATGCGCTTGCCTTCAAAAGCTTTCTTCAGTTTCGTCATGCTTTGGGTTTCTTCTTTGCCAAAGTACGCTTGGACTTTACGCCGCCAAGACTACATGCTTGGACTTACGCCGCCAAGACCTTTCCTTTGACTTCTCTTTGCCAAGATCACACTTGGACTTGTCTTTTACCAAGTCTTCATACTTAGATTTTCCTGTCACTTAAACATGTTCACAATTAGATCACAAAACATTGCCTAACTTAGATGATTATCTAAACATCAAAATATAAATGCTTGGGGCATTGTTGCACCAACAATCTCCCCCTTTTTGATGTTTGGCAATCCTTTAAGTTAGGTCTTTAACACATGCATATAAACATATTTCAATATGAATTCTAACTTAAATATCCCTTCTCCCCCTTTGACATACAACAAAAAGAGAAGAGTTTATCCAATAAGTGTAGGAAAGAATTATAATTGATACATCTTGAACAAAGGTATAAGATTGATATGAAGCTCCCCCTTAATCCAAGACATGATTCATGATGTGGAAATAACATGTGAAGCAAAGCATAAGCAATAGAATAGGCAAATATGTCCTAGCTTTGCACCAACAATTGTAGAATTAAGGGATGTATCTCCCCCTAAACCAGTGCATCAAGAAGATCCTTCTTTCCATACAAGTTATCATGTATATACTGTGGGAATCATATAATGTCCAAAATTGGACCTTTTAACCGATGAAAAACCATTTTTACATTCCAAAGCGATTATCACCGTTCGAGAATTGTCATCGATCAGCTAGGCCTTAGCGATCATTTGCTAATAACATGATCGTGATATTAGACAAGTCTAAAATTTGAATTTTTCAGGCAAGGTTTAAAAATGCGTAGAAAATTCCGTAGATGTTCAAAAATCACGAAACTCGTCATACACATTTTATTCGACTAATATAACATATAAAAAATATTAGACGAAAAACATGCTCATCAGATTAACGGATTGATACGATATTCAAAATGATAAAAATATGAAGCAAAAGTAGAATTGTATCGTATCAATATTCATAACTTAGTACTATGTGCTCAATTTCTAAACTTGAAAAATAGCAAATTTTAGTAATGTAGGCACTAATAGAAATGAACTAAACAAAACACAACTTCATTTCATTAATAAAAAATCATTACACAAGTTGAAGTTTGTGTCGTACATACGGCCAAAAAGAAAATAACAAAAACATGCTAGTTAATGATCGTCGTCATCAGCATCCATCGGTGCAGATGACGAACCATCGTGAGGAGGTGGGTGTCCGGGTGTAGGAGGGCGGAGAATCGCCAAAATGTCCTGCTGCTGCCGATGCATCCCACTCACGAGGGAGAGGAGCTCCTGATGCTCCCGGCGAAGCTCCTGTTGTCCCAAGCGCAGCTCCTCAAGACGTGTATCTACTCGCTCTGCAAAAGCATCGAAGCGGGCAATAAAGGATGAGTCTGGTGAGCGGCGCCGCTGCGGGATCCCCTCCGCATCGGCTCCCTCCAACATCCTCGGCATCTCTCGCCCGCGGCATCCTCACGATCTTGCGGGCGCCACCGCGGCCGTCGTCTGAGGTCCCGAGCGGACCCTCACGACCTTCAAGCCCGCCAAGGAGAAGCTCCGACGAGTCATCTGGTCATATTTTTTATTCATGATTTTGATGACCCCTATGTTGACATCAATGCCTACGGAGCTAAGCCACTGAGTAAGGACATTTCCAAAAGGCATATGAACCTTCCCATTGTTTGGCTTTATGAAATGGGTAATGCAGTGAAAGGTGTTGAGACCAATATCGATGTCTAAGTATTGACGGAGGATATGCATGAGAATAAAGTGTGTAGGTCAAACTAAGGCCAACCCACGTGTAACTATAGGAAGAAGACAATGAGCAATGACCTTATAAAGGACATTGTCAGAAGCAGAAAGTTCTTGGGATTGAAAGAGATTGGTGTTCAAAGGACGAGGAGAGTTATAGAAGGTAGTATGAAGTGAATCTAGAGAAATATCCTCAAAAGGAGGTGGAAGTGGATCACTCCAAGATGGATACAAAATGAAATCATTCTCGGAAGAGAGACATCCGAGAAAATTGGTCCAGATCTGGGGGCTGAAATCTAGATCGCACTAAGCAATGCGAGTCCGGTATCTCAAGCCATCTCCAACCGACCGCAAATTATTGAAGAATTCAGAAAGGAGGGTGATATTTACATGATGTTCACAAAAAACTAATGATTCAAGTTTGTAGAATTGGATGATTTGAACAATATCAAAATAGTAGTCCTTAAGAAAATTTGGGTCCATTGATCGAGGTGGAATGAGTTGAAATTTATTTTTATCGAAGGCACTTTCAAGTGCGGAGTTAGGAAACCTAGGATCGACAGTGGGTGGAGGGTTCGATGGGCCCTCGTTGGTCGGTGGAACCCGGGCACACTTAGATGCATAATGCTTAAGTCTAAATGTGCGAAAAGATCAATGTAGGTTAAGGATGAATGCATACACAAAAACAACAAAACAAACACCGGTTAGTGAAACAAAACTATAGGAACAACTAAACAGTGAGCAGGGATGAGGGTTTACCTAGGCAGCATGGTGAAAGATCAAAGAAAAAGTGTCGGAAGGTAGTTTCCCCGAAACCCTAGCCGGGTAAGTGGTCTGCGGTGAAGACTAGGTGGAAACCGCGTGAGAAGAGGTGGTCCTCGAGTCGGAGAACACCTCAAATGAGAGCACCGGTCGGTGAAGTCGCCGGAAAATGAAGGAGAACGGCGAGAGAAGTGCGGTGGAATTTCGTCGGAGGAGGAAAAAGAGGAAAGTCGGGAAGTTTTGGCGAGTCGAACCGGTGGGAAAATCCTAAAAACGATATCACGACGATCGTCATTAGTCGGCAATGAATCGATGGAGATCACGAACTGCCAATCGCATACGAGTGCTTTCGTGGCGGGCGATCGCCATAAATGGCGCTTGAACCGATAGCGAACCGTAAGCCCAGTTCGATCATTAGATCACCGAATCGCGATAAGCGCCGATCGATATCAGTATGATATCCTTTTTGGCCAGATTAAAAAATTCATAATTAATTCAATAAAGATCAAAAAATTACGAAATTTTGTGGTTAATGTTGTTAGATCATTTCCTATCAAGGAAAAATTATTTTAAAAATATATCACCTCTAGATTTTGATATTGACACAAACTTGAGATTTTGCAAAAGTTATGATATTTTTTGCAACTTTGTATCACTTTGGCTTATCAATTGAAAATTGTTTCTCAAAGTTTGATAGACATAGTTTAAATTTTATTTTATTTGACATTTCCAATCATATTCTTGGAGCTATATGCACATTAATTGTACATAAGCCTTCCCAATGATTGGTCCAATGAAGGATTAATGTCTCTAGATGGCACTTTGGTTCATTGTAATGCATCATAACAAGCATGATGAACCAAGTGCATCTTCCTAACATCTCACATGATTTCTAGGTGGCTAAATACACAAATCATGGTTTCTTAGGTCTATTGTGAGATGGTTAGAGGTATAAAACCTAGATTTTTATGGGATCATGCAAACCTACACTTCTATTCTACAAAGTACATTCCAAGTTCTCTCCTAAGTGATGAAAATTCTATTTCGGGGAGAGGCTTGGTAAAGATGTCAGCTAGGTTGGACTTAGATTCAATGTAATTAAGCTCAATGTCCCCCTTAGCCACGTGATCTCTAATGAAGTGATGTTTCACTTCAATGTGTTTGGTCCTAGAGTGATGCACCGGATTTTTGGTCAAGTTAATGGTGCTCACATTATCACAAAATACTTTCATGTTGGAGTAAGATAGCTCATAATCCTCTAAGGTATGTTTCATCCATAGTAGTTGAGCTACACAACCACCCATAGCCACATACTCGGCCTCGGTGGTGGATAAGGCAACACAAGGTTGCTTCCTACTACTCCAACTAACTAGGGAGGACCCAAGGAATTGGCATCCACCACTAGTACTCTTCCGATCCAATTTGCAACCGGCATAGTCGGAATCCGTGTACCCCACCAAATCAAAAGACCTAGTCCTAGGGTACCATAGTCCTACATTTAGTGTGCCTTTAATATATCTTAAGATTCTCTTAACGGCAACTAAATGAGATTCTTTTGCACATGATTGGTACCTAGCACACATACCAACCGCAAATAATATATCGGGTCTACTAGGGGTTAGGTACAAAAGGCTACCAATCATGCTCCTATAGAGTGTAAGATCAATTTCTTTTCCTTCATTATCACTATCTATTTTTGTATTGGTTGCCATTGGAGTTGAAACTACCTTAGCATTTTCCAAACCGAATTTCTTAATCATTTCCTTAGCATATTTGGTTTGATAAATATAAATACCTTCACTAGTTTGTTTGACTTGCAATCCTAGGAAGAAATTTAATTCCCCAACTAGACTCATTTCAAACTCTTTTTCCATATTTTTAATAAAGTCTTGAAGGAGTTCATCATTTGTTGACCCAAAGATAATGTCATCAACATATACTTGGGCTACAAAGATGTCCTTAGATGTTGACTTTATAAAGAGAGTTTGATCTATACTACCCCTTTTAAAATCCTTAGAAATTAAGAAAGATGATAATCTTTCATACCAAACCCGGGGAGCTTGTTTCAACCCATATAAAGCTTTCCTAAGCTTGTATACATGGTTTGGGTAGTCCATATTTTCAAACCTGGGAGGTTGTTCTACATATAACTCTTCCTTAATAAACCCATTTAGGAATGTCGATTTAACATCTATTTGATGGAGTTTGAAACTCATATAGGAGGCATACCCTAAAAGTATTCTAATAGACTCTAACCTAGCAACCGGGGCATATGTTTCATCATAGTCAAGTCCTTCGACTTGATTAACACCTCTTGCAACTAATCTTGCTTTATTTCTAGTGATATTTCCTTGGTCATCTAGTTTGTTCCTAAAGACCCATCTTGTAGTAATAATGGTGTTTTCATTTGGTCTATGAACTAACTCTCATACTTGACTCCTTTCAAATTGAGCCAATTCATCTTGCATTGCTAAGATCCAATCCGGATCAAGTAATGCATCTTTAATTGTTTTGGGCTCAATTTGAGAAATTAGAGCTATATGACTAGTGGGATCCCTATGAAATGACCTAGTTCTAACACCTTGAGATAGTTCACCCACAATTTGATCTAAGGGGTGACTTTGATGAACTCTTATGGTTCTAGGAGGTGTATTAATTTGATTTTGATCATGATCAACCTCAATCCTATGCTCATCATCAAAATCATCCCTTACTCCCCCTTGATTCAATCCTCCCCCTTCATCATTACCCCCTAAGGTTAAATCTTGAAATTGTTGGGTAATTTCTTGATTTTCATTATTAATATCATCATCAATAGGGGATTTCCTAGGGTATGTATTGGAGGATTCATCAAATTGAACATTTGAAGATTCTTCAATCTTTTGAGTCCTTTTATTGTAAACCCTATACCCTACACTAGTGGATGAGTATCCAACTAGAATTCCCTCATCCGCTTTGGACTCAAACTTACCTAGGTTGTCTTTGGTATTTAAAATATTGACTTTACATCCAAAGACCTTAAAATAATGAATTGTTGGAATTGTACCATTCCACAATTCAAATGGAGTTTTTCCTAAAAATCTATAAATCAATACCCTATTTTGGATATAGTAAGTGGTATTAACCGCTTCCACCCACAAGTAGCTAGGTAAGGAGTATGCATTAAGCATTGTCCTAGCCGCTTCTTGTATAGCACGATTTTTCCTTTCCACCACCCCATTTTGTTGGGGTGTTCTAGGACAAGAAAACTCATGCTTGTACCCTTGTTCTAAGCAAAAAGTTGAAAAATTAGAATTCTCAAATTCTCCATCATGATCACTACGGATCCGGTTGATTTTGAGTTTTCTTTCATTTTCTACTCTTTTGCTGAATCCTATGATTATTCCTAAGGTTTCGTCTTTATTTTTCAAGAAAAATACCCAAGTAAACCTAGAGAAGTCATCTACTATTACCAAGCAATATTTACTATCAATCATAGAGGGGGTACTATGGCAGTCAAATAAATCCATATGTAATAGTTCTAACGGTAAAGCGGTACTAAGTAAATTCTTACCTTTGTGTGATGTTTTTGATTGTTTCCCTTCTTGGCATGCATCACACATTTTTTCCTTGAGAAATTTGACTTTAGGCAACCCTTTGACTAACTTCATTTTTGCTATTTTGGCTATGTTCTTCATGTTTATGTGTCCTAGCCTCCTATGCCAAAGTCAACTTTCTTCCTCTTTTGCAATAAGACACTTAGTGGAAACATTAGTAGCATAGGATAAATCAACATAATATATATTTGATTTCCTAAAACCTACTAACATGCAATCATTTAGAGTTTTGTTTCTTATAAAACATTTTGAGGAATTAAATTTAACATCAAAGTTTGCATCACATAGTTGGCTTACACTAAGTAAATTAAATTTCATATTTTTAACTAATAGCACTTTATGAATGGCAAGATTGGGGGATACCTCAATTGTGCCCTTTCCTAGAATCTTAAGTTTGTCGCTATTACCAAATGACACCTTTCCCTTGCTAGTGTGGTTGATAGTGGAGAACTTTCTCTCATCACCGGTCATATGCTTTGAGCACCCACTATCAACTATCCACAAGCTTGGTGCTTCTACCTATATCACATGAAAAATACAATCCTTAGGTACCCAAATCTTAGGACCACTAGCATCAATTATAAATTTCTTAGGTACCCAAGCCTTTCTACCCTTGCTTTTAATAATGGTTTTTCTACCAACAAGGGATGTAAATGCTACCTCCTTTTCCTTAGGTCTATATCCTATTCCGGCCTTGTTGTAAATAGCCCTTTGATCCTTAATAATCATGTCTAGGTATTTAGAACCATTAGTAAATTTTTCTAAGCATGCTCTTAAGTTACCTATTTCTTTTCTTAATTCATCATTTTCATCCCTAAGGGTACATGCATCATCATCACTAGATAATTTACCACAAGATGATTTTACACTCTTAAGTGATTTAATCTCTATTTTTAAATCCTTAATCCTAGTTTTCGATCTATTCAAAGCATTTTGAAGACATGCAATAGTCTTGTAAAGTAAATCTACTTTAGGGGAGTTGTTTACCTCATCATCATCACTTGATGATGATTCGTCGCTTGATGAAGAGGATGAAGACTCCTCACTTGAGCTCCCGGTTTCTTCCTCTAAAGCCATGAGGGCTAGATTTCGGGTGGCATGGCATACTTCTTCATCATCGGAAGTGTCTTCCATGCTTAGGGTGTCCCAAGTTTGAGCCACCATTGCTTCTTTCTTCTTCTTTTCCTTCTTTTCCTTCTTCTCCTTATGCTTCTTTTCTTTCTCCTCCTTCTTCTTTAGTTCCGGGCAATTTGACTTGATGTGCCATTTCTTATTGCAACCATAACATGTTACATTAGATGAAGAATTAGAACTATTTGAAGGCTTACCTCTTGAGGATTGGAACATCCTCCTCACATCTTTCTTGGTGAGTTTCCTTGATCTCCCACCAAACTTCTTGACATAATGAGCCACCTCGCTTGCCGATAGCTCATCTTCACTACTAGATGAATCTTCCTCGGATTCGGATGAGGAGGACACTTCTTTCTTCTCCTTCTTCTTTTTGTCCTTCTTGCCTACAAAAAGAGCTATACCCTTCTCTTTGGATAAAGTGTTAGCTTGTTCATGGAATTGAAATTCACAAAATAGCTCATCTAACTTAACCAATGAAAGATCCCTAGAGACCTTATAGGCATCTACCATTGAGGCCCATAAGGTTGTTCTAGGGAAAGCTTGTAACACATACCTTACAAGGTCTCGGTTGTCGACCTTCTCACCTATTACATGTAGTCCGTTGACTACTTCCTTTAAGCGACCGTGCATTTGACTCACGGTCTCGTTGGTCTTCATGGTGAAGCTTTGGAGTTGACCTATCAATAGGTCTCTTTTGGCTCTTCTAGTCTCCTTTGAACCTTCATTCAATTCGATGAGCTTCTCCCAAAGCTCTTTTACGGAGTTGAAAGCCCCGACTTTGGAAAGTTGCTCCTTGGATAGACTACATTGAAGTGTGGTCGTTGCTTTTGCATTAGCTTGTGCTTTCTTTGCCATCTCTCTTGTCCAATCTTTTGTCGGTAGTGGTGCTCCAAATTCGTCGACCGGCTTTTCGAATCCATCTACAATACTAAACCAATTTTCGATGTCATTCATGAGGTAGTATTACATCCTACCTTTCCAATAGCCGAAGTCATTGTCGTCGAAGAATGGAGGCCTCGCCGTACTATATCCCTCTTGAAATGTCATGCTTCGGTTGATGGTTAGATCTTCCGATGCGATCCGGGCTCTAATACCACTTGAAGGATCCTTGAACGGCTAGAGGGAGGGTGAATAGCCACTTTTCGTTTTCTAAAAAAAGATTAGTGGAAACACAACAAATACAATAATAATAGAAACGAAAATGTAATGCTAACGCGGAAGCTTTTACGTTGTTCGGAGATAACGCTCCTACTCCACGGCGATCCTTAAGGTGGATCAACCCAAATCAATCTTCACTAATAAGTTTTCTCTTTACAAAGACCTCCTCTTCTTACAAAAGATGACAATGAAGATTTGAGAGGAGGAAAGAAATTAACACACTTAGAAAGCTTGGAAAACTTGTGGGAGCTTAGGAGAATGATCAGAATATATGCATTAGCCTCTTCTTGCTCCCCTTGGGCTCTTTTTATAGGAAAGAGCCTCTTTTTCCCATTGGAGGTCTATCAGTCGACTGATGACTTACTTCAATCGACTGTCGCCGATTTTAACGGCTTATGAACAGCCAGATTCGTGGGATTTATCATCGTCATCGTCAACGGGAAGACTATCGATCGCCAATAGTGGCGATCGATATCGCTTAATGCGGCCAGCGATCGACTATGAGGCCATTTTGTTCATGCGATCGCTAATAATGGTAGTCGACTACGGCTTATATCGTGATCGGTCGAGTCGACTCTCGAGTTCAGATAACTGATCAGGATCCTCCAACCTCTAATCGCATTTTAAAGGCGATTCATTGAATACCATGTTCCATCGGTACACCCAAGTATGACTAATTCATACTTGAAAACATACCCTAAGCCTAGACTTAACCTTCTAGCTTCTCCATCAGCCTTGTGCCTTGAGGATTTCTCTGAGTCCATGACTCCATCCATGCGCTTGCCTTTAAAAGCTTCCTTCGGTTTCGTCATGCTTTGGGTTTCTTCTTTGCCAAAGTACGCTTGGACTTTACGCCGCCAAGACTACATGCTTGGACTTATGCCGCCAAGACTTGCCTTTGGTCTTTCTTTACCAAGGACTGCTTGGACTTTACGCCGCCAAGACTACATGCTTGGACTTACGCCGCCAAGACCTTTCCTTTGACTTCTCTTTACCAAGATCACACTTGGACTTGTCTTTTACCAAGTCTTCATACTTGAATTTTCCTGTCACTTAAACATGTTCACAATTAGATCACAAAACATTGCCTAACTTAGATGATTATCCAAACATCAAAATATAAATGCTTGGGGCATTGTTGCACCAATAAAATCCTCCCCTAGTATGTTGCACCACTAGTTGAAAATCCATATGCACAACTACCCGCTCAACTCCTATATTTTTAGTAGCTTATAAGGCCATAAGTAAAGCTTCATATTCAGCCTCATTATTAGAGGCTCTAATATGCAACCTGACTGCCAGCTTGACCTCCTCTCCTTGTGGTGAAGTCAGAATTACCCCTACTCCGCAACCCTCTTTCTTAGAAGACCCATCTTCATATATAATCCAAGGCTCAGACTCCTCCTTATGTACAGTCTCCACTAAGAAGTCAGCTAAATCTTGCACTTTAATAGAGATACGAGGCTGATAAGTGATGTCGTATTCACTAAGTTCAGTATCCCATTTAATAAGCTTTCCTGTAGCTTCTGGATGCGTAAGTATTCTACCCAGAGGAGTATCAGTGAGTACCACCAAGGGGTGAGATAGAAAATAGGGGCGTAGTCTCCGGGCAGTTAAAACCAGACCCCAAGTTAACTTCTCTAGATTAGTATAACGAATTTCAAGTCCCTTCAAAAGATAGCTGATATAATAGATTGGATGTTGCGGACCCCTGTCTTCTCTAACCAATACTAAACTCACAACCACTTCAGAAAGAGCTAGATATACCCATAACACTTCTCCAGGCTAAGGTTTAGCTAAGAAAGGTGGCTCCACCAAGTACCCTTTCAGAGATTGAAAAGCTTTATCACAATATTCATCTCATTGGAATCCTATAGCTCTCTTCTTATCGGGATATAAATCTAGATAAAGCAGTAATCCTACCCAATAACCTCTGTACTTCCTTCAAGTTTTTTGGAGGTTGCATCTGTTGAATAGCCTCAATCTTTATAGTATTAGCTTTTATACCCTACTTAGTAACCACATATCCCAAGAAACGTCCTTGAGTCACCCAAATACACATTTCTCTGGATTTAACTTCATCTTAAATTTACGCAAAGTGTCGAAAGTTTTCTCTAAGTCAGATATTAACTACTCGGGACGTAAAGTTTTAACCAAAATATCATCCACATATACCTCCACATTTCTCCTCAATTATTTTTTCAAAAATTTTATCCATTAACCTCTGATAAGTAGCCCCAACGTTTTTTAATCCAAAAGGCATAACTACATAATAGAAAGTCCCTTCTGCAGTAATAAAGTTGACTTTATTCTAGTCTTCTAAAGCCAATGGTATTTGGTGATACCCCTGATAGGCGTCCATCATTGATATAAACTGATGCTCAGTAGTGGAACCTACCAATTAATCAATGCAGGGTAAAGGATAGCAAACTTTAGGATAAGCTTTGTTAAGATCTCTGAAGTCCACACGCATTCTCTATTTTCCCAATGGCTTAGGTACCAGTACCACATTAGATAACCAAGTTGGATACTATATCTCTCTGATATGTCCAGCCTTCAACAATTTATATACTTCTTCTTTAATAATAGCATCCTTCCCAGCTCCAAAGTGTCGACACTTCTGTTTCATAGGAACTACAGTAGGTAAGATATACAATTTATGCTCTATGATAGTAGGATCAATTCCTGATAAATCCTATGGAGACCATGCGAAAATATCAACATTCTTGATAAGGCATTGTATTAAATATGCTTTAAGTTGCAAAGGAAGGTCCCGGGCTATAAATGTAGTATGTTCAACACACCTATCATCCAACACAATTACCTCCTTATCATGCTCTCCTATCTCTTCCGTAGCCCCCTTCTAAACGATACACACTGCATCTCCATACTTAGATTTATGCAGAGACTTGCCAACAAATTTTCCTTTTTGCCTTGTCCGGATAGCATCCACAAAACACCTCCGTGAAATCTGTTGATCACCCTTAACTTCTCCTACTTCACTTCCAACATGGAACTTAATTTTTTGATGATAAGGAGAAGCTACTGCTTGCAGACTACTTAGGACTGATCTGCCTAGGATAGCATTATAAGAAGAAGGCATGTCAACTACTATAAAATTAATAAGCATTGTCTTCCTTCTTGGCTCCTCTCTTAAAGATAAAGGTAACTTGATTTGACCCATTGGTTGCACCTCATGACCAGAAAATCCAAATAAAGAAGTTTCGACTGGCGACAAATCAGTAATGTTAACTCCCATTTACTCTAAGGTTGACCAGTACAGGATATCCACTGAACTACTCGAATCAACAAAAACTCTTCCTACATCAAAATTGGCAACAAGGGCTCGAAAGACCAAGGCATCCATATGAGGGGTCATTACTCCCTCTAAGTCATTAGAATCAAACCCTATCATGGGTCCTCTAGCTCTAGGCAGAGTAGCAACAGTTGCACATTCTTCTCTAATATGTCTCTTCCATGCTCTATTAGAATCTTCGTTAGTGGAACCACTAGATATCGTGTTAATAGAGCCTCTAACAGGGGGTAGATTAGTAGGTGCAACCTAGCCAGGGGTTAGTTCTCTTATCTGAGCAGCCTATACAGGACAATTTATAAGAGGCCTTCCCGCATTTCCTCTATCGTAGTTTCTTCTTCCAAACTCCCACAGATAAGGGGATGGATTTATAACCAGATTTCGAACATGAGATGAGCTCCCACAATTCTTTGCAGCTCAAAATCTAATTGCTGACATTTTTGAGTAGTATGCCCATATACTTGAAGAAAAGTGCAAAAAGTAGGAGATGGTAATCTCCTAGGCCCTCTATCACCTTCAAAGGGTCTTCTCAGCAACCGCTGCTCTATACAAATATTCATAGCTCTTTCCTTAGAAAATCGCAATGGTGGAACGCATAGAAATCTGTTCTCCAAAGGTTGAACAGGCCTCACCCATTCAATCTGTTGGTGCAGTGGGCACCTAAGTCAAACCTGAGCTTTGATTATAGCAAACGATACAAAGTTAAGCTCATATCGTTATCTCACGAGCTAAATCGAGTGTGCAGAAAAGTGTCAATGCTGGAGCTAAAGGTCAGCGACACCCGGAGGAAGCCGCGGTGGTTAGGCGACACTCGAGTGATTTCGGAGGAAGCCGAAGGAATCGAGTGGAAGGCCGGAAGCAAAAGCGACACAGTAAGTATCGAGGTAAGCTCGTGTGTGCGAGTGTAAGTGAGGTCATATCCTCCTTACGGGCATGATCTTAAGCGTAGATCCAACCAAAGACATCCTATAGATGGTCTAGGTCGAGATCGGACGGTCGAAGGCCATCGAAATAATGTTTTTGTTTAGCTAACTTTTGGTTTCAGCTAGCATTAGTTGACTACCAGCTTGGAGGACTCGACTGTTGTCCATCAGTCGACTATCTGCGGTCAGCATTCGACTGATGCTGCCATCAGTCGACTGATGATGGCCATCAGTCGACTGTTGGTCAAGGATCAGCCTCGATGAGTCCAGCTTTATCACCATTTTTCAAGGAGTCTTGTGCCCAATTTCTATTAGTTGAAGTTCCTCTCGAAAAGGGGCTCAAAGACTATAAAAGGAGGGCCTGTCCTAGGGTTTTCTCATCAATTCTAAGCTTCCAAAAGCCTCCGTAACGCTGCAACTCTCCGACAACGAAGTTCTACTTCTCCGACGCTCTAGGTTTAAATTGTTTATATTTTTCTTTATCGGTATAAGCTTCAATTCAGTTCATCTTTTTATTGTATCAGAGTTTTATCGTAACGAGGAGAGGGGGAGTGTCCCTCTACCTCAAGCTTTTAGTGTTTTCTTGTATTCGATTAACTCCTACCTCTAACGAGGAGGAGTTCTTTAGTGTTTTGCCCTCTGTGCATGGTCAAGGACCACTAGGGCCTTGGAGTAGTAGCCGAAGGCTACGAACCAAGTAAAAAATTTACTTGTCTCTTTTAGCTTTCATTTATCTTTCCGCTGCATATATTTGTCTATTCGAACGAATTCGTATGAAAAAGTTTTATCGCTATTCACCCCCCTCTAGCGATCCGCTCGATCCAACAATTGGTATCAGAGCCGGGGGTGCTAAGATTTGGTGAAACCACCAATCTAGCTTCTTTACAAATTTTTTTTCCTTTTTATTCTGTTTATTTCGAATTTATTTCATTCTCTTAATTTTTCTCCCGCACTACTAATCCAAGACACAAGTCTTGGTACATTTCGATTGTTTGTGTTGTTGTTAGGTTTTTTCGTCTTCATTCTCTTGTTTGTTTTTGTATCAATGGCCCATCTCGAAGGTTTTAGCACTGTTCGACCTCCATTTTACAACAGAGATGACTTATGTTATTGGAAGGGTTGGATGGAGTGCTTTCTTAAGATTCAAATCGAGATGTGGATCATAATCTAAACAGGATTCACACTTTCGACGAACGACGTGAGTGAATCTTTGGATTATGACCAATGGACCAATGCTACAAAAAGACAAGTCGAAGCTGACACCAAGGCGACTCAAATCCTCCAATGCGGCTTGTCCAAGGAGGAGCTTAATCGTGTCGGCCCCTTCATCAGTGCAAAGGACCTTTGGACAAAGCTAGTAGAGCTACACGAAGGGACCGATGAAGCCAAGGTATGTAAGCGCGATCTTTTGTTTAATAAATTATATAATCTAAAAATATAGGAACACAAAATGGCAACGCAACTTCATGCTCGCGTTCAAGACATAGTCAATAACCTACACGCGATTGGGCAAAAAGTCGAAAACCGCGATCTTATTAGGTATGTTCTTAACTCTTTTCCTAGGATTACCTTGTGGGCATCCATGGTTCATGCCTACAAGGTCTCCAAGGATCTTTCAAAACTTAGGTTAGATGAGTTATTTTCTGATTTCGAACTTCATGAGCAGTCTAACTCGGAACCCGAGAAGGGTATAGCACTTTTTGCAGGTTCGAGGAAGAAAATCGCGAGCGAGCCACCCCCGAAGGAAGAAGAAGATGAGTCCGATTCGGAGGTCGACCCGGAAATGGAGGTTGAACTAGTCAACCTAGTTCGAAGGATAGTCAAGAGCCGAAAGCGAACCGTCACTCGACCCAACGAAGGTAAGCCTAAAAGTTCTAATATTAGGTGTTACGAATGCAACAGGTTTGGACACATCAAGTCCGAATGCCCAAAACTCAAGAGCAAAGCACCAAAACACAAAAAGGCACTCAACACTACATGGGAAGAAGCATCCAAGGAAGAAGATGATGATCGCGTCCTTATGGCTAAACCGGTTGAGTCGGAGATGGAGTTGAAACCTGAACATGAATTGGAAACCGAAGACGAGTCGGACTACAAAGCGCTATTCAAGACAAGCCACGGATACACATCCAATTCAAAAGATACACTCAAGGTAAGTCGATCTCTTATTAGTATGCTTTATAGTGCAATTAAGTTCTTAACTAGGAAATTAGCTAAGTCCGAGTCCAAGGTCGAGACCCTGGTTGAGGAAGTTAAACTCCTCAAACACGAGGTCTCCCTAACCTCTTCAACTAGTCGAGTTCGAGAGGAGGACTCAACTCGGGTTGAAAAGATCGAAGTTGAGAACTCACTCTTGAAAAGTCAAGTCGAAGATCTTAGGAACACGTTGGAAAGGTTTACTTTGGGATCCAAAGGACTTGACCTCCTACTTGGATCGCAAAGGGTCATGTACAACAAGGCTGGACTAGGGTTTAGCTCAAATATGACCAACAAGTCATATATGTCGATTGTAAGTCGACATAAAAAACCTATCCAAGCATGGGTCCCTAATACTGCCTTGATTTCAAACTTATGATCGAACTAGTGTTGGGTTCCCAAGGACTAAATCCACTATGTGGAGAGACCGAACCGATTCAACGGTCCAGGGGGAGCCAGTACAAAACTTGTTTGTATTTTAACTTAGAAATTACATGCTTAGGTTCTTTATTTATTTTGATTTTTCTTTTTAGAATGGTTAGATAGGACTATAACTCGTCAATACTTGATAACATAGTACTAGAACGCGGCGAGATGATAGTATGCTAGGAAAGCGGAGTCTTGTGTATTCGGGCTAGATAAGGCATATCTAGTTCGGCGCACTTGACCGAGCAGAACTAGCTGAAGCTACCTCGCTGTATCCTAGACTAGTTAGACCAGGAAGTGGTCTTAGGTGAGTCAAGTTTCTATTTTCTTGAAAATGGCTTTGTCTAAGGAAGTGGTCATTGTTCCGATCAAAGAAGACCTCTATGCCTCGCCACGACCTGGAAGCCATGATCTTGAAAAGGTGACTTGATGAGCCTAAGGTCAAATCTGAATCTAACGCAAGGTTGACAAGTGTTCAGATCATTAAATTTAATTCAAGTAAAATTAGAGGTCATCTCACAAGAACATATAGGGTTAACATGTTTGATCATGTAGACATGGGTGAGATGATTTAGGTTAATAATTTTCAACCAATCTTTAATAAATCCAATATCTGATCCAACTACCTTGCATGTAGGATCAATGGATATTGGACAGTGGTTGCTCCCAACACATGACCGGGGATCAACTCAAGTTTTTGAAGCTTCGATTCAAACGACAAGGATCGGTAGACTTCGGAAACAACGGCAAGCTCAAAATCATCGGATCAGGTGATATTGAGCTCAACTCTAACTTTATTATTCAAAATGTCTTATTGGTAGAAAATTTTCAATATAATTTACTTAGTGTAAGCCAATTGTGTGATAATAACTATAAGGTCATATTTCTAGAAAATGAATGCATAATTAATACAAATGAAACTTCTAAAACAATCCTTAAGGGAATCAGAAACAATAATATTTACACTATTAATCTAACTAACTCCTCAACCAAGTGTCTTATGACACGGCAAGAGGAATCATGGTTGTGGCATCGACGACTCGGTCACTCACATCCAAGACTCATCCACAAGATGAGTCAGAGTGACTTAGTCAGAGGTTTGCCTAACCTCAATAACTTGAACAATAAAATATGTAATGCTTGTCAACAAGGTAAACAATCTAGGACACAACATCAACTAACTAATAAAGAACAAACCAAAAGTGTTCTTGAGCTCCTACACATGGATCTATTTGATTCACACGGAGCTAAGTCACTTAATAGGAGTAAATTCTACTTAGTCATAATTGATGACTATTCTAGATTTACTTGGGTTAGGTTCATCAAACACAAAAGTGATACCCTAGATCAACTAATCAACCTATTCAAACTATTAGAAAATCAACAAAATCTTAAAATCAAAAGACTTAGGACTGATCATGGAGTTGAATTCGAGAACCACAGGTTTATAGAATTCTGTAACCTAAATGGATACCACTATGAGTTCTCTTGCCCTAGAACCCCACAACAGAATGACCTAGTAGAACGTAAAAATAGAACCCTACAAGAAGCCGCTAGGACAATTTTAAACGAGTATAACCTACCCGATAGGTTTTGGGCGGAAGCCGTGACTACGGCATGCTATGTCCAAAATAGGATCCTTATGGTAAAGAGACACCTTAAGACCTCATACGAGATTTATCACGATAAAATATCTAACATCAAGTACTTTAGGGTATTTGAGTGTAAGGTACATATCATAAACACTAAGGATTACCTAGGGAAATTTACATCCAAAACCTCGACCAGAATCTTTCTAGGATACTCGACTACAAGTAGAGTTTATAGAGTATATAACCATGACACCCTTAGAGTCGAGGAGACTATCAATGTAGTGTTTGATGAAGGACACGAACCTACAAAACCCCCGGCAACCCCAATTAGCAAGCCGATTCATACCAGACTCAACTCCGATCCTGAGATCAAGTCTAGTATTAATCCTAATCTAAGTCAACCAAGTCATTCTATCGATCAAGTGGTAGATGACTCTAACCAAACTAGGACTCAAATGAGTCATCCTATTGACCAAGTGGTAGGTGACCAAAACCCAAACCAAACTAGGACTCAAACGAATCATCCTATCGACCAAGTGATAGGTGATCCAAGTCTAGGAGTTCGAACTAGACCCTCATACAGAAACCTTAGTCAAATCTCCTTGATTTCCAAAATTGAACCCAAAACTATTGATCAAGCTCTTCTTGATCCCGATTGGATTATTGCAATGCAAGAAGAGCTGGCTCAATTCACTAGGAACAAAGTATGGGAATTAGTACCACCACATAAAGATAAAATAATCATTGGAACAAGGTGGGTGTTTAGAAATAAACTTGATGATAAAGGTGAAGTAGTTAGAAATAAAGCTAGACTTGTCGCTAAAGGGTTTAGTCAAGTCGAAGGTTTAGATTACGACAAGACCTATGCCCCAGTAGCTAGACTAGAGTCCATTCGAATGTTATTAGCATATGCTGCACATCGAGAATTTAAGTTGTTTCAAATGGATGAAAAGTCAGCATTCTTGAATGAATACATTAAAGAAGAGATTTATGTTAGTCAACCCCCCAGTTTCGAAAGTCTAGATAAACCTGACCATGTTCTTAGGTTAAAGAAAGCTCTCTATGGACTTAAACAAGCTCCTCGAGCTTGGTACGAGAGGCTTTCAGTTTATCTTAAGTCCAAAGGATTTAACCAAGGTGTAGTTGATCCAACCCTTTTTGTAAAAACCGTAGGTAAAGACATATTTATAGCCCAAATCTACGTAGATGATATTATTTTCAGAACCACCAACTCGATCCTACTGAATGAATTCATTTCACTTATGGAAAGTGAATTTGAAATGAATTTAGTGGGTGAGTTGAGCTTCTTCTTAGGTCTACAAATTAAACAAACTAAAGATGGAATATACCTACATCTGTTGGATCGAGAAGCGTCGCTAGAGAGGGGTGAATAGCGATCGTAAATCTTTTCATTCGATTCGTTCGAGTAGACAATTAAACGAGTAAGCACAGCGGAAAATAAAGAGACATGTTTATTTTACTTGGTTCACAACCCAGCAGTTGCTACTCCAAGGCCCTATCGGTCCTAGACCACGTACGGAGGGCAAAACACTATAACGTCTCCTCCTCGTTGGAGGTAGGAGACAACGATCACAAAACCAAAATTATGAGGATGAGGCAACAAGCCTACCTCACCTCATTACGAATAAAAACAAAGAATACAATATCAAAATATATTACTTGATTCTTCTACCGACGAAGAAGATCAGAACTTGTCATCGCATCGGCATTATGACGGTGTTGGAGCATTGGCGTTGTAGGAGCACTTGAGAATAAACTTGATGTAGTTTGGAGTTGGAATCCTCCCCTCCTTTTATAGATTTTGGCCTCTGAATATGTCTCCTTTTTTTTCGGAATAGATCACGAAGTTGTATAAATTTTATCGCGAAGTGGCCGCGTCAAACCTTATCCATTTTGACCTAGCACAAAGGTTGATTCGTCGCCATCAGTCGACTGATGCCTCCCATCAGTCGACTGATGAGCATCAGTTGACTGCCAGCCTGGCCACTTCCCTACAGTAAGAGGTTAGATCGGAAAATGATAAATGCGACGGTTTCTAACCGTCCGATCTCGACCTAGACCTTCCAAAGGAAGTCTTAGTCGGATCGCCGCCTACGGTCATCCCCGTAAAGAGGACACGACCTTACAATCTCTCACTCACACGAGCTTTCCTCGATACTTACCTTGTAGCTCTCGCTTTCGGCCTTCCACTCGATTCCTTCGGCTCCCTCCGAAGTCACTCGAGTGTCGCCCGACCACCGCGGCTTCCCCCGGGTGTCGCTAGCCTTCAGCTCCAGCTTTAGTACTTTTCTGTACACTCGATTTAGCTCGTGAGATAACGAGGTAAACTTAACTTTGTGTCTTTGCCATAATCAAAACACAGGTTCGATTATCTAGTGCCCCTGCACCAACAATCTCCCCCTTTTTGATCTATGTCAAACCAACACAAAGTTAAGGGAAATCAAAGCATAAAACAAGTATAGGAGATGATGAATGTCATTCCCAAAAACTCCCCCTTAACCAAAACTCCCCCTTAACCCTAGGTGAGTTTTGAAAGAGATACTTTAGTTTTCAAAAATCAAATTTTGTGTTACTCCCCCTTAACTTTCACTCTTCTCCCCCTTTTGCCATAAATCAAAAATTTTTTTGGGGTTTTTGTATAAAATAGGGGTTTAAAAACAATATCGTTTATGCATGCATCTAGATAAATCAAATATGAGTCCAAGCATGCGTCTAGCAGTAGTTAGATAGATTGGTTCGAGGTGTGTCCCTCTGCACCAATAATCTAAAAGTTTGTAATATAACCCTTAGGGTTAGTTTGCTCTCCCCATTAGTCAAATATATGAAGTATAAGAGATGTAGCGGGCGCTAAACTTTGGCCTAAGAGTTGTTAAGTACAATAGTTGAGAAAATAAGTAGTATTTTGAAGAGGTTATATTTCAATTATCCTTAACATCTCACCCATTTTATGTGTCTCAGAATTTGTTCACCTTATATGTTTTGTGAGATGATTTTAAATTGATTAAAGATAGTCAACCTTGGGTTAGATTCATATTTAACCTTTAGATCGTTAAGTAACTTTTCGAGAAACTGGCTTCCAGGTCATGGCGAGGCACAGGGACCTTCTTTGATCGGAACAACGACAACTTCCTTAGACAAAACCAAATTCAAGAAAATATCACATAAGTCACTTAGGATTACTTCCTGGTCTAACTAGTTTAGGATACGGCGAGGTAGCTTCAGCTAGTTCCACTCGGTCAAGTGCACCAAGCTAGATACGCCTTATCTAGCTCGAATACACGAGACTTTGTTTCCCTAACGTACTATCATCTCGCCGTGTCCTGATACTATGTTGTCAAGAGTTGACTAACTTATTTTCCCTATCTAACCGTTCTAAAAACTAAAATAAAATATGCAATGGTTAAGTAAGCGGGTATACTATTTTAGTGTTAACTCCCCCTGGACTATTGAACCAATAAGGTCTATTCAAATAATGAACTTGATCCTGGGGAATCCAATACTTATTAGTCCTTATGTGTGAGTTCAGTAAAAACTTTGGGACCCATGCTTGGACTCTTTGATGACTACGATTTACGATAGACATATAAGACCTATTCGTAGTCTTTGACTTAAATCCGAGTCCGACTTTGTTGTACACGGCTCTTTGGGTTCCAAGTAGTCTATTAAGGTTCTTAGATCCCAACGTAAACCTTTCCAACCTAGCCTCAACCTCTTGAACTCGGTCTTTCAAGAGAGAATTCTCCTCCTCAAGTTTTTCAATTTGGGTTGAGTTTCCCTCTTGAACATGACTAGTTGAAGAGGTTAGAGTAGCCTCTAGCTTGAGGGTTTCAACCTCCTCAAGTAACGACTCAACCCTAGACTCGGGTTTTGTTAATTTCCTAGTAAGCACTTTAATGGTATTGTAAAGCGTATGAATTAGTGAGCGGCTAACCTTAATTTTCTCTTTTGATCCGGCTTTGAGTTGCTTCTCGAAATAGTCCTCGAGTTCAGAGTCGGTGTTGTAATTGGATTCAGATTCGGACTCTGACTCAGAATCAGACTCTTCGGGTCTTGCCATGCATGCTATGCCGACGCCTTCTTCATTGTCCCATGTTGCACGAAAAGCCTTCTTTTGGTTTGATTTGAATTGTGCCCTCTCTTGGTTCTTTAGTAGCCTCCTTTCCCTCCGAACGATCTTTCGCACTACGTTCACTATTGCTTCCACCTCTTCCGATTCGGACTCTGATTCGTCTTCGGGTTTGAGTTCATCTACTTGCCTAGTAGGTGGCTTGCTTCTTTGTCCTGCAAGTAGAGCAATACCTCTCTCGGCCCGGACCACGTTTGTTTGCTCGTGAAGTTCAAACTCGAAAAATAATTCGTCTAACCTAAGCTTCGAAAGGTCCTTAGAGACCTTGTAGACATCGACCATGGATGCCCACAAGGTAGTCCTAGGGAAAGCATTTAAAGTGTACCTTATAAGATCCCGGTTCTCTACGACTTGCCCGATCGAGTGAAGACCGTTGACGATATCTTAGATTCGCGCATGTAGTTGGGTGGCGGTCTCGCGATCCTGCATCTTTAGATTGTATAGTTTATTTAAAAGTAAATCTCTTTTACATACCTTAGCATCGAGCGTCCCTTCGTGTAAATCAATCAATTTGTTCCAGAGGTCTTTGGCGCTAATGAATGGTCCGATGCGGTTGAGTTCCTCCTTGGACATGCCGCATTGCAATATTTGAGTTGCTCTTGCATCGGCTTCGATTTGCCTCTTGGTTGCATTTGTCCACTTATTGAAATCCAAGGGCTCTCCTTGATCATTGGTGGGTAGAGCAAAGCCGGTTTGTATTATTATCCAAGTCTCGACTTATGTTTTTAGAAAATACTCCATCCGACCTTTCCAATAATGGAAATCATTTCCGTTAAAGAACGGAGGTCGGGTGGTGCTATACCCCTCAATGTGAGTCATTAAATATCTTGCAAAACACAAATAAAAACCAAAGAGAATTCCAAGACTTGGTCTTGGATTAGTAGTGCGGGAAATAATAAGAAAAAAACAGAAATAAATAAGGAGAATAAGAAACTAACAAAAACTCGAAACTTACGACCTTCGATGTCCCCGAAAGGGTACTAAACGTTGGATTTTGGGGTTGGAGACAGCTTGTTATGAGGGTAAACCCTGGTAAGAAATGTAGATCTCTTAGAGGGATTCGATTTGATAGGTAGATCATTTTGAGAGTCCTCTTATGCAAAAAGATATGGCCGTTTTACCGTCGACTACTCCAAAAGAGAATACTTGCAAATACACAACCAAAAGAAGCGTACCAAGACTTTGTCTTGGATTAGTAGTGCGGGAGAAAAAAACCTAAGAAAGATACTAATCAAAAAATATGAAAAGAAAACAAAAATGTGCTAGATTGGTGGTTTCACCAAATCTTAGCGCCCCCGCTCTGATACCAATTGTTGGATCGAGAAGTGTCGCTAGAGGGGGGGTGAATAGCGATTGTAAATTTTTTTGTTCGATTCGTTCGAGTAGACAATTAAACGAGTAAGCACAGCAGAAAATAAAGAGACACGTTTATTTTACTTGGTTCACAACCCAGCGGTTGCTACTCCAAGGCCCTATCGGTCCTAGACCACGTACGGAGGGCAAAACACTATAACGTCTCCTCCTCGTTGGAGGTAGGAGACAACGATCACAAAACCGAAATTACGAGGATGAGGCAACAAGCCTACCTCACCTCATTACGAATAAAAACAAAGAATACAATATCAGAATATATTACTTGATTCTACTGTCGACGAAGAAGATCGGAACTTATCGTCGCGTCGGTGTTATGACGGTGTTGGAGCGTTGGCGTTGTAGGAGCACTTGAGAATAAACTTGATGTAGTTTGGAGTTGGAATCCTCCCCTCCTTTTATAGATTTTGTCCTCTGAATATGTCTCCTTTTTTTTCGGAACAGATCACGAAGTTGTATAAATTTTATCGCGAAGTGGCCACATCAAACCTTATCCGTTTTAACCTAGCGCAAAGGTTGATTAAATCGCCATCGATCCAGCGATGCCTCCCATCGATCGGCGATGAGCATCGATCGGCGCTCCATGTCCGATCATTGCCGGCACCGCCACTTCCTGCGGAGAGGTTAGCTCAGAAAATGATAAATGCGACGGTTTCTAACCGTCCGATCTCGACCTAGACCTTCCAAAGGAAGTCTTAGTCGGATCGCCGCCTACGGTCGTCCCCGTAAAGAGGACACGACCTTATAATCTCTCACTCACACGAGCTTTCCTCGATACTTACCTTGTATCTCTCGCTTCCGGCCTTCCACTCGATTCCTTCGGCTCCATCCGAAGTCACTCGAGTGTCGCCCGACCACCGCGGCTTCCCCCGGGTGTCGCTAGCCTTCAGCTCCTGCTTTAGTACTTTTCTGTACACTCGATTTAACTCGTGAGATAACGATGTAAACTTAACTTTGTGTCTTTGCCATAATCAAAACACAGGTTCGATTATCTAGTGCCCCTGCACCAACAACATCAACGCAAATATACTAGGGAATTAATTAAACACTTTAGAATGTAAGACGCTAAAATTATTAATACTCCAATGGAAACTAATGTGAATATAGAAGAAGATGTAATCAGAAATTCAATTGATTTAAAATACTATAGGAGCATAATAGGGAGTCTCCTTTACTTAACTGTGAGCCGACCTGATATCCTATTTATAGTAAGTATGTGCGCAAGGTTCCAAACCTGTGCCAAGGAGTCTCACCTAACTCTAGTCAAGCGTATCCTTAGATATCTAAAGGGTACACTTAATGTCGATATTTGGTACCCTAGATCTACCGAGTTCGAACTAACCGGCTACTCTGATTCGGACTATGCTGGTAGTAAGCTCGATAGAAAGAGTACGAGTGGTTGTTGTCAACTTCTCGGCTTGAGTCTAGTGAGTTGGTGCAGTAGAAAGAAACACTGTGTTGCCTTATCTACTACCGAAGCCGAATACATCGCGATGGGTGAGTGTATCACTCAGCTTCTTTGGATGAAGCACACTCTCTGTGACTTTAAGTTAGACTTTACGAACACTAAACTCCACGTAGATAACATTAGCTCAATTAACCTAACTAAGAATCCGATATGTCATTCTAGGACCAAACATATAGAGGTTAAACATCATTTGATTCGAGAACATGTGGCCAACAGAGTCATACAACTCGAATACATCGAATCGAAGTCCAACTTGGCAGACCTATTTACTAAACCCCTACCCGAAGCCGAATTCAGTCTATTAAGATGAAAATTGGGCATGTGCGTAGTAGAATAGGAATTTGCAAATTATATTACTACTATTTCTTACTTATGGAACTAGCATAGGACATACCTTAGATACCATGCACCTATAGATTTAAGAGCCAATACATCTCACAACACATAGGACTAATGTGTTTGTGTATATGCGTAGATGGGCGTGAGATGTTAGGACCTTACTCCTGTTCCGGATGTAGAGCTAGTGCATCTATGAACCGCAGTATAATTAACCATACATATTAACCGACTCTGACTAGGACTGATTAATCTTTCATATCAATCAAGTCAAATATGAGTCGAACATTTTATAGATGAGATTATTTTCAGTATATTATTTTCAAAATAATATGGAACATGCTTGGACTTTAAAATTAATATCTATATTTGTTTTTCATACACCCCCACTCTTTTCGATATATGGCAAAAGGGGGAGAAAAAGGCCAAAGTTAAGGGATCAAAATCCAAAGTTAAGGGATTAAAATTTAGGGATCAAAATCCAAAGTTAAGAGATCAAAATTTAAGGGATCAAAATCCAAAGTTAAGGGATCAAAATTTTTTGATAACTTAACTCACTTCATATTTATTCACATGGCCAAAAGTTAAGTAAATGTTTACTTAACTTTAAGTTTTGAAAATTTACTTAACTTGTTTTTTGTTAACAAAAAGGAAGTAAAGGGCAAGTTAAGAGAATTCTTAACTTAAACTTATTTTTAAACACTATGGCCAAACGTTAATGCTTTACTTAAAAAAGGAGGAGAAAGGGCCAAGTTAAGAAGTCTTCTTAACTTAAATGTTTCACTAAGGCCAACTTTAAGTAATGTTAAATTACTTAAACTCTTCCGAAATAGCAACCCTCAAGGGGGAGGATTAAGATTTTCTTTCAAGACTCACCCTCGGTCAAGGGGGAGGTTTACCCAAGGGGGAGTACTTGAAGAAAATCCTTACTACTCCTACTTAATTCTTTTATTATTGTTTCTCATGCACATTATTATTCTTCATGCATGCTATTTTCTTAACTTTGTATGTAGGTTTGCCATAGATCAAAAAGGGAGAGATTGTTGGTGCAGTAGGCACCTAAGTCGAACCTGAGTTTTGATTATAGAAAACGATACAAAGTTAAGCTCATATAGTTATCTCACGAGCTAAATCGAGTGTGCAGAAAAGTGTCAACGCTGGAGCTGAAGGCCAGCGACACCCGGAGGAAGCCGCGGTGGTCAGGCGACACTCGAGTGATTTTGGAGGAAGATGAAGGAATCGAGTGGAAGGCCAGAAGCAAAAGTGACATAGTAAGTATCGAGGTAAGCTCGTGTGTGCGAGCGTAAGTGAGGTCGTATCCTCCTTACGGAGATTATCTTAAGTGTAGATCCGACCAAAGACATCCTATAGATGGTCTAGGTCGAGATCGGACGGTCGGAGGTCGTCGAAATAATGTTTTTGTTTAGCTAAATTTTGGTTTCAGCTAGCATCATTCGACTGCTAGCTTGGAGGACTCGACTGCTGTCCATCAGTCGACTATCTGTGGTCAACATTCGACTGATGATGGTCATCAGTCGACTATTGGTCAAGGATCAGCCTCGAGGAGTCAAGCTTTATCACCATTTTTCAAGGAGTCTTGTGCCCAATTTCTATTGGTTGAAGTTTCTCTCGAAAAGGGGCTCAAAGGCTATAAAAGGAGGGTCTATCCTAGGGTTTTTTCATCAATTCTAAGCTTCCAAAAGCCTCCGCAATGCTACAACTCTCCGACAACGAAGTTCTACTTCTCTGACGCTCTAGGTTTAAATTGTTTATATTTTTCTTTGTCGGTATAAGCTTCAATTCAGTTCATCTTTTTATTGTCTCGGAGTTTTATCGTAACAAGGAGAGGTGGAGTGTCCCTCTACCTCAAGCTTTTAGTGTTTTCCTGTATTCGATTAACTCCTACCTCCAACGAGGAGGAGTTCTTTAGTGTTTTGCCCTCCATGCGTGGCCAAGGACCACTAGGGCTTTAGAGTAGTAGCTAAAGGCTATGAACCAAGTAAAAAATCTACTTGTCTCTTTTAGCTTTCATTTATCTTTCCGCTGCGTATATTTGTCCATTCGAACGAATTCGTATGAAAAGTTTTATCGCTATTCACCCCCCCCCCCTCCTCTAGCGATCCGCTCGATCCAACACAATCATCCTCTTGGGTCTCTCTATTACTCTGAAATCCCGAGAAGTCTACCGAGACTTCTGAGCATCCTCCAAGTTAATAAACTTCTCAGTCTGGGATAATAGATCTTCAAAGCTTGTAGGATGTGATGTGAGCAAAACATATAGGGTGTGTTTGGTTCAAGTAATCATACATAATCTTGGTTATGTGATTACCAGGGAATAAAACATAACCTTGGAATAAAGTATAACCTTTGATAAAAACCTTGTTTGGTTGGAGGTTTTAATATATAACTTAGTTTAACATTTTACTAAATTATCCTTTGTCTTTTGCTCAATCAATTCAATGACGACGACGGAAATATTAATGATGACGGCAGCGATAGGCCGACGACAGTGCTCGGCCGATCGACGACGACGGTGATTGACCAACGATTGGTCGGCGTGGCGGATTGGATCGACGGCGGCGTCGATCGATCGGTGGCCGACGGCGATGGCCGTCGATCGGTAGTAACGCGGTGATCGGTCGATCGATAGCGAACGATGGGCGGCCCGATTGGCTGCGGTGGCGGCCCGGGGTGGCGGCCATTGGTCTGATGGGTGGCGATGGATGACGGCCAGCCAAACGATAGCTAACGCCAGGCGATGGGCGGCAACGATGGCGGGTGGTGGCGATAAGCGGCCGTGGTGGCAGCAGCGGTAGTGGGCGGCAACGGCGGCAGCGTGAGCGATGGCGGCGATGATGCGGCGGCGGCGGCGTCGAGCGCGGCGATAGCGATGATGGCAGCGATAGCGGCAGCGGTGATGGCGACGGCGGCGACGACGATGGGTAGTTGCGGCAGTGGCGGCAGCGGCAATCGACGATGGGTGACGGCGGCGGCCAACGACGAGCAGCAACTGACGATGGCGACAAATCGATTGAGTTTTGACAAATTGATATTTAATATATTGCTAGGGGTAATTAGGAGGAACCTATAGGTTGGCCTCATCGCCTGCAACTGTGGATAGAAGGATGTGATAGAGTCAATAATGTGTCTCGTTTTCAGCTCATCGCAGGGATCGATTCACCATTCTCGTACCATAGTGTATGATGTCCTTTCCACAAAACCCTAGCTAGAAAATCTGGATACATTCGATTGATAGCATGTTTTACGACACACAAACGAAATCGAAGTCCTAGAATCCCATTCAAATCCTCGTAGCAACCTTCTCTCTTCTTCCGTGTGACACCGTACTGAGTTCGAACCACCAACAACTTCTCATTCTTGAACCCTCGCATTGCCAATCCGAACAATAACACATCCACTGGAAAAACCAATACTCAAAATCTCAGTCCCTATGGGATTGATATTTTTATTACTTGACGACATCCGTACACTTTCAGGCGTTGAGCGCGAGTGCACACTTCGAGTCCTCGACGGTCTCCGTCGCGAGATTTAAGGTCGCGTTTGTGTGCATCAAGTTTTTGGAGCCATTGTCGGAGACTGATTGATTCGATATCGAATCAAGAAAGTGGATAGTTGGATCGGAATTAGGTTAGATTTATTTACCTGCTTATTTTTTTATTTTATTTGAATTTCTAGACTTTCCATATCTAGATTTAGTTTTTATTTTATTTTAACAGTAATTCTCTATTTCTTATTTTCTCTTTGATTAGTTAGCTAGATTAGTTTATTTTCTATTTCTAAACCTTAGGTAAATACTCCTAATTTTGTGGCTCGATTCTTCGTATTCTTAGACACTTAGGATCGGAAATCCTGATTCCGATTGATTTAGAAATCGAACGAACCTATCATCGTCGGAAAGCCGAACAGAAGAGGATAGAGGACCAAGCTGCATCCAAAGTGAATATAGATAGTCGACCCTTGCGGGATTACGCAGCCCCTAGCGCTAGAGGATTTAGGTCGAGTATAGTTGGACCATCCATTTCGGCAAACAACTTTGAACTGAAGCCATCATTCATATATATGGTCTAGCAGAGTCAATTCAAGGGGGGGTTGTGACTAAAGACCCAAATCGGCACCTGGAGTCATTCTTGGAGATCTGCTCGATGATGAAGATAAATGGTGTCCCTACGGACGCGATCCACTTGAGCCTATTCCCGTTCTCATTGCGGGATAAGACTAAGGCATGACTTCATTCCCTACCTTCGGGAAGCATTACTACATGGGAGCAATGTGAGCAGTAGTTCTTGAACAAATACTTCCCACTAAGCAAAACTGCTCACATACGCCATCCGATCACAAACTTCCGTCAGAAGGAGGGGGAGTCCTCACCTGCAGTATATTAGTTTTGTAGGATAAATTACATGAAAGAAATATGAAGTTTGGAGCTTTATATGTTTCGGCCAACTAAGTTTTGGGCTAGGATTCATGAAAATACTATTAGGGAAACCTTTTATAGGTTGTATGCTCCAAGTAGGGATCTTTAGGTAACAAAAGTCCAAAGGTTTTAACCCTATATGTTTCGGCCACCAAGGGTTTAGGGTTAGGGTTTCATGAAGAGCCCCCCCCCCCCCTTATGAAGTTAGGTTATGATATATGCCTACATGAATAGATTTAGGTGACAAAAGTCCAAAGATCTTAACCTTACAAGTTTCGGCCAACCCATGAAATTAGGGTTAGGGTTGCATGAAAAATATTTCTAATGATACTATGATAGGTTATAAGGCTTCATGAATGAATTTTAGGGGACAAACCCAAGCTTGAGCCCTCACAAGTTTCTGACCAACCCATGAAATTAGGGTTAGGGTTGCATGAAAAATATTTCTAATGATACTATGATAAGTTATAAGACTTCATGAATGAATTGTAGGACAAACCCAAGCTTGAGCCCCTCACAAGTTTTGACCAACCAATGAAACTAGGGTTAGGGTTGCAAGAAAAAGGCTTCTAAGGGAACTAGGGATGTTGTATGCCTCATGTAGGAGTTTTAGGTGACTAAACACGCCATGTAGGAATACCTTACAGTTTCGCCAATATTGGTTTTGGGATTAGGGCTTCATGAAAACACCCCCCCCTTATGTAGTTAGGCTATGTGATGAACAAGTTTTATGATTTAATATGCCATGAATATGCCTAGGAAATATGCTTCATGTTTATGATGTAATGTGCCATGAAATATGCTTAGGTGATGAACATGCTTTGTGATTTAATATGCCATGAATATGCCTAGGAAATATGCTTCATGTTTATGATGTAATGTACCATGAAATATGCTTAGGTGATGAACATGCTTTGTGATTTAATATGCCATGAATATGCCAAAGAAATATGCTTCATGTTTATGATGTAATGTGCCATGAAATATGCTTAGGTGATGAACATGTTTTTGTGATTTAATATGCCATGAATATGCCAAGGAAATATGCTTCATGTTTATGATGTAATGTGCCACGAAATATGCTTATGTGATGAACATGTTTATACTTTAGGACCCCTTTAGGGTACTCTTATGTTATGAATGCATGTGTCCTGGAGATAAGATGGAGATGCTTCCCTTTCAAGTAGGGATCAAGAGCTCTCCTTATGAAAAGATGGAGATGCTTCCCTTTCAAGTAGGGATCAAGAGCTCTCCTTATGATAAGATGGAGATGCTTCCCTTTCAAGTAGGGATCAAGAGCTCTCCTTAAGATAAGATAAAATGGAGATGCTTCCCTTTCAAGTAGGGATCAAGAGCTCTCCTTATGATAAGATAAGATTAAGATGCTTCCCTTTTTATGTTGGGGATCAAGAGCATTCTTTATAATATGACAAGAAAAGAAAGGAATTAAGTATTTTACTTTGTAAGAGGTTAAGTACCCGACCCGTCAGGTGGTCGTTAATCAAATCCATAGGGACATAAGAAGACGTAAGAGGCCTTGCTGCACAGTAAGACGTAAGAGGTCTTGCTCTGGTAGGTCTGGTGGCTCGCTACCCCAGCCTATTAGGGAACGCGCATTATGTGGTACTTAACTTGGGGCCCCCCAAACAAGTTATGATGATGTTGAAGTATCTATATGTATATGTTTGAAAAGAAAAGACTTTTATGAAATTGTGTATGCTTATGTTAAAGATTATGAATGCTTACGAACTCGTCCTTTATGCATTTTAGATGTTATGAAGTTATGATGTTTAGAGTTAAGTTTAAGAATGTGGTGACTATGTACTTTATGCATGTTTGAATTTATGATCTTTGTGAATGCTTATGGTTAAGTTTAAGAAGACTTGTGATTGTGTACCTTATGCATGTTTAGGATTGATGTTATTATAAATGTTTATGCTCAAGTTAAAAATGCTTATGATTATGTCCTTTATGCATGTTAGACTCTATGAAGTTATGATGCTTACAGTAGTTTAAGAATACTTGTGATTATGTACCTTATGCATGTTTAGGATTTATGTCATTATAATTGTTTATGCTCAAGTTAAAAATGCTTATGATTATGTCCTTTATGCATGTTAGACTCTATGAAGTTATGATGCTTGAGTTTAAGAATACTTGTGATTATATACCTTATGCATGTTTAGGATTTATGTCATTACAAATGTTTATGCTCAAGTTAAAAATGCTTATGATTATGTCCTTTAAGCATGTTAGATTTTACTAAGTTATGATGCTTATAGTAAGTTAAGAATATTTGGGTTTATGTACTTCCTGCATGTCTAAGATTTATATCATGAATGCTTATGTTTAGATTATGCCCTGCTTGGTTTTAATTATGCTTAGCATGCTGATGTAAACTCTATGCCATGCTTAGGTTTCATTACGTGGTATGTTGTTGATTAGTGTTACTATGGAATACTTAGGTCATTTATGCTAGCATGCTTATGTTTCTAATTGCTTGATGAAGTTCGTGGTTTTTTTGTGAGTAGGCAAGAATCTTACTAAGTTATATGCTTATAGTTTATGTTGTCCATATACTGCAGATCAAGGAAACCTGAACTAGAGGAAGTAGTAGGAAGGGCCCAGTGTGTGTGATAGTGGCATGGTGGAGAAAGACCCTATTACTATCTGCTTATATTTATGTGCTCAATTAACAACTTAAGACATTGCTTCCGCTTATAAGACTTGTGAATTATTAGCACCATCTTGGATGTTGCTTAGTTATGTTATTGTTCAATTACTTAAGAAAGTTGATATGATAGAACTCACGAATGGATCCTTATGTTGGGCATGTTATGAAATGAGATAAGATATGGCTACATGCTAACTATGAATAAGATAGGTGATGCATGTAGAAAAGAAGGTTTATGCCATGATAACATGCTTAAGTATGATGGTGGAAGGATCCATGTGTATTATGTTTTAAAAGAAAAAAAAAGAAAGGGGTAAAAGTAGCGCCGCCCTGAGAGCAAATAAGGGCGGGCGCTACAGGTGGTATCAGAGCGGGTTCACCTTTCCACTATCACACATCAAGCCTCCATCCTGCTATTTCCAAGTAAGTAATTTTATGCATACTTAAGTTTCCTTTATAATGAAGAATGTCTTCTATCTAGAATGAAATAATACCTCATCATGCTTTAATAGAATGGACTCACACTTGAGATTTAGATAGAAATAATACCTCAAATCTGTTTAGTATAATAGAATCATAGTTGTGACTTAGATAGTATACCTGACCAAGCTTTATACGATGGAAACATGACTCTAACTTAGAAGTATCACAAGAAAGGATACCTTACCTTGCGAGAATAAGAATTGTTCTTTTTTGGTTTTAGCTTAAATATGCATGAATTCATGTAGGATAATCTTATGCTAGCCTTAGTTTAATTACACTCCAAAAAAAAAAAACTCCTAAAATTACGAAGATTTGATTTTCGTAATTAGTTGTGTAAGGTCTATGTTCATCTGAATTGAATTAAGCCGGTTTCGTACGGGTTAGTCGGTTTTGTACTGACTTCATTTATTTCACTTTCAGATGGCACGGACGATGACTACCATGACCCGTCGTGATGTGTCACGAAACCGATTAAGGGAAGCTATTGAAGAGATAGTCTATAAACCAGATGGTGGGGTCATCGGACACATGAGAAGGCTCGATGGTCTTTTTAGGAGACTCGAGCGGCAGGAGTTTCCGTTACTGGACAATTATAGGATATGGGCCTTGGTCCGCTCCCTGCCAAATGAGTTCATGGTAGTTGCACATCACGTGTGGGGCCGTTATGAAGGGCGGATAACCTATGCGGAGTTGTGCTGGGAACTGCTGGAGCATAAGGTTCAAGAGAAGCCTGTGGTAGAGAATCCGGTGGTAGCTGGCCTCGAGAGGAAGGAAGAGGGTTCTGTAAACAGTCAACTTATTGGCCAGCCGAAGACCACCCTAGTGAGGCCAAGGAAGATAGGACTAAAAATAATTACAACCGCACTAGGGTTTGTCCTAGTGGGAGTCATAATGAACTATCTTCTCAAATAGTTTCTGTGGTAAATTAGAAATAAGGAATGTTATATGTTAACATTTTTCCTTCTGGTCGGAAAATATGAATAAGAGATGATAAGTCGTTTCTTTTTGAAATGGATGATGAGTTCATTGCCTGGGATGTGTATGGTATAGTTGAACAATGTTGGGTAGACTGGAACATACGAATAAGGAGTGGAAACAAAATGGCCGCTTTGATGTCCTTATCAATGCTATCGCAGCCCCTGAAAAGGGATATAATGAATTACGGAATAGAGATTATTTCTGGACAGCTTACCACCATGGCTATAGCGCCGACGTTGTTCGACGATATATTGGGAAAGCAAAATGGTGATTCAGACATCCAGAAAATCAAACAGGAAGTCCGGGAAGGAAGGGATAATGGATTTGGAGTATTATACTTCCAGATCGCTATGCATTCCGAACGATCCGGAATTATGGAAGAAGATACTCGAGGAATCCCATGGAACACCTTATACCATGCATCCTGGATCTAACAAAATGTATCAGGACTTAAGGGATAAATTTTGGTGGTCCGGCATGAAAAGGGATGTGGCTCAAGACAAGACTGTCTGCGACCGCCAAGGTGAAGGCGAACACCGTAAACACGGGATTACCGCACGACAGCGATTCCAGAGTGGAAATGGGAAGAAATATCTATGGATTTTATCTCGGGATTGCCCAGAACAATAAATGGTTACGATGCTATATGGGTAATCATAGAATTAAGATGACCTATTCTGGCGAGCATAGCTCAATTATATGTCAAGGAAATTATCAAATTACATGGAGTGCCTAAGGCTATTATTTGACCGTGATGGCGCTTTTACCTCCCATTTGGGAATGTGTTCAAGGCTCTTGGCACTAAGTTGAGATTCAAGATCGCTGCTTTCATCCTCGTAATCACATCGACGGAAAGAGTGAACAGTCTTTGGAAGATATGTTGCGGCTTGTGCTCTAGACTTTAAGGAGCTGGTGTCGATATTTGTGCTTGGCGAATTTGCTTACAATACTGTGCAGCTACTATTGGAATGGCACCATATGAAGCTCTATACGGAGAAGATGCAGAGTCTCCTATCTGCTGGTACGAGGGTGAGGTGAAAGGGGAAATGGGTTTTCGGGCCGATATTATTGACAATACCACCGCTTATACTGAATATCCGCGAGAATCAAACCTGGAGCCGGACAAAAGAGCTATTCTGATATGCGGCGAAGACCGTTAGAATTCGAAGTCGTGTACCTAGTATTACTCAAAGTGACCACCATGAAGGGACTGATGAGATTCTAAGGAAGGGTAAATCAATCCACGCTACGTGGGACCGTATCCGATATTGCAGAGTGGGCAAGGTAGCATAAGTCGGAGCCCAAGAGATGTCGCTATATACAACGTGTTCCATGTCTCTATGCTCAAGAAATGCTTATCCGGTGTGGACCAAGTGATCGAGCCACAAAAGTACACGTTCAAGAGGACTGAGTATGAAAGTCGGCCTATCCATACTAGACCGATGTCAAGAGGCTAAGGAACAAAGAGGTGCCCTTAGTAAAGGTCCTGTGGCGGAATCAGCGATACGAGGAAGCTACTCGGGAACGAGAGGAGGACATGAAGCGAAGTACTAGAATTGTTTTAAGTTTCGAGGAATGAAACCTTTTACAAGGTATGAGGGATTGTAACGCCCAGTAAAAAGTCTCCAGCAATTTACGAGAATTTTTGGCTTTACGATAATGGGCTTTATGTGGGTTTTCCAAAATAAAAGGAAATAGCCAAAAGAGATGCAAGGCCTAGGAATTGAACCCCAAACCTCTAGAGATAGCCAAGCCCTATAGATGCACCCACTAACCATAAGCCCAATAGGATTATATCATTAAGAGAAGAGGGAATTATATTTAAGGGTTCTGAGGGTAAATGAACGGGCATGGAAAATAAAACAGAAACTTCTCTTTATCCCTTTATAAAGAAGAACGAAGGTCCCAATTGGCCACGTCTTCCTCTCCTCTTCATCCTAACCGAAACCATCTTGCTCCCCCTCTCCATTTGAACCTTTGGCCAAACTTCATCCAAGCAAGAAGAAGTTAGTTCTTGGCTTCCATTAGGTCAACTACCCACCAAAAAGCAAAGGATGTAAGATTTCCTCACTGCAGATATTAGTTTTGTAGGATAAATTACATGAAAGAAATATGAAGTTTGGAGCTTTATATGTTTCGCCAACTAAGTTTTGGGCTAGGATTCATGAAAATGCTATTAGGAAACCTTTTTATAGGTTGTATGCTCCAAGTAGGGATCTTTAGGTAAAAGTCCAAAGGTTTTAACCCTATATGTTTCACCACCAAGGGTTTAGGGTTAGGGTTTCATGAAGAGCTCCCCCTTATGAAGTTAGGTTATGATATATGCCTACATGAATAGATTTAGGTGACAAAAGTCCAAAGATCTTAACCTTACAAGTTTCGGCCAACCCATGAAATTAGGGTTAGGGTTGCATGAAAAATATTTCTAATGATACTATGATAGGTTATAAGGCTTCATGAATGAATTTTAGGGGACAAACCCAAGCTTGAGCCCTCACAAGTTTCGGCCAACCCATGAACTTAGGGTTAGGGTGCATGAAAATATTTCTAATGATACTATGATAAGTTATAAGACTTCATGAATGAATTGTAGGGGACAAACCCAAGCTTGAGCCCCTCACAAGTTTCGGCCAACCAATGAAACTAGGGTTAGGGTTGCAAGAAAAAGGCTTCTAAGGGAACAAGGGAATGTTGTATGCCTCATGTAGGAGTTTTAGGTGACTAAACACTGCCATGAGGAATACCTTACAGAGTTCGCCAATATTGGTTTTAGGGTTAGGGCTTCATGAAAACACCCCTTATGTAGTTAGGCTATGTGATGAACAAGTTTTATGATTTAATATGCCATGAATATGCCTAGGTAATATGCTTCATGTTTATGATGTAATGTGCCATGAAATATGCTTATGTGATGAACATGCTTTGTGATTTAATATGCCATGAATATGCCTATGAAATATGCTTCATTTTTATGATGTAATGTGCCATGAAATATTCTTAGGTGATGAACACGCTTTGTGATTTAATATGCCATGAATATGCCAAAGAAATATGCTTCATGTTTATGATGTAATGTACCAAGAAATATGCTTAGGTGATGAACATGTTTTTGTGATTTAATATGCCATGAATATGCCAAGGAAATATGCTTCATGTTTATGATGTAATGTGCTACTTAAATATGCTTAAGATGGAGATGCTTCCCTTTCAAGTAGGGATCAAGAGCTCTCCTTAAGATAAGATAAAATGGAGATGCTTCCCTTTCAAGTAGGGATCAAGAGCTCTCCTTATGATAAGATAAGATTAAGATGCTTCCCTTTTTATGTTGGGGATCAAGAGCATTCTTTATAATATGACAAGAAAAGAAAGGAATTAAGTATTTTACTTTGTAAGAGGTTAAGTACCCGACCCATCAGGTGGTCGTTAATCAAATCCATAGGGACATAAGAAGGCGTAAGAGGTCTTGCCACAGTAAGGCGTAAGAGGTCTTGCTCTAGTAGGTCTGGTGGCTCGCTACTGACCTATTAGGGAGCAGCGCATTATGTGGTAATTAACCTGGGGCCCCCCAAACAAGTTTTGATGATGTTGAAGTATCTATATGTATATGTTTTGAAAAGAAAAGACTTTTATGAAATTGTGTATGCTTATGTTAAAGATTATGAATGCTTACGAACTCGTCCTTTATGCATTTTAGATGTTATGAAGTTATGATGTTTAGAGTTAAGTTTAAGAATGTGGTGACTATGTACTTTATGCATGTTTCGAATTTATGATGCTGTGAATGCTTATGGTTAAGTTTAAGAATACTTGTGATTGTGTACCTTATGCATGTTTAGGATTGATGTTATTATAAATGTCTCTATGAAGTTATGATGCTTCTGATGGTTTAAGAATACTTGTGATTATGTACCTTATGCATGTTTAGGATTTATGTCATTACAAATGTTTATGCTCAAGTTAAAAATGCTTATGATTATGTCCTTTAAGCATGTTAGATTTTACTAAGTTATGATGCTTATAGTAAGTTAAGAATATTTGGGTTTATGTACTTCCTACATGTCTAAGATTTATATCATGAATGCTTATGTTTAGATTATGCCCTGCTTGGTTTTAATTATGCTTAGCATGCTGATGTAAACTCTATGCCATGCTTAGGTTTCATTACGTGGTATGTTGTTGATTAGTGTTACTATGGAATACTTAGGCCATTTATGCTAGCATGCTTATGTTTCTAATTGCTTGATGAAGTTCGTGGTTTTTCTGTGAGTAGGCAAGAATCTTACTAAGCTATATGCTTATAGTTTATGTTGTCCATATACTGCAGATCAAGGAAACCTGAACTAGAGGAAGTAGCAGGAAGGGCCCAGTGTGTGTGATAGTGGCATGGTGGAGAAAGACCCTATTACTATCTGCTTATATTTATATGCTCAATTAACAACTTAAGACATTTCTTCCGTTTATAAGACTTGTGAATTATTAGCACCATGTTGGATGTTGCTTAGTTATGTTATTGTTCAATTACTTAAGAAAGTTGATATGATAGAACTCACGAATGGATCCTTATGTTGGGCATGTTATGAAATGAGACAAGATATGGCTACATGCTAACTATGAATAAGATAGGTGATGCATGTAGAAAAGAAGGTTTATGCCATGATAACATGCTTAAGTATGATGGTGGAAGGATCCATGTGTATTATGTTTTAAAAGAAAAAAAAAAGAAAGGGGTAAAAGTAGCGCCGCCCTGAGAGCAGATAAGGGCGGGCGCTACATGATACAAGTTTATTTTTACTTTGTTCACAACCAAACGGTTGCAAATCCAAGGCCCTTGCGATCCTAGACCGCGTACTGAGGGCAAAAAACTAAGTCTCCTCCTCATTGAAGGAAAGAGACGACGATTATAAACCAAAGAAAACATGAGGTAGAGGGACAATCCCACCTCTCCTCGTTATGATCAAAAGCTCGATAAAGACAACTTTAATATAATCAACTGAAATGACAACAACTAAACAATACCGACGACTAATAGAAGTTGAGGTTGAGGTCGTTTCATCGGCATTGCGGTAGCATTTCGGCATCGTAGCATTGTCGTAGACCTTCGGCATTGTGGGATCACTTTGTAAGCATTTTTTTTTGTGAAAGGTAAATATATATCATCAAAGTAAAGCACAATCATACAATAGCCTAGGATTCATTCTCATGTCATGTCTGAAGAAATATCATATCTGAAATGTATCTAGGGTGTGGCGTACATGTGCTCTCATGGATACCAAACCTCTCATGGGTACCAACCTTCTCGCTTGATACATCTACCCATCCCTCTCTGCCCTCCTTCATGCGTCCAACCCATGTGTATAGCGCCTATGCACCATCCATGTCTCTCTTGCTTCTGTGTACCGTCCAACTGCCCTCAGCTCCTCATGTGTACCTTCTTGCACCATCTTGCCTCCTATGTCCATCTAGCATCATGGTCCTCCAACATTTGTCACTTTTGCCAAGTGATCAGCTGGTAACAGATTTTCCATGTCTTTACCGTAGTCGTTTGCTACGGACTAGATAGGCCATTCAGGTGGGCCTATTCACCTCTACTAGGCTTTTTGGCCAAGCCTCAGCCATAAATGGGTTTGCGACATCTTTACCATAGTCATTTGCTACGGACTAGATAGGCCATTATGAGTGGGCCTATTCGCCCTCCCTCATCAAACCATCATTTGTCAAAATATGTCCAATTTTTTTTCCTTACCTTACGCCTGCCCATCAATGCCTGGGCCGAGCCTTAACCACCGAAGAGCCTCCTTAGAGTGCTAAAGCCCCGACCATCCCGGGAAGGTAATCGCCATTTCTGTGTTGCCACGTCGTTAGACCGCCCTGGGTCCATTAGACCACCCTGAACCGCCTTGGCGATGCTGACTAGAAGACCGCCTTGGGTCTATTAGACCACCCTGAACTGCCCTGGCGATGCTGACTAGAAGACTGCCTTGGGTCCATTAGACCACCCTGAACTGCCTTGGCGATGCTGACTAGAAGAGTGCGAGTCCACCCTGATCCCCCCTGGAGCATCACGGAGCCACCCTGGTCAAGGTGAGTAATGGTGTGAAAGCACCCTGGCCAAAATGCCCTGACCAGGGGGGTCTTCCCAAGATTCCTGGGGTCCACCATGTAGTCACAAGAACTGCCCTGCCCAAGCGCTGATCAAATTGCTTAAGGTGAACCTGATCCGCCCTAAAGGTGCCAACCTAACTACTCTGATCCAGGGAAACCACGCGAGGCAGACGGCCCTGCGAGAAACCCACCTAGGTAAGTCTCAGTCCGAAACCGCTCTGTCAGGGCAAAAACCGTCCTGCAGCTGAGGAAAACTACCCTGTAAAACTGGTCAGATTTTTTTTCTAAGGGAACCGCTCTGGAAATGATGTGAACCACCCTGGAATAGGGGGGCTGCACTGGGGAGTAGTAGAAATGCCCTGGGAAGTTCCATAACTAGTTGAGAGGTGAAGGTAGAGGGGTGGAAAAGACCAGAGGTGAGGGGATGATGACATTTACTCTGAGACCAAGGGGAACTGCCCTGGAAATAGTGTGATTGTCCTGGGAAGATGGAGAACTGGTCTGGGAAAGTGGAGGACTGACTGGAGGGAGGGAACCACCCTAGATATGAGGTGAACCACCCTGGAATAGGAACCTGCACTGAGGAGTTGTAGAGCTGCCTTGGGAAGTTCCATAACTAGCCGGTAGGTGAAGGTAGAGGGGTGGAAAAGACCAGAGGTTAGGGGATGAGGACATTTACTCTGAGACCAAGGGGAACTGCCCTGGAAACAGTATGATTTCCTTGGGAAGATGGAGAACTGGCCTGGGGAAGAGGAGGGGATCGGAGGAGGAACCACCTGGAATCTGGTAGCTATCTTTGGGAGTTCTGAGCTGCCTGAGAAGTTCGAGCTAGCGAGGGGAGGTTAAGGGGTGGAGGAGACCAGAGGTGAGGGAATAAGGACATCTACTCTAAGACCAAGGGGGACTGCCCTGGAAATGGTGTGTTTGCCTTGGGAAAGTGGAGAACTGCCCTGGGAAGGCGGGGGACTGACCGAGGGAAGCCTTGGGAGGTAGGAATTGGGAGGACTACAGGAAGGTGAAGAAGGGTTGGGACAGAGGAGAGAGCCAAGGGCTATGGACACTGGCCTGAAGGAGGAAGAGTGGCCCAGGGCAAGGACTGTGGAAACACCTTTGAGAATGTGGAGCCCTACTACCCTAAAATAAGGAGTTTGCTCTGTAGAGGTGGGTAGCTAGCATGGGGAGAGGAGACTATGGGTAATGACAGAAGAGGAGTCCATAGCCGAATTCTTCCCTGGAGAGACAAATCTGACCGGTGAAAGAAAGGGTGGGGGGGCACTGCCCTAGCTTCATGTGATACCTGGTGGGTACTGAATGTTGTTATCCTCCATCACCCTGAAAACATGAATCTGTATTTTGTGGAATATCCTATCTCCTTCAAGTCTTTCTCCTTAAAACCTGCAGGAATTTCTCACCCTCCAAATAAAATGGACCAGCGCTGACATGGCAAGGTGGTGGGCTCGGTTCAGACCAATGGATCTCCTGAACTGGGTTCTGAATATCCTTAACATGTGACGATATGTGCCCATATCTGCCCTCATCCGCAGCCAACCTCTAACTCTCCCCCATATCTGCTTTATTGGTTCACATATGAAGAAGACATGACTTAATGTTTCCTCCTCCTGCTTGCAGAAGATGCATCTTCTATCCTCCAAATATTCTTTTCTGGCTCTTACCGGAAGCTTCCCTTGAGCTAACATCCAAAGTGTAAAAGCATGACTTGGTTGTATATCTCTTTGCCACATCGTCCCTGCCCAGGGCTTCTTATCCCCGACACCTCTAAAATGATCATAGGCTCTCTTGACTCCACCTTCTCGTTGTCTAAACCATGCAATTAGGAGCTGCTCTGCTCTTTTTGGGGAGCCCGCAGATGATATAATAGCATCTTTGATAGTGATCAGCTTCTTTATGAGTGGTGAATCCTTGTGCTTGCTTTGTCATTCCCAGATCCCCCCCCCTAATGTATGTATGTATGATGGACCCATCGAATCCAAAGAGTGTCTTGTTTATCATGTATTCTCCACAGAACTTTGGCTAGTAGTGCTAGGTTCCACGCCTTCAAGTCATGCAAGCCCATTCCTCCTTCCTCTCTAGGCCGACACATTTCATCCCATGCTATCGGTAGATTTTTTATTGACCACAAGAATTCACGGCATGTGTTGTAAATTTTGCCAATAACTCCTAGTGGAAGTGGGAAAATCGACATCCAGTAGTATTCAACACCTTGCAGGATAGAGGCTATAAGCTGTGTTTTCCCTGCATAAGACAGTGTGCTTTTAGGCCAAGAATTGATGTGTCTGCCAAGAGAATCTATAAGAGTACTGTAGTCAGTGATTTTTAACTTCCTTGATGCTATGGGGACCCCTAAGTATTTGAATGGCATCTCCCCTTCTTGAAATCCAGTGATGGCTAGGAGTCTTTCCTTGTTTGTCGCGTCTACACCTGCTATATATATGTAGGATTTGCTCATATTAGCTGTTAGTCCTGCCATTTGAGCAAACTGCATTAGGCAGTCCATCAACACTTTAACTGATGATACATCTCCACGGCTCAAAAGTAGAAGGTCATCTGCGTAAACTAGATGGGTAATTCTTTGTTGTTTACATTTAGGATGAAAGTGGAAATCTGTTCTGCTGGTACGCCTGGCTAGGAGTCTAGATAGATATTCTATGCTTATTCCAAAGAGGTATGGGGATAAAGGATCCCCCTGTCTGAGACCTCTTCCTCCTATGAAAAAACCCGTGCATGCTTCCATTGATTGCCAACGAATAAGTAGTGGTAGTGATACTTTCTTTAATCCACATGATAAATCTGCTGGGAAATTGGAGAGCTGTAAGGACCTCCAGAATAAAGTCCAAATTTACCGAATCAAATGCTCTTTGCAAGTCCACTTTCAGAGTACACCTTGGGGAGATCCTTTTTCTGGTGTAGTTTCGCATGAGCTCCTGAGCAAGATGTATATTGTATGTTATGTTGCGCCCCTTTACAAAAGTCATCTGTGCAGAGTGGAGGAGTTGGTCAGAGACTTCTGCCAATTTGCTAGCTAAGATCTTCCCTATGATCTTGTAAATCATTGTGCAGTAGGAGATGGGCCTGTAATCTTGTACCCTGTTGGCATGAGTGGTCTTCGAAACTAGGGCTATAAGCGTGTGGTTCCATGACTTGAGGAGCTGACCATTTACAAAGAACTCCATGACAGCAGCTATCACATCTTGTTTGATAGTGTTCCACGAATGTGTTGGTGCAGGGGCACTAGATAATCGAACCTGTGTTTTGATTATGGCAAAGACACAAAGTTAAGTTTACATCGTTATCTCACGAGCTAAATCGAGTGTACAGAAAATTACTAAAGCTGGAGCTGAAGGTTAGCGACACCCGGGGGAAGCCGCGGTGGTCGAACGACACTCGAGTGACTTCGGAGGGAGCCGAAGGAATCGAGTGGAAGGTCAGAAGCGAGAGCTACAAGGTAAGTATCGAGGAAAGCTCGTGTGAGTGAGAGAATGTAAGGTCATGTCCTCTTTACGGGGACGACCGTAGGCGGCGATCCGACTAAGACTTCCTGTGGAAGGTCTAGGTCGAGATCGGACGGTTAGAAACCATCGTATTTATCATTTTTCGAGTTAACCTCTTACTGCAGGGAAGTGGGTGCTGGACATGGAGCGAGCTCATCGTTGATCGTCATGAGTTGGTGATGGGCATCGATCGTGATGGCGGCGATTCGACCTGCGCTAGGTCAAAACGGATAAGGTTTGACACGGCCACTTCGCGATAAAATTTATACAACTTCGTGATCCATTCCGAAAAAAGGGGAGACATATTCAGAGGCCAAAATCTATAAAAGGAGGGGAGGATTCCAACTCCAAAGATCATCAAGTTTATTCTCAAGTGTTCCTACAACGCCAACGCTCCAACACCATCATAACGCCAACGCGATGACAAGTTCCGATCTTCTTCGTCGGCAGCAGAATCAAGTAATATATTTTGATATTGTATTCTTTGTTTTTATTCATAATGAGGTGAGGTAGGCTTGTTGCCTCATCCTCGTAATTTCGGTTTTGTGATCGTTGTCTCCTACCTCCAACGAGGAGGAGACGTTATAGTGTTTTTCCCTCCGTACGCAGTCTAGGACCGATAGGGCCTTGGAGTAGCAACCGCTGGGTTGTGAACCAAGTAAAATAAACGTGTCTCTTTATTTTTCACTGTGTTTACTTGTTTAATTGTCTACTCGAACGAAACGAATGAAAAGATTTACAATCGCTATTCACCCCCCCCCCCCCTCTAGCGACGCTTCTCGATCCAACATAATGTTTGAAAAATTTAGAGTTGTATCCATCTGGTCCCGGGGCTTTGAGGTCACCTATGTCAAATAGAGCATTTTTTATTTCCTCCTCAGTTGGTAGTTTAACCAGTTGAAGCTGTTGTTCTGCAGTGAGCATTCTGCCGAATCCTATAGAATCCCCTTGGAACGAAGACCGGGCACTTGGTTCTCCTAGTTGTCTCTGAAAGTGCATTAGGAATTCCTTCACAACTTCCTCTGGTGAGTTTGTGAGCCCCCCGCTGCTCTTCTCAACCACTACTACCTCCCTTCTTTTGTTGTTCCGCTTCACCATCGCGTGAAAAAAGGAGGTGTTCTTGTCCACTCCTCGAAAATACTCATGCTTGGCTCGCTGCAAATAGAAGAGGTACTCTGCCCTTTCCAGTAATTCTACCTTTTTCCTTGTATCTTGGTAACTTTCTTCCATATGCCCGTGGTCAAATCCTTGTTGTTGCATTTCCTACAGCTGCTGTTGGGCTTGCTTCACTCTTTCCTGGATTTGCTGGTAATGGAGTTGATTGAGCTGCCTGATGTCAGTTTTAAGTAGAGTGAGTCTGTGCCTGAGTTTGTATTGTGTCGTCCCTTCGACGTTTCTGGAGTCACTGCTATTCCATGCATCCTCCACAAGCTGGCTGTAATTGGGTGTGATGTCCACATGTTGAAATTTTTAAAGGATCTGGTTCGCCCCCTCCCATTTTCCACCACTGAGACTATGCATGATGTGTGGTCTGAGGTTGTCCCAGGTGCTCTGAATTTCACAAAGCTACTTTGATCCTACTCCATCCATGCTTTATTCACCATAGCTCTATCTAGTTTGCTCACTATTCATCCATTTGTCCATGTATAGTGACATCCAATGGAGCGTAAATCTTCAATCCCTGCCGAAAGAGTAAAATCCTGGAAGTCAGCTATGGCATATGTTGTGACAGGCAATCCTCCCTGTTTGTCAGCTGGGGATAGTGGGGAGTTAAAGTCTCTTATAATTAACCATGTCATGTTCATGGTTCTCGCTATTTGTTGTAAGGTTGCCCACATTGTTTTCCTGCTCGCGACAGATAGCTGGCCATATACGAATGTTACTGCATATGATGTTCCTGTGTCCTTGCATTTGATCTTGGTGTGTATCAACTGTTCCTCCCACATGTCGATGTCTAGTGTAATGAGCTGGGGATCCCGTATGAGCAGCATTCTGCTTCTGGAGGAATTACCTAATCGTTGTTCTGTTTCCCATTGCTGAAACTTCTTGCTTTTTAGGGTTTGGTAATACTGCTGGGTCAGTTTCATTTCCAGTACACATAGTATGCTCAACTTCTATTTTAGAAGGAGGTCTTCCAGCACCTTCTGCTTGAGGCCTTTATTTAGGCCTCTAATGTTCCATGCTCCAATCTTCATGCTTGCTCAGTCGGCTTCCGCCGTCTAGCTGTGTTTTACTTTCCCTTCCTTTCTTGTGTCATCCCCTTTTCTGAATTCAGTGTCTCTTCTGTGCATTCTCCCTCTTTTCCAGATGATTCCTTCCTATCATTGTGCTCCACGATTTTGCCCCCTTCTCCTCTTTACCCCATCTAGCGGCTGGAAGGGCTAGAATGATCAGTGGGAGGTTGTCTCCACGTATCTCTTGGGATTCTAGGCCTAGGTCCTCCTTGCTTACCTCTCTGTTTGACCTCCTTTTGGGTCCTTGTGTCCTCCCAAAGCAGTTGTTGTGCATCTAATATGTTCCCTGCTGAATTAATTCCTTCTCTTGCACTGGCTCCCCCAAAGGTCCCTCCCTGCTGGGTTGTGATGCCACTATATTTCCCCCCTTCCTATTTGATTTTCCATCTCCTTGCTTCCCTGAACAAAAGCTTGATCCTGGCTGCTTCTGATGTGTTGGTACTTGCATTGGCTTCACTATATTGCTTCTACTGCGTGCCTTGCCAATTCTTGTTGACTTGGAATATTGGTTCCTATCCTTCTATTGCTCTATCTTGGATTCATCTCAATCTCAATTTGTGCTAGGTTAAGCACCTGCCAGCTGCACGTTGCTTTTGTTGTCTCTTGCTCCCCATGTGTTTGTTCTTGTTGTTGGCATATCTTGTCTGACCCGTCTCCTGAATTCCCTTCTTTCTCTTATGCTTGTGAATTTGGATTGGCCTTTAGCTTCTCCCTACAGTGATAAGTTTCCTGTGCCTCTACTATCTGAAATCGATCAACAGAATTTCCCCCAACATTATGTAGTGTGCCAGTGATACAACCATGCTTCTGTGTGCCAGTTTCCGTGCCAATTTCCACTGTAACTTCCCCTTTACTACTTGTGCCTGTTTGATAAGCCTCTTCCCTCTGGCCTAATTGTTCCATTGATATTATCTCATGCTGCAGTGCTTGCTCCCTCTTTCTGTTGCTCCTTCTAATACTACCCTGTATGTAGTGGTTATCACGATATCTCGGCTTGTTAAGAGAGTAACCTTTCGACTTTTCCGACTATCCTAACTTTTTGCCTCCTGTTGTGTATGCAATCTCTGTCTTTTTGATCATGTTGGTGCTTATTCCTTTTGCCACTATAATGATTACCTTCTCCTCTTTCCTCAGTTATGATTTGTTCATATCTCAGCTCCTCCCCTTGCCAATGTTTCTCCTGCCCCATTACTAATGTCGCATGGGGTCCAGCCACAGTGTCATCTAGGATTTCAGTTATTTATGGTGTGTGGTCTTGTGCGCCATTTTCCATACCAACTCCCTCTGTATCGTCCCCTCCTTTGCTTACACTGTTTGTGCCTGCTATGTATGTTACCATCTGATACCCTGATATATCTGTGGTTGCTGTTGTTTGTCGCCTTGCAATCATTATGCAGTCTTCCTGGTGGTGCCCCAGTTGTTTGCAACAAACACAGAGCTTTAGATTGGATTTGAACTTAATCTCCAGATCCGTATCGGTGTCATTCGGAAGAGAAACAGCAATGGTTGTAGGCAGATCCTGGGATATGTCCACTTCCACTAGCACTCTTGCATAATTCACTCGTTCCCTAACCTTGGTATATCGGTCAGTGTAAAGTGGCATGCCGACTTGGGCGGCTACCTTGCTTAAACCTGAGGTGGAGTAGCAATCCAGTGGCAAGCCATGGATTTGCATCCACACTGGGATGTGAGCGTGGGATTCTGCCTTGAAGGAGAAGCATGTCGGCAAAGCTTTGAGATACAGTGAGCTCCCATATGCAATGTATGGCCCCCCTGTTAATACGACATCCCTTAGTTCCTTGGTTGCGAATTTAAAGACCATCCATAGCGAGTTGTTCGTGAGGAGTTTGTGTGGCGCCTTCCATCTTATTGTAATCTCCTTCAGTGCCCTCCATCCCGGAAACCTCCCCAGGAATCTTCCAATCAAGCAGAACCCCACTGCCTCCACTAGTGCTTCTAAATCCTCAGCTACCAGTTTAACACGTCCTTCTTGTTTCTGAAAGTGCATCAGGGCAGTATCATCGGCACATACCCTATTCTTCTTGAAGAGGTCGGTCCATGATCCTACTTTCTGAATATGTGGGTGAGGCATCTGTGAGGTCTTTTGTCCACCGTCTTTTGCAATCGCTGGCTCCCTCTTGTTTCCATGCTGTGAGGTTCTCTTTTCCCCTACCACCACAGTTTCAGCCAGAGGATCAGTATTCGGCCGCTGTAAGGTCGCTGGGTTGCCTTTGGGAGCTTCTGTTTTGCCGAGGTATAGAACTTTCCATCTCCGTCATGCTGTTTTGTTCCCTCCCCGCATTTCAAGAGCATTAAGTTAAACAGGTTAGCGAGTTGAGAGAGGCTTAAGTGAGGTGGTCCCAAGTGAACCTTCGATAGGCTTTGACTCCGTCAGTTTGAATTCGGAGATCACAACGTTCCCTTTTTCAAGCTGCAGACACCTCGGTCTTTGTGACAAAAGGATAGTACCTTAGCCTGCTCCCCACCTACCAACCTGTCCTTGTGCTTCTTCTTCCTTCCGCTGCTGGAGAAACCCTAGTCACCGAAAAACTTCACCGGATATGCCCCTGCAGATTCCATGCTTCCTCTATGCCAAGTTCCTCACTATTGTCTTCTCACAGCACGCACCTTGCTTGGAGACTCACTTCCTAGTTCCTGGTTGTTGACCAGCTTCCCTTGCACACACAAAACCTAGCCAGTCATGTACCTTGTATGTCGCCCTCCGTTTCAGCTCCTCACAGAGTGCTATGTCGTCCGCTCCATAGAACTCCACTCTGCTCCTCCCCTACTCCACACCCCAGCACTGGCGCTTGCAATATCGCTACCCTCTGGACTTGCAGACTATGAGCGGCGTCGGCCAGCCTCCTAGCAGGAGGGATGTGTTTGTCGGCCCTCCTAACCATCCCCTACCGTCCACTCTCTAGGAAATCTAGAGAGAAGGGGGAGCTTCTCTCTCACTAAGAGCTCTGTTTCACTACTTGATGACATTGTTGTTGCATGTGGTACTTTGTAAGCATTTGAGATGACCTAAAGGGGTGAAACCCCCCTTCTTTTATAGCCTTGGAAGCTCCCCAATGTTCAATTCTAGCTCATGGTAAAAACCTCATCTCCCCAAGATAAGTGGAGCTTATCTTGACTCTCCTCGAGGTGGGATGTTTGACTGGTAGTCGACTATTCACCTTCATCAGTCAACTGATGCCACCGTCAATCGATTGCTAATAGCCATCAGTCGACTGATGGCTAGGTTTTTCGACTGCATCAAAGAGTTAGCTCAAAAACATAATAGTAAAGGTAATTCTGATGGTCACTTACCGTCCAATCTCGACCTAGACCTTCTACAGAAAGTCTTAGTCGGATCACCTCCAAAGACATCCCCGTACGGAGGACCCGACCTCACCTTTACTCACACTTGAGCTTACCTTTGGTCCTTTGTGACTTGTAGCTTGGCTTCCGGTCTTCACCTGGGTTCTTCGGCTCCCTCCGAAGTTCTCTCGGTGTCACCTGACCACCACAGTTTCTCGACTTGAGATTCTCTGGGTGTCGCCGACCTTTAGCTCAGCTTAATCATTCCTGCACACTTGGTTTAGCTCATTAGATAATAATATAACCTTAACTTTGGGTCTTTGCCATAATCAAAACTCAGGTTTGATTATCTGGTGCCTACTACACCAACAGATGCTTACAAAGTTTCTAGAGATCTTTCTAAAATTAGGTTAGATGAATTATTTTTAGAATTTGAATTGAATGAATAGTCTAACTTAGTTCCAGTCGAGAAAAGTATAGCTTTGATTGTAGGTCAAAGAAAGGGGAAAAGCAAGCCTCCTCCCGAAGAAGATGAGTCCGACTCGGAGTTAGACGAAGAGGTGGAGACATAACTAGTCAATCTAGTTCAAAAGATGATCAAGCATAGAAGGCGACCAACTAAGCCAATGATGTGAAAAGAAACCCAACCTGAGTCAAAGCTACAAGTGCTACGAGTGCAATAAGAAGGGGCACTTCAAGTCCTAATGTCCGAAGCTAAAGAACAAGAAACCACAAATCAAGAAAGTACTCAACGCAACATGGGAGGAATCATCGGAGGAAGAAGAAGACCAAGTCAACCACTTGGCCTTCATGGAAAGACCGACAGAGCCCGAGTTTGAGTCCGAGCCCGAAATCGACAACAAGTCCTAGTCCAATTCTGGACCCGACACCGAACCCAAATTCAAGACAAACCACGAATCCGTATCCAGTTCAAAAGAATCAATCAAGGTGAGTTGGTCATTAATTAACACTCAATATGATGCCATTAAATTTTTGGATAAGAAATTATCTAAATCTGAGTCTAAAGTTGAGTCATTGCTTAAGGAGGTTAAACTCCTCAAGCATGAGGCTACCCTAACCTCTTCAACTAGTCAAGTTCAAGAGGGAAACTCAACTCAAGTTAAAAAACTTGAGGAAGAGAATTCTCTCTTGAAAGGGCAAGTTTAAGAACTTAGGAAGTCATTGGAAAGGTTCACGTTGGGATCTAAGGGTCTTAACCTAATCCTTGGATCACAAAGAGTCGTGTACAACAAGGTCGAACTCGGGTTTAGAATAACAAATAGATCATATATGTCAATCATAAACCATAATAGTAGAAGAATCCAAGCATGGGTCCCTAAAACCATATTAACATTGCAACTATATTCAACTAAGTATTGGGTTCCCAAAGATCAAATCCACTATATGGATAGACCGTATCAATTCAATGATCTAGGGGGGGCCAATACTAAATTTGTGTGCTCAATTACTTGATTAATTTAGCTTTGCATGCCTAGTTAGTTATTATTTGCTTAATTTAGAATGGTTAGATAGGACTAATGGTTAATTCATCTTGACAACATAGTATCAAGATGCGGTGAGATGATAGTACGTTAGGGAAATAAAGTCTTGTGTATTCAGGTTGGATAATGAGTATCTAGCTTGGTGCACTTGGCTAAGTAGAATTGAATGAAGCTACCTCACCACATCCTAAACTAGTTAGACCAGGACTTAACCCTAAAGTAAATTAAGTGTACAATTTCTTAAGTTGGCTTTGTCTAAGGAAATGATTGTTGTTCTGATCAAAGAAGACATCTGTACCTCGCCATGACCTAGAAGCCCTCTTTTGAAATATTCATTTAACTAACTAAAGTTTAAATCAGAATGTAACCCAAGGTTAATTAATTTTCAAATCATTAAAATTAACAAAGTAAAATTGAAAGTCATCTCACAAAACACATAAGGTTAACATGATTGTTCATGTAGAAAGGGTGAGATGAATCTTGTTGGTGCAATCGGCCCAGGTTGACTCGAGTTTGACTCGAGCTGTACCTTGATAGTATTTTGATGATAGACAAAATTCATGACATGGGATTGTCATGGGAAAGTCCAAAGCATTGCGAAGCCGTGCGCTTGGTGCTTGGCATGGGAAAGTCCAAAGCATTGTGTAAAGCGTGCTTGGCATGGGAAAGTCAAAGCATTGCGAAGCCATGCGTGTAGCATGAAAGTCCAAAGCATTGCGAAGCTGTGCGCTTGGTGCTTGGCATGGGAAATCCAAAGCATTGCGAAGCCGTGTGCTTGGTGCTTGGTGAGAAATGCATTGCGAAGCCGTGCGCTTGGTGCATTTGGGAAGTCTTGAGAACTTGGCAAGTTCACTAGGCTCGGGTCCTTGAGTCGGTGAAGGATGGCATTGCGAAGCCGTGCGCTTGGTGCATCAGGGACCGCGGACGAGAAGCGAATGGAGTGAGCCCAAAGGAAGCATACTTCTAGGGCATGAGGCGAAGGATGGCATTGCTCATGCGCTTGGCGCATCCGAGGGCGTAGGCGAGGAAGAGAGCTACGTGGGGAACTCCAGGTGGACTTGGCCAAAGTGGCTAAGGCCGAGTGTCGGACGCTCAAACAACTTTGTGTTTGAGGTTTTAGTCGACATCGATCGGTGGCATAGATGCCGATCATTGCTCTAGGTCGTATGGGTTTGACCAGTGTTCGACTGAACCAAGTCGGTGATCGGTCATTCGGAGGCGATCATTGTTGGGAGAATCAGTCGACTGCCGAGGGATGGCAGTCGACTAATGACACTGTGCATGGGCACATAATGGAGTCGAGCTAGCCAGCACTCGACTGATGGATGATCAGTCGACTGATGAGTGCCATCAGTCGACTGATGTGTGATCCGTTGGAACTTAACCAACGTGGATCTGGCCGTTGTGAGACAACGGCTACGGGACCAGTCGACTGATGGTCACGATCAATCGACTGATGTGCGCAAAAATAGCTTGATGCAGGTTATAAATGGAGCTCGAGTTGGAGGATTTCGAAAAGGTTTTTGTGGAGCTATTGGACGGGAATTGCTGCTGCATTCCAGTCCTTCAAGAGCCAATCAAAGCAAGCAACAAACAAGTGATTAAAAGCAATCGGTGAAAAGTGTTTCTTTTGTATTGTATTTGTATTCTTGTTTGTATTTGTATATTACTGTTGTAATTGCTTGTGAGAGGTTTCTCCACCTCCGACGTGTAGTCGAGAAGGAGTTTAGTTAGTGTCGTGCGCATAACTAGAGCTCGGTGAGCTCGCCCGTGGAGTAGGAACCATTCGGTTCCGAACCACGTATATCGTGTGTGTTTGCGTGTGCTTATTTGTTGTTAGTATTATTATTGTTTTATTGTTTCCGCTGCCCTAACGACAATCGTAGACAAGCAACGCAACGAGAATGAGCAAAATACGACATCCAACGAACGAGGGCTATTCACCCCCCTCTAGCCGGTCATTTCGATCCCCAACAAGTGGTATCAGAGCCGAGGTCACTCTTCAAGGACTAACCGCCGTGAGAGCACTACAAGATGGCCGGCTACAACCTTCAACCACCAAAATTCGAAGGAGATTTCCTATGGTGGAGAAGAAAAATGGAGGTATACCTAGAAACCGATTTTGATTTTATGATTATTATAGAAAACAGTTTTGAAATGCCTAAGGATAAAAACAACAAGCAAATTGAGAAGTCAAGGTGGACCCAAGACCAAATTAAGAACTTCAAGACAAATCTCGAGGTAATTAAATTGATTAGTGATTTGTTACCTAACACTATTTGGTCTAGATTGGGTGATTATAGGGATGCAAGGGAACTATGGAATAAGATAATAAATTTCCAAGAAAATTCCCAACCGGCACAAGTAGAAGAACATGCCAAGGAAGAAGAACCCACAACATTTGAAGATGTTGATGACTTGGTGGAGACCTCCACCTCTAGCATTGAGGGGAAGGAGAGGCAATCTTCCATCCCGGAGCAAGAACAAGAAGCATCCACATCTGGGAAAAGTGAAGATCAAGAAGAGGCCTCCACCAACTATCTAGGTAACTCAAGTGTTGTTATTTTAAATAAAAATCACATAATATGCTTTGAGTGTAGGGAGAAAAGGCACTACAAGAGTAAATGCCCTAAATTGGCTAAGGAAAAGGCATCAACACCAAAAGTCAACCCAAAGTCAAAGGATGCCGGTGTTCCCAAAATTAAAAGCAAAGAGCACATTGTGTGCTTCAAATGCAACCAACGGGGACATTACCGAAGCTAATGCCCTAGGGGGAGGAAGAAAGGGCAAGAAGGTGCAACTCATGTAGGGGGAGCTCCTAAAGCTAACCCTAAGGTAAATTTATTTAATGCACCTTTAATTCCTAGAGTTAAAAAACATGCTAAGAATTATTTTAGCTCTCTTGATATTATCAATGAAAAGCATGCTAGGAGAAACAATAAGGTTTATTGCTTAGGTGCTAAGCATGTTAGTTTCTCTAAGGACAAACCTAGGACTCAAAACACTAGGCCTATTTTACCTAAAGAGTCAATTAGGAGAATTGAAGAAAACTTGGGTGTTAATCTCAAGAAATCTAGGCATATGACTAAAAAGAAAAACATTTCCCAAAAGATAAATGAAAATTCAAAATTGAGGAAATTAGAGGTGGAGAACCAAGCCTTGAGGTCAAGGCTAGAAAAATTGGAGAAGACCCTAGCAATAATATCAAATTCGGTTAAGGGGTCTAATGTACAAAAGTCAAGACCTAGAAAACAAGAAATGTCTAAGGGCAAGAAGGGTTTGGGTCACAAACCTATGTCCTACCATAATGTTCCATTTAATTATAGAACCACATCTAGGTCTAGGAAAACCAAGGCTAATAGGGAAGTCATCCCTAAGTCTAGCCATGGTATGTGTTTAGTGTCTAACACCTCAAAGAAATCAAATGTAGCCACTAAGAAGGTCAATGGAGGAGTCACCTCTAGAGTTGACCCAAGTAAGACCCATTTGACTAAGGCTTCAAAGCCAAAAATGGTCATTAGAAAGGTATCTAGGGAAGTTATCCCTAGGGAATACCTTGTTAACCCAAGGAGCTCCAATATGTATTGGGTTTCTAAAAGCGTGATTGATTCACGCTAGATGGGTTAGGGTGTGTCAACCCTAAATGGATGGGTAGTTAACCTAACCATAGTAGAGTTGACACATTAGGATGTGCCAATGTGTTTGAGAAGTTAAAAATGATTAAATTGGCACAATTAGGTCTTAGAGGTATTGGTGTGCCATTTTGGGTTTTTGGCACACTAGGGGGAATGATGGCATTAAGGCAAAATGTATTTAATCCCTAAAAATGGCAAATTCATTTTCACACTTAGGTATTCTATACCTTAGTATATTTTACTTGCCATGATTTGTTTGCCATGTCATGACATCATTTTCATTTTTATCTATAAAATGTCATGATCATGTTTAGAAATTTTTTTTTTTTAGATGTCATGTATGCTTAGTACTCATTCACATGCCATGACATCATGATATTGGCATATGTTTTTATCTAAATCATATTTATGTCATAATCATATCATGCATTAAATAAAATGAAATTAAGGACTATGGCACAATTTGAAGGGAATCAAATTATGTTGCCTTAGAAATATGCATGAGAACATAAAGAACAAAAAACCCACATCTCACTAAGATATTTGACTTGAATGTGTGTTACACATCCAGATATAAGTGAGATGTTTAAGGAAAAGAAATTAAAGGTTTTGAAAACATTTTGAAAAACCTTGGTGAAGCCTATCTTTTGATAGCTATCACCATTGAATGAGATGATACAAAGAGGGCTCTTTATTGAAGCTTTTCTTAAATTTTGGACTTTATATCAATCTCCTAATTTAATGGGTAAAATAATTTTCCAATATTTTTCACCCATAATGTTTGTGATAAGTAGTATACATACCAAATTTCAAGATTTATCTACTTATGTATATTTACTTATGAATTTGGAGTCATTTTTAAATCTAGAAAGTAAATCATGTCATCGATCTTAAGGCGGTCTGATTGTCGATCGGCCAGTTTCCTGATCACAATGCTTTTTCTAAACCTTGTTAGTTAGGCCCATGTTCTTGTTTTGGTCCCCTAACCACTCCTAACCCTAGGATATGCTTGGGAGAGCATTAGAGAGGGTGGAAATCCATTGGATATGGATTAGGAGTTGGGTTGAGGGTGAGTATCAATTTTAAGGTGGATGAGAGTTCATTGTTGAACTTTGCCTTAATTTTGTTTGGTTCCGATTGGCTTAGGGACTCTCCAAGGACATTGTTGGTGCAATGGTCAAGGAGGAGCAAGCCTCTAGGGGGAGGTATCCATCATGGGAAGATGGATGTGTATTTCCTCATGGGAGGAAAATTGGGTTGCCTCTCTTTAAGTGATATGGGATCACTAGAAAGATTGTAGGCATGTGTTCCTCCAAGGGAGAGATTGTAAGATCTCATTGGGATATGAGACATTCATACCCTTGGGGAGGACCTTTTTGATGAAATGTCAAAAAGGGGGAGAAGTTACCAAGTTACCAATTAGAGTTCGTTGGAATTCTCATTAGGATATGAGAATTTCCAATATGGGATAATTGGTAGACTTGAGATGGTAGTTTTGTCAATCATCAAAAAGGGGGAGATTGTTGGTGCAATCGGCCCAGGTTGACTCGAGTTTGACTCGAGCAGTACCTTAATAGTATTTTGATGATAGACAAAACTCATGACATGGGATTGTCATGGGAAAGTCCAAAGCATTGCGAAGCCGTGCGCTTGGTGCTTGGCATGGGAAAGTCCAAAGCATTGCAAAGTCGTGCGCTTGGTGCTTGGCATGGGAAAGTCCAAAGCATTGCGAAGTCGTGCGCTTGGTGCTTGGCATAAGAAAGTCCAAAGCATTGCGAAGCCGTGCGCTTGGTGCTTGGCATGGGAAATCCAAAGCATTGCGAAGCCGTGCGCTTGGTTCTTGGTGAGAAATGCATTGCGAAGCCATGCGCTTGGTGCATTTGGGAAGTCTTGAGAACTTGGCAAGTTCACTAGGCTCGGGTCCTTGAGTCGGTGAAGGATGGCATTGCGAAGCCGTGCGCTTGGTGCATCCGAGGGACCGCCGGACGGGGAGCGAATGGAGTGAGCCCAAAGGGAAGCATACTTCTAGGGCATGAGACGCGAAGGATGGCGTTGCGGCCGTCGCTTAGCGCATCAGGGCGTAGGCGAGGAAGAGAGTTTCGGTGGGGAACTCCATGAGGGATAAGGTGGACTTGGCCAAGTGGCTAAGACTGAGTGTCGGACGCTCAAACAACTTTGTGTTTGAGGTTTTAGCCGACATCAGTCGACTGGCATAGGTGCCAGTCGACTGCTCTAGGTCGTATGGGTTCGACCGTCGATCAACCAAGTCTGGTGATCGGTCGATTGCCGAGGAGGGTCGATTGTTGGGAGAATCGATCATTCGAGGATGGCGATCAGGATGACACTATGCATGGGCACAAAATGGAGTCGAGCTCACCAGCACTCGACTGATAGATGATCAGTCGACTGATGAGTGCCATCAGTCGACTGATGTGTGATCCATTGGAACTTAACCAACGTGGATCTGGCCGTTGTGAGACAACGGCTACGGGACCAGTCGACTGATGGTCATGATCAGTCGACTGATGTGCGCGAAAATAGCTTGATGCGGGTTATAAATGGAGCTCGAGTTGGAGGATTTCGAAAAGGTTTTTGTGGAGCTATTAGAGGGGAATTGCTGCTGCATTCCAGTCCTTCAAGAGCCAATCAAAGCAAGCAACAAACAAGTGATCAAAAGCAATCGGTGAAAAGTGTTTCTTTTGTATTGTATTTGTATTCTTGTTTGTATTTGTATATTACTGTTGTAATTGCTTGTGAGAGGTTTCTCCACCTCCGACGTGTAGTCGAGAAGGAGTTTAGTTAGTGTCGTGCGCATAACTAGAGCTCGGTGAGCTCGCCCGTGGAGTAGGAACCATTCGGTTCCGAACCATGTATATCGTGTGTGTTTGCGTGTGCTTATTTGTTGTTAGTATTATTATATTTTTATTGTTTCCGCTACGCTAACAACAATCGTAGACAAGCAACGCAACGAGAACGAGCAAAATACGACATCCAACAAACGAGGGCTATTCACCCCCCTCTAGCCGGTCGTTTCGATCCCCAACAAATCTTAGGTTAAAAACTTCTAAATCGATTTAAAATTTCATTATCTAATCCAACTACTATATGTGTAGGATCAATGGATATTGGATAATGGGTGCTCCAGACATATGACCGGAGATCGACTGAAGTTTACGAAGCTCAGAAACAATGGAATACTCAAAATCATCGGATCATGTGATATTGATCTAAACTCAAATTTTATAATATGCAAAGTCTTGTCAGTAGAAAATTTTGAGTTCAATCTTTTAAGTGTTAATCAATTATGTGATACTAGTTACAAAGTTACATTTTTACCAAATGAATGTTTAATTAAGAATATTGATTACTCAAAAATCATACTTAGGGGAATTAGATATAATAATATTTACACAATAAATCTATCCAACTTCTCAACCAAGTGTCTAATGACACAACAAGAGGAATTGTGGTTGTGGCACAGATGACTGGGCCACTCCCATCTAAGACTTATACATAAAATAAGTCATAATGGTCAAGTTAGAGGTCTACCCAAATTAGGTAACCTAGAAAATAAAATATATAATGCATGTCAACAAGGAAAACAAATTAAAACTTCACATAAATTAACTAATCAAGAGATAACTAAAAATGTGCTTGAGCTCCTACACTTGGACCTTTTTGACTCACATGGAGCCAAGTCACTAAACGGTAGTCAATATTGTTTAGTAATAGTAGATGATTACTCTAGGTTTACTTGGGTAAAATTCTTAAAACATAAAAATGAAACCTTAGATCATTTTGCTAATCTATTCAAGCTACTAGAAAATGAAAATAACTTAAGGATTAAAATAATTAGAAGTGATCATGGTGGAGAATTTGAAAATCATAAATTTACCGAATTTTGTAATCAAAATGGATACCGCCATGAATTCTCTTTCCCTAGGACCCCTCAACAAAATGGATTAGTTGAATGGAAAAATAGAACCCTACAAGAGGCTACTAGGACCATGTTGAACGAATATAGTTTACCTAATAGGTTTTGGGAAGAGACAGACAATACTGTCTGCTATGTCCAAAATAGAACATTAATAATTAAACGACACCAGAAAACTTCTTATGAAATATACTACAAAAAATTACCTAATATGAAGTACTTTAGAGTCTTTGGATGTAGGGTACACATACTAAATACAAAAGATTACTTAGGAAAATTTACCTCTAAAACAACTACCAGTATATTTCTAGGATATTCAACCACTAGTAGAGTCTATAGGGTATATAACAATTAATCCTTAAAGATTGAAGAAACAATTAATGTAGTATTTAATGAAGAAAGCAATCCTACAAAATCCGAAGTAGACATTGAATTAAACAATAAAAACTTAGAAAATGAAATTAGAACTGAACCTAACCCACAATATGAATCAAGTGTAAACCCTAATCCAAACCAATCTAGAGTACAAATTAATCATCCAATTAACCAAGTGTTAGGCGATCCAAATCTTGGAGTTCGAACTCAAGCATCCTATAGAAATGTAAGTCAAATTTCACTTATATCTAAAATTGAACCTAAAACCATAGAACAAGCTCTTTTTGACCCAAATTGGATCATTACTATGCAAGAAGAGTTAGCTCAATTCACTAGGAGTCAAGTTTGGGAATTAGTACCCCCACCTAAAGGAAAAACAATCATAGGAGCAAGATGGGTATTTCGGAATAAACTTGATGACAAAGGTGAAGTTATAAGGAATAAAGCTAGATTAGTAGCAAAAGGATTTAGTCAAGTAGAGGGGTTGGATTATGATGAAACCTATGCACCTATAGCAAGACTTAAATCAATTAGAATGTTGTTAGCTTATGTTGCACATAGAGGATTTAAATTATTTCAAATAGATGTCAAGTTAGCATTTCTAAATGGATTTATCAAAGAAGAGGTGTATGTTAGCCAACCACCAGGATTTGAAAACTTAGACCAACCTAACCATGTATTTAAACTTAGGAAAGCCCTATATGGATTAAAGCAAGCACCTAGGGCTTGGTATGAAGACTATCTATTTATCTAAAATCTAAAGGATTTAATCAAGGATTAATTGCCCCAACTCTATTTGTAAAAACTATAGGAAAAAGAAATATTTATAGCAAAAATCTACGTAGACAATATAATATTTGGAACAACAAACACAACACTTCTAAATGAATTTATTTCACTAATGGAAAGTGAGTTTGAAATGAATTTAGTAGGTGAACTCACTTTCTTCTTAGACGTACAAATAAAACAAACAAGAGAAGGAATCTATATGCATCAAAATAAATACGCTAAGGAGTTAATTAGTAAGTTTGGCATACAAAATGCTAAAGAAATTAATGCGCCTATGGCAACTAATGTAAACATTAGAGAAGATTTAGAAGGAAAAACTATAGATTTAAAATACTATAGGAGTGCAATAAGTAGCCTTCTGTACTTAACTACAAGCCGATCTGATATACTTTTTGTAGTAGATATGTGTGCAAGATTTTGGTCTTGTGCCAAGAATCGCACATTGCGTACTAATGATTGTAGACAAACACAATCGAATTTTGAGCGACGACGTAAAATGCTATTCACCCCCCTCTAGTGGACGCCACCAGTCCTACAATTGGTATCAGAGCTAGGAGCTCTTCTATGGACTAACCGCCAAGAGAGCATCGCTAGAGGTGAAGAAGATGGAGGAGCCAAGTTTTAGACTAGGTCATGACATTAACATGTCTCCTCCATATGAACTTTTTGGAGCTAAGGGATTTGATCAATGGAGGATGTGGATGGAGAATTCCCTAATGATGGACATCGAGCAGTGGTTCGCCATAATAGACGGATTTGAATATCTAAGGAGTTCAAAGGGAGGATATCTCAAGAAGAAGAGATGGACTCAAGACTAACTCCGAAAATCCGAAATAAATGACAAGGTAATCAATATGTTAGTTGATTCAATACCTAATGATTTATTGTCAAAGATAGGAGAATTTAAGGATGCTAAGGAGCCATGGAGCAAATTAGTTATGCTCCATGAAGATTCCCCATTCATACAAGTGGAGGAGCCTCAAGAAGAAGATAGCCCATCTTCATCCCAAGATCATAGAGACTCGGAAGTTGAAAGATGCTCAACAACCAAGGTGGAAGAAGAAGAGGAGGTTGAAGAAGCCTCTACCTCTAGGATTGAGGAGAAGGAGAGGCAAATTTCTATCCCAGAGCAAGAATAAGAAGAAGCATCTACATCCGGGAGAAGTAAAGAACAAGTCGACCATTCTTCCCTAGGTAACTCAAGCTCAAATTCTAAAAATAAAAATTGCATCATATGTTTTGAGTGTAAAGAAGTCGGGCATTACACAAGCAAATACCCAAAATTGGCCAAGACGAAAGCCCCGACACCAAAAGTCAATGAAAAGCCTAAGGATGCTGGAGTCCCTGCTAGGAAGAGCAAAGAGCACATTGTGTGCTTCAAGTGCAATCAACAAGAGAACTATAGAAGCCAATGCTCTAAGGGAAGACAACCTAGCAAGAGCATGGGAGGAGTTGCAAATCTAGGGGGAGCTTCTAAAGCAAACCCTAAAGTAAATTTCAATCATGCTCATTCTTCATGTTATAACAAAAAGCATGCTTTTAATACTCTAACAATTGTGCATAATCATTAAGAGCATGCTAAAAATAGACATTATTGTTTAGGTGTTAAATCCTGTGATATTAGGGTTAAGGATAAATCTAGAATAAACAACCCTAAAACAATTCTACCTAAGGAAGTAATTAGTAAGGTAGAGGATCACTTAGGCATTAACCCTAAGGAGGGTAGGCATATGCCTAATAGAAAGAAAAATGCCCAAAGAATAGATGAAAATTCAAAAATTGGGCAATTAGAGTTAGAGAACCAAGTCTTGAGGTCAAGGCTTGAAAAATTAGAGAAGACCCTTGCAAGAATGACAAATTCAATTAAAGGGTCTAAGAGTCAAAACCTAGGGTCTAGAAGACAAGAATCATCTAGGGCCAAGAAAGGTTTGGGTCACAAATCTAAGCCCAAGAAGACCTACCATAGTGTTCCATTCGATTATTAAACTCAACCTAGGTCTAGGAAAACCAAGGTTAATAGGGAGGTCATCCCTAAGGTTAACCATGGTAGGTATCTAGTGGCCAAGGTTTTCATGAAACCTAGGAAGACCACTAAGAAGGTTACTAGGGAGGCAATCCCTAAAGTTAACCATGATAAGACCCAAATGACCAAGGCTTCTAAGCCTAAGAGATCATTGGGAAGATACTAAGGGAGGACATCCCTAGTGAGTACCTAGTAAACCCAAGGAGCTCCAATAGGTATTGGGTTCCTAGGAGCATAATTCCATCACACTAAATGGGTTATGGTGTGTCAACCTTGATTCGATGGATAGTTAGCCTAACCATAGCAAAGTTGACACTTTATGACATTTTCAAGGTTATGTGATATCTTGGAAATGAGGTTTAATTTCATATCCTAAAGGTTTTTAGGATGTGCCAATTAAATTTGTGAAGTTTAAAAAATTGATCAAAATTGGCATAATTAGGTTTAGAGGTCATGGTGTGTCATTATGGGTTTTTGACACACTTGGGAGATGAGTAGTATTATGGAAAAATGGGTCTAATCCTAACAAATGGCAATTAATATTAAAATTTTGGTATTCTTATGCCTTACACTTTATTTGTCATGCTTTGATTGTCTTGCTGTGTTATAACATCATATCTCATTTAATTATTTAAAATATCATGATGATGCTTAGGTTTAATGTATATGTCATGTTTATGCTTAGTTTAAAATTTTATTATGTCATGATATTATGATTATTGACACATGCTTATTTATGTTATCTTATATGTCATAATCATCATTCATGCATTAATAAAATTGATCTAAGGATTATGGCATGATTTGAAGTCTCATGTATAAGAGAATCAAATAGAGTTGCCTAGAAAAATGCATGAGACCTTAGTCTAAGAATAACCAAAATCCACATCTCACATCAAATTAACATGTGTATGTATTGATACACTCTAGACACATGTGAGAAGTTAGAAAAGTAAGTTAGGTTCAAGGTGCATAGATATTCCATCTAGATGAACTTAAATTCATTTCAATCTAATGATGGATCAAGGGGAAATCTAATGTGCAAGTCATGTGCATTGAGCCCATAGATCATGATCTAATATAAGGTTTTAAAAATATTTCAAAATCATTTTGAAATACCTTGTTGTATTCTATCTTTTGATAACAATCACCATTGATAAAGTTGATACAAAGTATGCTGAAAACATTAAAGTTATCTTTATTTTTGAACTTTGTATCAATCTCACTATTTTATTGGTATTTTATTTTTTTAAATATTTTTCACCATAATGATTGACATAAGTATTATACGTATGAAGTTTCATTATTTTTTAAATTATGTATATTTGCTTATGAATTAACAAAATTCCATTTCTAAACCTAATTTCTACACATTGCATAAACCAATCGATTATGCCTTAGGCGATCAGTGACATTAGGAAAATGGTAGTTATTGATCGAGTCGACTGATAATGCTGATTTTGGGTAAACAAGATTTGTTTAGCCCATTTTCAGCCATCCCTATGTACCCTAACTACTCCTAACCCTAGGATATGCTTTGGAAAGTATTAGAAATGTGAAAATCCATTGAAAATGGATTAGGAGAGTTGTTTAGGGTGAGAATCAAAATTTTAAGGTGTGTGAAAGTTCAAGTTTAAACTTTCCTCCTTAATTTTGATGGTTTAGTGTTCCTATAGGCTTAGGGACTCTCTAAAGATATTGTTGGTGCAATGGTCAAGGGGGAGCAAGCCTTTAGGGGGAGGTTATCCATCTTGGGATGATGGATGTGTATTCCTCAAAGGGGGAGACATGAAGGTTTTGGAAACCCTCATTGTGCTCACCAAAGGAGGAGAATTAGAGAATGAGGATTACTTCTCATTTAGTGAAATGAGACTTATCACTAGGAAGAGTGAAGACATCCTAGATGTTTTTGGACCAAGGGGTAGATTGTAAGATCTCATTGGTATATGAGACAACGATACTCTTGGGGAGCCTTTTTTATGTATGCCAAAGGGGGAGAAGTGAGGTTTAAGTTAGGCAAACCTTCACTATGTTTTGGCATTGAAAGTGTTCAAGTTTAGGTTATTGTTAGCCTAACTTAAAGGTATTGTCAAACATCAAAAAGGAGGAGATTGTTGGTGCAATCGGCCTAGGTCACGATTGATTGGACTCGATTTTGATTCGAGTAGTATTTTGATGTTTGATAATGGGTTGATCATTGTTTGACAATGGGTTGACTATATGGTTGACATGGGGTTGACCATATCATGGGAAGTCCAAGTCTTGGGTACTTGGCATGGAAAGTCCAAGCATGGGTCTTGGTAATGGTAAAGTCCAAGTCATGGGTACTTGACAATTGGAAAGTCCAAGTCATGGGTACTTGGTAATGGAAAGTCCAAGTCATGGGTATTTGGCAATTGGAAAGTCTAAGCATGAGTCTTGGTAATTGGAAAGTCCAATATGGAGTTGGCAAGAAAAGTCCAAGAGTGTGATATTGGCGGCATAAAGTCTAAGCATGAGTCTTGGTAGCATAAGTCCAATGTTTGGCAACGTAAAGTCCAAGCGTGGGTCTTAGCAGCATAAGTCCAAATGGATCTTGGCATTTGAAAAGTCTAAGGGTGTGAAATTGGCAGCGTAAAGTCCAAGTTGTAGTCTTAGCAGCATAAGTCTAGTGTTTGGCAGCGTAATGTCCTAGCATGTGTCTTGGCAGCATAAGCCCAAATATACCTTGGCGGTGTAGACCCAATTAGTATGACAATAGCTAATGGAAGCACCTGGAGGCTAGCGTATGGATGAACAAGTTATGGATGACTTGGAGGGATCCGATAGGCATGAGGCTGATGGAGGTGGCTAAAAGGCTTAGATTTAGGCTAAGGGTGGTCTAGCAAGTATGAGGGGATCATACTTGGGGTTAAACCTCATATTTGAGATTTAGCAGTCGACTGGGGCTATGGACCAGTCGACTAATCACTGTGTGGCTCGGCATTCAGGCTGAGTGCTCGGCACTATGTGGCTCGGCATTCAGGCTCTGCTCAGCACTGTGTGGCTCAGCATTCAGGCTGAGTGCTAAGCATTGTGTGGCTCGACATTCAGACTGTGCTCAACACTATGTGGCTCAACATTCAGTCTGAGTGTCAACACTGTGTGGCTCGGCATTCAAGCTAGCGATCGGCACTGTGCGGCTCGAGAGAGCAATCGACTATGAGCAGTAGACTGGTCATGGAGAGCAGTCGATTGCTAATCGCAGACACGAGCATAGAAAGTTTTGTAGTCAACTTGGCAGTCAACTGTTGTGGCAGCAGTCGACTGCTAGAGTCTGGCAGTCGACTGATGAGTTATCCGTTGGAACTTTCCAGTGTGGATTAAGCTATTATGAGACAACGGCTACCAGGGCAGTCGACTGTTAGGTATGAACAGTCGAATGCTACACTAAAATCAACCTAAGTTGCAGCTTTATAAGGAACTCGAAGGGGAGATTTTCGACAATGGTTCTTGGGGAGATTTGAAGGGGAATAGTTGGTGCTTTCCAGTCCGTTAAAGCCAAACCAAAGCAATCAACAAGCAAGCAATCCAAAGTTCTTTGTGTAAATTTTTTTTACTTTTATTTGTGTATTTCTTAGTATTCTTGTTGTATTTCATTCTTATTGTTGTAAGAGCGTTGTAAGAGGTTTCTCCACCTCCGGTGTGTCACCGTGAAGGAGTGATTTGATTAGTGGTGTGTGCATCACTAGAGCTCGCTATTGAGCTCGCTCCGTGGAGTAGGAATTAGGGTTCCAAACCATGTTACATCTTGTGTCTTCGTGCTTGTGTATTTGTGTTTGTATTTGTATTAGTATTTCTATTTCCACTGCGTACTAACGATTGTAGACAAGCACGATCAAATTTCGAGCGACGACACAAAACGTTATTCACCCTCCTCCCCCCCCCCCTCTAGCGGACACCAGCGGTCCTACAATATGTATTGGATGCATATATGTTAATGAGTTAACAACTTAATGTATATGTGAACATTCAATTAGTTGATAGCATAAAGTGATAGTTATATATTTGATATATAACGGGTACTATTGATACCTAACATTATGACTAAGAATGACTTGTTGGACTCTCTCCAAGGTTGTTCTTAATCATAGTGGATATCAACCGACTAAGAGATAACCTACCATCTCTCGAATTCAAAGTGAGGGCTCTTGGATTTGACAAAATAGTGGGAGTTTCTTGTTAATGTAAATTGTTTGCATTACTATAATTTCATCTCTCTTATATACCTTTTTGTATGTCTAGGTACTAATTAGAATAGCATGTTGACTCCATTAACTTACGTTCTATTTTGGACAACAACAAATTGACTGGGCCAAACTTCTTGGACTGGCTTTGCAACCTGAGAATTATTCTCAAGGCTGAAAAGTTAGCTTATGTCCTTAAATAGGTTCTTCCCCAACCTCCTGCAGACAATGCATCTAGTAACCAAAAGTTCGCTTACCAGAAACATATTGTTGACTTTGAGATGACGAGTTACATTATGCTAGAGTCGATGTCTCCTGAGTTGCAAAAGCAACATGAGCATATGAATGCTAATACAATTGTCTTCCATCTTCATGAGTTATTCGATGAGCAAGAGAGATTTGAAAGGTTCGAGGTCACCCAACTCCTCTTTCGCTCAAAGATGCAGGAGGGTTTATTACAGTGCAGTATGCACTGAAAATGAATGGCTATATTGACTGATTGGGATCATTAGGATTTTTTATGGACTATGAATTAAGTATTGACTTAATTCTTCACAGTCTGATTGGTAGCTATTCACAATTTGTGATAAACTATTAGATGAATAAGATTGAGTCCACCATTCCTGAGTTGATCAATATGCTTAAAATAGTGGAGTCATCTGTTGCTAAAGAACAGAAGGTGGTGATGTTAGTTGACTCAAAGAAAGGTTCTAAGAGGAAGTCAAAAACTGCAACCAAAGGAAAGAAAAAGACAAAGAAGGAAGAATCAACTCCCAAAGGCACCTGCCATCATTGTGGCAAGGATGAACATTGGAAGAGAAACTGCAAGAAGTATCTGGAGTCACTAAAACAAAAAAGGTATCTGATGACCAATCTACTTCAGGTATATATGTTATTGAATGTCATATTGTTTGTTCTAACACTTGAGTATTGGATACCGGGTGTAGCTCATATATATATAATGACACACAAGGGCTTAGGAATAGAAGAAGACTAGTTAAGGGAGAGACAGATCTAAGGGTTGGCAATGGAGAAAAAGTTATTGCTGTAGCCAAGGGAACTTATATGTTGTGTCTTCCTACGAGAATTAGTTTTAGAGTTGGATGATTATTTTTTTATTCCTGCATTAATAAAGGACATTGTTTCTATTTTATGTTTGAATAAGAAAGGTTATCATTTAACGTTCAGTAATAATTATTGTTATATTACGTTAAATGGTGTTCTTTATTCTACTAGAATGTTAAATAATGGAATCTACATGTTAGATACATCCAACAAAATATTCAAATCAAATCAAATAGCAAATGCACAAAGTTAGATAATCAGTTAAGCTCGCAATTATGGCATTATCGTCTTGGCCATATAAGCAAAGAACGTATGTCCAAACTGTATAAGCTTGACATTTTGGAGTCTTATGAATCAGATTCATTGGACACATGCGCTTCATGCTTAAAAGGAAAGATGACTAAGTTATCTTTTAAGGGAAAAGGTGAACGAGCAATTGAGGTATTAGGCCTTGTATATACTGATGTATGTTGACCAATGTCAACTCATGACATAAAAGTTTATAGCTACTTCATTACCTTTATTGATATGGTTATTTTCTACCTGTTAAGGTACAAATCTGAAGTCTTTGAAAGGTTTAAAGATTTCAAAAATGAAGTAGAAAAACAACTTGGGAAAGGTATTAAAATACTTCGATCGAATCGAGGTGGTGAATACTTAAGCCAAGAGTTTCAAGATTATCTAAAGGACAATGACATGTTGTCCCAAAGGACTCCACCTTACACGCCACAATATAATGGTGTAGCTAAAAGGCGAAACCAAATCTTGTTGGACATGGTTATGTCAACGATGCAACATGCAAGTCTTCCAAAAACCTTTTGGAGTTATGCACTCGAGATCGTTGTTTACTTGTTAAATAAAGTCCCAACTAAGAAAGTCTCTACTACTCCATATGAGATGCAGAATAGTAGAAAACCTCATATATCTTATTTGAATATATGGGATTATCCTGCTTATGTGAAGAGGATAGTATCAGACAAGCTAGAGGCTAAGTCTGATAAGTGTCTATTTATTAGATACCCTAAGGAAATAAGGGCTTATTAATTCTATCATCCCTTGGAACAAAAGATGTTTGTTTCAAGGCATTCTGTATTCCTAGAGAAGCAATTTTTCTTACAGAAAAATAGTAGGAGTGAGATTGAACTAAGCGTAGTTCAGGAGACTCTGGTAGACACAGAAGAGATGCCTAGTCAAGAACCATAGTTGATTACTCATTCGGATGAGATAATAACTGAACTTGATGATACACCATTTTCTCGTAGATCTAGTAGGACACGTAAGACTCCTGAGAGATATAGATTTCTCATAAGTGAATCTAATGATGTGTTGCTCATAGAAGATGAGGAACCCACTAGTTATGAAGAAGAATTGAATAGTTCAGATAGAGATAGGTGGCTAACAACCATGAAATCAGAAATGGATTCTATGTATGAAAACCAAGTTTGGAACTTGGTGGACCCACCCAAAGGCAGCCTATAGGATGCAAGTGGATTTTCAAGAAGAAAATCGACATGGATGGTAATGTTATTACCTATAAAGCTAGATTAGTGGCAAAAGGCTATCATCAAAGACAAGGCGTTGACTATAACAAAACCTTTTCACCAGTAGCTTTGCTTAAATTAATTCGGATACTCCTGGCCATAGTGGCTCATTTTGATTATGAGATATTGTAGATGGATGTGAAAATAGCTTTCCTTAACGAATGCTTGTCTAAGGATGTATATATGATACAACCTGAGGGTTTCACATCCATTGACAAGAACAAAGTATGCAAGCTTCAACGATCCATTTATGGATTGAAGCAAGCATCCAAGAGTTGGAATATCCGTTTTGATGAGACAATCAAACAGTTTGATTTCTCACAAAATCTTGAAGAGTCTTGTGTGTATAAGAAGGTTAGTGGGAGTGTGATCATGTTCCTAGTATTGTATGTCAATAACATATTAATCATAGAAAACTATATTCCTATTTTGCAAACAGTCAAGGTTTGGTTGTCCAAAATATTCTCCATAAAAGACATGGGAGAAGCAACCTATATTTTGGGGATTAAGATCTTTAGAGATAAATCAAATCGATTGTTTGGTCTTTCGCAGTCTGCATACATAGACAAAGTGCTAAAATAGTTTAGCATGGAAGAATCCAAAAAGGGTTTCATTCTAATGAGGCATGGGATTCACCTTTCGAAGTCTATGTGCCCACGCACTAAAGACGAGAGGATTCGCGTGAGCCAGATCCCATATGTGTAAGCTATAGGATCGATCATGTATGTTATGTTATGTATAAGGCTCGATGTATCATACACTTTGAGCGTTACGAGTAGATACCAGTCGGATCCTAGTATGGACCATTAGGTGGTTGTCAAGACAATCCTTAAATACTTGAGAAAGACTAAAGATTTGTTCTTGGTATATGGAAGAGGTGATATGGTAGTGTGCGAGTATACTGGTGTCATCTTCCAGATAAGTATGATTCCAAATCCCAGTCTGGATGCATATTCATCTTGAATGGAGGTGCGGTGAGTTGGAAAAGTTTCAAACAAGACATCGTTGCTAATTCTATTACAGAGGCAGAGTACATTGCAGCTTCTAAAGCAGAAAAGGAGGTGGTATGGATCAAGAAGTTCATTACTGAACTTGGAGTAGTTTCGAGCATTATTGAAGCATTATTGGTTTACTACGACAACAATGACACCATTGCACAGGCGAAAGAACTGCAATCTCATCAGTGATCCAAGAATGTACTTCGTCGTTACCATTTGATTAGAGAGATCATAGGTAGAAGAGACATACAAATAGAGAAAGTTCCACCTGATAGGAATCTAGCAGATCCCTTGACAAAGCCTCTTCCCCAAGAAAAGTTCGAGAGGCATTTAGAGGCCAATGGTATTAGATTCCAAGGCGATTGGTTGTATGCCAAGTGAGAGTTTGATGCAATTGAAAGATGTCCTAAGGCAATTGCCTTAGAAGTTATTAATAAAATTTACTATTTGAGTATGCATTGGTTATATATTTGATTGGATCTTAAACTCATCTATTGAAGTCCACAATACGATACATAGCATGAAAGAAATTGTGATTGGATCATAATTAGTGTGGGTATTTTATCATATGTAATCATGTAAGTATTGAAACTATCCCTAGTCGATGAATTGATGAGATTGGACATCACCAATTCTATGAGACTAACACATGTTATGCTCCTTAGTTCATCCAAGCATTTGGTACTCACTTAATAGAAGCATAGGGATGCTGAGAGTGAACATGTGGATGCTATTTAAGGTAACTAGTTCATTGAAGTGACTTGTTATGAGACTTCATATGATTTTTAATGTCGTTGAAGATCTCATTGCAACTAGAGTGCGAGATTCCTTAGACTTGAGGTATTCAAGTCATCTTGGTCAAGGTGTCTTATATTTTGACTTCTTTGCAGCCATCTCCATAGGTGTGTAACTCCGAGTTGATTGGGCATAAGTCAAAATGATCAAAAGTGTTTGAATATCCCACAGAGAATTCATCACTCCTTATGTAAAAGAGATGTATACCCTCGGTCTCTTGTCAGGATTGTTACTCAGAAGTCTCTAGCCAAAGCAAGCATGATCAGAAGACAGTCTTCTTGAGGACATGTATAAGTAACTTGAATCCACAGGACAAGGAAACTAACTTGGGCTAGGTGTGACGTAGTCAGCCTAGTGGGGACGAGCACATAAACTATATCCTGAACCAAGTGGGTAAGGATGAGTGAAAGGAACAAGGCAAGGAAATAACTACAGTTGCTGAAGGGTTCAGAAATATTTTGGAGTCGATTTAGACTTTTTGGTCAATTAGGGGTCATGATGTACTACTAGGTGTCACTCATGATCTATTCATAATTAAGAGATTAATTATGAATGGCCAATATAGTCGGGAACCTATTGGGTCACACACACTACAGGTGATCTCGAAACGTAAAACAAGCATGAGAATGAGATTCTCAATGAGAGAGGATGTATCTAGTTGGACCATGCCAAGAGGGTGTGAAACGGAGGTTATGGAACCTCCTATGACCTAGTCGAACTTAGCACGACCATATCATATCAAAACGAAGTCAAACGGATCATATAGAGTCTCACACGGTCGTACCTAATCAAGCATGGGTCATGCCTAGCTTTGGCTCAAAACGGGCAAAACCAGGGTTGTGCACAGTAGGATAGTCGTGTGTCCTGACACAATCATGTCTTTTGGCACGGTCGACCGTGTCACAACTCCATCGATTTTGGAATTTTTCTTATGAAAATTTTCTGGGTTATTCTTACCTTAATTATGAGATAATTATGGAAAGAAAGGTTCCTTTTAAGCCTCCTTAGATACCCTAATTAAGAGATTTATAAATATATCCTTTGATATTCTTTGGAGGCAACTCTTGATTTTTTTTTCTTGGTAGTCGTTTTTCTCTCTTTCTTCTCTTATCTTTGCCGGTTGGCTAGCACCAATCAGAGACAAAGACTTGCTTCTCTAGGAGTTATTTAAGGTGATCCCAACATGGATACTGATAGAGGCAAGACCCGTTGGTTTTGCTCATGGTTTCGACAAATTCAATAAGAATCTCGAAGGTATAACTTCTCTCTTTTTGTGCGTTTGCATAAGATTATGTTAATAACAAGGATTCTTGGCCCCCAGGGGATGTCTGGGAGGAAATAAAAATTATTTTATTTTCTTTATTCCACTGTGCATGATCCCAAAATCTCCAACATCTGTTTCATACCAGACTAATCAAAGATACTCATAAATCATTCAACTAATATCATAATAAACTTGTTTGTTTATATCAAATATAAAATCAAATATTAAAATGATTCAATCAAATTCGCAAGGGACTCTGATACCATTGTTGGGTTCTTAAACAAAATTAGAACAAAATACGGAGCGAAAAAAAGAAACCCAGTAGGATCCATGCAGATTCGAATTGATTATTTGTTTAAAGTATTACCCTTGATGCGTAAACTTTGCAAATCTGGAGAGTCAAGTCGATATGAATGCGATCAGTATGTTCGTGCCTCTTTGGTATCCACACGAGCATAACCGCGCCACCCATCTCACAAGTACACTTGGAGAATAATAAAATTACCCAATTCCATAGTGCTAGCTACTATATATAAAGGAGAGATTAGAAACTCTAACTTTAAGGTGGATGCAATATGATGTTTTTTTCTTATTTTATAAAACGTGGACATAATCCGTAATCCTGTTTGAAAAACTTAAATGTATATTGAATTAATCCATTAATCCAATAAGTTCGAATTCAATTAGATTAATTCAGTAATTCAATAAGTTTAAAATCCAATTAGATTAACCTATTAATCTAATAAGTTTAAGATCCAATAAAATTAACTCATTAATCTTAACTTAGATGCATCATAGGACTTCGATTGTAATCCCAGCAAAATTGACATTGTATGCAATTTCTATTGAATTTTTCTACTAAGGATTAAGGAGCCGAACGATGTTGCCCCCAGGGGCAAAAGCGAAAAGGCATCCCACAGAAGAACGCAATTCGATCCTCTATTGCGACATCGTTCAGCGGCGAATTTCAGAAAAATCCATTCGGCGATCCTGAAGCCCAGGAGTTTGCCCGGTGGATAGAGTACGGCTTCGACATTGGACTGTTGTTCAGGGATGGTGCGACTGCGAAGTCCGAACTGAACCGTGAAAAAGCTGCAAGTGCTTCCCTGATTTACCTTTGATGGCCGATGGAGGCCACTTAAGCTCCGATCTTACCGGCTTAACTGTTGGCGAGACGTCTCGAAGATCCGTGGGACAGGACCGATTACTCCTATGGATTAATCGGTCTGAAAGCTCAGATACTCTAATGCCAATTTAAAAAAAAAATCACTACTACTACAAATGAAAATCGCTGATGATGAATTAATCTCCAATTGAGAGATTCTTAATACATGTATGGAACTTGACTGATCAATGTAATGAAATTTTAGGTATCTAACACCTAATTTATACCCATAATCCTTTTTTAATTGTTGGTGACCATCACTAGAAAAAAAGATTCACGGTAGAGACAAAAAATTTAATCCTCTGAGAGGACAAGTTGAAATGGTTTTGATATAGTAAAAAATTTGAAATGGTAGCAAATAGATGTAACTATCATATTAAGGGTGAACTATTATAAATTTTGTGTTTTTTATATTTATTTTTCGTTATTTTTTTATCACCTATTAGTATTGTGCTTTAAACGGCTATTAGGATTGTGCTTAAATCCTAACAACATATTTCCGTAAGAAATTTCACTCGAGAAGCCAACTTTCACGTGAAAGAAATAAATATAAATCCTATACCGTCAAGGCTAATTGTAGAACTAAACTATTACAACTAAAACATATTTATTTAGGAATTTCATAATATGCATATCACACGACTAGAAAATGCTTTGGAAAGACAATTTCTACTGATTAGTTTAATATTGAGTCCGAACATCAACATTTTGCGTTTAATAAATTATGTCAAAGGAAAGCTAACTTGTCAGAGTTCATACCAATTTAATACATCTACAATCAATAAGAAAATTATAAATCGCATCCATTTCTGACTTTTGGGCACAACGTAACAACTCCAAAACCCATGTGAACTTGCAAACTCGGAGACAACTGCAAGGTTAATGAATAAGAAAACAAAATATGTTACCAAGTTATTTCTTCCGGTAAAATTTTAAACATTATATTTATTTATTTTCTAATATTTTAAATTTTCATTTTATTAAAGTTTTCTTCTTTCCTTTTTTTTTAAACTTTTATTTCCTTTTTCCCTTTTCTATTTAAAATATTAAAGGAAACAATGATAAAACTGAAATAGAAAACCAACAAAATAAAAATAAAAATCAATAGCACAATTTTGACCAAAAGTTATAAAACTTTGGTAAAACTACATCGGTATCTATAGAGAATCTAGTTAGTTGCAAGTCACCAACCATTGGGTGCAGGTTCACAAAATTCGCGACAGCAGAATTGCATTTACCAATGACCAAAGGACGGAGAATTACAATATTTCAATCAATATGTTCGCCAAAAGCTTAAAAGAGAACCATTTCTGCCTACGATGCTGTCTCAACCGGGGGCAACTTCGACAAAACCCAGCCAGGAGTGTTGGAAGAACTAAGCCACAAAGCTTCGCCAGTCTCCTTGTGCTTAAAATCAGGAGATGTCTCCTTGCGCTACAAATTAAAAAAAAAAACAAAACAAAACAAAAAAGATTCAATGTGAACATGCCAGCCAATCCAGGAATAGATTCAGGATGCACTAAAATAAATCATATTAATTTATGGTTATACCTTAGTTGATCTGTTGTCCCACCAGTCCTTTGGATTATCGATTAGGTTCTTCCATGAATTTTCTGTCAGTGGGAACTTAGAAGTCAAGAAAATGAACAAAAAAAAAAAAATCCAAACCGTTTCACAAACCCAATGGTTATCAAAAGCTATGATTTGCTTCAACTGAATCTGATAGAGACAACCTTGAACATTCAGTATTAATAACATTATCTTAAAATTAATAAACGCAATCTTGATGAAATAATCAAACAGACTCAAATTATTAGAAAATCAGTTATCAGTATTCCAACGATTCATCAAAGAGTAACAAACAAGCTGAAAGTGAATTGGCAAATTGTTGCACAGGTGTCTTTCCCTATAATCCTACTAAGATATTCTGCATCTAGTAGACTGTTAAAACCCATTGCGACTAACAGTTTCTAATGCAACAGAGGGAGCTGTCCAGCCGAGTCAGTAAGGACTTTGGAAGTTATTGCCGACGTCTTGATTTCAAAATACGCCTTCACCCATATACAAGTGTTGGCTCTAACAGCTATCCATTTAGAAAAATGATGTATTGAATGCAAAAGAAGCAAAATTTTCCTGATAGTTTACTATCAACCTTGGACGTGACAACAGATTAGAAAATCAGGTACCAAGAGTCGATCCCCAGCTTCGGCGCATTTATGGGAATTCTGCCAAATGGGATGGCAACCTGTGGATGTTGGACCATTGATTTACGGTGACTGGTGACTTCGCGGAGCCGGTGTCATCTACCTCAGATTAGTCGGGCCAAAAGGCACGGATATCTAGTGGCAACTAAAAAAAAAAAAAAAAAAAAGTGCAAAAATAGACACGATGCAGCGGCAAAAACGGAGAGACATCCCACAGGAAAACGCAGTTCCTCTGCTGCAACATCGTTCAGCGGCGAATTTAGAAAAAATCCATTCGAGCGGCCTTAAGGCCAAGAGTTTGCCTGATGGACGGAGTACGACTTCGGCATTGGACCGTCGTTCAGGGATGACGCGACTACCGAGTCTGGACTGAATCGTGAAAAAGCTGCGAACATTTTCCTAATTTATCCTTGGTGGCCAGTAAAGACCACTTGGACTCCGATTTTACCCAGCTTAGTTGTTGGCAAGATGTCCCGAAGGTCCGTGGGACAAGGTCGGTCACTCCCAGAGATTAATCGGACCGAAGATTCGGATACCCTGGTGCCAATAAAAAAAATATGTAGAAATAGGGACATTAAATAATTCTTAAACCAAGCTACTTGAAATTTGGAGAAAAAAGAGACATCAAAGTATATCCAGAGAATAACATCCCAATGATTTGGGATCAGTTATATCAATCTTCTCTCTCAATAAACATGTATAAATAAGGTTTTATCACTGATAACATTCACATTGATTAAATCATTTTTCATCGCATTACTAGACATTTTTTAAATCTCTGTATACATACACCTTCAACTCAAATTTGGTTCCCCCCGCCAATTGCCTTTGAACATATTTTACCATCTCAATCTATTCACTTTTTTCTAATTCATTAAAGTTAAAATTGTTCTTGAATAATATATATTTTCCATATAGTGTTTGTTAGGACCGGTGCCAGGTGGTAGAGAGGGTGAATAATAGTTTTTCATGCATTAGTTAGTGTTCTACAAAAATATGCAACAGAATATAAACGAAACACTAAAATCACGATTTCCCAGAATCATTGTCCTCATTTTATAAACATGAAGTCGACTATCTTTTCTTCTCTTCAGTTGAGCACTAAAGATGAAGAAACCTCTTCCAACAACAATCACAAAAAGAGAAATACAATAAAAATATAAACAATAAAGTCTTTAGCAGAGCAATATGTAGGCGTGATTTGCACATGGTTATTGTTTTCATCTCGCAGCCCCTTGAGGCCCCTTTTATAGCCCTCAGGCCAATCTTGTAATTTTGTTACATAAATGACCTTCAATCGACTAATCCTCTGTTTCTTTGACAGCATTTGAATCAGACATCTTACCAACAGTTAACCAATCAATGCTTAGATAACTACGTCAATCAACTTGGAAATATTTTGTTCCCTTTCGAACCTCGATCCACTAGACCAATCGACTTTAAAATTTTCATTTTCAAATGAACCTCAGTCAATTAATAGTTGATTAGAAAACCTTCGATTTGTTTTGTAAAAGTTTGTACAATTAGTCAACTCATTCAACCAAAATACTCTAAACAGACTTAACTTGAGGTATTTGAATCTCCAATCAACTGGTCCTCATATAGTAGTCGATTAGATCAAACCACAAGCTCCTTATCCACCAATCGACTAATCCAACTAAAATACCCCAATCAAACCTAACTTGGGGTATTTAGAGTCACATGACATAATTTTCTCATCCACTACTCGATTAAATCCCAACACCAATTGATCAGTTCCCTTTACTTCAACTAAATTTAAGTCCGAGTTTGTATAAGTTTATTGTCTACTCTCAAACCTTGTATAAAAGTCACTCCACTCATATCTCTCATGAAAAATATGGAACCGCTATGATTGCCCCATGCCCGAAAGAGGAGGTATCGAGTGCTTGCGCGGATAGCCTCCGCTTCCCTGGTTTGTCGCTTCATTTGAAGGAAAATCATGTAAATTCATCTTGGAGATCGAATCGTAGATATCTAGGAGCCCAACTGGACGCCCTACCACTGCACCATAGCCCTGAGAGCCACTCATATCTCTCATGAAGTTTCTCCGAGCCTTGAAGTCTTCATATGCTTTAAGCCCTCAGCTCCTCAGTCATCCTTTCATGCAATCTCCTCAACCTGTTATGCTCAGATAGTTTTCATCCTATGGTCCCTTGGATATGCCCTTCTTGAGTCTCATAGACCTTGAGCCATCATAAACCTTCGTCACACCAAGGGAACCTGTATACACAGTAGCTCCTGCACCATATAACACACAAATTAGACCAACCACAATTCTAACTTAAATGCTTTGCTCAACTTATCGAAACCCTTTGACTACCTAAATGTAGAGAGGGATAAGAGTCATAACAATCTACCCTTTTTATGATTGGGGACTGATTTTAAGTTATTAAAATCATAGCAATATGTAAGGGAAGTCCCACTCCTCTTTAGTTAGGAATACAATAACAACAATCAAGTTTTATCTCACTATGTGGAGTCAGTTATATGGATCCTTCTACAATATTGAACTCTATCGCCTACTATATCCTCATCTATATTTAAATAAATTTTATCTTATTTTATTGTTACTAACCAAGTCTTTTTTTGGTCTCTCTTCCTCGTTTGGTGTGTGTATTTGTCATCGTTTCATATAGCCTAATTGGAGTATTTATTGATCGTCTAAGTACATGTTCGTACTACCTTAAACGTCTCTCTTGGAATTTTTCCTCAATAAATGCAACTCCGGCTTTCTCTCTAATGCTTTTATTTCTTATTCTATCTATTCTCGTATATTCACACATCCACTTTAACATCCTTATCTCTGCAACTCCCATTTTCTACTCATGTGTTCGAATTGTAGTCCAACATTCAGCAACATATAAAATAACAGATCTAACCGCTATTTTGTAGAACTTCCTTTTAAGTTTTAGAGATACTTTACGATAACATAAAACACCTGACATTCTTCTCCATTTCAACCATCCTACTTATATTCTATGTAAGACATCTCTCTCAATCTCTTCATCGTCTTACAAAAATAAGCCTAAATACTTAAAACTCTCAGTTCCAGACAACTCGTCATCTTCTATCTTAACACTTATTTCATTGCGTCTAATATTGTTAAACTTAAATTGCATATATTCTGTTTTTACTCTACTAAGCCTAAAACCTTTCATTTCTAGTATTTTCCGCTAAAATTCTAATTTAACATTTACTCTTTCACATGTCTCATCTACCAAAACAATATCATCAACAAATAACATGCACCATGGTACTGTGTCTTAAATGTATTCAGTGAGTTCGTCTATGATTAATGAAAAAAGATAGAATTAGAGTTTATCCTTGATGTAACCCTATTTTTATTGGAAATATTTCAATTAATCCGCCTAAAATCTTCACTCTGGTCGTTACTTTCTCATACATATCCTTAATTAGTTCAATATATGCTACGCTAACATCTCTTTTTTCTATAATTTTTCATATAATTTCTCTTAAGTTTTTTCTAAGTCAATGAATATCATATGTAGATATTTCTTTTTCTCTCGATACTTTTCAATTAGTTATTTGAGAAGATATATAGCTTCTATTGTCGACCTTCCAGGCATGAACCCAAATTGATTTTCGAAAACCAGTCTCCTTAATGTTTTTTCTATTATTCTTTTCCAAAGTTTCATGATATGACTCATTAGTTTAATACCCCTATAGTTTGCACAAGTTTGTACGTCTCTCTTATTCTTATATAAGGGAATTAGAGTGCTTACCCTCAATTAATCAGACACTTTTTTTTTCGTTTTCAATATCATGTTAAATAATTTTGTAAGTTATTCAATACTTTGTTTCCCTACCACTTCCATACCTCTATCGGAATATCATCTGGTCTAACGGCTTTTTCATTTTGCACCTCATTTAAAACTTGTTCTACTTCTGAAATTTAAATTCTACAATAAAAATTTAAATTTATATACTCATTTAATCTATTTAAATTACTTAAATTAAGTTGGTCACTTAAACCTTCATTAAAAAGTTAATGAAAGTACCTCTTCCACCGTTCCTTTATTTCTCCATCATTTATTACTACCCTATTGCATTCACCTTTAATACATCTGGATAAAATCTTTTGTCTTCGTCTCTCTCACTTTAATTATTTTATAAATATTTTTGTCCCCTTCTTTTGTATATCTAATTTTCGATAAAATCGTTCAAAAATTTCATTCTTAACTTCATTCACTGCTTTTTTAGTCTCTTTCTTGGCTATTGTATATTTTTTCAAATTTTCCTCATTCTTACAAATATTATCGGTTGTTTATTTTTCCTTCACTTTCACCTGTCCTTTCTTATTCCACCACCAAAATTTCTTAATTTGTCGTGCATGTCCCTTTGCCTCACTTACTACCATCTTATTCCATGTTGTATTAAGATCACCGTATATTTCACATAATACTTATACTCTTATCTTCTCCTTAAATATGTTCTGTTTTCCATCCTTTAACTTCCATCACTTAATTCTAGGAGTCGTGTATATTGTCTTTTCTATTATACTATACTTAAGGTGTATATCCAACACTATTAACTTATCTCGAGTAGTTAAATTTTCTCCAGGGATAATCTTGTAATCTTTACAAATCTATCTCTCTTCCTAACTATAAAAAAGTCAATTTGCGATTTATTATTTCCACTTTTGAACGTGATCAAGTGTTTTTCTCTTTTCTTAAAAAATGTATTAATTAGTATAAAAGGTTAAATGCTATCGCAAAATCCAATATAGTTTTACCTTCTTCATTTCTTATTCCAAATCCCTAACCCTCATGCACTCTCTCATATTCCTCATTTTTCACTCCAACATGTCCATTTAGAATGCCTCCTATTAAAATCATTTCATTTAATAGAATATTTTATAATACTTTATATAGGTCATCCCAAAATCTTGATTTAGTATCTTCATCTAATCTTGCTTGAGGTGCAATACGCTAATTACATTCATAGTTTCTTTCTCCACTATTATTTTGAGAGTTATAATTCTATCGCTTTTCTAACTACTACAACTTCATCCTTTAATGAACTATCTATAATAATATTTACTTCATTTCTTGTTTTACTCCTTTCTATGCACTATAACTTAAAACATGAGTTCTCTATCATCTTTGCCTTCTCACCTACCCATTTTGTCTCTTGTACACACAAAATATTAATTATTCTCCTAATCATCGTATCTACTACCTCCATTGTTTTACTAGTGAAGATTCCTATGTTCCAAGTACCAAATCTTAGACTATTAGTTTTTCTATAATATTTGCTTTTACCCAACCTATGGTGCGAGAACTCTTGCTTATTTAACACTAACCTCATTATACATCATACCGATGCAATGCGAACTCTTGCATATTTATCACTACACTCGAGTTTTAGAAATATAGCAGTCTTTGTTGAGACGTTACAATCGGACCTTGTAACACATTCCTTTAGGAGAACAACCAAACATTAACACAATAGTTCGATAGATCCATTCACTGAACATTTGTCTTAATTTAACGCTGGCTACAACCTAACACAATCCTCCTTTATATGAACTTGTGACTGACCACGATAGAGTTAACTCATCGTGGGTGGAGTTCCTCTTGAGTTAGGAATATTCGAAAAATATAGAGAAAAATAGCTAACTTAACCCTACATTTAAAATGGTAGTCGATTCAAAGTTAGTCGAAGCATAGCAATATATAAGGAAAGCCTCCAATTCTCCCTTCACCTAAGCTCCTCTTGAGTTAGATGTAGAATATATTGTAAATATAGATAGGATTAGATATTATGGGCACCTTTTATAGAGAGACCTTATTTGGACGGATAAATATGGATAAGTTGATTTAGTTTTTATGGGCATTTATTTAATTTATTTCATTCCATAATTAAGTAGGGAAGAAGTGTATAAATAAACAATGACCCTTGTATACAAATTCATTCAAGAATTGAGAAATAGAAGACTAGTTCTCTCTTCCTCATCTATCTCAATAGATTTTTTCATGGTATCAGAGTCATTTGTAATCCACCTGTCACGAGCACAGTAAGTCATCAGTCGTAAATTCTCGATGACCCTAGTCCTGTTCTTGCCTAGCCACACGACTGGAAGCCTAAATCGGAGCACCACCCATAAGCTCACGTCGTCCACAATCAGTCGTCAACAATCAACCGCTTCAACATCGAACAGGTTGATTTACTGATAAAGATGTTATGTGACCTATCAAGCAGTAAGAGACTTGGAAAAGTTGAAAATCAGACCCGATCTGAAATTTCAACCCACTCAAATCAAAAAAGGGCTACTGCTGCTTTTAGCCCATCTGGAGCTCACTGGTTACTCATCCCACAATGAAGGTATTTTTCTTAATACCTTAAATATAAATAGGTCTCTCGGATGATGGGTTATTGACTTGGGTGTATCGGTTCACATAACAAGTGAAATCTCCCTCCATAATTATATTCCATACCAAGACAATTCCACTTTTCATGTTACAAAACGATCTATCGCAAAAATCAACGGTGTGGGTTCCGTAATGATAACACCAAATATATACTTGAAAACAATCCTTCATGGTCCTACTCTAAACTGCAATTTATTGTCCATAGGGAATCTGACTCATGATCTAGAGTGTCTTGCTAAATTTTCTCCTAAATTGTGTGAATTTCAGGATATGAAAATAGGGAAAACAATTGGCAATGTTGAATTGTGCTCGCCTCACTACGATAATTTAGCTAGCTACGACTCTACCTCTTCTAACAATAAAAATATTGAAATCATGTTATGGCACTATCGTCTTGGTCATCTAAACTTATCTTGCAAAATTGTTCCCAAACTTATTTCTTAATGAAAATGTCAATTCTTTTCGGTATGAGTTCTGTCAACTTGCTAAACATACACAAGTATCTTTTCCATGCTTATGTTGCAAACCATCTAAACCCTTTTCGCTCACACATAGTGATGTTCGGGGTGTTAGTGCAATCGGCCCAAGTCACCATTGACCGAACTCGAGTTTAACTCAAGTAGTATTTTGATGTTTGACAATGAGTTGACCATTGTTTGACAATAGATTAACTATATGGTTGACATGGGATTGACCATATGATGGAGAAGTCCAAGTGGGACACTTGACATTGAAAAGTCCAAGTCCTATGTACTTGGCATGGAAAGTCCAAGTCTTGAGTACTTGGCATGGAAAGTCCAAGTATGGATCTTGGCAATAGTAAAGTTCAAGTCTTGGATACTTGGCAATTGGAAAGTCCAAGTCTTGAGTACTTGACATGGAAAGTCCAAGCATTGGTCTTGGCATTTGGAAAGTCCAACATGGAGTTGGCAAGGGAAGTCCAAGAGTGTGATATTGGCAGTGTAAAATCTAAGCATAGGTCTTGGCAGCATAAGTCCAATGTTTGATAGCGTAAAGTCCAAGCGTGGAGTCTTGGCGACATAAGTCCAAATGGATCTTGGTATTTGGGAAGTCCAAGGGTGTGATATTAGCGGCGTAAAATCTAAGTTGTAGTCTTGGCGGCATAAGTCCAATGTTTGGCGACGTAAAGTCCAAGTGTGTGTCTTGGCAACGTAAGCTCAAATATACCTTGGCAATGTAGACCCGATTAGCATGACAATAGCTTATGGAAGTACCTGAAGGCTAACGTATGGATGAACAAGTCATTGATGACTTGGAGGAATCCAATAGACGTGAGGCTGATGGAAGTGGCTAGAAGGCTTAGGTCTAGGCTAAGGGAGGTCTATCAAGTATGAGGACATCATACTTGAGTTAAATCTCATGTTTGAGGTTTATCAGTCGACTGACCAAGTATTTGACACTTGGCAACCTAGTCGACTCGGCGACAGGGTTAACCAATCGACTAGTTAGAGTCGATCGAGCTCGATCGGCTATACGGCTCGGCGATTGTCGACTTTGAGCACGACCAGCCTTAGCCGATCGATCGTAGAGGCGTCAACCGTTGTTCATGCCACGAGCACAGAAAGTTTCATAGTTGACTGGGCAATCGACTATCGTGGCATCAGTCGACTGCTAGGGTTTGGCAGTCGACTGATTGACTATTCGTTGGAGTTTTTCCAGCATGGACTAAGCCGTTGTGAGACAACAACTACAAGAGTAGTCGACTACTAGGCAAAAATCAGCCCGAGTTGCAACTTTATAAGGAACACGAAGAGGAGGATTTCAGCCATGGTTCTTGGAGCGATTTGAAGGGAAAGTGTTGTTGCATTCAAGATCTTCAAGAACAAACCAAAGTAATCAACAAGCAAGCAATCCAAAATTCTTTGTGTAAATTTTTTTTTACTTGTATTTGTATATTGCTTAGTATACTTGTTGTATTTCATTCTTATTGTTGTAATTGCTTTGTAAGAGGTTTCTCCACCTCCAGTGTGTCACCGAGGAGTGGTTTGATTAAATTAAGCTCGCCCCATGGAGTAGAAACTAAGGTTCCGAACCACATTACATCTTGTGTCTTTGTGCTTGTGTATTTGTATTAGTATTTCTATTTCCGCTGCGTACTAACGATTGTCGACAAACACGATCGAATTTCATCAAGCGAAGCAAAATGCTATTCAACCCCTTTAGCGCGACCATCAATTCTCAACAAGTGGTATCAGAGCTAGAAGCTCTTCTACGGACTAACCGCCAAGGAGCAAAACTATTAGAGGATGGAGTTGTTCAACGATGGATTTGGATGAAACATCAACACTCCAATTTCATACACATTCTATAAACGAGAATGTTTCGATCAATGGAAGGTACGGATGGAAAATTTCTTCATGAACTTCGAAGATTGGGTCATCCTAATGAAGGGATTCAAATTTCCAAGGGCTCCAAAAGGTGGATACCTCAAGAAGAAGAGATGAACCGAAGAGTAAGTTCAAGCCTTCGAAATAAATGAAAGGGTAACAAATATTTTAGTTAATGTAATCCCTAATGACATTTTGTGTAGATTAGGTGATTATGAGGATGTCAAGGAGCTTTGGAGCAAATTGACAAAATATCATGAAGACCCATCATCAGCTCAATTGGACAAGGAGACCGAAGAAGCAAGCTCATCCTCTCAAGAGAGTGAGGATTCGGAGGTCGAGAGATGTTCGATATCCTTAGGGAGGATTACCTCTCATTTAGTGATATGGGACTTATCACTAGGAAGAGTAAAAGCATCCTAGATGTTTTTGAACCAAGGGGGAGATTATAAGATCTCATTGGTATATGAGACATTGATACCCTTAGGGAGTCTTTTTTATGTATGTCAAAAGGGGAGAAGTGAGGATTCAATTAGGTAAACTTTCATTATGTTTTGGCATTGGAAGTGTTTAAGTTTAGGTTATTATTAGTCTAACTTAAAAATATTATCAAACATAAAAAATAAGGAGATTGTTAGTGCAATCGACGCAGGGCACGATTGACCGGACTCGAGTTTGACTCGAATAGTATTTTGATGTTTGACAACGGGATACGGATCGACCATACGATGGAAAAGTCCAGTGGAGCACTTGGCATCAAAAGTCCAAGTCTTATCGTACGTGGAAAGTCCAAGTCACGTACTGTGGAAAGTCCAAGTCTTGATGACACGGAAAGTCCAAGTCTTGGGTACTTGGTACGGATGGAAAGTCCAAGCAGCATGGTCTCGCAAATGGAAAAGTCCAAGTAGGGGTCTTGGCATTTGAAAAGTCCAAATCTTGAGTACTTGGCATGGAAAGTCCAAGATGAGTCTTGACAATGGTAAAATCCAAGTCTTAAGTACTTAGCAATTAGAAAGTCCAAGTCTTGGATACTTAGCATGGAAAGTCCAAACATAGGTCTTGTCATTTGGAAAGTCCAACATAAAGTTGGCAAGGGAAGTCCAAGAGTGTGATATTGACAGCGTAAAGTCCAAGCATGGGTATTGACAGCATAAGTCCAATGGCAGCGTAAAGTCCAAGCGTGGAGTTTTAGCGGCATAAGTCCAAATGGATCTTGGCATTTGGGAAGTCCAAATGGATGGGCAGTCGACTGCTAGGTGAAAATCAGCTTGGACTTCAAATCAACTAGGTATCGCAATGATTATTAGTGAAAATCACTGAGTTACATTTATATAAGGCACGAAGAGGAAGATTTTGTCCATGGTTCTTGGGGCGATTTGAAGGAGAAGTGTTGTTGCATTTCATACCTTCAAGAGCAAACCAAAACAATCAACAAGCAAGCAATCCAAAGTTCTTTGTATAAAGTCTTTTTTATTTATATTTGTGTATTGCTTAGTATACTTGTTATATTTTATTCTTATTGTTGTAAGAGCTTTATAAGAGATTTCTCCACCTCCAATATGCCACTGAGGAGTAATTTGTTTAGTGGTGGTGTGCATCACTAGAGCTCGCTATTGAGCTGCCCGCTGAGTAGAACTAGGGTTCCAACCACATTTACATCTTACGCTCAGGCTTATATATTCTGTGTGTGTAATAGTATTTTTATTTCCATCGCATTACTAACGATTTAGATAAGCACGATCAATTCCATCTGCTTAAGCAAAATGCTATTCACCCCCAG